>OZ010798.1:200640017-201840017 GCA_963932465.1 Maratus speciosus
TCGATTCGTCAGTAGTAATTTAATATTTTTCTAATTATTTTAATAATTACTTACGTTTAAACTAATAAATTATTTTAATATTTTACTTATTTTAATGTTTCACTTTATTGTAAGCATTCATTATAATTTCCCTTGCTTAACTACCAATCAAATTAATGTTTCAAAAATGTAAACAAATCAATGACCAGAAATCTGCAAAATTCTAAAATCCGCACAACCTCTGGTCCCAAGCTGTGCGGATTTGAGGTAGTCTACTGTATACATTTTACTGGATTATTTATTATGGCGAACATGAATTAAATAAATAAATAAATTGCAATTAAACAAATCATATGCATATGATAAACTTAAAATACTCAAAATGAAAAAATGCATGATCCTGAACAATTTTTGAAGAGAACAATATTTCTTGACTAATCTAATTATTGATTATCACAAATAACGATGCATGGCAGGTATTGAGCACGATAATTGAAATTTAATATTTGATAAAACAATCTATCCATTGAGAACTTATGTTTCACTTTATTGTAAGCATTCATTATAATTTCCCTTGCTTAACTACCAATCAAATTAATGTTTCAAAAATGTAAACAAATCAATGACCAGAAATCTGCAAAATTCTAAAATCCGCACAACCTCTGGTCCCAAGCTGTGCGGATTTGAGGTAGTCTACTGTATACATTTTACTGGATTATTTATTATGGCGAACATGAATTAAATAAATAAATAAATTGCAATTAAACAAATCATATGCATATGATAAACTTAAAATACTCAAAATGAAAAAATGCATGATCCTGAACAATTTTTGAAGAGAACAATATTTCTTGACTAATCTAATTATTGATTATCACAAATAACGATGCATGGCAGGTATTGAGCACGATAATTGAAATTTAATATTTGATAAAACAATCTATCCATTGAGAACTTATGTTTCACTTTATTGTAAGCATTCATTATAATTTCCCTTGCTTAACTACCAATCAAATTAATGTTTCAAAAATGTAAACAAATCAATGACCAGAAATCTGCAAAATTCTAAAATCCGCACAACCTCTGGTCCCAAGCTGTGCGGATTTGAGGGAGTCTACTGTATACATTTTACTGGATTATTTATTATGGCGAACATGAATTAAATAAATAAATAAATTGCAATTAAACAAATCATATGCATATGATAAACTTAAAATACTCAAAATGAAAAAATACATGATCCTGAACAATTTTTGAAGAGAACAATATTTCTTGACTAATCTAATTATTGATTATCACAAATAACGATGCATGGCAGGTATTGAGCACGATAATTGAAATTTAATATTGGATAAAACAACCTATCCATTGAGAACTTATGCTTTGATGTGCTCTATTGCTGAATCACACATTATGCAAATCTGATTTAATCTCATGGTGATGTTTGGCGATATCTCTGCTAAAAAGCACTTTAGATTGCAGCGATCATGTACTGCTGCTCTTTCCACATATTTCATTCGCCATGTGATTTTTATCACCATGTTAACATATTTTAATCAATATGTGATTTTTTATCAATTTCACCAAAACATCTTGACTTTAATCACACTTTTTTGAGGCACCGCTTTCACACAAATTATTTGGATGATTTAAGCTTGCAACACAATATAACGAAATTATTAATTTCTCTTTTGGTAGAACACCATCTCGAAATTTGCGAAGAGTCACACAGAAACAAATGTTGAACAGCACATCGGAACACAGATGCAGAGCTTAGGATTTCTTCGGACACTAGTTTTACACTTAACTTTGTGCTGAGGATTCCTCTACTGGTTACTGGATGTCAGTCTGTTCATTAAAACTTCGGAAAAAATGACTTTCATGTTTTTAAAAGCACTCAAAAATTTTCTTGCCAACGCCACAGCAAAGAGATATCACTACCTCTTTGCTGCACGCGGTCGACGAACAACTAGTTTTTTCCCGCTCAAGAAAGTGGTTGCCAAACCGCCGTCGAAAGACTAGGGAGAAAAAATAATTCCTCCTCCTCTACTGCTTCCCTGATCTGACTTCGGAAGAGGGAAAGAGAGATTCACCTGTCACGTCTCCCTCTGCGAAGACTTGCTATTCCTGTGAAAACACAGATGATTGGTTACATTCTTGCGTGCGTTCCGGATGTGAATTATTGCTGTTTTTTTTTTTTTTTTTAGAATATATGCTTTCAGTTCACTTTTTATTACTTTCTTCTATCTTCAATACAAGAAAGTATTGTAATCAAAATTTTTTTCGACTTCCGGTTTTCGTCGGATTTGCATGTTTTAGGGGTCAGAGATTCCAAAAAACATGTTTATAGAAAATGTCTGCCTGTCTGTGTGTCTGTCTGTCCGTCCGTCCATCTGTCTGTCGCCATTGTACCATCAAAAAGTGTATGAAGTTATGTATAGAATTAAACCAAAATTTTATTATAAGTTTTTGGCTATGGCAAGCAGGTCCTCCCGGAATTTGGAAAAAATTCGCCGGTAGGGGGCGCTGATATAACAATTTTTGTGCGATTTTGAATATTGTACCATCCAAAAGTGTATGGAGTTATGCATAGAATTGAACCAAATTTTTATTTTAAGTTTTTGGATATGACAAGCAGGTCCTCCCTGAATTTGGAAAAAATTCCCCAGTAGGGGGCGCTGTAAATGCGATTTTGAATATTGTACCGTCTAAAAGTGTATGAAGTTATGCATAGAATTAAACCAAATTTTTATTTTAAGTTTTTGGATATGGCAAGTAGGTCCTCCCTGAATTTGCAAAACATTCGCCGTCAGGGGGCGCTGTAATAGCGATTTTTGTGCAATTTTGAATATTGCACCATCGAAAAGTGTATGAAGTTATGCATAGAATTGAACCAAAAAAAAAAAATTAAGTTCTTGGCTATGGCAAGGAGGTCCTCCCTTAATTTGTAAAAAAAATCGCTCGTAGAGGGCGCTGTAATAGCGATTTTTGTACAATTTTTGTGCCATTTTGAATATTGTACCGTCGAAAAGTGTATGAAGTTATGCATAGAATTGAACCAAATTTTATGTGTTTATTTTTGGTCATGTCACGAAGGTTCTTCCTGAATTTGGAAAAATTCTGCCGGTAGGGGGCACTATAATTGCGATGTCTGTACAATTTTCATTATTGTACCATCGAAAAGTGTATGAAGTTATCCATATAATTGAACCAAATTTTTTGTGCATGTTTCTGGCTGTGGCAAACAAGTCCTCCCTGAACTTGAAAAAATTCTGAAAGAAGGGGACGCTATAATTCCGATCTCTGTGCCATTTTCATTATTGTACCATCGAACAGCGTATAAAATTATGCATACAATTGAACCAAAATGTTTGTGCTTGTTTTTGGCTTTGGACAACAGGTCCTCCTTGAATTTGGAAATATTGCGTGGTAAAGGGGCTCCGTGTTAGCGATTTTAGTATACTTTTATGATTTTTCGTAGTTCTATTGTGCATCGGCGGCTCATGCAGTGGCGGGAACTCGCTTCCTGCTAAGCCGGCTATTCGCAAACAGCTGGTAACAACAGAATAAGGAAAAATTAATAATTTTAACAAATATCATGATATAGATTAACTCGTTTTTAGTCCGTTTAATTGACTTGAGCAGAAATTTAAGATGAAAATCAAAGTTGGTATAGTATTTAACTAATAATATTGAAGTATTAACATGTGTAACTAGGTTTTGAAATATTAAGATGTATAAGATAGAAGAAAGTTTTGGGATTGGCACATCCAACTAGTTTTTAATATGAAGATGCAATCTATGTAGATAAGCTTTTTCTCTACATCTCCTCCCCCTAACAGGGAAGAAGTAGCACCAAGATTTAAAACGGAGAAAAAAGAAATTGTTCAAAAGTGTCAATCAAATATCAAACATAATCTCTAACTGTTGTTGAAGCCAGTACTAAAATGTCCATGAAAAATTTCTGTGCTATCTGTTACTATGCACACAAAATGCTATACATATTATATACCGGGTGTCCCAAAAAGGACTGACTGATTTTAAAATTCAATAACTTGCAAACGGTGACAGATATTTAAAAAATTCTTGCAGGAGGTTTATGCATAAACTCGAAAGTTGTATTACAGTGATTTTCGATTTTAGTTCGAATTACAAACGATAGATGGTGCTGTAAGCAATAGTCGCTAAATACAGGCTCGACTTTTGGTCCTTTCTCTTGTTCCATGCGGAAAAAGGAGATGGAAATGTATTATCCGGGCCACGAAGTACCAAAAATCGAGCCTGAATTTAGCGTCTATTGATCGCAGCACCATCTATTGTTTGTAATTCGAACTAAAATTGAAAATCACTGTAAAAAAACTTTTGACCTTATGCATAACCCTCCTGCAAGAATTTTTTAAATATCTGTCACCGTTTGCGAGTTATTGAATTTTAAAATCAGTCAGTCCTTTTTAGGACAACCGGTACATTACACAATGCAAAAAAAAAAAAAAATCTTGTATTTACACACAAAAAGATCATTATATGTACAGATTATGTAGAAAGAAATGGCATTACCATCATCATTATTTTGCAATACATTACTGAAATTTTATACATTTATATTAATTGGAAAGATTTAAGTTTTAAAATTAATGGAAATCAACAGAACCAACACAAATTACAAGTCAGATACCCGGGGAAAAAAATACTATGTATCTAATTTAATTTCATAAATTTTATAGAGATCTAAATGTATACCAAGTTATTCATTCAATTAAGAAATCATAAGAATTAAAATGAAGATTTTTTTTAGTGTAGAAAAACATTTAAAAATTCATGTCTATTTATACATTTTTTTAATGTCAATCTTCTACAAATTACTATTACTACAATTACTTCATTAGTGTTATGTTTCTTTAAATTTATTTGCATATTTTTAAGTTCTTTTGTAATAATTGTTGTTTCATTATAGAGTTCTTCATGAACATATGCAGAAGCTTTCTCAAGTAATCACTCCTAATCACAAAGATCTTAGTATACCTAAGGTAAATTTCACTATCTAAAAATTTTTGGAAAAGTATTTATTTATTTATTATTAGTTTATTTATTTTTAAGATTAAATTGAAAATAAAAATGCTGTAAATAATGGAAACATAACATAAAAATTTATTGAAAATATTAGAGGTAAGTTTAAGGAAAACGATGGGGCTTTTTTATTATTTTTTTTTTATCATGAATGAATGTGAAAATATTTTAAGTCAATTACATTACAATTTGCAAAAATGTTCTAGAAAGATGATAGTTTTTACTGCACACATATTCTCTGTTTTAATTAAAACCAAATTTCTTCTCTAAGACCTTGGTTTATATGAATTTTTGAACCGTCAAACGTACATCCATCCAGTTCTGTGTCTTCTTTTATCTGGATGATTATCGTTACTTATTTATGAAACTGTTTTTTAAACATATCCAACAGTTTTCAAAAGTTGTTGCCAACATTAGTAGTACTCCCTTTACTGTTGGAAGCTAGTTACTTAGCTTCAAATTTAATTTTAAAGAAGTAGGCATAACTTTTCAGAATTTTAGATTATTTTTATTTGAAAGCAGCGTAAATACCAGATAAGCCCTCCTAAATTATTTATATAATAAAAGCCTAAATCATGCAACTGTCATAAACAAATATTGGCTGAACCTGCTCTGCTTTCCATATGCAAGTGGCCATTTTTGATCAAAATTATTTTTTCAAATAAAATTGCATAAAAGTTACATTTTTAGGAAGATTGTTAAAAAAAAATTAATGTTTGACAGATGAGTTCCTTTCAGATATGTATATATTCTGAGATAACTTCAGTTGAAATTAATTTTGACAGCCCAGTATCTAATTCCATCAAAGTAAACAAACACAAGAGGTTCGTTCACGAACGTTGAACGAAAAAATATTAAACCTTGAAGGCAATAATTCACAAAACAAGTTTTCCAATGATGAATTTTGCAATGCAAAAATAATTCGTGATGTAAGCCAATCAAAGTTTAGCATTGTTACAAATCAGTTGATTTTGTATTTACGTATTATCTGTGCCAAGAAGATAGATCACCGAAAATGATTTTTAATCTCTCCAATTATATTTACCGTGATGTCACATTCATTATATTTGTTTGCTACATCATGAAATGATTTTTAATTAATGTTTTTCTGTATTTTTAATGATTTTTACTGCTTAATTAGATTTTTTGTTAATCAAAATAACAATTACTTCATTAAATTGTGACGTTGTGATATTAAAAGAAAACCAGTATTGAAATTATTTGGTGATAGATTCGGAAAATAGATCAGTTTCAATTGACATCCTTTTATTATTTTGCGATAAAATTTGACAAATAGTTTGGCCATAGTTTTTCCATGGGTCAATGGGATAATGGGGTTTACTTACGTATTATCCAGGCCATGTTAGACACAAGTACACCAAGCGTGGTGCCAATAAATAATAATTGAAAAAACATTTTTTTTTTCCTTTTTACTTGATAAACAAGGAAACAATACTTTTTATGCCATGTTAAAGGCTATTACAGAAATATTCTCGCCAGAAAAAAAAAAAAAAAATGTCACCTTAAATCCTTCATGAAGTAATTATTTATATCTTAACATGTCATACTAAATTACTGTTTTCTATTGTCTTTTACTACTATATACTGCCAACGTGATGCTATGCACTTAATAAATGTGTACTAAATTTATTTTATATTATTTATTATACTTTTTTATATATTATATTATTTAAAATTTATTACTTTTATTAAATTATTGTTATTTATAATTTCTTACAATGTTATGTATTTAATAAGCATGTCAAATTACTGGTTTGAGAGTGAGTGGCTACGGTAAACAAGATTGGCAATTGTCAATCTTTTTGGGCGATCTTTCTACCGGCCCGGATAATAAGTAAATACTTAATGGAGAAGTATCCCAAAAAGACATTTGCAACAATATTGTTTAATGTAAGTGTGGATATCAGTAGAGGCTTTCCACACACACAAAAAAAAAAGAAATTATTGACCATATCCTGTTAGCTAAAATAAGGCAATCTTTTTGGCCAATCTTTCTACCGACCCGGATAATAAGTAAATACTTAATGGAGAAGTATCCCAAAAAGACATTTGCAACAATATTGTTTAATGTAAATATGGATATCAGTAAAAGCTTTCCACATACAAAAAAAAAAAAAAAAAAAAAAAAAAAGTTGACCATATCCTGTTAGCTAAAATAAGGCTATTGGCAGTGGGCCTTATTATAGAAGATTACTTAATTGGTTTAAAAAACCTCTGCATTAGTGAAAGTATTGCAACTGACAAGCAAATGGACATGAAGCGTAAATGTCTAAGTGAACTAAGAGGTTTTTTTTTCAAGAAAAATAAAATACCTACCAACAAAAAATATTGAAATGCTGCCTTGATTGCAAAGAGTTCTTGATTTCTCTAACAGAATCTTCCGATTTGGCGAAAGATTAAGCAAGTCAGTTAAATTATGAAAAAAACTAACATGTTGCAATGCTTGTTATACATTTAAGGGAGACCAAACTGGTCGCCAGAGGTGGCTAGTATATAGATAATGAACTTATCTATTTCATGGATGTATAAAAACTATTTCAGTCATTTTGTTTTTATTTTTGTCAGTAATGTCCTATATTTAAAGTGTGAAATATGGCAACTCTCATTTTAATCGAGACTGGAGTTTTTTTAATGAAATTAAGCTTTTCAGTATGTATTTTTCCATATTTATGTATAATAGATAATTAAGGGTGAAAAAGTGGCATAGAAATGAAAACTTTAATTCCAGTTTTTGTTTTATCAGTGATTATATGTTTTTGGAATATTTATTTGTTAAGCATTAATTACTTAGTGGTGCTATGACTAATCTTTACACTTAACAGATGGGCTATTTTTTGAAAATGAGCATGAAATTTACATTTACAAATTAAAATCTGTTCACAACCAATCAGAAGCAAGCTTGTTTGTGTTATACCTTCTTCTTTCTTCTTTGCAATTTTCCGATACCAGTAATATTTTCTTTTTCCAATCCACAAAAACGTAAATTTATGTGACCCACCCGATAAGTGTTAAGCAGGGTTGATAAAAATCATGATTTTTTTTTTTTTTTTTTTTTTATTGGATTAACCCTTTGGGACTCAACAACTTCAGTTTGAAAAATGTTTACTCAGATGTTAGAATACATCATTTTAAGCATGTAAAAAAAAAAAAAATGGAGAACATACAACTTTAAAAATTATTGACTTATTATTATTACGTTTCTTTTTTCACACCTACTATAAACGGAAAGTTACTTACTTCTCATAAATATTGTCCATTTTCTAGTACAAAATTGTAAAGTATACAAAATTTCAGGCATATATAAATATTATGCAGACATACAAACAATAAACTTAACTGGAGTGAAAAATTAGCCAGAGCCAGGAATCGAACCCGGGACCACAGTATACAAGACTGCTGCTCTAACCACCGAGCTACTCCGGTCGATACTGGGTCTGGCTAATTTTCCACTCCAGTTGGGTTTATTGTATTTATTGAGTGTATGTCTGTATAATATTTATATATACCTTTTAACTGTTGAATGCAGGCGTTATTTGTGTATGTGTGTTTTAATATATATTGTAGTATGTGTGTTTTATTATACAGGGTGATTCAGCTCGTCGGTGACAAACTTTAAGGATCGATAGAGCACACCTAGACGAACATTTTTGAATAGGGAATGTAGGGTCCCTGACGCGATGGTAAGGCGCTAGGCGCTTTCGAAAATTTGGGTGCCGAAATTCGAAACGTCATAAAAACTAGGGAAATGGTTAGATTTTCTTGCTTGTTGCGTCGAAATGATTCTGTTTGTTTAGACTTTCTTCAGTACCAATTTGATAAGCGTATCTCTTAAAACATGGATAGGGGGCGCTGCAGACTTTGGAGAGCTAGACAACAACTTTAAGCCCGTTATTTTGATAATTTAACACATGCTCGCCAAAGTTTATACTCTAACTTAAAGTTTGAACCCAAAAGTAGAGCCCTGCAAAAAGCGTAAGAGCCGGAATAAAATGTCAAAGTACAGGGTGGTCGAAACTCGAAGGCTCCTAAGAGATAAACAAACAGATTTCTTGACTTATGGCATGCATTTTCATGATTCTGTTTGCTGGGGCTCTCTGAAACTCAGTTGAACGGTACAAAAAGAAACATCGATAGGGGGCGCTTTGGGCAAAAAACATAATTCGTTGACATTTCGGACGCTAACTGGAAACGGGGCGCTACGATCAGTTAGAAACAAAACAAGAGAGTAATTTACTTATCATAAGAAGCTATTAAAACTGCAGTTTGTTTGTTTTTTTTAACAAACATAGCTGGTTTCAATCATGCACAATGCGCGCAATAAAATTTACATAAGGTGCTTTTTGCTGATTTATGCAAAAGATATCGTACCATATCGATATGCAAAAGATACGTAATGCGTAGACGACAACGCGAGATGACGTAGTTGTATGCGCAGACACGTCTTTTGAACGTGCGGTACCTACTTAAGCTTCGGGTTACTTGTCTGCAGATCGGTAGTAGGATGGAACGGTACACAAACTCTGAATTGGCTGACATGCATTTGGCGTATGGCGCTGCTGGTTGTAATGGACGAGCCGCTCAGCGGTTGTACGCCGAGCGTTACCCCAACAGGCAAATCCCCTGCCATGCCTTCTTCGCTCGAGTACACCAGAGGTTGTCCACAACGGGATCTTTCGACGGAGGCAGGCCTGAACGGGAGCGATCAGTAAGCACCCCTGACAACGAAGAGGCTGTGCTTAACCTGGTTGAGGACAACCCAGGTCTTAGCACGAGAGATATCGCCAGACATGTTGGCATTTCGCAAGCAACTGCGTGGCGCATCTTACGTTCCCGGAATCTGCACCCCTACCACATCCAGCGGGTGCAGTTGCTCAGAGAGCAGAATTTTGGCCCTCGAGTGGAATTCTCAAGATGGTACTTGGCGATGAGATCCAGGGATCCCCGTTTTGTAAACAGCATTTTGTCTACGGACGAGTCCACCTTCAGCCGGGAGGGAATGTGGAACGCCCACAACAGTCATGTGTGGTGTGATGAAAATCCACATGAAACCAGAAGCCGAGCAGCCCAGGAGCGTTTCTCAGTAAATGTGTGGGCCGGCATTCTGGGGGATTGCCTCATTGGCCCTTATTTGTTACCTGAACGGCTGACAGGTGGAAATTACCTGATTTTCCTGGATCAAGTGCTGCCGCAGCTTCTGGATGAGGCGCACGTACCCGAAGGTTCGCGTCGCCAGATGTGGTTCCAGCACGATGGAGCTCCGGCCCATTACACGAACGACGTGCGTCTCCATCTAAACGCAAGGTATGGCCAGCGGTGGATCGGGCGTGGGGGTCCAGTTCACTGGCCTGCCCGATCACCAGACCTCACCTGCTTGGATTTCTTCCTTTGGGGTTACCTGAAGGCCGAGGTATACCATACACCTGTCAGCAGTGCTGAAGAACTTGTGGCGCGCATTGTGGCAGCTGCAGGGCAGATCAGAGATACTCCTGGCATTGTTGGAAACACACACTCCTCAATGCGACGGAGGTGCGAAGCCTGCATCATGGCCCGAGGTCGAAATTTCGAGCATCTTCTGTAGTGTTATTTTTTGTAAATAAATTTCCAGTATCATTGATGTTTTTGGTCTAAATTTATTCAGAAGTGTTGAGCAGAGGTAGAAAATGTGTTTTCATTATTACTAACTGATCGTAGCGCCCCGTTTCCAGTTAGCGTCCGAAATGTCAACGAATTATGTTTTTTGCCCAAAGTGCCCCCTATCGATGTTTCTTTTTGTACCGTTCAACTGAGTTTCAGAGAGCCCCAGCAAACAGAATCATGAAAATGCATGCCATAAGTCAAGAAATCTGTTTGTTTATCTCTTAGGAGCCTTCGAGTTTCGACCACCCTGTACTTTGACATTTTATTCCGGCTCTTACGCTTTTTGCAGGGCTCTACTTTTGGGTTCAAACTTTAAGTTAGAGTATAAACTTTGGCGAGCATGTGTTAAATTATCAAAATAACGGGCTTAAAGTTGTTGTCTAGCTCTCCAAAGTCTGCAGCGCCCCCTATCCATGTTTTAAGAGATACGCTTATCAAATTGGTACTGAAGAAAGTCTAAACAAACAGAATCATTTCGACGCAACAAGCAAGAAAATCTAACCATTTCCCTAGTTTTTATGACGTTTCGAATTTCGGCACCCAAATTTTCGAAAGCGCCTAGCGCCTTACCATCGCGTCAGGGACCCTACATTCCCTATTCAAAAATGTTCGTCTAGGTGTGCTCTATCGATCCTTAAAGTTTGTCACCGACGAGCTGAATCACCCTGTATACAAAATTTTCTTTCAAAAAAATCTATTTTCGGACGTCTCCAGCTTTTGTAATTTGACAACATTTGCAAAGTTAATTTTAGCAATATCGAATTGAAACTACTCAAGTGATAAAGAGATCTTTGGCATGAAAAATTAACTCAGTAAAGCCATCTATTGAGAATTCTTTGATGAATTTATATTAAGTGATGTGTTGGGAAATAGGAGTAATAAATAAAATCGTGTTTAGAATCTCACTGTTTAAGTAACATTGACATTTGGGTATGTTGCAGATCTGCAACACGGTGTTTCACAGGGTTAATTTGATTTAAATCTGATTTTTTTATTATTTGTTCATTGTGCATGTACTTATTTATGTTCTCTGTATTGATTTACACATTTTTATTAATTTTAATACAATTCCTAGATAAGAAATCAAGATTTTTTTTTAGATAAAAATTAAATTATTTCAAACAAATTCAGATGATTCACTTAAAACTTAAAATTATTTTATTCTGTTATTAAATTTAAATTATCATACTTATATGTGTTGATGTTAAATGTATGAATTTTTAGTTAAAGTTATTCAAATTTTCATGATATTTTTCAATTTCAATGATATGATAATTTTTCAATTTCAATGATATATGTAAACATATAACCACATAATAAATCTGGTTCAGATTCACTATTGTTATCTTTAAAATGTAGACTGCAAGTTTCTTTGTGTTTTTTCATTCTTGCCCCATCATTTCTGCACTACATGATTTACATATTGCTATCACATCTTTTCCAGAAATAGGGTTTTTCTTTTCTGTAAAATAAAGCCATATGGGACCCTTTTTCCTGCCAGTCTTTTTTCTTATGTGTCAACAAATCCAAAAGCTCTCTGCACTGTACCTAGTACAAAAGACTCCCTTAAATCCACAAGTGCCTAAAATCTGCACATCATCACAGATGTAAACACTGAAACTTTCAGTTCAGATGTAGGGACAAAATTACAGAGTTTTACGTTTTTACATCATTCTCAGACCTGCCAACTGCTACGAAAAAATCGTAGTTGCTACGATTTGGACCTATAAACTACGATGCTACGAAAATCGGTCTTAAACTACGATTTTTTGCAAAAAACAAAAAAACGCATTTTTTGTTTCTAATTGCGATTTTTATCCCGCGCAGCATATTTTTCCGGAATGATTCTGTTCCAAAATTTCAAAGTATTCATTTCCGAAAGTTTTAAAAAATTTGACATTAATCCGAAAATTCGGACATTAAAAAATGCTCATGGGGGGGGGGGGGGGGGGGGGAATCTGCGCTGCAAAACAAACTTCTTAACACAAAACCCTCTATGTATATCAACCACAAGTGAATTGTGTTTCTGTAATTATTTATACAGGAATTCCCTTCCTTAGAAACAGGGATGCTATTTTAAGAATTTCTGGAGGGGGGGGGGGGGGGGAGGATCTTTGAGGGGCAAGATTTGAAATAGTGTGCAAAATCGCAAGATTTGTACTATTTATTATTAAACATTTCAATTTACGAATTATTATTAAACATTTCAATTTTGTGTGGTAAAAAACACAAAATTCGTCAAAAGTTCATGGTAAAAAGTGCAGATTTCAACAAAGAATCGTGATAGAAAAATGTGAATTACAATTGTGGGGAAAAAATTGTGAATATCCTGAAATGGTCGCGGGAAAAAAATTCGAGAATTTCGTCAAAATTTACTGCACTGGGCTAAAAAATTGAAACCAGGCTTCTTTTACAAATGTAAAAAAAGTGCTGCAAAACGAGAAGAAACTAAATATCGTTTAAAAATTTTCAGAGGAAAAAATTATTGAGTTGAAAGACTGAAACCTTATTCCTTTTACGAATATCTAAAGATGGCTCCGAAACACGAAAACCAACCAACCAACCAACCTCCAGATTAATTTCAATATTCTGTGCTACGATTTCTCATTTTCAAAAGTTGGCAGGTCTGCATTCTGTACGTATTTTAATATGCCATTCTCGATAATATGACTGAACTCATGCTTTATCACAAAGGAAGTATAAATTTATTTTTAAAAAAATCAAGATATTGCTGATATCATGGGTGATTGCAATCTTTTTACTTATTAATCAAGCTTTTTAGTTATCAAGTCTGGCTAAACCTGAAATAAAACTTCCTTATTTTATGATTTTGATGTGAATTAGTAGTATACCTTTATGAGGCAAGTTTCATTCAATAATTCAAGAAAAATGTAACTCATCTTTATTATGCATATTTAATTATACATTATTATTTACTTGAACTTTACTTTTAATATTTTAATCATTTTTTAAATTATCTAATTATTGTAAGTATTCATAAAATCTCTGTTGTATTATTACATTCAAATTACTGTTTAAAAAATGTAAACAAAGCAATGACCAGAAATCTGCAAAATTCTAACAACCTCTGGTCCCAAGCTGTGTGGATTTGAGGGAGTCTACAGTGTTAGTAAATGGTGTTCTTGTCCCAAATTGGGATTTACACTATACTAATAATTCATAAAACAGTTACCAGGTGCAAGGTAATCATGTAACTAAAAGTGTGAAGTTATTAATAGCTCTCGTCCCTTGAATTTTTGCTTACTTGACAGTAGTAATGACCGTGTAACTATAAGGTACATTTCTTATGGTTTCAATTGCAGTAAGCAATGAATTCTATGAAAAGAAAAGAGAAAAGGATCACTCTCAGGGATTTAAGTGTTTTCAGATACAGAAAAAAACACAAGATTGGATTTCTATGTAAGACAAACAGTCCAAATATTTATTATGATGTAATTAGCTCAAGTATTGATCAGATTATACATGTGATCAATCATCAACATATGGGATACTGCAATTTGCAGGTTTAAGCCACTAAATATAAAACAAACTTGTGAATTATGTGTAATCTGCTTTAGAGGAAGTAACCCTTTACTGAAAATATTATAATATTAAATACTTTTATATTAAATAGATTTAACTTTAGCTTCAGCATCTAACTTACAAAAATGAAGTGATCATTTAAGAAAAAAGTTAAAAAATTAGAGAGTATTTATCAGTATTTTTTGGAAATGCACTATAGATAGATAATAGTTAGTTAGTCTTGCATTTACTTTCATAAGAGTATTTTTAATTTGCAAAAATTTTATTTAACATTATTAAAGTGTAATTTTTAAGGTGACATGAATGATGATTTTTATTTTAACATGAATGTTGAATTTTATTCTTATTCAAACTAAATATCAATGTTAAAAATAAATGATTTAAATCAAAGAACCCTGATCTTAAGCATTTTAATTTTCTTTTTTTATTTTTATAAAGATATATCACTCAGAGTGCCCCTGGCCTTCAGCACAAGCTGAGCTTGTGCCTACAATCAATGCCTACAAAGTAAGTGAAAAAAAAATCTTGTTCTCATAATAAAACTTGTCAGTTTCTTTTATTGTGTACATCATCTTTTCTTCTTGCTTCTTGTAAAATACATTCAGATTTTAATTAAATGCGATTTTAATATACATATTTATTAAATTTCTCTTAATTTGAAATTATTTTCAAAGAGCTATAGAAAAAATAACTTTTCATGTCTAATGTTTTTCTAAATGATTTCATTTAAAATTTTCTTTCTGCTTTATTCAAGTTATGAAACTGATATTTTGCATTTAGCTGTTGTATTACATATCTTTTGTTTTTTAATTTAGTCTTTTTATCAATATATATATATATATATATCTGTATATATTACTAAAAAGTGTTTGTTTACTGTTGAAATTTCCATTTTTTGTTTTACATCTCTTTTCTCCCCAAAAATGTTTGAGTTGCAACAAAATTAGAACATCTTATGGGTTTGAATCTAATATTGCCTTTCAGAAAAATAGATAACCAATAACCGGTCAAGTCTGAGTATTACTTTTGCACGGAGTGCTCCATACAATAAATATATGGATTAGTAATGGTGCATTGCATTACACAAATATATCATTAAAAGTTATCTAGGCTTTAAAAGCCAAAGCCACATAGAGTATGCCGCCTGAGTCTTTATGTATGTCCAAACCAACCATGTCTTTAAAGGTTAACATGTCGGCTAATTACTAATAATTTTTTTCAAAAATCCTTATCGATAATCCTTTTATACTTTTGCGACAATAGGTACCTCCAGCGCTCCTCAACTCATTTCTGAACGCCTGCAAATTGAAATTTGTGTGTAATGGGAAAATGTGATTTTCTTAAAAACTATGTGACCTAAGGTAATCGCTATAATTTTCCTGCAAGTTTAAATTAATGTCTACTACCCCTAATTTTTTTATCATTTTAGTTTCAGTAGTTTTGGAAATAGAAGAAAGGAGGACATATTTTTACATTACATTTTGACGATATCTCTGAAAATATAATACCTAAAATTAAAAGAAATGTATTCTTGAGTTTGGCATTACAAAAGCTTTCACACGATACCCCAAACAATAAACAAAGAAAACATTTTTTGTTTCAAGTAACTTAATTAGCACCTCTACCTCTACATTTTTCCTAAATATATTTGTGAATGGTTAATAGTCTATAAATATGTGGGTCAGTAGCCTTTATTACATCGGCCAATTTGAACTTTCCACATTCCTTAGTTTATGAGTAAAATAACTGTGACAGACAGACACAGGATAATTTGCAGAGTCATCCTTAAATGCTGGAATGTGTTATTTAAATTTCTTTGTTATTTCAAGCTATTGCATAGCCCAGTAGCAGAAACAGTGCAGCATCACAGTGGGTGCTGCAGATTATTTCAGAACTTTCAGATTAATCTCGCATCTTTTTTTTTTTTTTTTTTAAGTACTGGGCTTAAAAAAATTTCTAAAATTTACTTTAAGTCTCTAGATATATTGTATCTTTTTGTTTATTTATTTATTCACTTTTTTTTTTTTTTTTTTTGGTAAATGCATATTTTGCTTTTATTATGGGTTACTATTATTTCTTCTGATAGTAGGCTTGGGCATTATTGCGTGAAAGATAAATTTAAGTTTGCTGCAGATTTACACAGAAAATTTCACTACTGGGTTGCATAATTTAACTTATTCTAATATAGTTCTCGAGCACAATGAAAGCTTGAAAAAAGTTATATTTGTGGAAAGAATGGTTTTTCTTTATGGCCATATCTTATACAAAACTACAATATGAGAGGTGAATGAAGGCAATTTACCTTCAGCTCTCAAATTTGTACTAAACTTTAACCTAAAGAATGTTTCATTTTTTTTCAAAGTACATAACCTTTCTTAGCTTTTATGGGGGTTTTGAAAAGTTTATTCTATACCACGTTTTTTTTTTTTTTTTTTAGTTTTTTTAATTTAGTGTTTAAAAATCTGTTTTTATTTTGATGCATTATTCCTTACTGAAAAAAAAAAAAAAAAAAATAACTGCAGTTAAAATAATTTTTACCTGTTTTCTGATAAACAAAACTTTTAATAAAAAATATATAAGTTAATTTTATTAATTTTTAATAGTTCTAAACATGGTTCATAAATATCATAATATTTTTGAAAATGTCAAAAATATCCAATATTTTTATATTTATCCGATATTTTCAATATATACCCGATATTTTCAAAATAGTCAACTTAATGCTGATAATAAATATTTTCAAGTATAATATAAATTAGAAACTAAAACATGTTGCACTTAATGTGAAAACTTAAACAATATTCTAAAAATGCTTTTTTTTTTTTCTTAGAACAAAATTGAAGATCGATTAATTGAAAACAGAAACAATTTGCTTTTATACACTTATAAAAAAAACAAACTATGGGATTCAGTATCAAATATCAAGAAATGAGAAATCTTAAATATAATTTTTTTCTTTTTTTTTAAATTTTTAATATAAATGTAAGATTGTCTTATTTTTTTCATTCCCCAACATGTTGTACAGTTTAAACTCAACTAAATCAAAACCAGTAAAGATTGTTCTCTAATGAAGCTGCATATAACTAATTATCTAAATCTCACAGTTTATCTTTCAATTTTACATTTAAAAATAAAAGCTTCAAACAAAGTTTGGAAAAGAAATTTGTTTTCTTCTTCGTCTAAAAAAATCACTGCCAGAGACTAAAAGTTCTTTATCTACTGAATGACACAGTCAATAGCAGTTGAAAATTTTATTTGCGCTTGTTTTGACTGAAAATATAAAAAATCTTTCTCAGTGGAATTTTAAAAATAAATATCAAGCACAGTAGAACCTTAATTATCTGAAGTAATTGGGACCAACCATCTTTCGGAAAATCTAAATTTTCTGATAATTGAGAATGCTTCAATTTTAAGATTAAGTAGGAATATATGCACTATTTCTTATTATTGTAACAAGTGCTTAATAAAAATAAAGCAATAGCAAAATAGAAACAAAATTAATAAATTACCTGAGCTTTAATTTTGAGATTAAGTACCTTTTACATATTTCACAAGGGTTTGAAACAATGTTTTGTTCATCACAGTTTCAATGGCCTTTGCTTTAAAGCTTTATCATGAAGTTTTTAAATATTATTAGTTCGCCAGTATCACAGTCTGTCTTCTGCTTCAACCAAGCCAAACCTTTTGCAAAACATTCAAAAGCTTCAGAATCACTAATTTGTTAATTTTCTTTGTTCGTTCCACACCGCAGCTTATGGGAGCTCAAGTTAAATTCAAAGGAATTCTAAGAAAGGGGATCGAAAAGATTTATATGTACTCGTGGTTAGGAAAGGAACGCTTGCACACAAGGAATATGATAGTTAAAAGAAAAAAAAAAAAAAAAAAGCTTTCAAAGTGGATTTTGCAGACAAGAAATACGTTAGTAAAAAAAAAAAAAAAAAAAAAAAAAAAAAAAATTAGATTTTGGTTAACCAAGAGTTTTGGTTAAAAGAATTTCGGATAAAAGTGGTTCTACTGTATATGAAAATATCAAAAATCTTGATATTTTGAAAATAAATATCAAGTATGTAAGAATATCAAAAATCTTGAAATTTTCAAAATAAGTATTGGATATATATCATATATCCATTGATACATGAATCCTGATTCTAAATGTTATTATATTTTCCTTTAAGAAGTTTTCTAGGCTTATACTTTTATCATTATGACTTATTCATGCTTTTGCTCAGCATGTTTGCTTCAACATTTCCAAAAAGCTTGAAACTGTACAATCTGAAAGAAATGGCTTTGTGTTTTAGGACTTTCTTACTACATGAAAACAATAATTTGAGCTGCTACCTCTTTAGAAATAATTCCTCAAAACTGGCTTAATCCAACTGCAGTGAAACCAGGGCTGCAAAGTCGGAGTCATGCCCATTTTTGAGTGAAAGAGTTGCAGTTGGATCTGTTCAAATTCCTGGAGTTGGAATCGTCCATTTTAAAAGCAGGGATGTGTTGTCAGGGATAAAGTCGGAGTCAGAGTCAGGCCTATTTTTGAGCGAAAGAGTCGCAGTCAGATCTGTTAAAATTCTCTGAGTCGGAGTCAGGTCCATTTTTCAGCAAAAGAGTCGCAGTCAGATCTGTTAAAATTCGCGGAGTCATCCATTTTTCCCATCGACTGTGCAGCCCTGAGTGAAACTTCCATTTAATGAAGTCTCATCGTTACACGTAAACACTTCATTATGAAGAAAATTCATTAAATAGAAATCAATTCAAATTCATAAAATTTTTATAATAAAATGCACAATAAAATGAAAAATACCCATAAGATGGAAATATTAAAAAAACATATTTGTGGAGCAAACATTCAAACCGTGTTTTCTCACAAAAAAATAAAAAATGAGTTATTGTTATTTTTATGAACTCTGTGTTAAATTGCACAGAAATAAATGGTATTTTTTACAAAAAAAATTTTTCTCCGATTATAAATCAATTTTAAAACTTGACGTTTCAATCAAAGAGTGTTTCCTCCAAAGCCTGCATTCAATCAAGCAGTGATTTCTCCAGTCTGCCAATCACAGTTGTCACTTAATGTGCACTTTTGAAACCTACCATACATATCACAATTGAAACGGATTGTTTTAGAAAAACATAAGAGAACTGCTAAAGTTAAACGCTTCCAGAATTATAAGATTTCAAGATTTAAATGAAGAATATGGTGCAAATCTTCTTAAAAAGGGAGTTACTGTTGCCTTGTTCAAAGGGTTGTTTTAGAATATCTTCCTCTTAGCCACACCATATCAGTTGAAAAGAACAAAGATGTTAAAAAACTTTTGAAGGTAATGTATAGTGAACAGTGGCAAAATCAACCTGATGATATATTCAAATGATACAACCACATTATCCATGATTGATAAGCCTGCAATAAAGAAGAGGGGTATGTGTATAACTGTCTAGATGAAGATATTGGTTTTAAAATTTGAAGTGGATTTCTGGCAAACGAGCATTTATTTAGTAAATATTTAATGAATACTACTAGGTACTATAATCTGTCATTTTATTTTAACAATAATCTACTGAAATTCAGTATTTATTCAAATAAAATAATGCTATTGTATTATTTGTAAGTTAGAATTTATTTCATTCAAAAAGCGTTTTATCTACTTGTCAAACAATCAAAACATGTTTCCTCTTCTGAATTCGGTCAAAACGTGATTTCTCCAAATATTAAATGCATTTTATTAATTTGTTTTATGTTTAATATCTTAGGTATGCTTGCAATTCTTTCTAATAAACAGTAATAAAAATACACAATAAAAATGAGAATTAAATACAAGTTATTTTCTTATTTATCAGTTTTTTGTGTTTTTTGAAAATTTGTATCTAAAGGAGAAAGCATGGTTTGCATGTTTGCTCCACATTTTAATTTGGGCACTACCTTTTTTTATGCAATTTAAACATATGAGAAAAATTTAATTCGAATGATGTTTAAAAAACGCATAATAAAGAGAGGTAAATAAAAACTGAAGCATAGCGTACCTTTTTCCTTAGTATTCCAAATCCTTAACTTTAAAAATGTCTGTAATATTACTTTGTACAGGTTTCTTATAAAAAATACACTGCTCATAAAAAAGGTTTTTGCACTTTTCTAAATATCCGAACAATTCGTCTGTAACATTTTCTTGAAACTGGAATCCCCTTATTATTACTAATATTATTATTATTATATCGAAGGTTTTTAGCATTTCTTCTTTTGAATGAAAATGATTAAATAAATAAATAATTTCATTTTCATACAATCCTCTGAAATAAATTCATACATTGATCACAACAGCAACTTCTTCATTTGAATGTTGTACACGCACGAAAGTGGAATAAACTTCGCTACATCCTCTTTAGTAAAAAGCTATGTGTTGCTGGCGATTGGCTTTTTCACTAATCGTTGCCACAGATTAATCTCGGAAAATGAAACATTTGAAGTTACTGAAAAAATTAATAACTCAAAAAGTATTTGTCAGAAAATTGTTAGACAAACTGCATTAGAAAGGTAAAAAAATTGTATTTTTTTCTTGAATTTCAAATCTAATTATTATGCCGTTTTTCAAATATTGAATTAAAAAAATTATCAAATTTCACAATGGCGTACCATAGCGAAACCTTCGCGTAAAAAGAAAACGATAACAGAAATGTGTCCTGGCGTGTATTCACTGGCTATAGCACAAGTCACATATTATAGTAGCTTTATTATTATGTTAAAATATAAAAGTGAATTATGGTGTCACGAATGCATGAGTTTTATTTAATTCTCGACAAATACTAGAAGCACCATTACTTTTTAACTGTGAAGAATACATGTGAATTCATGTATGACCTTCTATTTAAAACTGATATATGGTTAAAGCATGGCTTTTACAAGAGAAAGTGATATCATGAAGGGCTTTTCATAAATTTAAATTTCTTTTTAAATTTTTTTCAAGAATCAAGACTATAATTATTTAGGCTTAGGAAACATTCTTTTTTTTAAATACTGGTATAAAAGCAAAATTTCTCAAGGCTTTCAATATATTAAAAAACAGAGCATATTTGCGCAAGATTCATAGTCCATACAGTGTTTAATTTTGAAATTGAATTTTCTAATCAAACATATTTAAAACCCCGGGCAACACCAGGTATTTCAGCTAGTAGAATATATTTTTCGTAATACTGAGATTAATTTAAATGTTAATGGTGTTCAAAGTCAAGGTTCTGCAGAACATTTCGTTATGTTGAAAACTTCGTTAAAGGGATGGGAAGTTCCACTGTATTATTACCAGAAGCAGTTGATGTTGACTTCTCACCTATCACCTTATATTTCTTGTTCACCTTATATTTCTCACCTTTTGTTTTTATTTTTGAATTTACATTATTTAAACAAGTGTCTGTCACTGGGTGTATGTTTTATTTAGCCCTTCTGTTCTGTTAGGTGCAGGGTTCGTAAATATCATGATATTTTCGAAAATATCAAAAATATCCGATATTTTGATATATATCCGATATTTTCGATATATATCCGATATTTTCAAAGCAGCCAACTTACCGCTGATAATAAATGTTCAGAGTTTCCCCCAGACAGTTTCAGGAGGGTGCTGCACCCTGCCCTCCCTTAGGTTTACAAGATAGCACCCCTCTTGCCCCTCATTTAAAAAATTAGCTCCCTTGTTGCCCCCACCTGAAAAAAGTGCCTTTACTCCTTTGTTTATTAAAAAAATTTACTTCCATAGTAAAAATTGACTCGTTCCTTTCTTTAAAATAGTATTCTGTCTATTAAATATTAAAAAGTAGTTTTAAAAATCAAAAGAATGCCTTTAAAAATTTCAAGAAATGCCTTTAAGAATCCAAAACATGCCCTTCGGAATCCAAAAGTGCCCTTTTCCCACAAGCAGCACCCTGCCCTTTTTTAAACCTGTGGGAAACTCTGAATGTTTTCTAACATAATATAGATTAGAAACTAAAATATATTGTACTTAACATGAAAACTTAAACAATATTCTAAAAATGCATTTTTCTTTTTCTTTTTTTTTTTTTTTTTTTTTTTTTTTTTTTTTTTTTCACTTAGACCAAAATTGAAGATGAACTAATTGAAAACAGTAACAATTTGCTTTATACACTTAATGGTTGTTCTGAATTAATTACGTCGAACATAATTATTAGTTCAACATTTAAAAAGTAAAAGCTTCAAATCTAAAGCTTGAAAAATATATTTGTTTCCTTTTTTGGCTAAAAAGTCACATAAAGAAGAGACAAAAGTTCTTTATCTACAGATTCACACAGTCAATAACAGTTGAAAATTTATTTAATTTACACTGAAATATTATGAATTACGACTGAAAATATGAAAAATATCTTGCACACATTCATATTTTGAAAATAAATATCAAATGCAGAAAATATGAAACGTCTTGATAAATTGATGAATAAATATCAAGTATACATGAAAATATCAAAAATCTTGATATTTTGAAAATAAATATCTGATATATATCCATTGGTATATATCAACGAACTTTGGTTGTATATAAATGATTATCTAAATTACATTTTATCTTTCAAAGGTTGTTCTGAATTAACTGCCTAGCATAATTATTAGTTCTAAAATTAAAAATAAAAGTTTCAAACATAAAGCTTGGAAAAGATTTGTTTTCTTCTTTTCTTAAAAAAGTTACTGCCAGAGGCAAAAGTTCATTATCTACAGAATGACAATATGTGGTCAATAACAGGTGGAAATTTCACTTGCACTTGCTTTGACTGTAGAAAATATCAAAATTATCTTGCGCAGTAATATTTTGAAAATTAATATCAAATATACAAAATAACAAACATCTTTTTATTTTGAAAATAAATATCAAGAATTTGAAAATATCGAAAATATCAAAAATCTTGATATTTTAAAAATAAATATCGGATATATATCAAGATATATATCATGATATATATCCATTGATATATATCAACGAACCCTGGTTAGGTGCAAGTAAAATACTATTTAAAAATATATACAGTAGACGCTCGTTTTTATGAACCTCTTTTTCACGAACACTTGCGATTTTATGAACTATAGAGTGGTCCCGAATACACTCCCATAGAAACAATGTAATTTTTCACTCCCATTTACGAACTACGGATTATGAAAATCTCTTTTGTGCGAGCTCAATTTTGATACTTCTGCAATTTTTTTTATTTTATTTTATTTATTTATTTTTTAAATATCGGAATGCAGTGTCACGTCAATTAAACTCTCAACAAGTACAATGAGACATCAGATTCATTCAAAGAAGGTGTTGTTTTCCCCAATCTCTTTCGGAAGGAGGGGGCACAGCAACAATTTCAAGTAGTGGTTGTAAGGACTAAGGCACTTTTTTGAAGGGAGCAATAACTGTGAAAGATTTTCAAGCATAGATAAAATGGAAATATATGTTTTCATCTATGTATTTTCACCTGTTAAGTACTAATCCAGTCTGTATTTTCATATGTAATGTTTTTAAGGCATAGTAACGATGTTTCTGTGTACTAAAATTATTTTTTGTGCATAAATTTGCATTTATTTCTTGTATATTTAAAAATACAGGTTTAAATTTATTAAGTAATAAATAATCTTGAAATACTGCTTCATTTGTGAAGAGGGGGCAGTTTGATAAAAATAGACAAAAATAATGTACGTATTCATATCATTTTTGGTGTTTTCTATTTTACGAACTTTCTATTTTATGAACTATTTTAGTGTTCCCTACGAGTTCGTAAAAACGAGCGTCGACTGTATAAATAAAAGAAAATCTTTTTCAGGGAAATAATATATCACCCTCACTAATAAAGGAACAAAATGTCGAAGAAATATCTTTTTACTATCATTTTTTCTAAATGCTTAAAAAACATTTAGAGTTGAATAGACCTAGATAACATACCATGATTAATGTAATTTAAATTTTTTAAATATTTATTTAAAATGACATTTATCAGGTTAGATTGTAGTTAAATGTCAAAAAATATAATTTGAATCTAATTTTTGTTCTTATTTTATCTAGTATTCAGAGTATTTTTAAGACATGCACAAATAACCTTGATATCTATATAACTGATAGTTTTGATTTTCTTTGCAGACACCGAGGGACAAAATCCAATGTGTTTTAAGATGCTGTAGCACAATCATGAACCTCCTGAGCATAGCCAGTGATAAATCTGTACCTGCAGCTGATGATCTCATGCCAGTTCTTGTCTATGTTCTAATCAAAGCTAACCCCCCACACCTATTATCCACTGTACAGTATGTGAATACTTTTTATGAGAAGCAGTTAGAAGGAGAAGAAGCCTACTGGTGGACACAGTTTGCATCAGCTGTAGAGTTCATAAAAAACATGGACTACTAAATAATATTATATATTTATATGTGGCAACATTGCTTGCTGATTTATTGAATTTTGGCAAAATTTTATAATTTACTGATGATACGTTATGAGAGAGGATAGTAAATCGGAGTCCTGATTGTAATTCAGTATATTCTTAGGGTAGAAATGTATTATCATTGAATATATGATAGGCATAAAACGGTATAAAGAAATGCACAAATAACTTGGAATTTAAAATATTTTTGTTTCTGAGCTCCATGGAGAAGTTCCTTTTTTCAGTGTAAAATTATAGAAAAGTGAGAAATATCAGTAACACCAACAAACACTCATACATTTGGCTGAAAAAAAAAAGATCTCTTTTAAGAAGTCTTGAAATTACTACATTCTGAATTTTCTGATTATCTTTGCTATTTTTTTTTCTTACACTTATTATTTCTGCATGTCATGTATTCATCTTACCACAAAGTTTTCTTGTATTTGTCTTATGAATGTTATTGTTGATTATTTATATTTCATTGTGATAATTATTTGATTATGTTGACATATGTATATTTTTTTTATAACTGTTATGTTTTATCATTCAATTGTTTTACAATTAAATTTTATGTGGTAAAATTACTGCACTACATCAGATACTCACGTTTGATTTCCAATTTTGATGAAAAATTTAGAGGATTAAATAGGAATCTTTTCACCATCTTAACCTATTTGCACCTGAATTGCGCATATCAAGGGTTTCTTTTTTATTCAGAAATATCAGAAATTCTGAATAGTAATTTTTGCTTTATTTAATCGCTTACATAAAGTAAAAATTCTTCTTTCGAAATTTCAAATATAAATTGAAAATTTTTGATTAAAAAAGAAATTCTTATGCACTTTGGATGCAAATGTGTTTAATAAATCTCAATATTATTATATCTTATTATAATTCCAAATCACATCAAAATTTTTTGATGAATTTTTATTAGTAAAATTTATGAAATTGGAAATTTTCTTTAGTTTGTCTAGTTTTTTTAATACATAGAAATGTCATTGCGATTATCGCATAAAAGTAAGTTTTGATAATATTTTATTGCTAATATCGTTTGAATATCATCGTTCATTATTAGGAAAATAATTTTTTCCTTAAATTCACTGAAATAATATGTTGCATAACGTGCCATTCTTTATCAACATTTATAATTCTTTATAAATGTCAGAAACGTATTGCTTTTTATTATTTTGGCAGAGATAAAGCAGGAGTGTGAAAAGGGGGAGAGAAGTCAAAGAAGACAATTGAAGCCATGACTTCCATAACTACAGAAGTCCAGCTAAATAGATATTGAGAAAATCAATGAAAACTGAATATTTCTTGGAAATTTGAACTCTGAAATCAGATTTTTTTCATAGTTATGTTTTTATATTTTTTTCATAGTAACTATGAAAAAAATCTGATTACAAAATTCAACTTTCCAAAAAATATTCTGTTTTTCTTGATTTACTCAATATCTATTCAGCTGGACTTCTGTGGTTATGGAAGTCATGGCTTCAATTGTACTAGTGCTGAACTTAAATTGAGCAATGAGCTAAAAGAACCTATTATATTATTTATTAAGAAATTTAGGTTCTTTGAACATGTTGTTTTTGGGTAGGAGGCCCATAATTATAGCTGTGTCAACCTCATAGTTTTTATAAATGACTCTGGGTAAAAAAGAATATTAATTCTTTTCTTTCTGTTTATGTTTTAGACATTTTATTTTATAATGTAACTTGACTATTACAACAGAAATACTTGTGTGTTATTTAAAATGTTTCAGGAACTTTAAATGCTATTGATTGTAGTTACATTTTCATTATTTAGTTTTATTTAGGAAATTAAATTCAAAATTGTGTCCCTCGTATTTAAAATGTAGTCGTCTAACAGTAAATATTGCATATATTAGAAAGGACACTAGATTTTATACAAGGGAATGAAAAGAGAAAAAAAAAAAAATCCTGCTTTTTGACTAGCTACGTAAAACATTTTAAATATGTTAACTTATAGATGTCAATATTTTCTGTCTTTTTTTTTTTTTTTTTTTTTTTTTTTCAGAGAATGAGGGGGGGGGGGGGGTGTAATAACATTGGGTATATGCAAAAGTAAGTTCTGTTTTTTGGTTAAAATTATTTGTTTATTTATGTTATTATATGTTTATTCCATATAGACATCTACTGATAACGGGTTGGTCAACATTCAATGCTTCTGCCAATTCTTGTTTCGTTTGTGTGTTGTCTTCTTCCAATAATGCTTTTTTCTTCATGTTCTGCATCTTTGACATCAAATAAACCTTCTTTAAATTTCCTGAACCACCTTCTACACATACTATCAGAAAAAGCATATTCACCGTAAGCTTCTACAAGTAAACGATGACTTTCAGCATTTTCTTTAAATTATAAAAGTAATAACAAAACTACCCGCAAATGATGATTATTTGGCATAAAACTATCTATTTTAAATTGAATAAAAAAAACTACGTTGTTTACACTTTAATCAGATGTCATATACAGTAGACTCCCTCAAATCCGCACATCTTGGGACCAGAGGTTGTGTGGATTTTAGAATTTTGCAGATTTCTGGTCATTGATTTGTTTACATTTTTGAAATTTAACTTTGGTAGTTAAGCAAGAGAAATTATAATGAATGCTTACAATAAAATGAAACATCAAAATAAATAGAATATTAAAATAATTTATTAGTTTAAAAGTAAGTAATTATTAAAATAATTATGTAAAATAAAAATTTAGAAAAATATTAAATTATTACGAATGAAATTGATTCAATTCGATTCCAAAAGTCTTATGCTGCCATCTAGTGATAGCAAGGAGAACAGTGTTAATGCTATTATCAGTATATATAGCTTACTGAGCTCACTGTAACTTTTTTCTTTGTTATTTAGAGTCTTCAATGCTTTTCTTATACTGCTTAGTATGTTTAGACATAAATTTGTTTATAATTGAAAAAAAATATTCCGCAAAAAATAATTTTAAAATAGCATTCCGGTTCGTGGATTTTTCCATTTTGAACCCTGGAATTTTTGATATAGATATGCTAATTTATATCAAAATCAAAAGTAATGTAAATTTATGTAGTAATAAATCAGCTGTAATAGCCAAAAGAGAATGATTAACAAAAAAATTAGGGAAAAAAAACATTGCGGTAGTCGCTGATTTCAGCGCCATCTTGAATTTTGTTCCTGCAATTTAACTTTAAATTTCATTGTTTACATCTGAAAAAATACGCCTATTTTAGGCGTTCGCGGATTTTAGGGTCGCGGATTTAAGGGAGCTTACTGTACTACATTTTGAAGGTTATGAAGAGACTTTTCAAAAACATGTATTACCAGATTCACACAATACATATGAGAACACTTACACCATCTATTAGAAAAATGGAATTTACTTTTGCATATACCTAATAGAAAGAAATTAACTTACATATATATATTGTTCTTCATACTTGATGGGGTTATTGCCTAGTCAACCTAAACTGCTTTGTCTAATGATTTCTCCTATGATATCTTTATTAACATTTTTAGTTTATCTAAAAAAAATTTAATATTAGTACTTTTTTTTTTTTCATAATCCAATGTAAATTATGTAGTTTAAATGATTTTCTTTTCTTTCTTTCGTAAATAAATACGTAATCCTGATTTTAAAAATACTTGTTTCATCAATGTTATTGTATTATATGGCAAGTGATCATGTAATTGCTAGTATCTGGTGTGGTTTAAAGTTTTATTCAAATAATTAGCATAACTTTTTAGTCATTTTAAGTACTATTTGTTAATTTTTTAATTTACATAACTAAACAACATTTGAATTTTTCTACGCAGTTACAAAATATATATAAGTTTTGTTATTGTATTTTCTACCACTGAGAATATATCTGAGTTACATTTGACTTCTGGTGTTTTTAGTGTGATAAAAAATTATCTATATAGAAGGCTTGTATTTGAACTGTAAATACTTTATTTTTTAGAAAGTATTATGATTTGTGGATAAATATTCTAAAACCAGTCTCATATTCCTGTAGAAATTTTTAATTGCATATCAATAATTTTTTAATGTGCAAAATTAGTTGAAAAATGCTGATTAAAATAAATTGCAAATGTCAATCCAATTATTTATATTAGCCCTATGTTCTTCTTATTTCTGAAAGAATATCTAATTGATGATTTTCTGTGATGTTTGGTATGTATATTTATCAATCCATTATAGGCTTCTTTGTGTAAAGCATACCGTTATTTTCTTTTACTTTTTTAGTGTTGGTGAATAACATATACTGTGCACAATATATTAACTCAAAAAGACTTTTTTCTTGATAGCTTTGAACTAATATTTATAAAGTTTGTATCAAAGTAAAATTTAAAACATTCAAATTATTTACAGAAGTTTTCAATTTGATTACCTTTCATAAGTGCAACCATTAGAAATGAGTTTCGGCTCTCTTTGTTTATTTATTTATGTTTTTTTTTACTTGAAACTGAAGATTTGATTTTGAGTCCACCAGAAGCTGAAAAATTTTGTAGCATCAAAACTCGAGCTTGATACCAAAAGTATGCAGTAGAAAATTATCAATAACACTTTGAAATTATTTAAAGGTTACTTTTCTCATTTAAAAATCTCTTCTTACATAGCAATGACCAATGCAGAAAACTTGAATACCTATGTAAAACTTGTGTTAACGTCACTTCGATGGTGTTGAGTCGATGAAGGAATGTGTTGATAGATTCAGCAGATGGTGAACTTTGTAGCAAATTTCGTGCAGTGGCAATGGTTTTGTCAAGCAAACATTGAGGGAAGGGAGAAAAGCCGAATAATTTTTTTTCTGTTACATAAATTAATGCAATAATAAAAATTTAATCATATAAATAAGTTATAAATTATAAAATAATATAAAAATATAAGCGTTAAGAAGATGAATTTTAACCGATGCCAAACGTATGGGCTGGGTGACATCAATCAGAATGAAAAAATTTTAAATTAAAAGTAGAGTACCAGAAATAAAAAAGCAAAAGAGCAATTTTGAATTTAGAATGCCCTAAATGATGAGTTTTAAGGTGGTTCCCTCCTCTTTCTTTTGGAAGGGGGTGCAAAACCGCCATCTTGACTTAGGATGGCAAGTGATCTTTTCATACCGACAGTGTTGTTTATATTATACTGTCTAATAGACCATAGTGCATCGTTGGGTATTAAAACACAATCTCTGTGAAAGTTTTGAGCAAGTTTTTTTACATAGAAATAAATAATTATTTTGAGCAAGTTTTTTTTACATAGAAATAAATATTAATTATAAATTCTTCTACATGACGATGTTTCCACACTTTCAGTGTAAGCACTTTTAAGTGGTCTTGAATTTGCTTGTTGGGGCACACATTGCATTTCTATGTTGCCTCATGTGGTTTCCAAATATTTTTCCATAAATTTTACTCTATTCGGATGGTAATTGATTACATTAATTATAAATTCTTTTCAACAAGATTCATTATGCTAATTGAAATAAAGCCCTTTTTTTTAAATTTCAGTTGTTTCAATCTAGCTCTAAAATTTATGTGTTTGTATATAATAATAATAATAGCAAAATAAAACTAGTTATTGCATATTAATAGAACTCTTTAATTAAAAGTTTCAACAGAATCCGAACAATTTTTTCATTGTCATTATAAATCTTTTTATAATGAAAGTCAAACCATAAATTTTAAAAAATGGACAAAATTTATAAACATCCCAATAAAGAAATGTTTACTATTCTAAACTTTTGTATATTTAATAAAAAATTCGAACATATTTTGATTTTACTTTTATGTCAATTTTGTAAATGTAAAGACATTAATTCAAAAGTTATTCAGAAAAACCTTGATTAGTTAATAATGTGCACCCTATAGCTTCACTTTTACCATTGGTTTTTAAAGGTAAATGTTATTCACCAACCTATACAGTATATATTTTTTCTTTAGTTACTGTTATTATTTTTTTAATCACTGTGTTTTTGTGTGTAACTTGTTCCCTCTTTTGTGTATATGAACATTTAGTTATTTGTATATATGTATATAACCTATTCAAAATTTTATTTCTTTGTTAATGTGAAATTGCTCTTGTGTTCAATTCACAATACCAAAATATTCAAATTGAGAAAAATGTGATGAAAATTTGTACTTGTGGAAAATTTATGTATGCTTTGATTGTTTATTTTATTACAGTAGGTTTCTTTTAATCCTTATGTCTAGGTAATTTGTTAGAATTTGTAATTGGCTTCCAGAAATGTTCTTTCTTATTCTGTTTATATATATATATCACTCTCTTCATGAAAAAATTGTAAAATTGTCATACATGGATTATTTTGTCTATTCCATAGATCTACAAATTCTAGATTCTGAATACAACTATTTCTGAACATTGATATTTACCTTTTCTAATGAAAGAAATTTTGTAATTAAATAATGTAAAGTTTACTGATTGGAGATAGTGGTATTGAAATCTGGAATCAGTTGCATCTATGCTATTCTGTTTTTAGTTTTAAAGAGCGTGCATTCCAAGTGGCCCTTTAAAAAGTTTGTGAGTGTCAGATCACTGTTGTTTAATCTATTGGAGTTGATTGTAACCTGGAATTGCACCCAATTCTACATCCCCCCCCCCCCCACACACACACACACCAAAAAAATTAAGGTGAATTAAAATTGATTTAACTTCAGGGTTCCTACATGACTAGAAAACCTGGAAAACAGGTAATTGTCAGGGAAAATTACAAATTTTCTAAAACCTGTAAAAGTCAGTGATTTTTTTTAAAAGCGCTGTCATGTGTCAAGATTCTCTTGAGTTCCCAGGTCCATCTGCAAAAAAAGCTCTGATTTTTCACCTCCAGGTAGAATTTTTGCTAAATTAACATTTTTAACATAAAGATGGTTTAGCTATATAAATTTGTCCCCAAATAAGCAGTACCTCTGCGAAAGAAATGTTGAACCATGTTAATGTGCCTAGGATGAGATTTTATGAGTGTTTAAAGAAGATAAAGAAAGAAAATTATGAACAAGCAAAAAAAGAAAAACTGTAGCTGAAATTAAAATGTTTAAAGACAAAAAATTGAAACTTACACAAGGGACTGCTTCTGAAACAACACAAATAAATGACATTTTTAATTTACCATTTTTTATATTTTAAATATCAAATGATATAGGTTTTTAGTTTCAATTTTATAGGTTATTTTCATGGGAAACCTGGAGAAGTCAGGGAATTTTGTTATTCAAATAGAGTATGAACCCTGAACTTTCTAAATTTCCTTGTCCATAATAATTTCAGAAATTTTCAATCTATGTATGAGATTTTTGTATTTTTTTCCTGGTTTAGACATTAATAAGATATTTTTTCTTTGACATTAATTTTCACTTACTACTGAAACCAAAAGAATATCCCCCCCCCCCCTCCCTCACCACCATCACACACAAAAAATAACCAAAGTATCTGACACATTTATAACTTTTTACCCATCTTTTATTTTTCATTATTTTTAGCCTTTTTAGCGAGAGAGAGACCATATTTCTGATTGTGAATTAATGTATGTAGATTTATTATTTTTTATGTTTTTTGAACTGCACTGTTTTCTACAGTTGATATAGTTACATTTGGATTTTGAATCAGGTTGTACCTTTCTTACAATATAAGTTCGTTACAATAGTGTAATGATGTGCATTTTGAAGTGTTTGATGTACAGTAAATCAAGATCATCTGAATGCGTTATACTGTGTTGGAAGGTCAATGCTTACTTAGATAAATTTTAATCATAATTAAACTAATAAATTCTTTGCCTGATTTTTTATCTAAATATATACTTGTATATCTTAAAAATTTATTACAAGTTAGTGGATTGTTGGAGCTTACTGTATGTCTTGCTATCAACATATGATATTTGATTAGCCAATAGTAAAGCCAGTATTGAGTATTTTAATTATTGATTTATGTTCACTTATTACCTCATTGACTAATAGTAATTTTAACATGAAGTATTCCATGTTTTTAGCAATCTCTTTTGTTGTTGTATTATTGTAATAATATAACTTTTTTTTTCTTTTGGTAGTGTCTTGAATGTTTAACTCTGGGTGCCTTAAATTTACGTAGTTTCAGTTTGAGATGTTTTACTACTTGTGCAATATTCAATGTGTTTATGTGTATTTTTAGATATGTAACAGTTTTATCTATGTTTTTTACAATAGACATCAATTGCTTATAATAGAAGAAATAGAATACCATGTTTTACTTATGAAGCTCCAAAGAAATAAATAAAAAATGTTCATGGACATCCAATCTTATGTTAATGTTGAATTGCTTCTTAGGGGAACCAGGAATGCTAAAATTGGCTTAAAAAAAAAAAAGCAGTTGCCTATTTCATTCTATCTGGTGCAAAAGTTTTCTTTTCGATGATATGCTACACTAATTATTTGCAAAAGTAGAAGTTTGAAAAGCATGTCCTCCTACTCAAAGCATATGAAAACTGGTGTGATGAGCAGGCCCAGATTATGACTAATTAGATCCCTGGGCAAAGATACATTAGGGGCCACATTCAAATCATCGCAACATTATTCAAATAGAACTGATGGTCAGTCATATGTGTAATGCATAAACAATATTTTCACACCTGAGATTTTAAGTAGAAAAAAATTCTTAGCTCCGTCAATTTTAAATTAAGTACCTTAATTAATAAAAATACTTTTTTCTTTCTTAGTACAGAAAAAAACTCTTTTATATAACTTTAGCAACTTGTTATATTACTTTAAGATGAATTTAATAACTTCAACTTATGGAAAAGTTGGAATTGGGGGGGGGGGGGGGGAAGTAAATATTTTATAATTTAATATGTGGATTTGGGAGCCCCTGGGCAAAGTCTCAATTGATAAGGGCCTGGTGATGAGGCAAAATTCTTACTTCTTTATTGAAAAAAATGTAGGTTTTCAAAGCTTAATTTTCCTTTTATCCATATAATTTTATGATTTAAAAAAAATCTCTAATATTTATACAGTGGAACCTCAATACTCGCCCCACTTACTTGTCTAATTATGAGTTACTTGCTGAGCAAGCTTTAGAGGGGTTGGGGGGTGACTGCTCAAATTGTTAAAAATTTAGGAGAAGGAATATATAAAATAACATTCTGATTAATTGGCATACTGCAGTTCTGCATGATTTACCCCTATAAGGCCGCTGCTCCAATTATCTGAAGTAAATTTAATTTAGTATTTTCTCTATTTTGCCCCAATTAAACGGTGTTCTTAATAAATGGGATTTACTGCACCTGATTAAAACTTTATAGTTTCTTTGGAGGCTATCATTGGTAGGACTGGGGCAACTAAAGCCATGCCAAATTAATACATATACCTGGTTTCTAATCTAGAAGTAAATGTAGAGAGTGAATCCCAGTTCAAACTTGAATGTTCATCATGATCCAAATTCCACTTTAAATGAAAGTGCTAGTTTGTTTAGCTCTCAAGTGCAAAATATAGCGAAACTTCTTTTAAAGGCCACCTCTATTAAGGGCCAATATTTTTAGGAATGAAAAAATTTCTCATAGACATAATGTTCAATTTACTTCTATTAGGGGCCGCACCTATTCCTCATAAAGGCCATTGTTTTCACATGTGCCTGAAATCCTAAACAAGTGTATTGAATTCCTGAACCAAAAGATAAGAGTTCAGCAAACAACTGCACTTGCAATAAAGAAGGCAGGGGAGATGGGGAGGATTTAGTAACACAATAAAGGATCATAACCTTTTCCACAAGTAAGATAAACAGGTGTTTTTCACACTTTGACCTTTCAACCTGTAGGGGTTGGGTTGTAGGGGAAACTTGACCATTTGCTGTGGGCACACAAAACATAACAGGTTATCTAAAAAAACTGATTCCACATTTACTAAAACTGTGAATAGATATTGAAGCACAATTTTTACACTAGAAATTTTATGCTCAGGCTTATGTAAAAATTAAAATTATAGCCCCTAAATCAAGCCAAAATGTACATTTGGATTTGAATAACAAAATCAAAGTTCTTAATTGTCATGATCAAGGAACATCTGCAAGAAAATTGGCTTCACAGTTTAATTACACCAAGAATCAAATAAACAATATTGTTAAAAACAAAGAGAACTTACTGGAAGAATATGCAGATTTTAAAAATCGCGGGATAAAAAGAAAGAGAAATGAAAAATTTGGTCACCTCTATTCAAGGGCCACCCCTCATAAGGGCCAATTTTCAATGAAACAGCAGGTGGCCCTTACAGAGAGGTTTCACTGTATACCTAACACTCCAAATCAACTATCTCAGTAATTCAATACTACTCCAAGGAATCATAAGCATGTTGACTATTAGCAAATGTTGCTATTGAGTATTTGTCTTCCCTTTCCTGCAGTTTTATTGCTGGATTTAATTGTTGCCTCCAGTCTGATGCTACACTCTACATATAAACAAAGAAAAAAAAAATACACGATCACTTCTGTACTGACAAGAGTAAGCTTTTGAATTGACTAAAGCATGTTATTGCTGAAACGTGCCAAGCTAACAAGTTTTTTTCCATTTTCAAAGTTATGTCAGCTTTGTGTGTAATAAATATCAAGTTAATGAATGTTTCCACTGTACTTTTGCTTACTTTATCGCAAGGATTTTTGTGATTTGTTGACAAATAGAATTTTATCTGAGTTCCCCCCTTTCCTAATTAAAAGTAAGTAAAAATAAACAAATCATGCACAAAACATATCACTCTAATTATCTTTTGAAAATTTATATCATAAAGCTTTTTACTTTCTCATAAAATTTACATGGGGTAGAAGAATTTAACATGGTGGCGATAGGAATTCCTGGTCCTCTTAAATTAACACATTATAATTAAATTCGAAAAAGATGCATTTTAAATGCTAATAAATTTTATAAATTTTTCATCATATATATATTTGTAATTTCATTATTTTAGCATTCATATTTCATTTTAAGATTCTAAAATTAAATCACTTTAATTTGGATTAAAGTTATGCTTGATTTTTTTTTTTTTTTTTTTTTTTTTTTTTTTTTATGCAAACTTGTTATTATTTATTTAAAACTGGAAAAAATTAAATTATTGAAATTTTGAATGTATCTGAATTGAAATGCTGTGCGGTAAAATATTGTTTGTAAATTTTTTTTGTAGTTAATTGTGATATTTGTTTACATATCTATAAATCATTGTGAAAAAATTTCACTCATGTTACTTTAATATTATGCCAAATGAACGAAAATATGTGTTGCATTTTGCTAGTTGCAGTAATGAATCAGAATTAAAACTCATTGATTGCTGTCATAATTTCTGTGCTTGCTCAACTGATGTTTAATAAGTGTTAGTTTTAAATTTTGTACCTTTCTAAGCTGAAATTTTATAGAAATTTTTTTGCAGGTGTTTTAGCATTGTTATATTGTTATGATGTAAAATGCATGTTCTAGCTACTAAACAGAAATTTGCATAACAAATGGTATATCATTTGAAAAAGTTTGAGATTAATTTCACAATAAATACTTCTCTTAAAAGGAAACTCTAACTATCCTTTTGTTTCCCATAAATAAAAATGTCCTGAAATTGGTATTCTTTTAAGCCCTAAAAAGCTCTTTAATTTACTGAATTTAAGTTCTTTATACAATAATTATAGCCAAAGGCTGTTTTAGAAAAGGAGTTACGCTGGCAATCATTCAGGACACTAAAAATTAAGCAGTGGAAAATATACAAAATATTTCCTTAATACTTTTCATAGGTTTTTCCTTTTCACTTTTCAAGCTTATGAAAAAATTTAATTTTTTTTTAAATATTAATATGTATAAAATATACAGATTATATGAAGAATTATCATAAACAGGTGATAAATTGTTTTTAAAGTATTTAAAAAGCATTAAATACTGAGCCTAAAATAACAGATGCTCTTTAGTTGCATACCTAATCAGCATAAAAGATTGGAAATGTCATCCTTCTGTAATTTTAATAGAATTTCATTTTTATTTACCATACTTTTGAGAAAATTTACATTTTAAAAAGAATGTTATAGAAAAGACCCCATAAATATATTTCTTCATTCGAAACTGCTATTCATTATCAATTACTTTTTTCAATAAACCATAAATTAAAATTGTAAAACATTAAAAATATGGCTCTTTTAAAATCTGTACATATTTCTGACATTTCTTTGCATATTTTAATGTGTGAAAGTCATGTTTCTGTATTTTTTGGTTTAATATTAAGCTAATATATTTTGTTTTCATTTTAACCGTCCATCGGTCGCAACACTGGGACTCCCGAGTTTGGGGTGAAATGAGCCTGACAGGCGCCTCTTAGAAAATTGTCATTAGCAGTTAATTGACGTAATTCTTAACGCTCTCTAAGTGATCAGTGACCTTCATTAAAATGTACAAAAAAAAAAATTTCAAAAATGAACAAAAAACCTTGTTTATTACACTCAAAGTAAGTAACCCTGTGTGCTCTAGTGGCAGAGTGGAGAACGGAAATAATTGTGTTGTGCCTGTCAGGCCTGTTGCGATCGGCAGGGGGTTAAATGTATTTATTTTATCTTGAGCAATCTACCATGTTTTTTTTTGTTGTTTTTTTGTCTTATCTTTTTAATCATTAAAAATTTTCAAAAACAAATTCAAAAATTCATTTAACACTAACACTGTTATTTTGAACTCAACATTTTTTAGACAGTACATGTAAGAGTAAGATTTTTTTCACCCTGAAATAAAAGTACAATGACTTCTTCAAAATCATACTTTAATAAATGTTATGCCTATTTTTCAATGCATATTTTTCTGAAAATAATGTTATTACTATTTCTTTTGTTGACCAGTCTTCAGCAATATTAGTTTTTCACTGGCTGCATTTTTGTTTCTTATCCTTCCCAGTCCTGGGACTACAAAAAACACTTTTATATGACTGTGACAACTCTAAACATGTTCCAGTGGATAAATGAATGCTTATAATATGCTCCCATCTCTTGATACAATCTGGAAGTAGGTAATTTTGCCAAATCTAGAAACATTTGAATTTAAGGGACTTTTCCTGTCACATGAAGACACTTACAATCTAATGTTAAAAGTACAAGAGGGTTCTGTTAAAAAGTTTGCATTTCAATATTTTTATTGTTATTTTTCCCTTGTGTTGGATAGCGGAGGTTGATCTTTACAAAAGCTGCCTTTTTCTTTCTGTGGGGACACTTTCACTTTCGAAACCGGTTCCAAAAATGAAAATATCCTCATTTAAAAAAGAAAAAAAAAAAGCATTTATAGAGATCAACCTCAGCTATTTAATGCAAAAAAAAAAATATCGAAATGCAAATGAGATATTTTAAAAGAACCCTCCCATAAGTTTCACCATAACTTGTGAGTATCTTTGTGTTACTGAAGTAGCCCCTTAATTTAAGTAATGTTGTTTAGTGTCTCCCAGAGATGACACCAGGACTGAGGGGGTTAAGTTGATTCAGTAGATTGCTTCATTAAAATTATTGAATATCCTTTATAGTTTTGTATAAAAAAAAGATTGTGATTTAGCAATTAATGTAATAGTGCTTCCTTTTCAATCATGCCATTTGTTGAAAATCGGTGTTCCGCACTTAGAAATTATTTCTAATCAGATTTTAATCATCAACTCATTTCTTCTTTTGTCATATTTTGTTTAATGTTTTCATTTTAGTAAGCAATATTATTTTTGTCATATTTTAATGGATATTTAGCTACATATTTTTATTACATTTTAGAAAATATAATTTTCTATAGAAACTGTGGTATATTTTTGTGATTTAAGAGGCATTTCATATAACCTTTCATGTTGCATATAGGTTTTATTTTAGAAATTTATAAAATATATTCATTTATTTTATTTGTTTGCTTGTTTACTGCAGTAATAGGTAGGAAATGCTAGGATAGCTTAGTAATTTGCCTTCAATTCCGATTTGTGCAGGGTATTGGCTTTTTTTTTCTTTTGTTACTCAGCACTTTCTATAAATTCAGCTTTCATTGTGTAAAGTAAGTTATATTGCTATATTCCTTTTAAGTTATCATAAAATTTCTATACTATTCATTCTCTCTAATTAAAAAAAAAAAAAAAAAAAAACTTTGTTTTAGGAGTTGCCTTAAATTAAGTTTTTTGGTTATTTCTTAACTTAATAAAAGTATTTTAAAAATTCCAATTTGCTTTGTATGGCTCCTCCTCCTTTTTTTTAACTAGCAGTGTATTATTTTGAAAAATATTAAATTTTTTGTGTGGAACCTTCCTATTGATATTGCTTTTTGTTTGTACTTTTATTTTATTAATTGAAAATCAGGTAACAAGTGAAACTGTGAAATTATTAATTTTGCAAATATCCAACTATATCAAAATACAAAAAACTTCTTCCAAAAGTCAATCTTCCTTTACAATGGAATTGTAAGCTGGTTTATTTAGAGATACGGTTATTTAGAGGTTTATTTTGGCTGGTATGTTTAGAGGTACAAAATGTTGAACGATAGGCAGTAGATAGGTGCTAGATTTTGCTCAAAATATCCAATATATTTTGCTCATAGATTGAACATGGCTTTGTTCAGCTTGAATTTCAGAGTTTTTTGTAGAGATCTTCCAAAGAATTGAGTATTCATTCGTTGAGGCCAGTCCAGCCCTGTCCATCTCTTTAAAAGAGCCCAGGTACAAGAAAATTAAAGGACCCATAATTACTTTCAAAGATAAAACAAAAATATAATTAAAATTATTGGTGCTTTTAACGTTGGATGTTTTTATTTCTAAAAATATCTTATGTCTAATTGGGGGACCCTATTATTATTGGGTTCACTTGCAGGTGCTGGATGCAAAACATTTGGCGAACCAAACATTTTATAAAATTGCAAAAGATCGTTAATCCCATAGGTCACCCTTATAAGCGTGGTGCATTGTATCTGCCCTATTGCATTTATGGCCGGCCTTGGTGGAGTCATCTCTGAAGAACATGTTGCCAATCCTTGCATTACATTAGTACAAAGCTTTGCAATTGATTCAGTTAAGTATTCTTAACTAAAAACCCTTGACTTGAAAAGTTATTTGAAGTGGTTTTTAATTTGTTTGAAATTAATAGTTTCTCAAGTGATAATTCGACTTTAAATGTCTCATAATAAATTTAAACATGAACATAGCTGATCTGAAACACCATTAAAATAATGACTATTGTAGTGATATTTATTTTTGTCTATAATTTCAGTTTTTTTTTTCCCTCATTACAGATATATAATAAAATTAACTGCTATAAATATGTGTTGCAAATTTTATCATATCAAATTCTTCGTACATTTTTAATCAGCCTAACTTAATACAGTTGTTCATTAGACCTGTAATTTAAGGTAATGTTCGGCTTAATTTTTGGGCTATTCAGATTTTTTTTCTCTCTCTCTCTGTTTAATATTGTACATAGAAGAAAATAGGTTTTGGCCTCGAATTTATTGTACTTTCGTCTAAATGAGTGAATATAGTCATATCAAAATGTTGAAGTTTAATCGATCTAAGTTCCTCAAAGGTTCATTACACATGGCATGCATAGTAAATCAGTGCAAGTTGATTGTGCTCTTAAAAATCATGTGAAATGAAAAAATCGTGTGGATTCTTAAAATATATTAAATTAGTTGAATTTCAAAACTCAAATTGATAAGATAAATTTAAATTTCACAAAATGGTATCTGTTTGAAATTTGAGGTAAATATTTGGCACTAATTTTTCATTTTGTAACTGTTTAAAAATTTGAAATTGATAAAATTTTTAATTTTTGATGTTTTGTTCTACCAGTAAAAAAGATAGCTTAATTTCCAAAAACCCTGAATGGTTTAAGCATAACATACATAGAGTTAAAAATATATATATCATTGTTTGAAGAAAAGCATGCTTAAAGTTTTGATTAGCTCTTTTGTCAGCTGTGACATTAGTCCGTTAAACTCGTTCTCATGACTTGAATATTGAATGAAAAAAAGTTTTTTGAGGGCATATTCTATACACAAGGGTTCAAAAAGTGCACAAAAATCAAAGTAAAAATAATCGATTTTTTGTAAGTAATCAAGGAAATTTTCCCCTTTACAGTCTTATTTTTCTATAAAATCACATAATATATAAAAAAGAAACTACTATAAATATATATTGCAAATTTTCCCATGCCCCGATTTTCAGGTATTTTTAATTAGTCCCAGCTAGTATAGCTATTGATTAGCCTTTGTTTTTAAATACATCTGTGTAGCAATTCCTCATTCAGAAGATTTAAAGTTATCTTTCCTGTTTTCATATTAACTTCCTCCATATTTTATGAAGTATCTTTTATATTGTAATCTTCTATAGCAGTTAATATAAAAATATTTGTATTGAAATAATATATTATAATTTTTCCTGCAGTACTATGATCATCAGCATACATTTGTGTTCAAAAATAATTTTTTGCTGTTAAAATTCTATGCTCTGAAAGGTATTTAAAATGCCTTTTAAAATCTTTTGTCTACCAGATATCTAAACTAGTCTTCAATGAAATGTATATTTACATTCGCGATGGTTAATTCATATGGTATATGATTATGTTCATATGTAGTAAAAATGAAAGGTATCTTCTGTGTACTAGCTTGATGAATGAGAGGTATTTTTATGCTATATTTATGTACTAAAATTCTTTTACCACACAGTACGCTCATGTAACTATGTTTGTCATAGTAACAAATAAATATTCTGTTAAAATATTCATAAAATAGTTTGTCTGTATTGTATTTTTTTAACACATTGCAAATGGTTGATAGTGATCACAATCTTACATAATATAAACATGAAAGTTTAATTATTTTTCTACAAGCTAACCGTGCTACAGTAGATTCTGGTTATTTGGGACACTGCTTAAATTGGGCAACTCTTTAATTAGGACGAAATGTTATTAACAAAATTGAAAAATATTGTTGCTTTATTTCTGAATTAGGACAGCCATTTTATTAGAAAATCATGCTATATTCTATGTAATTTCAATTGGCTTCTTAGGGACACCTATCCTCCTCATTTGATCCCTTCACTGTCATGGCACTAGAAGAGTAAACCTCTGGTCCTGTTCTTCCCATTGCTACAATCAATCAAAGGACGAAGTTTTCTACCAATCTCAAGTAGGGTGGGAGAAAAAAATGAGTGTTTAGTCATCAAATGCAGTATTACCATAGTTATAGATTTAAGGGGACTCTTCACTCACTTGAAAACATCCGTTTCGTAATGTTAAACCAATGGGCAGGTTATTTTTAATTTCTCGTTTAAATTTGAATATTTTTAAACAATTTTTTTTTGCATAGAATAGCTGAGCTCGATCATATAAGGATGTTTTGCTTAGTAGAGTCAAAATTGAAATGATAAGATAATTTTAAAATATACCACGATGCTCTTTAATAGTTAATTGGTTATGCACACTCATTAATTCCTTTCACAGTGTTTAAATGATTGAGAAATTTAATGTTCAATAAACTCGTGTAATTGTGGCATGTTCCCCCATGTATACGGGGAAGATGCCACCTGTTATGGGAAAAGATGCCATACCACAGAAAATAAGAAAAAAGTGACTAATATTGGAACATTACCTGTGAATTAACAATAATTATTGTGAAACAAACAAATCTGTAAACTGAAACCATTTTTTTATGACTGTTTGACCATATGTCTGTTTTTTACTTTTTCAATTTTGGTTGCAGATTTTTTTTTAAAAGGTACTTTCAGTTTACAAACCAGTTCTGAAAGTGAAAGTACCTTTATTAAAAAAATCTGCAACCAAAATCGAAAAAGTAAAAAACAGCCATATTAAAGATTGAGCTCAGCTATCTTAGCCAAAAAATTTTCAAATTTAAATGAGAAATTTGAAAACAACCTACTCATTGGTTTAACATTACGAAACGGGTGTTTTCAACTAAGTGAAGACTCCCCTTAAAATAAGGGCTTTGAAAGTAACCTCAAGAAGTCAATTGAAATTACGTATACAGGGCTCGCACAGACTCCTTAGACTCCTTGGAAACTCCTTAGAAATGAAAACATTCCCAAGTAGTACTTAGAACTACTTGGATAAGCAAACCACTACTTAGAAACTCCTTATATTCTATTGCGGCTTCGGACGCAAGCGATATTGCTGCCGAGGGAAAAAAAAATCGTGATTGAAAAACGCACGGTAAATCCTTTATGCACGTCATTCATCTGAAGCACAACATTGATTGGGTAGGGTAATCTTAATAGCAGGGTTCCCACTAGGTCCGTTTTTCAATTATTAAGTCCGTAAAGTCCGTTTTTCGACACTGTTAGCCGTGTCGAAAACCGTGCCACCTTTATTTTAAATTTTATCGCTGTTTGGCATTTAGCCAAAAATCTCGGAAAAATCGCGTTTTTTGCAAATATGTTCCAAAAAAAATACCGTCAAATTTTGTCAAAGGATGGTAAAAAAAAACGTGAATTTCTCCAACAGATTGCGGGAAAACTCGGATTTCTTAAAAGACAGCGAAAAAACGCGATTTTACTCAAAAATCAAGAAAAAACGCGAACTTCCTTAAAGATCGAGAAAGAAAGCAGATTTCCTCAAAAGATCGCATAAAACGCGAATTTCCTCAAAAAATCGCAAAAAAAACACGCGAATTTTCTCAAAAGATCGCGAAAAACACACTGTTTCCATCAAAAGATCGCTAAAAAACGCGAATTCCATTAGAAGATCGCGAATTTCCACAGAAAATCGCGAAAAACACTTGAATTTCTCCAAAAGATCGCGAAAAACACTTGAATTTCTCCAAAAGATCGCGAAAAACACTTGAATTTTCTCAAAGGATCGCGAAAAACACGCAAATTTCGTCAAAGGATCGCGAAAAACACGCGGTTTCCATCAAAAGATCGCGAAAAAAAACGTCAGATTCATTAAACAATCGAAATAAAACGCGAATTCCATTAAAAAATCGCGAAAAAAGCGAATTTTCCCAGAAGGTCGCGAAAAAAAACCCGTGAATTTCTCCCAGAAGATCGCGAAAGAAACGCGAATTTCCTCCAGAAGATCTCGAAAAAAAACGCGAATTTCATCATAAGATCGCGAAAAAAATGCGAATTCGTCAAAATTTCACCTTCAAAGAAAGCGATTACCGCTGTTCTAAAAGAATGAATTCAAAACTTGTTATTTTTTTCTTGTATGTTGCATCTAGCATTCTTTTTTTTTTTTTGCCTTTTACAATTTTCTTTAAGATGTATCATGTATGTGATATACATAATAAGTGTTTGGGGTTTGACTAATCTCTATTTCTATGACCTAGGGATGATTCTAGTCCGAATTTTCCGAAAATGTAAGGCATTCATTTCTGAAAATTTTAAAAAATCGGTCACCAATTTGAAAATTCGGATATATGGTCGCTGTAACAAAAAATCTGACAAAGATTTTTTTTGGCAGATCTTTGACAAAAGATCTTTTAATCAAGACCTTTTCTTTGACAAAAGAAAAGAAAGAAGAAAATCTGACGCTGCTGACAAAAAATTAATTTTTCAATCGTTTGCAAAAAAATTGCCAATTTCGTCAAAGGATCGCGGGGAGAACGCAAATTTCGTCAAAGAATCGCGAAAAAACGCAAATTTCGTCAAAAGATCGCGAAAAAACCACAAATTTCGCCGAAAGTTCGCGAAAAATCGACAAATTTTGTCAAAAGATCGCGAAAAAAACCCCACAAATTTCGTCAAAAGAGTCACGGAGAAAAAGCATAGCTAGTGTCGGGAGTGGATTTCCCCCTCTCCCCCCCCTCTCTTGTGTAACTTTTCAGAAGAATTGCTGTGAATTTCAGATTTTTTTTTTTTTTTTACTCAGAATCAACCCTGTGACATGACCATTGGTCACTGCATAAAAAAGTAGATTGCCAATTTTGTATTTAAACTTACGAAATCAATAAGCAATATATTGTGAATACTGTGCAATTTCAGCACTAACAATTAGATTCTAATAGAGTAAAATTTATTTTTTAAATGTTTTTCTCTCCAAATTGGGCATTAAAAATTGGAGTGTGCATACCACATAACGTTGCAGCACATAAAAACATCGACAAAAAAAAAAGAAAAAAAAAAAAAAAAGAGGCAAATCCTTAAAATTTTTTGGACTGCTTGGATTTTTTGGGTACTCATTGGATTTTTTCTTCCCAACTCTGTATGAACCCTGCGTATAGTATAAAACCATTGTATCCCAATTAACCATTATCTTCTGTATATAGAATGTTTCAATCATTTTCAGTGCATAAAATTAAAAATATGGATGATTGAGACGCTCGGAGGGTTAAAATATTAACAGGTATGGTACTAAACTCTCTCAGAAAAACTTATTCATATTTAATTTTCAAACATTAAAAATTATTAATATTATTGACATTATTAAATATTAATGAGTAATGTCTTAAATCTTCAAGACTAAATAGAATATTAGTATTTTAGCTTCACCATGTGATAGGATACCTCATAACGCTTTCATCCAAAAGATAAAATGTTTTTTTTAAGAAAATGTAGCATAACAATGTTCATCCACTCAGCTCTTCAATTGTTCACATAAATATTTTGGTTTTGATTTTATTTTTAACTTTTGATTTGGAAGATTTTAAAAATTTAACAAAAATATTTTTTTTTTTTTTACTTTGCAAGTATCACTTTTATTTATAGTCTGCAACATTACTTTTACAAAAAATTAGCAGCAAATAGGGGAGTAAAAAATTTGGAAAAGCCCCCTAAAAAGTCAAATTGCCCCCCTGTGGGGCGTGTGCTCCACGTTGGGAACCACTGGACTAGATGAATGAGATAAATCAATACAGACTTGCCAAGTTTAAGTCTTCCGACTGGACGGGGCGTTTGATATGTTGGCCGCTGCAGCTCCGAGCTCATTATAGTCTATGGCTGTGAATTGCTTAAGGATGCTTTTTAATTGGTTAATATATTTTCCAGCTGAATTACATTTAGTACACTAAAAGATATTTGTAGGCTATAAATAAATTCATATACAAATACAAATAGGGCCGAAACTAGGGGGGGGGGGGCAGAGGGGGCATGTGCCCCGGGCGCCAGAACGAAGGGGCGCCAAATGAAGGATTATAACCTTTGGAATGGATCATTTTCTTCTGATGGACTGATGTCTTCTATTATTATGAAACAGCCATTATAAATGAAGTGTTAGGTGAAGATGAAAGAGCAGCCGTAAAAAGTTAGAACTCTGATTTTCTGGTCAGAATGGAAAAAAAATGGCCATAATTAAAAAAAAATATATATGGCCATTTTTTTTTCTTCCCATTCTGACTAGAAAATCATAGTTCTGACTTTTTAAGGCTGCTCTTTCATCTTCACCTAACACTTCATTTTTAATGGCTGTTTCATAATAATAGAAGACATCAATCCATCAGAAGAAAATAACTCGGTGAAAGCGGAAACTCGGTTAAGCAGGATTCGGATAATCGGGACTCTAACTGTATATTTAATTTTAAAAATGATCTTTAGAATATTTTTGTTGGTGTTCAGAGGGGAGTCATGACCCCCGTGACCTCCCCCTTGGATCCGCCATTGTAGATTACGTAGTTCAGTATTGCATATTTTAAGATTACATATTTTAAATTTTAAAATAAGTCGGCTATTAGAAAATTAGTAAAATTCTCTTTGTAAATATACTTTCCGGAAGAGGAGGCGGGGGGGGGGGGGGGACAAAATCCATGCTTACCCCGGGTGCAAAAAAGGCTAGTTTCGGCTCTGAATACAGAGCAAAGAAATGGATATACGTTGCCATCTATGAATGGTAATTGCGGGAAGTGCATTTTGCATTTTTTAATCTGAGGTTTAATCTATACTTCATATTATAAAGAGGAAAAAATTGTTTATTTGTCGGAGATAAGCTCACGAACTACCGAACCGATTCCAAAAGTAATGGTATCAAAATGATGGTGTTCGTTCAACTTAGAACATAGGCTATATCTTATGTCGGTGCCACTACCCCAAAGGGGGTGCAGGAGCAAAAAACGTTCTAAAAATGCGATTTTTGCGTTACTGAAGGGCCTAGAAATATGAAATTTGGAATATTAGTTACTTATAAGATATAAATGGTGTCTAAGAACAGTTCTTAAACAATTCGAAATTTAAAAGGGGTGAAAATGCACAAAAAGCGTTCTAAAAAACGTTCTAAATGGTAGTTTCTACATAATCTCAGGAAATACCAAACCGATTTTAAAAATATTGGTGTCAAAATGATAGTGACAACGTTTGCCCCAAGATAGGCTATGTTTTATGTCGGTGCCACTACCCCAAAGGGGGTGTAGGAGCAAAAAACTTTCTAAAAATGCGATTTATGTGTTACTGATGGGCCTAGAAATAAGAAATTTGAAGTATCAGCTACTTATTAGATATAAAGGATTTCTAAGAACAGTTCTTAAACAATTCGAAATTTAAAAGGGGTGAAAATGCGCGAAAAGCGTTCTAAAAAACGTTCTAAATGGTAGTTTTTACATAATCTCAGGAAATACCAAACCGATTTAAAAAATAATGGCGTCAAAATAATGGTGAAAATCCGTGCTCCAACATAGGCTATGTTTTATGTCGGTGCAACTACCACAAAAAGGGCTGCAGGAGAAAAACGTTCTAAATTGCGGTTTTTGCGTGACGGAAGGTCCTTGAATCGTGAAATTTAAAATGGTAGTTAGTTATAAGATATCAATGATCTCTAAGGACATTTCCTAAAAAAATTGAAATTTAAAAGGGGGGGTCAAAATGCGCAAAAAGCGTTGTAAAAAACGTTCTAAATTGCAATTTCTATGCAATCTCAGGAAATACTGAACCGATTTCAAATATAATGGTGTTAAAATGATGGTGACAGATCTTGCTCCAAGATAGGTTATATTTTATATATGTTTCCACTAACCCAGATGAGATGCAGGAGCAAAATGAGCGAAAAGCGTTCTAAAAACGTTCTAAATGCCGATTTGTCATCAATATCTCAGGAAGAATCAAACTGATTTCAAAAGTAATGTTAAGAAATTGATGCTGACAGCCTCTGCTCTAACATAGACGCTATTTTAAGTCGGTATCACTATCACCTAGACGTTGCAGGAGCAAAAAAGCGTTCCAAATTTCGATTTTTGTGATCGGTAGGGGCTAGCAACTTAAAATTAGGCTAGGTACATATTTATTATATATAAATGATCTTTAAGAACAGTTTCGAAAAAATTGGAAATTTAAAAAGGTGTGAAAATGCGCGAAAAGCGTCCTAAAAACGTTCTAAATTGCGATTTCTACTCAATCTCAGGAAATTCCAAAGCTATTTCAAAAGTAATGGTTGCAAATCAATGGTGACAGTCCCTGCTATAACATAGGTTCTATTTTATGTTGCTGTCACTACCATCTGAGGGTTGAAAAAGCAAAACATGTTCTAATTTGCGTTTTTTGCATAACTGAAGGGTCTAACACTTTGAAGTATGGCATGTTATTTACTTACAAGATGCAACTGCTTTCTATGAACTGTCGAAAGAAAATTTCAAATTTAAAAAGATGAAGTGAGCGAAAAGCGTTATAAATTACAATTTTTATGTAATCTTTTCAAATACCAAACCGATTATAAAAATAATGATAACAAATTGTTGGTGATAGAACCTGCTCAAACATAAGCTATATTTTATGTCTGTGCCACTACCACCAGAGGCTTGCAGTAGCTAAAAACTTTCTAAATTGCGATTTCTGTGATACTGAAACGGCTAGAAACTTTAAATATGGCATGGTAGTTACTTATAAAATATAAATGCCCTCGAAGGACTGTCGAAAATAAATTCGAATTAAAAAGGGGTGAAGTGAAGGGGCGGTGCGAAAAGCATTCTAAAAAAGTCCTAAATTACGATTTCTGCGCTATTTCAGGAAATATAAACCAAATATAAAAGTAATAGTTGCGAATCAATGGTAACAGTCTCTGATCCTACACAGGCTATATGTTATGCCGATGATTCTACCACCTGGGATTCACAGGAACAACAAACGCTCTAAAAAAGGCCTTTAAAAGCTTTCTAAATTACGTTTCTGTGGAATATTAGGAAATAACAAACCAATTTCAAAATTAATGTTGGCAAATTAATGGTGACAGTTCCTATTTCAACATAGCCCTTTATGTTGAGAGAGGTGGTAGGATTTGGAATTTGACATGTTGGTTAATTTTAAGATGTAAGAAGATGGTTTCTAAAAAATTCAAAACTTCAAATGAATACTGAAATGAGCGTATTAATTGAGCATAAAAGTTTCAAAATATTTTCTAAATTATTATTTATTTAGTTTTGTTTCGTTTCGTTTTATTAATTTATGTCTGATTTCTGCCTTACGCAGTGTAACAATGATATTTAATCAAACTGTTTTTTAAACAGTAATTTTTTTAAATTATTCCTAAAAGTAATAAGTACCTTTTAATAAAATAAAATATTACCTTTTAATAAAATAAAAATTTAGTTAGTACCTTTTAATAAAAATTAGACATATAAATATCACTTGGCATATTTCAAATATTACGCGAGCAAAGCCGCGGGGTTTGCTAGTTTAATATATTGGTATGCATAAAAATCTGTAGATAACACAGGAATTTACAAAAAAAACGAGTGCATTTCTAACTATTGGCGGAAATTGTTGAAGGAGAATTTTCAACAGTGTTATGTGTTTTATAACTGAACTAAACTTTAGCATACTATGTAGTAATAATATGCAAATCTATGAATCATATACAGGGCTGCAGAAAAGAATTCGAGCCTTTTCGACCATGGATGGTAATTGCTGAAATTGGGTTTTAAAATGTGTTATGTGTTTTCTTAATGTTTACTCATTGTTAGATATGTTCTTTCACTTTATTTAATGGTGAAGTATCATTACAGTATTCTAGAAATGCTGGAAAGTGTTTCATAATCTATGCTTAACGCATAATTTTTTTTTTCTCGTTTGAAGTTGACAACAATTTTGTTTAAGCAAAACCTTCAAAAGGATATATATTTTTTACTTAGTGCCTACACTAGTCATGCTGAGAAACGCACAAGCTAATGTTAAGTCTGTAAGAACATCTTTGAAATTTCTCGTTTGCATTTTAATATTTTTAAATGGTTTTTACATAGGATAGCTGAGGTCGATCTCTAACCCGGCTAGTTTTGAATTTTCCGATTTTAGTTCCATATTTTTTTTTAGAAAGTAAGCTTCATTTTCGGAACCTGTTCTGAAAGGGAAATTAGTCTAGAGTAAGTAGAAAAAAACTGCAGCTAGAATCGGAAAAAAAAAAGGGGGGCAAGGAATAGCCCAGTTAGAGATTGACCTCAGTCATCGCATGAAAAAAAAAAATAAAAATAAAAATATTAAATTGAATCGGTAAATTTTAAAATAACGTTCTCATAGACTTAATACAGGGTGTCCAGTGAATAAGACCCTGATTTCAAAATTAAATATCTCAAAAACAAAGATCAATAGAATTATGCGGACAACGGTTTGTTTATTAGCTAAGCTGTAAAAATGTTATACAGAAGTTTCAAAAATTAGTTGCAAAAACCGCTAACAGATAGCGCTGTAATCGCAATGCCTATAAATTGTATTTTGAAGTCCAGAGTACTAAGCGTCTCATTATTAGATGGCTTCCTATGGAAGAACGAAAATTGGGAAAGACAACTTTTTCGTTGGGGTGATGTGCAGAAGAGGGGACATCTGATCAAAGCTTCAATTTTAGAGAATGTCAATAAAAAGTTTAGCAATCATTATATAAGAACTTATTAAAATATTTTATTTGGGTAATGTGCAGAAGCGGAGCCATGTGTTGACAGAATTGAGATTTGTTTCAAATTTTGTTATAAGCTACTTCGGTCCGGATACCAGTATCTTTGTCGTATGTCTTTTCTCTCCTAATTGATAGATCGTGGAATCGAATCCAAGGAGAGGAGGATTTGAAAAAAAAAATGGAAATATTTACTTTTTAATGTTTATTTAAACTGTGAAAAAAATTTGAATAAAAAAATCCAAAGTTTCTGGTTTTAAAATTTAATTAAGCTAAAAGAAACCCCTGTTTTAAAAATCATTGAGCATTTTTAATAATGATTCATAAATCATTTTTTTATTATTATAGAGAATAGTTTGAATGAAAAAATTCAAAGTTTCTATTTTTACAAAGTTAATTAAGTTAAAAAAAATAATTTTTAAAACTTGTTTTCATTTTCTTTTTATCATTGAGCGCAGAAATATGTTGCAGCTTCTAGCGATATGATCCGAAGTGTTGAAAAGGAATACAGCATCCGAAATACTTTTGCTTTGACGTTGATGATATGACTTATCATCAATTCCTTTTAAAAAAGAAATAATTTAATGCACAATTTCTGTCTCTAAAATTTTGTTTACAAAGAAAAGAAATATATGTGTTGTGCTAAAACCAAAGTATTATGCCGTGATTTAAAAATAAATGAAAAGTGCAAAATTACTTTTTTATTTATAACTAGGGGGCTCGGCCCCCTACGAGCTACGCTCGCCAACCCCCCGTTCAGACACTGCAGTCTCTAAAAGCACGCTAATTTGATCGGCTTTAAAAAGATTTTGGAAGATTGAATTATAATTTAAACAAGTAATATAAAAATTTTGTTTTTAAAGTCAATTCCTACGTAGGTCACCAAAGAAAATTTTAATATATTCCCTTAAGCTAATATTAGTTTTTGTTGCATTAAAATATCTCAATTTGTTGATTTTCTATAAACAAGTAGGTTTACAATGGAATTCTATGGGAATTTGGCGAAATATTAGATATATCGCCAAGTTAGCGTCCCTTTTGGCGACTTATTTTGGACGCCAAAGTTGGCGATATATCGCCAAGTTGGCGACAGAACAGGATCCCCCCTGTGGTAACGCCTTATTGAAAATATTTTCATTGACCTTCGATAAACAATAGCCGCCATTTTGTTTCCCATGCAAAACTAAAATTAATTAATTAAAATTTAATTAATTAATTAATATTTGAAAAAACTATATTAACATCATTGTCATCCAGTACAAGTTCAAAAAAAAATTATTTCAACTTGATAGGATGAATAATGTGTATTTTATTAACGATTGAAAATTTGAACAAGATAAATAAATAAATAAATATCTCTCTATTCTAAAAAAAAGTAACTCCCGCTGTCACCGCCGCCGCCGCCGGTTTTGAATTTTTTGTGACCGGAGGTCTTTCTTCGTTAATATTAAGAAAAATAATGCATACAAAAATATGAAAATTGGTAGTATTATACAGAAATGTTTGATAAACACGCTGATGTAGACAGTTTTCAAATCGAAGAATTATTTTAAGAGATATTTAATGCTAAAGTTGGACAAAATCGTTCCATTAAAAAAGTTTTATAGGAGCAAAAACTATACATCGGAATTTAATACTTTTTAGATCATTTTATACGTTATAATTTCCCGGTGTGCAGAAATAATTTATTTTTTTAATTTGACTCATTTTTCGAGGTTTCATTTCTATTTTAAATTCAAATTTTCAGCATTTCGAGAGATATTTTTTTACTTATTTCAGAAAATTGTACTAATTTAACCTGTTGCCAAACTGTATAAACAACGGAAACAATAATGTTTGCTTCAAATTAAAAATTTATTTACGCGTGACTATTATAAACAGAAAAGAAAAACTTTCAAATTAGAATTAAATAATTACGTATAAAAAGCAGGAACTTATTGAAAATTACTTCATCTATAATTACACGTGAATTTTAACAGAGAAAGGATATTGTAAAGTAATAAATTCATTAACATGCGTTAGAAGTCTTAAATAGGAGAAATTACATCACATTTACGTCACATTACACTTATTACGTAAAATGAACAAAAAATAATATTGCAAAATAGTAGTTTAAATTTAAAAATAGCGCGAGACATTTACTTGATATTTTGAGATGAACTTTTCAACTATTTTTTTTTTTTTTTTTTTTTTTTTTTTTTTTTTGACAGCGCAAATAATATTTCATTCCTAATAAAAGCATTTTCACGTGAATATTAAAAAGGGAAAGAAAAGTTTGGTGAAAATTACGTCAGATTAAAAACGATATATTTAAAATGTTTTATTTAAAAGGACTTTCTTTTCGCTTTGTTAAAAAATACCGGGAGACAAAGACTCTGTTTACTTAATTCATTTTATATTAGATGATTTTGAAATGCCATTGTATCTTTTAACAGCAGCTGATTTTTCCGTAAAATTCCCCAATCAAAGAGAAATGAATAGAAACCCGTTTATAGGGCGATCGCCTTTGTTTTTTTAATTATAATTCAATCTTCCAAAAAAATTCAATTAAAGCCGATCAAATTAGCGTGCTTTTAGAGACTGCAGTGTCTGAACGGGGGGTTGGCGAGCGTAGCTCGTAGGGGGCCGAGCCCCCTAGTATAAATAAACAAATATAAGGAGAGTGTGAACTAATAGTAGGAATTGAAAAAAACAGTGGCGATCTCCCTATAAACGGATTTCTATTCATTTCTCTTTGATTGGGGAAATTTTAACGCCAAATCCGCTGCGGTACTACTTGAATATCCCGTCGACTAATTTCGCCAAATTATATAAATCGCCAAACCACTCGCCAAATGATACAAATTGACATAATTTTTATTTTAAATAACGAAAGAACAAATAAATTAGTATAACATTAATAAAAATACAAATAAAACGTCGAAATAAAAATAACTTGATGACGTAGACACGTGTAACAACATTTCAAAATAAGCTAATATAAAAGGAATTAAGTAAACAGAATCTTTGTCTCCCGGTATTTTTTAACAAAGCGAAAAAAAAGTTCTTTTAAATGAGACATTTTAAATTAATCGTTTTTAATCTGACGTAATTTTGACCAAACTATTCTTTCTCTTTTTAATATTCACGTGAAAATTCTTGTGTTAGAAATTAAATATTATTTGCGCTTTCCTAACAAAAATAGTTGAAAAGTATCTCCTCAAAATATCAAACAAATGTCTAGCGCAGTTTGTAAATTTAAACCGTTTTGCAATATTATTTTGTGTTCATTTTATGTAATAACTGTAATGTGACGTAAATATGACGTAATTTCTCCTATTTAAGACTTCTAACGCATGTTAATAAATTTATTATTTTACAAATTCCTTTCTCTCTTAAAATTCACGTGTAATTATAGTTTTTATGACGTAATTTTCAATAAGTTCCTGCTTTTTGTACATAATTATTTAATTCTAATTCCAAATGTTTTTTTTTCTGTTTATAATAGTCACGTGTAAATAAATTTTTAATTTATTACACGTATAAATATTTTTTTTTTTTTAAGCAAACATTATTGTTTCCGCTGTTTATACAGTTGGCAACAGTTTAAATTAATATCACTTTCTAAAATCTGTAAAAAATATCTCTCGAAATGTTGAAAATTTGATTTTAAAATAGATATAAAACCTCGAAAAATGAGTCAAATTAAAAAAATAAATCAATTCTGCACACCGGGAAATTATAACGTATAAAATGAACTAAAAATTATTAAATTCCGATGTATAGTTTTTGCTACTATAAAACTTTTTTAGTGGAACGATTTTGTCCAACTTTAGCATTAAATATCTCTTAAAATAATTCTTCGATTTGAAAACTGTCTGCATCAGCGTGTTTACCAAACATTTCTGTATAACACTACCGATTTTCATATTTTTGTATGCATTATTTTTCTTAATATTAACAAAGAAAGACCTCTGGTCACAAAAAATTCAAAACCGGCGGCGGCGGCGGCGGTGACAGCGGTAGTTACTTTTTTTTAGAATAGAGAGATAATTCAGGTATAAACAATAATACCAAAATATTATGCCGTGATTTAAAAATATAAAAAATAAATAAAAAGTACAAAATTATTTTTCTAAATATATGCATTTTGATTTAAATAATTATATGGCATTAAAAATTAAATTTAATAAAACATTTCAATAAATTCTTATATAATGATTTCTAAAATTTTTATTGAAAATTCTATTAATTGAAATTTTGTAAAATTAAAGCTGATTCAATAATTCTGTGACCAGATGTCTCTACTTCTGCACATCACCCCAATGAAAAAGTGGAATTTCCCAATATTTGTTCTTCTGTAGGGAGCCATCTAATAATGAGACACTAGTGCTCTGGACTTTGAAGCATAGTTTACAAGTATTGCGATTACAGCGCCATCTGTTAACGGTTTTTGTAACTAAATTTTGAAACTTCTGTATAACATTTTTACAGCTTAGCTAATAAGCAAACCGTTTACCGTATAATTCTATTGATCTTTGTTTTTGATATATTTAATTTTGAAATCAGGGTCTTATTTGCTGGACACCCCGTATTAGCTTTGCGAGTGACCAGTGTAGGCTTTTAATAGTTATTTACTCCTTTCATGACTTTTATTTTCATCATTTGTTTGTAATTAGGAAGAAATTTGTTTCTGCGATCTGTAAACATTCGTATAAAGCTCTTTAGTATAATTAACAATTTATAATTCAGTAAAGTATCGTTTATACGTTTTTCATTTATACGTCTTTTACATTTATACGTTGTTTCAATGCAATCCGATTCATCCCTATGTATTTTAATGTTCTAATGTTTCGTTTATGCGGCGCATATCGTCGGTTATGCGTCGTTTCATTCATGCCGTAACCGATTTCCTTAGAATTCTTTCTCCCAGCGTCGTTCTTTTTTGTTTCTTTTCTGGTAGCAATATTCGAGGAAAGATGAAAGGCAAAGAACATCTGTGACTGCTACAAGGGTTATTTCACTGGGGAACCTGTGGAGGGGGTGGGACGAAAATAATGGACAGTGGGTGGACTGCAGTGACTCGTTTAGAACCTTTTTTATTTCTCACCATACTAGTGAGGAAACTTTCCAGGAACTCCATACATAATGCTTTGCTTAAGTCTGAAAGTAAATCGGTACGTCAAATGACGATTGAAGATTAGTTTAATTAAAATCTGTTTGTACTTTCGATAATGGAATAAAAAAAAAGTAATTCAAGGTGTGGAACTAATATATGGTTTGATAATTCCCACTTTTATTTTTCAACTTTAGAAATTATTATTTAATAATTTTTTTCATTATTTTTTCTTCAATATATATAGTGCATCTTAAACACCGAAAATGATAGCAAAATTACATTTGTATGATTGCAGCATTATATGTCTACAGTCAAAAATTTTACTCCTTAGTCGACTACAATTTCGACTATACGTCTTTCTCAGTTATACGTCGTTTTGGAACGGTCCCCTAAAAGACGTATAATTGGTGCTTTATTGTAGTTAAAATATTATACTGTAATATAAACGCTACTCTGGACGACAATGATAAAAAAAATCATGCCGTCCCTGTAAAAAAAAAAATTATATATTTATTTATTATTTCCAACATGGACTATATTAGATTTCGCGTTCACAATTTGGTCTTTAGTCGTTCCGGTTAGTTTTTTAGAAGCTATAAAATAAAAGAAAAAGCAGAAACCTAATTCATAAACATTTTTTCTGCAAAAATCGATAAAACGTTGCATTGTCATCGTAAATGAATGAATGAATAAGCAAACTTTGGAATAAATGAATAATTTTTGTATAAAGGAGTTAAAAAGATTTGCCTTAATCGAATGCCAGGGCGTATAGGCAAATGCAATCGTATAGGGTTTTCGGTATTTACGAATTATTCGTACCATAAAGAAGAGAGATTACCAAAAATGGTTCTCAGTTGTTAGTCATATTTATCGTTTTCAAGCGCCAATTGTGTTCAAAATAGGAATTTAATATACATTTATTAAATACATAACATAAAAGAAAACTAGAATATTTATTTAACGATAAATTAAATCTATATTAATATTGTAAAGTAAACTTTGTTTCTATGGTGGTAATTTCTGGAACTATCGAGCTGATTTAAAAAATAATGATGCTAAAATGTTGGTGACCATCTCTGCTCCAACGTGGTCTATAATGTATGTCGGTACAACAACCCTCAAGAGTGTGCAGGACTAAAAAGGTTCCAAAATTTCGATTTCTGTGATATTGTTGGGAGTAGAAGCTTGAAACTTGATGCGGTGGTTACTTTTAATATGTAAATACTCACTATTAACGATAAAAAGCTCGAAATTTAAAAGGGTGAAATGAGCAGAAAACGTTCTAAATTACGATTTATTTGGATCTGTTTGAGCTAACTTGAAATTTGATATGGCTGTTGTGATTTGATAAGACTAGATGTTTGCATAGAACAGTTTCTAAAAAATTCGAAATGAAAATGCATGCGGGAACAAAAAAATTCTAAATTTGCTATATTTTTTTTTTTTTTTTTTTTTTAACAATGTATTGGAGCTAAAAATTTAAAATTTGGTATGTTAATTACTTCGAAAATCTAAATCTTCCCAAAGAACGGTTTCTAAAAAGTTGAAATGAGCGGAAAATGTTCTTGAAACCTTCTGTATCATGATTAATTTGGAACTGTTCAGGTTTGGCGTAAATACTCGCAACAGAATAATTTCTGCAAAGTTTGAAATGTGTGCAAGAACAAAAAATGTTCTAAAATGAAAATTGCGATTTCTGTGATACTGCAGTGGTAAAAACTTGAAATTTCACATGGACTTTACTTTTAAGATGTAAATGCTCTCAGAACGGTTTCTAAAAGATTCGAAATGTAAAAGGGTGCAGGAACAAAACACGTTCTAAATTTGCGATTTTTGTGAAATTTTTGGAGCTAAAAACTTATTTGGTGTGGTAGTTACTTCTAAGATATAAATGTTCCCCAAAAACGCTAATGTTCTTGAAACGTTCTATATCTCGATTAGTTTGGAACTGTTAAGACTTGAAAATTGACATGATTGTTACCTTTAAGACGTAAATACTCGCAACAGAACGATTTCTAAAAAAATTGAAATGTAAAAAAGTGTGCATGAAAAAAAAATGTTCTAAAATTATAATTGTGATACTGCTGGGAGTACAAACTTGAAATTTCACATGGACTGTACTTTTAAGACGTGAATGCTCTCTCAGAACGGTTTCTAAAAAATTCGAAATTTAATAAAGATGAAATGAGCAACAAACGTTCTAAATTATTCGGAATTTTTAAAGCTAGGAACTTGAAATGTATATTAAAATAGCAATAAAATTACATTCTTCTCATCCCCCTAACCAGAAATTCGCTGCTTTCAATACTTTTGTTTTTCGGGCTACCAATATTTGTTCCACTCCTCAGTTACTTAGTGCTGAACTTAATTACCTCAAAGCTATTGCTGTTGATCGTGGTTATTCCTCTAATATTATTGAGTCTATTTATAAGAAATTGACGAAATCCGTCCATTCTGAAAAGCATTCAAATTCCAACTCTAATACTTCAGTTGTGTTACCATTTTTTCCAAAATCAGTCAGCAAGTTGCTAAAATCTTAAGAAGGTTTGATTTTAATGTTATTTTTTCTCCTGTTAATAAAATCTCTTTTTCAAATCTCAAACACCCATTGATCGCCTAGATGACTGGGGTATTTACCAAATCTCTTGCCAGTGTGTCCTTTCTTATATTGGCCAGACTAAACGTGCTCTTAGATTTCGTTTAAAAGAGCATGAAGGTTATGTTAAAAATCAGGAGCTCAAACGGTCTTCTATTGCTCAACATTCTTGGTCTTCTCAACATAGGTTCGATTTTTCCTCAGCCACCATTATCCAAAAATGTTCTTCTAACCTTGATCTTGATTTTTGGGAAGCTTACCATATCATTAAAAATTCTCACTCTTTAGTCAATGACTTATCTAGTACTCCAGATTTTTCAAGTATTTGGGAAGCATTAATTTAATTTCCTCTTTTTTGGTTTCTTTTTCTCCCCTTCTCCGGTAGATGTCGCTACTTGTCCACCCAGTCGTTTCCACTGCTTCTCTCTCATTGGTTGTTTCTGGCGCTTTCGCTACCCGCATAGGGTATATAAGGCAGCGCGTCTCTGTCTATCATTTTGCTCAGCCTCGCTTTTCTAGCACGCTGTTCTTTTTTCCCTATCTTGCACTGAAGAAGAATCTCGCTGTAGACTCGAAGCAGCTGTTTGCTGCTTTTCACGCATTTTTTGTGCATTTTAAACGTTGGTTTACTGCTTTTTAACTTGAAATGTATAGTAAAACTAGATTTATTTCCTCCTAAAACAGCCGACAGACCTTATGCAATTTAAACACAATACAACGGGTTGCCACACACCTACTATATAATATTCAGTGATAAAATATAATTATGATAGTATTTTTATTTCTTGTGGGATTTTTATGCTCACCAGAATGAATATTCAACATTAAAAATAGGGGCCATCTATGCGAACCAATAATGTAATAAAAATTAGCTGACCCACCCTTCGTTGCCCAATATACGCATTCAAATACGCATATCGTTGCCAACCTCTCAATTTTTTTCAATACCAATATTTTTATGCAGAAATACTTGTTTTATGCAATCGCACAATTTCTGCAATTTAAATAAAGCGAACATTTTTGTATGAATTTACTGGTATTAAAAAAATCGGGAGATTGACAAACTTATACTCCGGAACCAATCTTACACTCGGTGTAAAAATTTTTAAAACTACTTTTCCCACATTAACAACACTGATGCGAGAAAAGTAATGTTTAGCATTTCATAACAACATACATTCCTCGGATACATGTGGGAATTGTACTTATTACCCGACTGCCAAGAAAGGTTATGTGTTTCACGCGTGTCTGGGTATGTGGATTTCTTTATACCCTCGAAACATCCCGACGGCTGGATGGATTTTAATGAATGCGGTCTCTATCGATTCGTCTTAACCGTCCGATAGTTATAGGGTAGGTTTTGCTTTTATAAATTCAAAATGGCGGCCGTAAAATACAAAATGGTGGTAGAGACGAAAAAAATTTTTTACGCACCCTATCGAGTGGCATATCATTGGATAGGTCTTTCAAAATGTAGACGATGTTTCATTGACTATTTTACAATCAGAAGCTTCGTTTAAATATTACACAACCTGGAAGTTGTCTACGTAGGATCTCTAGCTTTACCGCAACCCTACCCGTCATAGACATCTATAGACCTCATCAAAACAGTGTTTATAGATAGGAATTAACAATTAAACACAACTTAAAAGTCATCAATACAAAACAAAAAAAATAGGTAAGTAATATTAAAAATAGTCCCACATTGATGAGAAATAGTTAATTAGTTCGCTTTTTACGCAGTCGGATTTTTTGATTTTTTAAATTCAATTTTACTTGTTAAATATATATTTTCAATCCGAGAAGTTACGCAAACCATAAATGCGTTGTGCTTTGATAGGGTCATGTTACCGGGCCTATCTTACACACCGTGTAAAAATCTGTAAAACTACTTTTCCCACATTAACATTACTGATGCAAGAAAAAATAATGTTTGGAATTTTATAACAGTAAGTACATTCTTCGGATACATGTGGTAGCTGTACCTTTTGCGGTCGAAGGTCTCCTCTCCTCCCAGGCACAGGCAACTCTTACATGAATTTATTCAGTTGGCAACACTTTTTTTTAAGAGACATTTTTAATTGCACTTTGACGACATGTGCTATATAAATTTACTGAAAGATGTACTTTTAAAATATAGTTGTGCGCATAGAATATAAAAATAGAATAAGCTTGGACGGCTATTTGCCGGCACTCGACCGCAAAGTGTTAAATGTATTTTTTTTTAAATCCGAGAAGTTACGCAAACCATAAACAAGCAATGTGCTTCTATAAGGTCATGCTCCCGAACCTATCTTACACTCCGTGTAAAATACTGTATAACTATTTTTTCCACATTAACACTGATTGGGGAAAAGTAATGTTTGGTATTTCATCACAGTACATTGTTCGGATACACGTGGGATTTGTACTTCTTCTTAAATATACAACCGGGAAGTTACGCAAATCGAACACGTCCAGCATTGTGCTTCGAGCAGGTAAGGCGGCTTTGGATCAGGTCACGCGGCTTTGGATCAGGTCACGCTCCGAACCTTTTTAAATACTGGGTGTAAAAATCCCTAAAACTACTTTTCACCCATTAACAATGCTGATTGGGGAAAAGTACTAATGCTTGGCATTTCATAACAGTGCATTGTTCGGATACACGTGGGAATTGTACTTCTTATTAAATATACAGTCGATGCTCGTTTTTACGAACTCATAGGGAACACTAAAATAGTTCGCAAAATAGTAAACACCAAAAATGATATGAATACGTACATTATTTTTGTCTATTTTTATCAAACTGCCTCCTCTTCACAAATGAAGCAGTATTTCAAGATTATTTATTATTTAATAAATTTATACGTGTATTTTTAAATATACAAGAAATAAATGCAAATTTATGCACAAAAAATAATTTTAGTACACAGAAACATACGTTACTATGTCTTAAAAACATTACATATGAAAATACAGACTGGATTAGTACTTAATAGGTGAAAATACATAGATGAAAATATAAATAAAAAATTAGGAATGGAAATAATCAGTTACCTTTTTTTTTAAATCACATTTTGGAAAATATATATTTCAATTTTATCTATGCTTGAAAACCTTTCACAGTTATTGCTCCCTTCAAAAAAGTGCCTTAGTCCTTACAACCACTACTTGAAATTGTTGCTATGCCCCCTCCCTCCGAAAGAGATTGTGGAAAACAACACATTCTTGGAATGCATCTGATGTCTCATTGTACCTGTTGAGAGTTTAATTGACTTGACACTGCGTCCCGATATTTAAAAAAAAAAAAAAAAAAAAAAAAATTGCAGAAGTATCAAAACTGAGTTCGCAAAAAAGAGATTTTCATAATCCGTAGTTCGTAAATGGGAGCGAAAAATTACATTGTTTCTATGGGAGTGTATTCGGGACCACTCTATAATTCGTAAAATCGCAAGTGTTCGTGAAAAAGAGGTTCGTAAAAACGAGCGTCTACTGTATATTTTTAAACGAAGATTTACGCAAATCGTAAACGTTCAGCATTACGCCCCTATAAGGTCATACTCCCGAAACAATCTTACAGTGGGTGTAAAAATCTGTAAAACTACTTTTCCCTCATTAACAATACTGATGCAGCAAAAGTAATGTTTGGCATTTTATACCAGTAAATATTAGGAGCTGTACATATACATGGTTATCACTTTAGGGGTAGCGGTGGTGGTCTGGCTCTTGATATCATAAGGCATAGTAGGTAATCACATATCTCTAGGGTGAGAAGGAGTTTGTCTTTTGATATCGTTATCAATATTTATCCAACCAAAATTTTCTTTTTTTGGTCTGTTATTATTATTATTTTTTAATTCTGATATCTACTTTTATGAAAATACAAAGTTGTTATTAAAACCATTAAGTGATTATAAAATCATTTTATTCCAAATTATGGAATATCCCAACATTCTGCCATATGCGCATATAATTCGTTTTAGAGAAGCCAGGTTCGAAATGATACTTGTTATGTTTACTTGTAAAAAATGCGGAGAATGTTCCTGTTCTGTTCTGTTCTCTGCTTGTTCTGTTTATAAGAAGTTCTGCTTACCCCGTGCAGGGAACAAGTGCAAGAAGACAATATTACTGTTGAATGTATTACGTAATAAAAAACTATTAAATACTTTTAAGTATTTCTTTAACCCTAGAACTACCGGAAATTTTACTCAAGTTTTATAAAAACATTCTACACCAGAATTTTTACTTAAAACTATTTAATTTGTTTATTTAACTTATTATTGTCTGATTTATACATTTAGTTTGTTTTGAAGAAATTTCTGGTTTGAATAAATATTTTGAATGTACATGTCGGGTCCATTGGACCCTTCTGGTAGACAGAGGGTTAAAGTTATTTCATATATGAAAATGATATTTTATTAACTTCTTTTCTTGTCATTTAAATCAGTAAAATATGCGAATAATAAATGTATAACCATATCTGTATATCATTGCAAACGTATGAAAAAAGTTGTTAAAAAAATTGACACTGATAACGATATCATTAGAGAGAGGGGAAGAGGGGGTACAAAATTGCCAGTTGATAACTTTATATATGTACAACCTCTTACATTGTTTGAGTACATACGGAAATGTATTTCTTTATAAATATTTTGTAACTGAAACGTTACGCAAACCGTAATCGTTGTTATCTTCATGTATTATAACTAGGGGGCTCTGCCCCCTACGAGCTACGCTCGTCAACCCCCGTTCAGACACCGCAGACTCTAAAAGTACGCTAATTTGATCGGCTTTAAAAAGATTTCGGAAGATTGAATTATAATTTAAAAAACAGTGGCGATCTCCCTATAAACGGATTTCTATTCATTTCTCTTTGAATGGGGAATTTTAAGGCCAAATCCGCTGCGGTACTACTTGATGAACCCGTCGACCAATTTCGCCAAATTATATAAATCGCCAAAGCACTCGCCAATTATACAAACTGACATAATTTTTATTTTAAATAACGAAAGAACAAATAAATTAGTGCAACATTAATAAAAATACAAATAAAACGTCGAAATAAAAATAACTTGATGACGTAGACACGTGTAACTTGCTTAAAGTCAAGTTAATGTGACATTTACGATCAACCATTATTGGCATTTAATCTTATAGTTTGGCGAATGATAGATTTTTGGTCGACGGGATAACTAAGTAGTACGAAAAATACATATGTCAATTGCTGTTTTCGTCTTTGATTAGACACGTGTAACAACATTTCAAAATAAGCTAATGTAAAAGGAATTAAGTAAACAGAGTCTTTGTCTCCCGGCATTTTTTAACAAAGCGAAAAGAAAGTTCTTTTAAATAAGACTTTTTAAAATAATCGTTTTTAATCTGACGTAATTTTGACCAAACTATTCTTTCTCTTTTTAATATTCACGTGAAAATACTTGTGTTAGAAATGAAATATTATTTGCGCTTTCCTAACAAAAATAGTTGAAAAGTATCCGCTCAAAATATCAAATAAATGTCTAGCACAATTTCTGAATTTAAACCTTTTTGCAATATTATTTTGTATTCATTTTATGTAATAACTGTAATGTGACGTAAATATGACGTAATTTCTCCTATTTAAGACTTCTAACGCATGTTAATAAATTTATTATTTTACAAATTCCTTTCTCTCTTAAAATTCACGTGTAATTATAGTTTTAATGACGTAATTTTTAATAAGTTCCTGCCTTTTGTACATAATTATTTAATTCTAATTCCAAATGTTTTTTTCTGTATATAATAGTCACGTGTAAATAAATTTTTAATTTATTTACAAGTATAAATATTTTTTTTGAAGCAAACATTATTGTTTCCTCTGTTTATACAGTTGGTAACAGTTTAAATTAATATCACTTTCTAAAATCTGTAAAAAATATCTCTAAAAATGCTGAAAATTTGAATTTAAAATAGAAATAAAACCTCAAAAAATTAGTCAAATTAAAAAAAGAAAAACAGTCTGCACACCGGGAACTTCAAACGTATAGAATGATCTAAAAATGATTAAATTCCTATGAGTAGTTTTTGCTCCTATAAAACTTTTTTAGTGGAACGATTTTGTCCAACTTTAGCATTAAATATCTCTTAAAATAATTCTTCGATTTGAAAACTGTCTGCATCAGCGTGTTTATCAAACATTTCTGTATCATACTACCGATTTTCATATTTTTGTGTGCATTATTTTTCTTAATATTAACGGAGAAAGACCTCCTGTCACAAAAAATTCAAAACCGGCGGCGGCGGTGGCGATGACAGCGGTAGTTACTTTTTTTTAGAATAGAGAGATTCTGTTTCAAAGCTTTATGATTATATCTTTAAAAAAAAAAAAAAAAAAAAAAAAAAAAAAAAAAAAAATGGGCGCGTGAAAGGAGAGAAGGAGGTGCATTGCCCCTGTTTGAATTCTGAAATTTAATTAGCTAAATTTTCATAATCTCTGATGTTTTAAAAGGTAATTTTTTTTATTGCAAGTGTTGACTTGAAATAAATAATCCCTATGAAGTTAAGGAATTCAGAATTTTCCGTCAGGGGCAAAATTTAGTTGGGCTGTAAAACTCATAATTTCAAGAACAATATCTTTTAAGAAATAACCGATTTTAGACGGTAATGTGTACAAACTTTTGTTGGACTTTTAGATTTAACACATAACACAATACGCAAGGTATATGAAAATTTACTTTAACTACTAAGTGTATAGTGCACTTGAAACTACATTTCACGGTAATATTAAACGATTGTAAAAACTTGTGCCCGATTTCCGATGCATCGAGTTTCGAAGTGTATCCAAGTTGTTTTAAATGGTGAAATCCAGTCGAATTGTCAACATTTAGCCTCTCAGCAATCTCTTCAGTAGTAATCCGTCGATTAATATTCACTAAATCATGGAATAAGTCATTATCAATGCCAGAAGGTCGCCCAGAGCGAATATTATCGTTTAGATTGAAATCACTCAAACCACTTCTTAACTGTCCTAAGAGTTGGGTTGGGGCACGATCCAAATAAAGTCTTGAATATTTTTTGTAGCACGTCCAATACTCACTCCTTTTTTAAACCTCATTATAACATAACATGACGAAAATGTAACTTTTCATTTTCTATTTTGAATATTAATCTTGCACACAAATTAATTTGAAAAAACTTTTTTTTAACGTCATGTTCACCCACGACACGTGTAGATAACTTTCAGTTAATAATATGGTTATAAAATAAACATCAGCACAGTTAAAATTACAAGTTTCTGCCATCTATGAAATAGGGCACGGACTTTTGCAATCGCCTAATATATCCGAATTCCTTCGCGCAATAAACACCACACCCACCATTTTATATAAGAAACTCGTCGTAGTCATCATAGTAACTTATATAGATTTTGAAGCATGACTATTTCGTTATGCATCAAATAGTATAACGTCATTAAAATGCACTTCAAATTGCATTACCGTACAAAGATCGTAATTGTTTTGCGATTCCCTGTAAATAAACCATAAATGCTACGCACAAGCATTTTCAACAGAGAGCATGCAGCAAGGAAATCTCAATCACAAATATAAATATTATAGCTTTTGAAGCATTTTTATAAAAGTTAGTGTGCAGATGTACAGGTAGACAGAAGTCATAAGATGTATCTTGTGATTTCTTACGGATATAGATACAGATAGATAGAAGTCATAAGTACTTTTCAACTAAATTGAAACGTTGTAAAAAGATTAGAACGCAGACGATATGAGAGGCCAATTGCAGTTCTAAACATTTTTCATACTTAAAATATAAACGGTCAATAAAATTTACTACAAAGAGTATCCTAAGTAACTGAGTTTGTATCTAATAAGCTAAATGAGATATATTGTGCGTAGATTCTAGAAGCGACACTAAATAATGCTAATGAAAAATGACTTCTCTTAATATAATAATAAAGAATAAATCTATGTGTGAATTGTCCTTTTCCAAACAATGGATAGAAATTAATTTGACTCAACATGAAGACTCAGAAAATTGACGTCAGAAGTGCCTTAATTGGGTGGTTATAATAGAGTTAATGAAGTATTAAAAGTTGAAAAGTTGTTAAAAGTTCGTTTATTAATTAATCGCACTTATGAAGTTTGCGATAATTTAATCTAATTATAAGATAAGAACAGGTTTATTTGATGTAATATGCGTGTAAGATGATGAATAAATTTTTCTAACTGATTTGGAAGAAAAAAACACCAATTCAGCCGGTACTTTTAATTCGCTACATAAGAGATATTGTTTCACAAGTTATTGATGCATTTCTTGGACTTTTTCTGGATATATATTAGCGTATAAGTTTTAAAGCTTTTTTAGCTCGCATGCTATCGAAGCCTGAGAGCTATTGTGCCCGCCGGTTCTGTATGTATGTACGTAACGCGATAACTCAATATAGAAATATCCGATTTGCTTCATTTTTTTTTTTTTTTTTAGGTTCATTCTGATAAGGCGCTTCCCTGATTATATTTGGGGGTTCATTGGTTAACCTTTAACTGATGTTACCGGTCTCTCAGACCGCGACTTTTTTCAATTTTCATAGTTTAACTTGCAATTTTCAGTTTAACTACAAACACTACTAAAATTTTGTTCCGTTTGGAACTTTAGTACTATCACCAGAGAATTTTGAATAGGTGAATTTTAATTATAACACTCCTGTACAAAAAGTTTAGTACAAAAACACCATCCTGTGAGTTAATCGCGTCTTTTATTCATCTTTCGATGGAGCGGTCTCACAGACCACTTCACACTAGTTAAGTGACAATTTCTGTGACATCAGTTAAAGGTTAAGTATAAATGGGGGCTAGTCCCCACCCCCCTTAATTTAGATAAATGGGTTTTTCATGCAGAATCACTTGATTTGCTCCAAATTTGGTGTACTGGTTTATTATGTTAAGGAGCTTCCCTGATTAGATTTGCAGGTTCATTAGTTAAGTATAAAGTGAAAGCACCCCCCCCCCCTTAATTTAGATAAATGGGTTTTTCATGCAGAATTATTCGATTTGCTTCAAATTTGGTATACCGGTTTATTATGTTAAGAAGCTGCCTTGATTAGATTTGGAGGTTCATTAGTTAACTATAAAGGGAGGAAAGGGAACTAGACCCCCCTGTTAATTTAGATAAATGGGTTTTTCATGCAGAGTTATTCGATTTGCTCCAAATTTGGTATGCCGGTTTATTATGTTAAGGAGTTGCCTTGATTGTATTTGGAAGTTTATTGGTTAAGTATAAAGGAGGGGTGGGGGGGTGCTAGTCCCCTTCTTAATTCAGATAAATGGGTTTTTCATGCAGAATTATTCGATTTGCTTCAAATTTGATATACCGGTTTATTCCGATATGGCGCTTAACTTCATTAGATTTGGAGGTTCATTGGTTAAGTATAAAAGGGAGAAAGGGGGGCAAGTCCCCTCCCCTTAATTTAGATAAATGGATTTTCATGCAGAATTATCCAATTTACTTTATTTTTTTTTCTCTAATGTTCATTCTGATAAGGAGCTTCCCCGATTAGATTTGGGGGTTCATTAGTTAAGTATAAAGGGGGATTAGACCCTCCTTTAATTAAGCGATATGTTTTTTTTCATGCAGAATTATCTGATTTGCTTCAAATTTGGTATACCGGTTTATTATGTTAAGGAGCTTCCCTGATTACATTTGGAGGTTCATAGGTTAAGTAAAAAAGGGGGAAACGGGGGCTAATCCACCTTCATTTGTTTTTTGAGGGGCATTACTCTTTGAAATAAGAGCATAATATACATATAGTGTGAATAACCTGTGAGTTCAATGCCATCAGTTTAACTGGGCATTTTTATTTTTATTTTTTCTTTGTTAGACAAAAAGTTTCATGTAAATTTCATTACTTCCGATTATTTTGCCTGGCTTCATTCTGTCTTCATTCACATTCATATTACTGAAATAATTATTAGAAACACGAAATTTTAATATTTAGTTAGGAATACGGCGAAATGCTTTTCTTTTTTAGCTCACAGGCTATCAAAGCCTGAGAGCTAATGTGCCCGCCCGTTCTGTATGCATGTATGTATGTATGTACGTACGTATGTATGTACGTAACGCGATAACTCTTGATAGAAACATCCGATTTGTTTCAATTTTTTTTCTAGGTTCATTCTGATATGGCGCTTCCCTGATTAGTTTTGGGAGTTCATTGGTTAAGTATAAAGGGGGAAGGGACGGGGCTAGTCCCCCCCCCCTTAATTTAGATAAATGGGTTTTTCATGCAGAATTATTCAATTTGCTCCAAATTTGGTATATCGGTTTATTATGTTAAGGAGCTTCCCTGATTAAATTTGGAGGTTCATTAGTTAAGTATAAAGGGGGGCTAGACCCCCCCCCCCTTTAATCTAGATAAATGGGTTTTTCATGCAGAATTATTCGATTTGCTCCAAATTTTGTATACCGGTTTATTATGTTAAGAAACTACCTTGATTAGATTCGGAGGTTCATTAGTTAAGTATAAAGGGAAGAAAGAGGGCTAGACCCACCCCCCTAAATTTAGATAAATGGGTTTTTCATGCAGAGTTATTCGATTTGCTACAAACTTGGTATACCGGTTTATTATGTTAAGGGGCCACCGTGATTAATTTTGGAGGTTTATTGATTAAGTTTAAAGGGGGTGGGATGGGGCTGACCCCCCCCCCCCCTTTAATTTAGATAAATGGGTTTTTCATGCAGAATTAATCGATTTGCTTCAAAAAATTATATGCCGGTTTATTCCGATATGGCACTTCTTTTATTAGATTTTGAGGGTCATTTGTTAAGTATAAAAAGGGGTAAGGGGAGCAAGACCTCTCCCTTAATTTTGTATAAATGGATTTTCATGAAGAATTATCCAATTTACTTTAAATTTTTTTTCTATTTTCATTCTGAAAAGGAGCTTTCCTAATTAGATTTGGAGGTTCATTAGTTAAGTACAATAGAGGGAAAGGTGGGTTAGCCCCCCCCCCCCACCCCTTAATTTAGCGAAATGGTTTTTTCATGCAGAATTGTCTGATTTGTTTCAAATTTGGTATACCGGTTTATTACGCTAAGCTGCTTCCCTGATTAGATATGGAGGTTCGTTGGTTAAGTGTAATGTGGGGGAACAGGGGTTAATCCCCCTTCATTTATTTTTTGGTGGCATTATTCTTCGAAATAAGTGTATAATATACAATTAGTGTGAAGAGCCTGTGAGCCCAATGCCACCAGTTTAACTGGTCACTTTTCTTTTTATTTAATTAGAAAGCATAGCTTGCAAGCATTTTACGTAGAAACATTAAAAATTTGAATACCTTATCGCATAAAGTCACCTTAAATACTGCTAGATTTCTGATTGGTATACTTTTCTAAATAGTTTTTGAATACAAAAGGAAAATTTTCCAAAACCATAGGTACCTACGAATTTACGTTGATTTTTTTAGCTCACAGGCTATCAAAGCCTGAGAGCTAATGTGCCCGCTAGTTCTGTATGTACGTACGTATGTATATATGTACGTAACGCGATAACTCTTGATAGAAATATCCGATTTGCTTCATATTTGGTATATAAGTTCATTCTGATAAGGCGCTTCCCTGATTCGTTTTGGGGGTTCATTGGTTAAGTATAAAGTGGAGGAACGGGGCTAATCCTCCCCTTAATTTAGATAAGAGGGTTTTTCATTCAGAATTATCCGATTTGCTTCAAATTTGGTATACCGGTTCATTCTGATAAGGCGCTTCCCTGATTAGATTTGGAGGTTCACTGGTATAAATAAATGGGGGAGTTAATGCCCCCCCCCCTTTTAATTTAGCTACATGGGGTTTTTTGTCGATTTCTTTATTTTTCGAGGCGCATTATTCTTTGAAATAAGAGTATAATACACAATTAGTGTGACTAGCCTGTGAGCTCAATGCCATCAGTGTAACTAGGCACTTATTTTTTTAAGCATTTCTAATGTGCCAGACTGTAAAAAAAGGAGAGTTTTTGTAAAATTTTACGGAATAGTTTCCTTTTTCTAAAAAAAAAAAAAAAAGAGAGTACAATTTCTGTAATTGACATTTTGAGATTACAAATCAAAAAGTATGCAGAAAGTTTTCCGAAAATTTTATTATATTTCTTTGTTCCTTTCAAAATAGTACATTTTCTGTAAATGACGTTTAAAGGTTTGCGTACAGAAGTAGATGTGTTTAGAATGTGAAGTTATTGATTATTGTACATACTTGATTTACATTGTAAATCCACTGAAACGTCATCGAAATTGCAAAATATTGGCTTTATATTGAAAATATTTCTAACTGAACACCAATATTGTGGAACAGAACTGCAGATTATTTTAATGAGACTCTATTGTTTGTTTACTGAAGACAAATAGAACTCAAATAGAAGATTCCCACATGATATACATTTGTTCTTGGAAAGTGATGATAGAAATTCATATAAGTGTAAATTTGTTCTTGAATTCTTTTTCTTTAAAGGTCATTACAAATTAAATTTAGCGTAAATAGAAATACTTACAGAAATACAGTCTTAATAGAAATGTCTAAAAATGCGGAATATATCTGTTGTAAAACTGAAATTTAAAATGGGGGTATTTCAGAAATCACGGATGTTTCACAGTATTTAACGGAAAACATTTTTCCGTTTAAATACAGAAATAGTATTAATAGCGCAATTGATTGCCAGTACAATTTCTGTAGTTTTTACGTAATTTTTTAAGTACAGGAATTCCTTCCCCTCCCCAATTTTTTTAGTAAAGCTCATATTATCAGCATGTATGATAGTTTTAAAAAAAACTTAAAATAGTTAAAATAGTTAAAAATTTGTCCGGTTTCAATTGTTGATTTTTTTTTTTTTTTTTTTTTTTTTTTTTTTCAATCTTGCTTTTGCCAGAGTGTCTTTTACTCGGGACGTGGCTGGGGACCTATGAACCTTGCTTCCGCAAAAAAGTCGGGATAGAGTGGAAGAATAAAAGGCTGCGGACGAAGAGGGCCGCTCGCCGCGGCATCAATACGATGCGTGACGTTTTATGCAATCTAAACTAAAATTACTTACTCTAATAGTTTTACAATATTTTGGTTTTTAAAGTATTGAACCAATAATTAACTGCACTGTAAAAAAACCCTGTAATTTTTACAGAAAAGAAACTGTTCTCTCAAATGCAATTTGTTTGAAAGCTGGTATCTCAATTTACTGATTTTTAATGGCTTTTAAAATATTTTTCAGGCATGAATAAAATTAAAAAAAAAAAATCTGTCTCTATCGCATGCAGCCCGATTACGAAAGGTAACTCATAAGCACTTCAAACAATACATTGTAAAAAAAAAAAAAAAAAAAAAAAAAAACAACTATTAAATTAACTGGAAAAACTGTCAGTTTTGGCGCAAGACGAAAATCATTGAATTTACAGGAAATATCTGTAATCAGTACATCAAAACAGTTTTTTTTTTCTGTAAAAAATATAGATTTTTTCAGAAAAAATTACAAAATCCATATTTTTTAACAGAAAAAACTGTTTTCTTTCTTTAAAACAGTAAAAAATATGGATTTTGTAATTTCTACAGAAAAAAATGTTTTAATGAACAGATTACAGATATTTAATGTAAATTAAACGATTTTTCACTCGCGCCAAAATTGACATTTTTTTCCCCGTTAATTTGGCAGTTCTTTTTTGTGTAAAGATAATTAAAACCTTGTAGCTACTATGTTCAGGGATGAGATTTCCGACTTCTTTCATACCAGTATAATCTTAGAAAAAATGTTATTCTCTTAAATCGCAAAAATGTTCCGATTAAAAGAAATAACATTTTCTTTAAGATTATAATGGTATGCAAAAAGTCGGAAATATCATCCCTGTATGTTCCTAATAATAAATATAACATGAATACATTAAAATGATTCTCAGTTTTTATTACTAAAATAGGTGCCAAAAAACAATAAACAGGTTTTAAAACATTAAATCCAATATACAGTTGTTAACATTTCCCGAGTGCTTTCGACCAAGCCCTGGCCATCATCAATGGGGTGAAAAATGAGAAGAAGACCTGCAGAATGCATACCGGTTTAAATAACGCAGGGCGATTTCAAAACTGTGAAAACTAGTTAGATGTGCCAATCCCAAAACTTTCTTCTATCTTATACATCTTTATATTTCAAAAACTAGTTACACATGTTAATACTTCAATATTATTAGTTCAATACTATACCAACTTTGATTTTCATCTTAAATTTCTGCTTCAGTCAATTAAACGAACTAAAACCGAGTTAATCTATATCATGATGTTTGTTAAAATTAATAGTTTTTCCTTATTCTGTTGTTATCAGATGTTTTCGAATAGCCGGCTTAGCAGGAAGCGAGTTCCCGCCTTTGCACGAGCCGCCGATGGACAATAGAACTACGAAAAATCAAGAAAAGAATTTCAAAAATCGCTATCACAGAGCCCCTTTACCGCGCGATATTTCCAAATTCAAGGAGGACCTGTTGGCTAGCCAAAAACATGCACAAAAAATTTGGTTCAATTGTGTGCATAATTTTATACGCTTTTCGATTGTACAATAAAGAAAATGACACAAACATAGCTATTACAGCGTTCCCCTTCCGGAAGATTTTTTTCAAATTCAGGGAGGACTTGTTTGCCATAGCCAGAAACGTACACAGAAAAATTGGTTCAATTCTATGCATAAAATTCATACACTTTTCGATGGTACAATAATGAAAATGTCACAGAGATCCAATTATAGCGCCCCCTTCTGGCGGAATTTTTCCAAATTCAGGGAGGACCTTCGTGCCACGACCAAAAACAAACACGAAAAATTTGGCTCAATTCTATGCATAACTTCATACGCTTTTCGATGGTACAATATTTAAAATAGCACAAAAATCGCTATTACAGCGCCCCTACCGGCGATTTTTTTCCTAATTAAGGAAGGACCTGCTTGCCATAGCCAAGAATTTAAAATAAAAATTTGGTTCAATTCTATGCATAACTTCATACACTTTTCGATGGTACAATTTTTAAAATCGCTGTTACAGCGCCCCCTACCGGCAATTTTTTTCGAAATTCAGGGAGGACCCACTTGCCATATCCAAAAACTTAAAATAAAAATTTGGTTCAATTCTATGCATAACTTCATACACTTTTGGATGGTACAATATTCAAAATCGCACAAAAATCGCTGTTACAGGGCCACATAGCGGCAAATTTTTTCAAAATTCAGGAAGGACTTACTTGCCATATCCAAAAACTTAAAATAAAAATTTGGTTCAATTCTATGCATAACTTCATACACTTTTTGATGGTACAATGGCGACAAACACACGGACATTTTCTATAAACATTTTTGGGGATCTCTGACCCCTAAAACGTGTAAATCCGCCGAAAACCGGAAGTCGAAAAAAATTTCGATTACAATACTTTCTTCTATTGAAGGTAGAAGAAAGTAAAAAGAGGGGGAGGCGGAGGGGGGAGAAAGACGGATGAGTCCAAACAGCGACATTGATTATTCCAATCCAAAGACTCCATTGACTCCAAGTAGACCAAACCAAATGCTCGATATATGACATGATAATGTATCATTACAAGTGTTCCTACCTCTGGCCAAAATTTCAATATACCGAGCATTTGGTTTGGTCTACTTGGAGTCAATGGAGTCTTTGGATTGGAATAATCAATGTAGCTGTTTGGACTCATCGTCTTTCTCCCCCCTCCCCCTCTTTTTTCACAGTTTTGGAATCGCCCTGCGTTATTTAAACCGGTATGCATTCTGCAGGTCTTCTTCTCATTTTTCACCCCATTGATGATGACCAGGGCTTGGTCGAAAGCACTCGGGAAATGTTAACATCTGTATATTGGTTTTAATGTTTTAAAACCTGTTTATTGTTTTTTGGCACCTATTTTAAAAACTGTAATAAATTTGTAATAAAAACTGAGAATCATTTTAATGTATTCGTGTTTTAATTTAAAGTACTAAGGTGAATGTATCGTTCTCGTGCATACAGTTTTCTATATATTTAATAAGTATAACTGTAAAACACCAATTAAAATTTCTTTGCTTTAGACTGTAATATCGTTTCTCAACAAATTATGAAACTAGGTCAAGCAAATATACCACTGCCTATAACAAACGGAACAAAAAGATCAGCCATATTATTTTTTGGTAAAAAATAAGAAACTCTATTATTAATGCTATTGAATGAAAAAGGATAAAACGGAATGATTTGTTTCTCTAGAAACCTGAACAATATTTTCTTTTCCTCCAGCTTGAAAGAAATGGGAAATTTCTATTTCCCTTATCGAAAGGAGGTTTTTTTTAAGGGCAGGAATTTATTTCCGCAATTTTTTATAGTAAAGTTCATATTATTAGCACATATGATAGTAATATAAAAAAAATAGTAATAAATAAATAAATAAAAATAGCGATAGCATCATCACTACGACGCGCGACGTTTTATGCAATCTAAACTAAAACTGGTTATTGTTAAATTTTTACAATACAGTGTATCTACAAATTAGTTGGTCAATTTCGTAAGTTAAGAACTTCCGAAATATTAAATGAAATTAACTAGTTGAAAGTCAGACTAGTAGTAATATTACCGAAGTTTATTTATAGATGGCGTTAGGGTCGTACTTGCCCAGCAGAATGAGTTTCATCAAACCAAAGACAGCATTTCGCTTTTTCAGCAACGTTGTACGTATTCCAATATCGTAATGCTGAACAAGAATGATTTACCGCTCGCTAAGCGCTAGCGTCAGTTATGACGCCTAACGCCATCTATGAATAAACTTCGGCAATATTACTACTAGTCTGACTTTCAACTGGTTGATTTCATTTAATATTTCGGAAGTTCTTAACTTGCGAAATTGCCCAACTAATTTGTAGACACCCTGTATTTTAGTACTGAAGTAATAATTAACTGAAAATAATTGGAACCTTGTAGCTACTCTGTGGTTAATAACAAATATAACTGTAAAACACCAATTAAAATTTCTTTGCTTTAAACTGTAATATCATTTCTCAACAAATTATGAAACAGGATCAAGCAAATATACTACTGCCTATAACAAACGGAACAAAAAGATCAGTCATGTTATTTTTTTGGTAAAAAATAAGAAATTCTATTATTAATGCTATTAAGTGAAAAAGGATAAAATGGAATGATTTGCTTCTCTAGAACCCTGAACAATATTTTCTTTTCCTCCAACTTGAAAGAAAAGGAAAATTTCTGTCTATTTCGCTTATCGAAAAGAGTTTTTTTTTAAGTGCAGCAAATTCCTCCCCCCCCCCCCAATTTTTTATAGTAAAGCTCATATTATTAGCATATGTGATAGTAGGGAAAAAATAGCGATAGCATCATCACTACGACGCGCGACGTTTTATGCAATCTAAACTAAAACTGGTTATTGTTATAATTTCACAGTACAGGGTATCTGCAAATTAGTTGGGCAATTTCGCAAGTTAAGAACTTCCGAAATATTAAATGAAAATAACTAGTTGAAGGTCAGACTAGTAGTAATATTGCTGAGGTTTATTTAGAGATGGCGTTAGGGTCGTACTTGCACAGCGGAATGAGTTTCATGAAACCAAAGACAGCATTTCGCTTTTTCGACGCTGTACGTCTCCATTATCGTAATGCTAAACAAGAATGCTTACCTCTCGCTCAGCGATAGCGTCAGTTATGACACCTAACGCCATCTATGAATAAACTTCGGCAATATTATTACTAGTCTGACTTTCAACCAGTTAATTTCATTTAATATTTCGGAAGTTCTTAACTACGAAATTGCCCAACTAATTTGTAGACACCCTGTATTTTAATATTGAAGCAATAATTAACTGAAAGTAATTGGAACCTTGTAGCTACTCTGTTGTTAATAATAAATATAACTGTAAAACATCAATTAAAATTTCTTTGCTTTAAACTGTATTATCGTTTCTCAACAAATTATGAAACACGGTCAAGCAAGTATACAACTGCCTAACAAGCGGAACAAAAAGATCAGACATGTTATTTTTTTGGTAAAAAACGAGAAATTCTATTAACCCCTTAACTGCCGACGAAATCTGACGTTGTCTCCAGTGCCTTATTTAATAAAATAAATCTACAATTAAATAAGATAGCAATTAGTTTTTTAAAATAACAATAAGAAAATGCACACATTATAATTGTTTAAAATACAGCTCTACTGGTGAAAATTGTCCCGATATCATCAAAGTATCCCCTTTTTTTAATATATGCAGGTGTTCTCTAAAGGCGTATATATACGCCAGGGGCAATTAAGGGGTTAGTGATAGTGAGCGAAAAAGAATAAAACGGAATGATTTGCTTTTCTAGAAACTTAAATAATATTTTCTTTCCCTCCAGCTTGAAAGAAATCTGAAATTTCTCTCTATTTTCTTTATCGAAAGCAGTTTTTTTCTTAAGTGCAGGAATTTTTTCCCCAATTTTTTTTAACTCGTATTATTAGCATATATGATAGTAATTAATAAACAAGAAAGAAAAAAATCATGCGTTCAGCATAGATTATGAAACACTTTCCAACACATTCAGAATAGTGTAACAAAACTGCACCGTTTAAAAAATTATAATATTAAGTCTAATTCAGCTATATGGAAACGCATAACACATTTCAAAATCCAATTTCAACTGTTCTCATTGACAATCGGAAAATTATCTGAATTGTTTCAGCAGCTCTGTATATGATTTGTAGATATTAACTACATGCATGCCAAATTTTGTTCACTTAAGAAATACATATACTTCAATTGAAAATTCCCCTTCAGCAAGTTCCTCCACTAACGAGAATGGTACTTGAATACTTTTGTGCAGCCCTGTATATGAGGTATAGAGTTGATATATAACGAGTAACATGCAAAAGATTATCTAAATTTAAAAGCGCATACCGAATTTGAAACTGCACACTCAAGCAATTATTACTCTGTAACCGATTTCTTTTACTTTTGTGTGTCCCTGTAAATGAATAAAAAATGCTATGAATGCCATGTTCTAGCGAGCGTAGTAAAATTTAGTGATTTATATCAGTTTAAATACATTTGAAACAGCGTAATGTCATTAAAATACGCTGCAAACGATTTTTCACCATGTACCATAATGTAATGGAATTCTTTTGGGTAGCCCTGTAAATGAAATATTAATCCCACATACTTCATATGCAATACCAAAAATGGTTAGGTGACCCTAAATATGGATTATCAATTGCACGAAAAATCCGAGCATATTTATGGGTGTTAGAGCATGGACAGACGGCCATACTGAAAGACGGCCAGACAAACCGAATGCATAAACACTTTTCAACTTTGTTGGAAAGTGTTAAAAAGTAATAGCATTATCACTACGACGCGCGACATTTTATACAATCTAAACTAAAACTGGTTACTATTAAAATTCTAAAATATTTTGGTTTTTAAAGTATTGAAACAATAATTAACTGAAGGTAATTGAAACCTTGTAGCTACTCTGTTCCTAATAACAAATATAGCTGTAAAACATCAATTAAAATTTCTTTGCTTTAAACTGTAATATTGATTTTCAACAAATTATGAAACACGGTCAAGCAAATATACAACTGCCTAACAAGCCGAACAAAACGACCAGTCATGTTATTTTTTGGTTAAAAAAAAAAAAAAAAAAAAAAAAAAAAAGGTTGGAAATTGCTCGTCAAACGTGGCAAATGAGGTGCGTTCGTACTATAACTAGTTTTATAAATATTTTTTGCACCGCATATTGTACTGAATGTATATTTTAGTGCACTTCATAAGTGCATATCAATTTCATTCTGTGCGAAAGGTGTTAGTGTAACATCATTAAAATGCACTTGCAATAATTTTTTTCCATTGGCCGTAATGTAATGGAAAACTTTTGACTGTCCCTGTAATTAAACTATGCATCCGATTATCATAAAATTTGAAATGACTCGACAAAATTTTCCAGCAATTATATATTTAAAATTTCATACCATTCGGAGGGCTGTAACATCATTAAAGTGCACTTGCAATAATTTATTCCCATTGGCCGTAATGTAACGGAAAACTTTGACTGTCCCTGTAATTAAACTATACATCCGATTTTCATAAAATTTGAAATGACTCGACAAAATTTTCCAGCAATTATATATTTAAAATTTCAGACCATTCAGAAGGCTGTAACATCATTAAAATGCACTTGCAATAATTTATTCCCATTGGCCGTAATGTAACAGAACACTTTTGACTGTCCCTGTAATTAAACTATACATCCGATTTTCATAAAATTTGAAATGGCTCGAAAAATTTTGCAACAATTATATATTTAAAATTTCAGACCATTCGGTTGGGTAGTTTTTGCTTTGTTATATGCGGACAGACGGACTGAACGACAACTATAGGTGCTACGTATTTATATAATTACGAACGCACCCAAAAAAGAGAAATTCTATCAATGCTATTAAATGAAAAAGGATAAAACGGAATGATTTGCTTCTTTAGAAACCTGAACAGTATTTTCTTTCCTCCACCTTGAAAAAAATGGGAAATTTCTGTCTATTTCTCTTACCGAAAGGAGTTTTTTTTTAAGTGCAGGAATCCCCCCCCCCCCCAATTTTTTTTATAGTAAAGCTCGTATTATTAACCTATATGATAGTAGTTAATAAAACAGTAACAGCATCATCGCTACGACGGGCGAAATTTTATGCAACCTAAAATAAAACTGGTTACTGTTAAAGTTTTAAAATATTTTGGTTTTTAAAGTATTGAAACAATAATTAACTGAAGATAATTGAAGCCATTGAATAATCAATTGAATAATCAGCAATTGAATGATCCACCTTTTTGACATTTTTGATCCATATTGAATGAAGCAATTGAATAATCAACTACTCTGTTCCTAATAACAAATATAACTGTAAAACATCAATTAAAACTTCTTTGCTTTAAACTGTAATATTGTTTTTCAACAAATTATGAAACACGGTCAAGCAAATGTACAACTGCCTACAAAAAAACCGGTCGTGTTATTTTTTGGTAAAAAAAAAAAAAAAAAAAAAGAGAGAGAGAGAGAAATTCTATCAATGATATTGAATAAAAAATGATAAAACGGAATGCTTTGCTTCTCTAGAAACCTGAACAATATTTTATTTTCCTCCAGCTTGAAAGAAATGGGAAATTTCTGTCCATTTTCCTTATCAAAAGGAGGTTTTTTTTTTAAGTGCAGGATCCCCCCCCCCCCTTTTTTTTATATAGTGAAGCTCGTATTATCAGCATATATGATAGTAATTAATAAAAAAATAATAGCATCATCACTACGACGGGTGACATTTTATGCAACCTAAACTAAAACTGGTTTCGGTTAAAGTTTTAAAATATTTGGTTTTTAAACAATAATTAACTGAAAGTAATTGAAACTTTGTAGCTACTCTGTTCCTAATAACAAATATAACTTCAAAACATCAATTAAAATTTCTTTGCTTTAACCCTTTAAACCCCAATGGTACTTTAAAGTACCATTAAAATAACCTTATAAAATCCATTTAATACATCGATTAGTAGTAATACATTTTAGAATGAGTAATAGATACTTTATCTTATACCAAAAGCATTATTAGTTGAACAACAACAGCAAAAAAAAAAAATGTTTTTAAAAGGATGATTTCTTTTCCATTTGCATCTCTTCAGTTTTCTTGACGTTGAAAGATAAGGTTAGTTGGGGTAACTGGGCCATAGGCTATTTTATATAAAAAACTGTTGATGTTTTTTTAAGTTTTAGCTTTTGTGAACAATGCACCTTAATCTCTACTTCCTAAAACAACGTGTGTCAACTCAATCATAACTCTCACTTTGCTGTGATAGGTTGTCAAAAATTTACGTTTCTTTTTTAAAAACAACGTCAATATGGTTGAACTTTCTCGGCTTTTTATTAAAATACTATAATTACTTTTATTAAACAAACTTTTTTTTAAAGATAAGGCATATACCTACATTAATATTATTAGGTGTCTATACATATTTACGTCATGTTTCAAATGTAAGCCCGGTGTCCCAGTTACCCCATAAATTTTTCAAGAACCGGGGTAACTGGGACATGTATCCGGGGTAACTGGACCATGCTGGATCCAGTTACCCCAATAGTTATAAATATTTTTTTTTAGTTTCTCTTACTACAAGAAATAAATTTCTCCATTTTTTTTGCTCACAATAAAGGAAATTATAGAATACCTTATTAAAATTACGTAATAAAATAAAAATAAAAGCATATTGGGTGGTGACAAACCAAATTTCTTGACCTCTTGAGAGGCAGTGATGTTGTTATGTCATCACATAATTTTAATCCCTAATTGCCACATTGACACCGGAATTTTATAATGAAAATTTTACCTTTATTAAGTACGCGAAAATAGACTTTTACTTGAGAACACTGAGGACTTATCTTGCCCTGTACGCTGACGACACGGCAATGTACGCCTCTGCACAATACCCATTCACATTATACAAAATTCTCCAAAAACACATAGATAAATTCCTAAGGTGGTGTACTCTGTGGCGTGTTAAGCTCAACGAGCAGAAAACAGCTGCTGTCTATTTCTCTAGAAAATTAACATTTCCCAATCGTATTACTATTAACAACACTACTATTCCATGGACTAATGACACTAAGTATCTGGGGGTTACCCTTGATAGAAGGCTTACTTGGAAAAAGCACTTTACTAATATTCGAGGCAAAGTTGCTGGTATCTCCAAAGCCCTCTCTCCTCTTCTCAAAAGTAATACCCTCTCTATTCATAATAAACTAATCTTGAATAATGCATGTATTAGATCAATTTTAACTTATGCTTGTCCGATCTGGGGATTCGCTTGCAAAACTGATATGGAGTATCTTTACGATGCTCATAACAAAAACCTACGTTATATTCGTAATGGTCATCATTTTCTTCGTAACACCACTATCCGCAGGGATCTGAAAACTACCTCCTTAAAACAGCGTATCAATAAACTTGCTAAAATTTTTTATAAATCTGTCTACAATCTTCCTAACCAAATTATAGCGGAACTACCCGACTACGAGGTATCCGACCTCACTAATAGAAAAGGCCCTAAATACTCGCTTTTGCTTAACGATGAAGACTGAGTTTCATTCACCTTCTGTTTTACTTAACCTTTCTGTTTGTTCTGTCCTGTTTATAGTATTAAAAAAAAAAAAATCAATTGCTTTTCTGCTATATTTTTTTAGCATTCTGTTAATTATATTAATGTATGGTCTCTGAAAGGAGTCTTTTTTTGGGGGGCACCCCCCCCCCCCCCGGTAGCTTTTTCGTCTTTCCTTTCTTTTTTTTTTTGGAACTAATGGAATTTTTTTCTTTTTAAATTTTTTTTCTTTTTCTTTTTTACATCATGTTATACTAGTACTTATGTATTTTTATTTTTTGTTAATCTTTCTTATTCTTATGTATAACTTTTAATTTTGTGGCTACCAGCCACGTCTAAACGTTATTTTTTTAAGGCTCCCTAATGCCTTTCCAACACAATCACCTTTCCACTGGATGTAATGTTGCTACGCAACTAGGTAGTCCATTCAGCTGATCACATTGTTCCATTGACTTTTACTTGTTTAAAAATAGATTATCTTGTAAATACTGGTGTCATTACATTATTTCAACATTTTACGAATGCAAGTACCCTGCCCCTGAAAGCGAGATAGCCAAACCTTGAAATTGTACGATACACAGGGATTGCATTCTATAGGTAAATTTAATTGTTCCTACCACTATTTTGAAAATAATATCTTCATCGCACCTTTCTTTAGAATATGTTAAATAAAATGATCATGAAGGAAACTCATAAAGGATTCTGGTAGAAACAATAAAATTTTCCCTATATAATGCGACCCCTGGATACAGATAAAGTACTTAAGTGCTTGCGTAGCCGTTTGTTCTTAAATTTACCTTGCTATTTTTTTCTTTAAAATACCCATGTGACTTTTATACTTATTACCTTTACTAAAGTACATAAGTACTTACTTAATTTTTAAGGTTTTTTATAAATAAATCTAATATTTTCACTTTTAGTGCTTTTTTTAGACACACTGACAGCAACGGTTTCCCTTACAACGCTCTTCAGTTCATATATAATTTACATTATCTGCCTGGTTTAAATTTTTTTAAGTTGTTTACACTTTTTCAAAGATGACCTGATATTCCATGTAAAAACTAGTTGGATGTGCCAGTCCCAAAACTTTCTTCTATCTTATACATCTTAATATTTCAAAACCCAGTTACACATGTTAATACTTCAATATTATTAGTTCAATACTATACCAACTTTGATTTTCATCTTAAATTTCTGCTCAAGTCAATTAAACGGACTAAAAACGAGTTAATCTATATCATGATATTTGTTAAAATTATTAATTTTTCCTTATTCTGTTGTTATCAGCTGTTTGCGAATAGCCGGCTTAGCAGGAAGCGAGTTCCCGCCGATGCACAATAGAACTACGAAAAATCAAGAAAAGTATACAAAAATCGCTAGCACGGAGCCCCTTTACCGAGCAATATTTCCAAATTCAAGGAGGACCTGTTGGCCAAAGCCAAAAACAAGCACAAACATTTCGGTTCAATTGTATGCATAATTTTATACGCTGTTCGATGGTACAATAATGAAAATGGCACAGAGATCGGAATTATAGCGCCCCCTTCTTTCGGAATTTTTTCAAGTTCAGGGAGGACTTGTTTGCCATAGCCAGAAACATGCACAAAAAATTTTATTCAATTATATGGATAACTTCATACACTTTTCGATGGTACAATAATGAAAATTGTACAGACATCGCAATTATAGTGCCCCCTACCGGCAGAATTTTTCCAAATTCAGGAAGAACCTTCGTGACATGACCAAAAATAAACACATAAAATTTGGTTCAATTCTATGCATAACTTCATACACTTTTCGACGGTACAATATTCAAAATGGCACAAAAATTGTACAAAAATCGCTATTACAGCGCCCTCTACGAGCGATTTTTTTACAAATTAAGGGAGGACCTCCTTGCCATAGCCAAGAACTTAATTTTTTTTTTTTGGTTCAATTCTATGCATAACTTCATACAATTTTCGATGATGCAATATTCAAAATCGCACAAAAATCGCTATTACAGCGCCCCCTAACGGCGAATTTTTTGCAAATTCAGGGAGGACCTGCTTGCCATATCCAAAAACTTAAAATAAAAATTTCGTTCAATTCTATGCATAATTTCATACACTTTTCGATGGTACAATATTCAAAATCGCACAAAAATCGCATTTACAGCGCCCCCTACCGGCGAATTTTTTCCAAATTCAGGGAGGACCTGCTTGTCATATCCAAAAACTTAAAATAAAAATTTGGTTCAATTCTATGCATAACTCCATACACTTATGGATGGTACAATATTCAAAATCGCACAAAAAATGTTATATCAGCGCCCCCTACCGGCGAATTTTTTCCAAATTCCGGGAGGACCTGCTTGCCATAGCCAAAAACTTATAATAAAATTTTGGTTTAATTCTATACATAACTTCATACACTTTTTGATGGTACAATGGCGACAGACAGACGGACAGACGGACGGACGGACAGACAGACATTTTCTATAAACATGTTTTTTGGAATCTCTGACCCCTAAAACATGCAAATCCGTCGAAAACCGGAAGTCGAAAAAAATTTCGATTACAATACTTTCTTCTATTGAAGATTGAAGAAAGTAAAAAATAAATAAACGTGTGTGGAACATAGACCCTCCTGGTCCACTTACCCCATTTTTATGAGGCAACTGTAATTATGAGGAAAGAAAGATGAAATATGCATATTTTTATATTTTTAAATATTAAACTGTAATTTTGAGCATTTCTGTCTGATAGAGAGAACCTAACTGAACACATTTACAGAAGTTCAGACTTTAATTCAAATGACATTAGCTTTCTGAAGCTGAATTGTCAGAAGATCCAGAGTCATATTGTAAAATCATGGCCCAGTCGCCCCAACTAACCTTAGTGGGTGAAAATTTTCAGTTCGGAATTATTCCTATAATTCTATTGTAAGAGCATTATATTTGTACATTTCCTAATTCTATAAAATATAAAAAAAATATTTTAAATAAAAAAAAATTGAGTGAAGTTATAAATATTGTACAAAATACCTAAAAATACAAATTTAATTAATTAATAGTAATCGGCAAAATCCTTCTAAAATTTATTAAATGATTGCGTAAATCTTTTAAAGTAGTTTAAAAAATTCCCGAAAAATGTTTTAGAAGATGAAATATTCATGAATTCATAATTTGGAACATAAACTATTAATGTATCCACATACCTTCGGAGGTGATTTTTAAAAAAAAATTTTAAATTTTCTCTTTATGCTATTTTTTTATGATGACATTTAAGTTAAAACTCGGAAAAATATGTAACTATTTTAGAAATTACACAAAAATAACTTTCTCAAAGTGATAAATCGTCGAAATTGTGTGAAAAACTGACATTTCCTCAAAACATGATAACACAAAAACAATCCAATGTATTGGCATTTTGTAATTTGCATATTAAAGAGAATAACTTTCTCTAGGACATAGGCTATTCGCATTATAATAGCATCTATATCTCAGATGCTGTGGCGGTCGAAGTACTGATGTAATGAAAAATTTGTAAAATTCGTTGCAACTTTGTCACTTATACTACTGTAAATATAAAACTAAGTAATATATTATCATAAGTGTAGCCTATTCTCCCAATAAACATTTGTCAAAGAAGTACACAAAATTTCAAGGCGTTTCAAGCATGATTTTTGGCTATAGGATGTTTTGCGAGTTGTAAGAATTTGAAAAACTTCATTTTGAGAAATAACTAAAACTAACTTTTAAACACAATTCAAAAGCTATAGCAGCTCAAAATTTAAACGGCTGTAATTCTGGTTCTAATAAAGATACAGACACAATTTAAGCATAATTCGACAAGTAAAAGATTCGATTTTAATATTATTGCAAAAATGAAAAATCGATTTTGTGATCGAAAATTACATTTCAAAAGTGTGCGGATACCTTAAACTGTAATATCGTTTCTCAACAAATTACGAAACAGGATCAAGCAAATATACCATGTACAGCCAAACAAGCGGAACAAAAAGATCAGCCATGTTATTTTTTGGTAAAAAATGAGAAATTCTGTTAATGATAATGAGTGAAAAAGGATAAAACGGAATGATTTGCTTCTCTAGAAACCTAAACAAAATTTTCTTTTCCTCCAGCTTGAAAGAAATGTGATTTCTGTCTATTCCTCTTATCGAAGGAAATTTTCATTTATTTTTTCTATTTCATTCTATTTCTTATACTTCTTTCTTTATACCAATGGGAAAATGTTATTATTATTACTGTTTATTTTATTTTTAATTTTGAAGCGAATTCAAAATTATTTTTATATGTATCCTTATTTTTTACATTTTTCATTAAAAAAAAAATGTATATATTTTAAAAGGATGATTTCTTTTTCATTTGCATGTCTTCAGCTTTCTTGAGGTTGAAAGATAGTGGGTGAAAAGTTTCAGTTCGGAATTATTCCTATATTTCTATTGTAAGAGCATTATATTTGTACATGCCCAAATTCTATAAAATACTAAAATATATTTTAAATAAAAGATTCGAGTGGAGTTATAAACAGTGCACAAAATTCCTATAAATTCAAATTTAATTAATTAGTTTTAATTGACAAAATTCTTCTAAAATTTATTAAATGATTGGGCAAATCTTCTAAAGTAGTTTAAAAAATTCATAAAAAATGCTTTAGAAGATGAAATTTTCATGAATTCATAATTTGGGATATAAAATATTAAACTGTAATATCGTTTCTCAACAAGTTACGAAACAGGGTCAAGTAAATATACCATGTACTGCCTAAAAAGCGGAACAAAAAGATCTGTCATGTTGTTTTTTGATAAAAAATGAGAAATTCTATTAATGATATTGAGTGAAAAAGGATAAAACGGAATGATTTGCTTCTCTAGAAACCTAAACAAAATTTTCTTTTCCTCCAGCTTGAAATAAATGTGATTTCTGTCTATTCCTCTTATCGAAGGAAATTTTCATTTATTTTTTCTATTTCATTCTATTTCTTATACTTCTTTCTTTATACCAATGGGGAAAAGTTTTGGATTTGCGTCAATGATTTTTTCTATCTAAAACTCTTTTTACGTTTGCAGTGACTGTTTTTTTTTTTTCGTTAGAATTAGTTAGATTTTTTTAAATCAAATGCTAATATTATCATTATTATTATTTTATTTTATTTTTAATTTTGAAGCGAATTCAAAATTATTTTTATATGTATTATTAGTTTTTACATTTTTTTTATTTAACATAACTACATAACTTGATTCATGTATGTAAAGTTAGAATTCTGTAACCGATTTTTCACTCGTTGGTTTTGGATTTGCGTCACCAATTTTTTCTATCTAAAACTCTTTTTACGTTTGCAGTGACTGTTTTGTTTTTTTTCGTTAGAATTAGCTAGATTTTTTTAAAAATCAAATGCTATTATTATTATTATTATTATTATTTTATTTTTATTTTTAATTTTGAAGTGAATTCAAAATTATTTTTATATGTATCGTTATTTTTTACATTTTTTTATTTAACATAACTACATAACTTGATTCATGTATGTAAAGATAGAATTCTGTAATTCATTTTTCATTCATTGGTTTTGTATTTGCGTCAATATGATTTTTTCTATCTAAAACTCTTTCTACGTTTGCAGCGATTTTTTTTTTTTTTTTTCGTTAGAACTAGTTAGTTAGATTTTTTTTAAATCAAATGCTATTATTATTATTATTATTTTATTATATTTTTAATTTTGAAGCAAATTCAAATTATTTTTTATCTGTATCGTTAATTTTACATTTTTTTACTTAACCTAACTTGATTCATGTATGTAAAGATAGAATTCTGTAATCGATTTTGTACTCAATTTCCTGTATACTAGAATTATAACAAGTCGGAAATTGCACGTCAAACGTGGAAAATGAGGTGCGTTCGCACTATTACTAGTTTTATAAATATTCAGATCTTGGAGCAATAGCTGTTGCACTCTTATGCAAAAATACATGAATACAAAATTTATTCAGATTATATATATTAAATTCAGTAATACGGAAATAATAGAACTCCAACTTAAATAGGACATAATCACCATTGCAACCTAGAATCATTACCTAGCATAGGATATCATTGAATTAATTGCGTGTGATAGGATTTAATAGAATGAAGAAAACTTTTATTAATGTCATTTTAAGTTTTGATTCGATTTTCATAAAATTAGAAATTACTCGACAAAATTCTGAAACGATTATATATATTAAATTTCAAACTAGTCGGTTGGGTAGTTTTTGCGCTGTTATATGCGGACAGACAGACGGGCCAGACGACGACTATAGGTGCTACGTATTTATATAATTACGAACGTACCTAAAAATGATGTACACAGGTGTGTTTACGATGACAATACATTTTAAAGTTTTTAGAGCTCAGTTATAATTAAGGAATTTTGCCGTTAGCAGGACGCTGGTGATAAATTGCCAAATATTCTTCATGATTACAACTGTATACGTTATTTCAATGTTACATACGCTATTAATACATTATTATATATTATTAATTATGCGTAAACCACACTGTAAAAAAAATAATGCTAGTTTTCCGGTAGGAATCGGAAAAATAGTTGCCCTTATCGTACCGGAATAATTTCCAACCCAGCTCGGAATAAAATCCGTAACATACCGCTTTACTGACTATTTTCTTATTTTTACGGATTTCATTCCGAGCTGGGTCGGAAATTATTCCGGTGCGATAAGGTCAACTATTTTTCCGATTCCTACCGGAAAACTGGCGTTTTTTTTTTTTTTTTTTTTTTTTTTTTCAGTGCATGCTTGCTACAATATTCTAACAGGTTGTGAAATTGCAACAATGAAATATTTTAAACACGGGAAAAGAGAAAACAAAATATAAATAATGTAATATATTTAAAATATATAATAAATTAAAAAATACATACGCTTTTATCAAATAATAGTTTAATATTATTTAAATTACATTTATATGCTGGGATAATAAGTTAGAAATCCCTATCTATTATGTTTAGTTCAATTCTTTAGCAACATTTAATTTTTCTATATTGACAAGCGTTAAAATCTGAAGCGTGAATTGTATAACTTTTGAAAAATCACAATTAAAAAAAATTCAATTAAAACAAAATATATTTTTTTAGTTATCAGTACAACAGTATTTATTTTTCTATTTAGTTCACAGTATATATTAAGACTGAAACTAAATATGTTAAAAAATAAATTGTATTTTTAATTAACTCTAAGCAGTATTTATTTTCTGTTATTTATTTCACAGTATCTATTTTTTAGCTCAATTCTTTAGCAACATTTATTTTTTCTTTATTGAGAAGCGTTAAAGTCTGAAGGGTGAATGGTAACATTTGAAAAAAATCAATTTAAAAAGATTCAATTAAAATTAATAAAAGAAATTGTATTTTTATTTATCAGTACAACAGTTTTTATTTTCCCATTTAGTTCACAGTGTCTATCAAAATTTCAACTAAACGTGTTAAAAAAATAAATTGTATTTTTAAGTAACTCTAATCAGTATTTATTTTCTATTATTTACTTCACAATATCTATTTTTTAGTTCATTTCTTTAGCAACATTTATTTTTTTTTTTTTATATTGAGAAGTATTAAAATAGTCATCTGAAAAATAAATAGTAATTTAAAAAAAAATCGGTTTAAAATAATTGAGTTATAATAAATAAATAAATTACATTTATAGTTATCAGTACAGCAGTATTTATTTTTATATTTAGTTCACAGTATCTATCAAAACTTCAAATAAACATGTTAAAAAATAAATTGCATTTTTAATAAACTCCAAGCTGTATTTATTTTCTATTATTTACTTCACAATATTTATTTTTCAATTCAATTCTTCAGCAACATTTAATTTTTCTTTTTCGAGAGAAGTTAAAATAGTTATCTAAAGAATGAATAGTAACTTTTGAAAAGAGTCAGTTCAAAATGATTCAATTTAAAAAAATGATATCTCTATAGTTATCAGTATAACAGTATTTATTTTTCTATTTAGTTCACAGTAGCCATCAAAATTTCGACTAAACATGTTAAAAAATAAATTGCATTTTTAATTAACTCTAAGCCGTATTTATTTTCTATTATTTACTTCACAATGTCTATTTTTTAGTTCAATTCTTTAGCAACATTTATTTTTTCTTTATTGAGAGGAGTTAAAATAGTTATCTGAATAATGAATAGTAACTTTTGAAAAGAATCAGTTCAAAATGATTCAATTAAAAATAAATTGTATTTCTAGTTATCAGTACAACAGTATTTATTTTTCTATTTAGTTCACAGTAGCCAACAAAACTTCGATCAAACATGTTAAAAAATAAATTGTATTTTTAATTAACTCTAAGCCGTATTTATTTTCTATTATTTACTTCACAATATCTATTTTTTAGTTCAATTCTTTAGCAACATTTATTTTTTCTTTATTGAGAATCCTTTAAATATAAATAGTTATCTGAAGAATGAATAGTAACTTTCGAAAAAAAAAAATCAATTGAAAATGATTCAAATAAAAAATAGGAAAATAATAAATTGTATTTCTAATTATCAGTGCAAGAGTATTTATTTTTCTATTTAGTTCACAGTATCTATTAAAACCTCAACTAAATATGTAAAAAAATAAATAGCATTTTTAATTAACTCTGATCTGTATTTATTTTCTATTATTTACTTCACAATATTTTTTTTTATTCAATTCTTCAGCAACATTTTTTTTTCTTTGAGGCGTTAAAGTAGTTATCTGAAGAATGTAGTAACTTTTGAAAAAAAAAAAAAAAAAAGAGTTCAAAATGATTGAATTAAAAATTTAAACATAAAATTGTATTTCTAGTTATCACTACAACAGTATTTATTTTTCTATTTAGTTCACAATATCTATCAAAATTTCGACTAAACATGTTAAAAAATAAATTGTATTTTTAATTAACTCTAAGCCGTATTTATTTTCTATTATTTACTTCACAATGTCTATTTTTTAGTTCAATTCTTTAGCAACATTTATTTTTTCTTTATTGAGAGGAGTTAAAATACTTATCTGAATAATGAATAGTAACTTTTGAAAAGAATCAGTTCAAAATGATTCAATTAAAAATAAATTGTATTTCTAGTTATCAGTACAACAGTATTTATTTTTCTATTTAGTTCACAGTAGCCAACAAAACTTCGACCAAACATGTTAAAAAATAAATTGTATTTTTAATTAACTCTAAGCCGTATTTATTTTCTATTATTTAATTCACAATATCTATTTTTTAGTTCAATTCTTTAGCAACATTTAATTTTTCTTTATTGAGAGGAGTTAAAATAGTTATCTAAATAATGAATAGTAACTTTTGAAAAGAGTAAGTTCAAAATGATTCAATAAAAAAAATTGCATTTCTAGTTACCAGTACAACAATATTTATTTTTCCATTTAGTTCACAGTAGCCATCAAAACTTCGGCTACACATGTTAAAAAATAAATTGTATTTTTAATTAACTCTAAGCCGTATTTATTTTCTATTATTTACTTCACAATATCTATTTTTTAGTTCAATTCTTTAGCAACATTTATTTTTTCTTTATTGAGAATCCTTTAAATATAAATAGTTATCTGAAGAATGAATAGTAACTTTCGAAAAAAAAAATCAATTGAAAATGATTCAAATAAAAAATAGGAAAATAATAAATTGTATTTCTAATTATCAGTGCAAGACTATTTATTTTTCTATTTAGTTCACAATATCTATTAAAACCTCAAGTAAATATGTAAAAAAATAAATAGCATTTTTAATTAACTCTGATCTGTATTTATTTTCTATTATTTACTTCACAATATTTTTTTTTATTCAATTCTTCAGCAACATTTTTTTTTCTTTGAGGCGTTAAAGTAGTTATCTGAAGAATGTAGTAACTTTTGAAAAAAAAAAAAAAAGAGTTCAAAATGATTGAATTAAAAATTTAAACATAAAATTGTATTTCTAGTTATCACTACAACAGTATTTATTTTTCTATTTAGTTCACAATATCTATCATAAATTCAACAAAACGTGTTAAAAAATAAATTGTATTTTTAATAAACTCCAAGCAGTATTTATTTTCTATTATTTATAGCACGGTATCTGTTTTTTAGTTCAATTCTTTAGCAACATTTATTTTTCTTTATTGAGAGGCGTTAAAATCTGAAGACTGAATAGTAACTTTTGAAAAAATTCAGTTAAAAAAAGATTCAAGTAATTTTTTTTAATTATTTATTTTTAGTTTATCAGCACAGCAGTATTTATTTTTTTATTTAGTTCACAGTATCTATCAAAACTTCAACTAAACATGTACAAAAATAAATTGTATTTTTAATTAACTCTGAGCAGTATTTATTTTTTATTATTTACTTAACAGTGTCTATTTTTTTGCTCAATTCTGTAGCAGCATTTAATTTTTCTTTATCGAGAGGCGTTAAAATCTGAAGAGCGAGTGGTAACTTTTGAAAAAATTCAGTTAAAAAGAAAATGTATTTTTAGTTGTCAGCACAACAGTATTTATTTTATTTATTTCACAGTGTCTATTTTCGAATTCGATTCTTTAGCAACATTTGATTTTTCTTCCCCGTGAGGCGTTAAAACTTCATTTGGAAAATGAATGGTAATTTTTAAAAAAACTTAATACAAGCACGTGCGTTCTAAAAACCACTTGTTAGGAGCTCAAGCACGTCTTTCTAAAGAAAAGGTAAGAAATAATTTTTTAAACTGTTAATTTTTACCGGTCTTTAATATTCTCAGGGCTTTCCTGCGATCAATAGGAAGTTTCCATGGTAACGTGACGTCAGATATACATTCTGTGCTTTGCTCTTCACGATCAAGGCGAAAGCTTACCAATATAGGATGAGGAGCGCGGAAATTGGCGATTTACTGACGGTCTATTTGCATATTTTTACACGACCTACAACAAGGATCGTCCTTGAATTTTAGTTGCCTCTAGTAATAGAAAGTCAAATAATGGTAATAATAATAAAAGCTACTTTTTAAAGATCGGGGTTAAGTTTTACTGACATTGAGACACGAAGTGTTTGCAAAAAATCGATTTTTCAACATGAGGCCGAAAAAATAGCGACGACTAAAAAAATATCATCTTATTAGATTACACTAAAGACGGTATTATATATTATAATATTAAGCTTGTAAATTTGGTTCTAATTACTATAGTGTTTGCCTCGTTATAAAAAAATCTCTCAATAACTAAGTTTAAAATCTAAATGGTTAACCCATTTATGTCTAGCGCCCCATTTTTGGAACACTTCGAATTTTAATATTTTTTTTTTATAATTTTCTTATTCTTTATAACATGAAAATTGTATGAAATAATTATCTATAAATGTTTTTACCGGTTACCGATAGATGACAGCATAAATTGGATATTTATTTGCTTAAATGTAAGCTTTTTTAGGAGTTTATAGCTTTTTCATTTTTCAAGATGGCGCAATGTAAAAATTAAGTGTATTTATGTTTTTTTCTACCAAGGATTCAAATAAATAAGTCATAATATTAGCTTGTGGGCTTCTTTGAAAAACGTATTTTTTTTTTTTAAATTGTGAAATTAGATGTTCAGGCCTATTTTTCATGCATTTAAAACTGTCTAACTCATAATCTTTTCCATAAATCAGAATAACAATAGTACACTTCTTTTTATAATATATTTGAAACGTAATTTAAAAACTTTGTACTAATTGAACTATTATTTATTGAGATATAACGTTTTTTAACACAATTTTTCAAAAAAATAATAACTTTTGAGAGGGAAAAAAACTACAACTTTCAACTTATTTTTTTTTTTTTTAATTTCAAGTTTGTAAGAACTATAAATGTTTAAAAAGCTTGAAAATCGAAAGAAAAATATTGAAAATTTATATTAATTTAAAAAACAGAAAATTAAAATTTTGTCGAAATTGGCGTTTTGAAGGCATACAGATTCCTTAAACATAAGAAGATTAGCTCGCTCTATGTATACATATTTATATAAAATGCCTTTGAAATCAAAATAAAACAAAGAAGCTGGTATAACAATATCTGGCCTAATCTCTAATATAAAGATGGCATGTAATTTTAATATAAATCTAATATCTTTAAAATAAATAAAAAATCTAACAAGTTCGAATATCAGTGCTGTCCGGACATTTTAAAGCAACCGAATCTTTAATTTAACGATGGTATGTAATAACATTTTATATAATTGTTATTGTAAAAACAGTACAGAAAACACCTTACTAAATAAAACCTACAATGAAATCTCAATATAATAAGAAGCATAAACATATTTAAAGATATAATATGTCAAACCAAAACGAAATAAATCGTATTTAATCGCAAAAGGGAACAAAAATGCAACATTGAAATCAAATGATGATGGAAATAATAATAATAAAAAAGACACCTGAATGTTTAATCATCAGCCGGCAAGAGCACCACATGTCGCAAAAAATGCATTATTTCATATAATAGACTAGTGAATTAGCCAAGAAAAGTCTACCACTGCCGAGATAACGCATTGAAATAATGAATGATTAGAAAACCAAGAAAATTAAACAAAAATTAACTTTGCTCACATAACATGTAATATATAGAAAACGAATTGACCTCAAATTTCAAGTAACATGTTGAAATAAGCATAAGAATGATGGAACGTTACAAGATGCTTCATTACAACAGTTACGGTTAAGATTTAGTACTGATAATCACTCTTATGAAGATAATTTCACTCTCTTAAATTATCAAAATGTAAACATTGTAAAACATGCAGGATTGTTCCCTAATTTTCAAAGAAAAAATTGTGAAAAATTCATGTAACGTCGTAAATTAATTATAATTTTGGAAACCTTTTCCTTACCTCCAGAAACGTCTAGGAGAAGAACCAATCGGAAATCTAAGAAACCAACATGTTCGGTCAAGCCACGAATGCTTTAAGTAGGCTTTGAAAATCAGGAACGAATGTAGACGGATGACTGAATAATCTCTTTGAGCTCAACAAAAGTGTATAACAGACATACTCTAATCCGATTCTATACTCGGGTGCGTTCTTCTTATATTTTATATTCGTACTTTTCCACTACTGTTAGATGAAATCGGTACACATTTAATAAAATTATTTTTATTAAATGTGATTGTGTGTAATGAAACTGAAATGAAATTGTGTTTAACAGGTAAAACACAAATTTGACCAATATGTAATCGAACTAAGTGCTTAAATACTGATATAATCTGAACAACAAAGATTATTACAAATAGTGAAATATTCATGATTGACAAATTATTTTTATTAAGTATATGCTTTAGATATGATTCGCTATTGTACCTATCGTTATTTTATTTAAATTGTTGTATCGTTATTATATTTAAATTATTGTATCGTTATTGCATTTAAATTATTGTATCACTACTGTATTTAAATCATTTTAAGATTGATTTTTAAAATTATTTTAGTACAGGATTTAAAAAATAATTAACAGAAGGGTAACTGTAATATTAGAATTTTATTATTACATTTGGTATGACCTATTTGCTATCAAGTTGAAATTCATTTTCAGTTATATTTTTTAGAGTCGCTATGAAGAATACAGACAATGCTCCACTACATATATGTGGATTGTGTGCGTTTTATCTCTGTATATATCTATACATATCTTTTTGCGTTAGACCAGAGTAAATATATAAATATATGAAAGTTTACGGGTGGATATATTTTAAATTCCATAATATTGACTTTTTTTACCAATTTGTTCACACTTTAATATTTTATCAAATTTATACTTGATTGTAATATAGAAGTGAAGAAATTATTAAAAATATATATATTGTTTGTGATAAAGCTATTAGAAATAATACTTAAATTTTATTAAGCGTGTAGCATTTTTTAAAGCTAATTTAGAACTAATTAAACACATAGAAAACAATTGTATTTGCTTAACTGAAATGTAATATGTTGCTGTTGTGAACCTGTTGTTAAGCACGTATTATTGTTATTATTAATACTAGTCGTAGTAGTAGTAGTAGTCATAGGATATTTGGTCAATGTTTTTCCCGGAGGAAAAAATATAAAGGAAATTCCCATTAAAATAAATAATTTCAAAAATAAATTGTAATTTCCGAATAAAATAAATTTAAATTAAATACAGTAATATAATTATAAAAATGTAAGTAATATGAAATATATAGACAGACTCGCATAATTTAAGTGTCACTCATATTTTCTCTTTTTCTTTTGTACCTCTGTTTTTTGGCAGAGTTTTTTAGATAGATTTATTCGCTACTCTTACGGATTTCATGCAACGTCAATTTCTGTTGCAAGATCACATGCTTATTTGAAACATAATCATAATTTGTGTTAAATTTTCATCTCCCGAGAAAGTGACGTTTTGGCGACGGTTCAATCAAAACATTAATGTCCTCCACAAATATCAGAAGGACGGTAATGCAATTCCAGCTTATAAATGTATGTTTTTTTTGCTCCTATGAGTTTATTTTTTCTTTATATGCTAATTGCTTTCAGGTATATATACTTGCATGCGTCTCCAAGAATTTACTAAAAATGAAATGTTTTGACAACTGAAATGTTATTTTAATTCACTTTATATATTTTTAAATGTCATTCAGGAATCATGTGAGTAAAAGAATATGAAGAGATATCAAGTGTAAAATATTTGATAAAATGTACAGTCGTGGGGAAAAAAAAAGTAAACACCCCTTACTAACTCTGCAAAAAATTATCGTAGAAGAAAGTTACTTGTACCACACGATTGGTAATAAAGTCTACTTTTAAATGATGCATATAAAATTTGCTTAGGGGGCCATCTACATATTAAAACGAACCATAACTTTGTTTTTTTCAATAGCAGTACACAAATCTGACAACATACTACGTATGAACTCTACGTCAACACCCTTCAATTAGCCTAAAAACAAAAAAATTTATGCAATTCGTACGATAAGTTTCCAAGAAATTAATTATTTTAAAACGAGGATAGTTTAGGGGCTGTATCCAAACTGAAGTTCGGTACTGGATTGTTGACCGAGAGAACCCCCTTCTTGACCAAGGCATCTTAAGCGCTACTCAAGCAGCCATTGAAGACTGCCAGATTACATGATAGCTTAAGAAATTTCAAAATATCTAGCCACTTCTATCACCCCTTAAACCATCATTTTGCCGTTTTTTAAGCATACTTGCTTGGAAACTACTTGGGAAAAAATGTGAAATTTTGGATTTCCATAAAGCATGACTTAATAAATCCAAATCCATCAAAAAAAAAATGTAGATTATAATTCCTAATTTTTACAAATATTAATTTCATAATTCATATCATAAAATTATAAAAATTGCAAATTCAACGTATTTATGTTTGGTTATTTTAGTATTATTGCTACACAAAAAATTAGCACATTAGGAGTATAATTTCAGGAAATATTAATAAAAATATGAAAATGTAATTTAACATTAGAAGCACTAAATTTTAAATGTTTATAATTCAAAAAGTTATCATTCAGATGACTTGAAATTTGGTGTCTAGGCATAGTTTGAACCGGAAATTTGAAATAGCTTGTTAAAATTGGGTATTGCCATTGAAAAAAAATGAAGTTTTGGTTCGTTTTAATATGTAGATTTGCCACTAAGCAAACTTTATATACATCATTTAAAAGTAGACTTTATTTCTAATCCTTAGGTACCAGTAACTTTCTACGATAATTTGTTGAGGAGTTATTAGGGGGTGTTTACTTTTTTTTTTCCAGAACTGTACATGTACATGTCTTCTTGATGTCCATCTGAAAAAAAAATCGTAAATGATTTATTTTTGTTTATTAATTATTTCTTTTTAAGTGTTCCCTTTCTTTTTTCCAGAGTAAAGCAAATTGCATGTAGCTTGAAGTCACTATAACCACTGAAACAAGACATGGAAAAATGGAAGCAAGCCTCTCTTGTTGTAATTACACGAGCTTCGTGCCTGATATTAAATTATTAATGCCTTCGAAACGCTTTTGTTACTAGTTTTTTTTTTTTTTTATTATGATACTGTTAAGAAAGTTTTGGTTTTATCAAATACAAAAGAATCCTGCCACATGTTACTAAAAGTTTGATTTTAACTTTATATCTGTTATCAGAATAAATTTTAATTAATACACACTGAACTCATTTATCTCAAATTTTGTGTAATTGGCATTGACGGTAGTGTAATATTTTAACTCTTTCTTTTATCCTGAAAGAAATTTACAATATGGTTCAAGGATATTTTTAATTTACTAAAAAAACATATTTGTGCAATTGCATGGATCTGTAATGTTCAGTTTCAATTTAATTCAAATAATAAAAATAAAATCTATTCTTAAAAATAACTGTATGAAGTAAAAATTTAAATATATTGCGCAAATAAAAAATTAAAAATAATGCAATTTTAATTTCATTTTAGAAAATAGTTCAAGGATATTTTTAACTAGAAAAAGGGCAAAACAGTAATGCTAATTGCTTCTTAACTTTTATAAATGCTATAAAGAAAGGTAATTTCTCAACGCGATATAAAATACTTTATTAAAATTTAATTACTTATTGAAGATAAACCTTGAAAGTACTAATCGTTACTTAGTACTTTAAATACAGTACTTTTATATGTTAAATCTGTATAATCTATATTATAAAGCAAAAACATACCCATGAGTAACGCTGACGTCATATCGACGGTGGAAACGACCTGATTTTGAATTTTCTTAAATGACCAATATCGCATCGCATTATTTATATTTTTACTCCGTAGAATATAAAGCACAATGCGCTTTCAAATGCAATTTGTTTGAAACCTATATCTCAATTTACTGTGATTTTTTTGTGGTTTAAAAAATAATCTTCAAACAGGAATATTTTTAAATCTGCGTGAAACTCAATTGTGCAAGATTAACTCATCTGCACATAAAACAATGTAAATAATTCGGTATTTGTGTGTTTCCACATAATATTTCATAACTATTCAATTAGTAGTTAAATTTTAATTCCATTTAATTCTAACTATTAAATAGGTCTTTTAAATTTTTAAAATAGTTTATTTTTAAATGAAATTTATTTTCCATTTTTTAAATTTTAAGAGACGTAAAATTTATGCTTAAAAATTTCTATATCGTGACACATTTTCAATATGTTAAATTTGAAAATCCAATTTTGAATAAGAGTTTAATTTTGTTTTAGACTAAAACAAAATTTCATGATCATGACGAAGTTTATTTAATACAGAAATGAACATAAAAAAAAATCAAATTTTATAAATTAAAAATCGTTATAAAAATTTGAGCATGTAATTTTATATCCGTCTTAATTTTAGAACAAATGAAACAAAAATTAATTTTTTAGCCTTTTCGATTTTAAAATAAACGGTCAATTGCGAGTATTACTCGTGCACAGAGGGTTCCGTACAATGATATATTAATTAGTAAGTGTATTATTAAAAAAAAGCTTCAAAAAAAAAAAAATACTAAGATTTTGTAAAAACTATACAACGTAGGGTTGAGTATAGCTGTATATACTAGAAAGTATAAATGGATATACCATGAAAGTTCAAAGAGATATGGAACCTAAATAATAATATTAAATATAGCTATTCTGTATAACTCTTTTTTTAATCTTATCTTAATCAGTTTAAAATTAACTTAATTCGGTGCTGACAATAAAATTAGTGCCTATTTAAACTTCATTTGGCATTTCATAAACCTAAATTATGCGTAGTATTAATCTTTTATTTTTACAGTGACCTAAAGCAAAACCATTGATCAAAATTTAATCTTAGCATTGTGCTAAGCGCGTTTCGAAAGGACGTCGCAAAGTTGCAACTGCAACGCCGCTTCTGTCCGTGCCGCGTTTTTTCGTGTAGGTTTTTAGTTAACCTTTAAAGACACAGTAGGTATAACAGACAGACACTGAAGTGATCTTATAATGGTTCCGTTTTTACTTTTTAAGTACGGAACCCTAAAAAATGACCAAAGTCAACTATTAAAACGCACACACGAAAAAGACATTTGATATTCGTACTGAACATTTGATAAATTAAATATTATAAAGATAAATAATTAATTTACCAAAGATATGTTGTGGTTATAGTAATATATAAAAGTGAAGATAATTTTTCCTGAAAATGCGTTACTTATATACTGCGATGCAATTACAATGCCATAAAATTGAAAATTTCACTATTTATCTGGCAATATATTTCTAAGAAAATTAAATAACAATCCCGGGATTCTTCTGTTATTAAGATCCATTTCTATTTATTGATCTTTTTGGCATATTTAGGTGAAAAATATTTTAATCTTTAAATCATATAGCAAACGATTTTAAATGGAAAGTCAATACCGGGTGTCCTAAAAAGAACTGACTGATTTTAAAATTCAATAACTTGCAAACGGTGACAGATATTTAAAAAATCTTTGCAGGAGGGTTATGCATAAGGTCAAAAGTTTTTTTTACAGTGATTTTCAATTTTGGTTCGAATTACAAACAATAGATGGCGCTGCGATCAATAGACGCTCAATTCAGGCTCGATTTTTGGTACTTCGTGGACCGGATAATAGATTTCCATCTCCTTTTTCCGCATAGAACAAGAGAAAGGACCAAAAATCGAGCCTGTATTTAGCGACTATTGCTTACAGCGCCATCTATTGTTTGTAATTCGAACTAAAATCGAAAATCACTGTAATAAAATTTTTGACCTTATGCATAAACCTCCTGCAAGAAATTTTTAAATATCTGTCACCGTTTGCAAGTTATTGAATTTTAAAATCAGTCAGTCCTTTTTAGGAAACCCGGTATATTTCCAATGTGTCGAAAATCCTATTCTAGCAATGAAATAAAAACTCAACTTTTGAATTAATTTAGAAGTCATTCAATTTGTTAATTGTAATAATTTCATGTTTAATTTTAAATGTACTCTAAACAAATAAAATAAAAACTCAAATTGTTAATTAATATAGAAGTCAGTCGATTTATTTATTGTATTAATTTCATACTTAATTTTAAATGTACTCTGACCATAATCTGTAATATATCGCTGAATAATAAATTATAAATTAATCTAAAATAATAATAATAATAAATTTGTAACTTCTTCCTTGTGTAGCGTGAACTCAGTTCGGTAAACTCAAATGTATATTATTTGGGATTACACAAATGTAATTTGGTTTCTACACTGTTTAACAATTTTGAGGTCTAGTTCAGTGATTTTCTTACGAATAGACATTAATATACGTAATTGACAATTTTAGAATTATACATATTTGGAGCGGAGGGGGGGGGGGGTTGCAAGAGATTAAATAAAAGTCATAAATAGCACTTAGTTATAGTAAAAAATTAAATATTAATATTTATTTTTATGTAAAAAATTACATTTTATAACTTGATTTTTATAAATAAAATTATAAGGCAAAATGCAATTAATTCCCCCAATGCAATTAATGTCTTCCATTTCAAACTAAGTGACGTATTCGAAATTAATGGAACGGCAATTAATGAAAATATTCCAAGGCGATGGCTGCGGGATTGCAGACCGAAAATACACGGAAATTTAAATAAAATGTATATTTTTAAACTTGGAACATCTCTATTATTATTATTTGTCACCCTTTGAGTAAACGGTTAACTTTCTAAAGTTCATATTTGTAGTTTTTGATTTTGAATGTTTTTATTAAAACTTAATTTGATTCTTATCGCATATGCATGAAATCTTTTTTATTGACGTATTAGTAAACTCGCAGTCATAAAAAAAAAAAAAAAAAAAAATAATAATAAGTATATATTTCTAGTAGGATTATAGAAAACAGTGAATTTGTTTATCTGTTTATTTTTATTATTACTTTTAAATGTCTTCAATATATATATATGTATGACCATTAAAAATACATTACAAATTATCAACAAACATAAAAAAAATAAATAAATAAAATGAGCAGAAAAAGAATAATGGATATTTGTAGAACTTAGACAAATCTTCAGGTCCCAAATGCCTAAAGTTCTACAAATAACGTGTGTGGTTTCGTCTTCATATTAGCCATAAAAAGCTAAAGAATATGAATTTGGGACTACCAACACACAAAAAGTAGAGAATTAAATTGTGAAAAACAAATAAGTTTAAAATAAAACATGATTAAAAAGGATTTAGAAATAAAATACACATTACCATATTGAAAGCATTGCTGACTTAGGCAAGATTAAATAAAAGTAAAGTAGATTATATGCACATGTTGCCAAAAAACTTTTAAATGTTGATGGACCAAGGAGTAATAATGTGCAGTATGGTCAAGCATATTCCTCAATATATGTGACCAGCGCCCTCTATAGATAATTTAAAAATGAATTCCACCAATAGGGATACTGCACCGCGAATCATTTTATTAACGTATTAAATTTTCCTTTAATATGTCTTTTCACAATAAAACTTGACTGCAACAGTCTTAAATGTCTCAAAAATTCCCTTCAATATTATTTAGTATATCAGTTAGAGACGACTCTGCGCATATTTAAAACATATATTTAAGATTTAATTATAATAGAAAATAATTACTTCTTTTGTATATAAAAATAAATTTACATTGCGGATTTTTACTTTTAATGTAATTTTGATACGTTCAATTTATACTTCATTTAAAACATGACACTCATTGCTCATTCTTTAAAAATTTAATTGCGCTTAAAATGTTTTTTAAATAAAAAAGATATGTTATAATTTTGTTTGTGTAAGTTTTGTTTTAAATTTAAATCTGAGTATGTGCTCATGTTTGAAATCTATAATTAAATTTGTAATTTGATGAAAATTTAATAGTTTTTTTTATGATGAATAAATAATTTTTAAATAAAAAAATATTTCGTATTTTTATTTTGTACGTATAATCATTGTTTTAAACAGAAACTTGACTAGCTATTTATATACATAAATATTAGAATAACTTTAAAAATAAAATATTTTTTTTATTATATTAAAAAATTAATAAACAAAATATCCTATTTTGTGTTTTAATATTGATATGTAAATGTATGATTTAAAACTGAATTATGATTTTATATGTGTGCATATAAAACATTAATTATTTAAATTTTATTATATTTTTTAATGTTATGTAAAGTTAAAATGTTCCGATGTTCACGCATACAATACTTTTTTAAGATGAAAAGTGATTCTTAACTTGTGTACTTAAAACTTGAAATTGTATTTAAATAAAAAGTAAAAATTTATTATATCAAAAATTCTTTTTTAATAAAAAATTGCAGTCTTTATTTTATTTTGATTTGTATAATTATCATTTTAAATTTAAACGTAACTATGTATGGAAATACAACATCCTAATTATTTAAATTTGATTAAATAAATAGTTACAAAATTATTTTTAAATTACAAATTAGATTTTACATTTTTATTTTGCTCTTTAGATTAAAAAAAAAGTTTTTTTAATTAAAAATTATGTTTGGTACTTTAATATTGATGCGTAATTTTTTTTAAAAACTAGAATTCGATTTTTTTTATGTATATACATAAAAGAGTAATTATTTAAATGTTATTTAAAAAAAAAAATAGGCTAAATAAAAATGTGTTCTGAAATTAAAATTTCGTATTTTGTATTTTGATTTTCGTGTGTGCAATATGTGTTTTAAGCTGAAACAAGATCATTCATGTACTTACAAAATGAAATTATATTTAATTACAAAAATAATAAACAATTAAATTTAAAAAATCAAAAAACCCGACTGCGTAAAAAGCGAACTAATTAATTATTTCTCATCAATGTGAAACTATTTTTTTTTCAATTCCTACTATTAGCTCACACTCTCGCTATATATATCTTGTTCAAATTTTCAATCGTTAATAAAATACTTATTATTCATCCAATCAAGCTCAAATAAATTTTTTAAAACTTGTAGTGGATGCCACTTGATGTTAATCCAGTCTTTTTTCAAATATTAATTCATTAATTAAACTAAATTAATTAATTTTCAATAATCGAGAGAGCCCTCTTCTTGATCAAGGTATTTTAAGACCGCGAGAGCCCTCTTCTTGATCAAAGCATTTTAAGCGCCACTCAAGAGGAAAGAAGAATGGGAGAAAAAATATTCTATTATTGAACTAAGTAGGAATTGACTTAAAATATTTTTTTATATTACTTGTTTACATTACTTACCTATTTTTTTATTTACTTGTATTGATGACTTTTAAGTTGTATTTAATGGTTAGAAACCTATCTATAAACACTGTTTTGATAAGGTCTATGATGGTTAGAGTTGCAGTCAAGATAGAGATCCTACCTACACAACTTCCTGGTTGTATAATATTTTAACGGAGTTTCTGACTGTAAAATAGTCAATGAAACATCGTCTTCATTTTGAACGACTTATCCAATGATAGGCCACTCAATAGGGTGCGTAAATTTTTTCGTCTTTACCGCCATTTTGAATTTATAAAAACAAAATTTAGCCTATAACCATCGAGCCATTAAGAGGAATCGATAGAGATCTCATTCATTAAAATCCATCCAGCCGTTGGGGTGTTTCGAGGGTATAAAGAAATCCACATACACACATACGCGTGAAACACATAACCAGTTAACTTTTCAGTCGGGTAACCACTAGTTTTATTTTTTTTAATTAAAAATTACATTCTATATATATGTGTATATATATATATATATATATATATATATATATATATATATATTTGTAGAATCATTGTTTTAAATTTAAACTCACCTATGTATACATACAAAATACCTTAATGATTGAAATTAATTAGAAATTTAAAAAAGAAGTGTAAAATAAAAATAATTACGTAATACATTTTTAATAAAAAATTACATTTTGTATTTTTATTTTCATGCATTTAAACTGAAGTATGATTGTGCAAGCGCAATATATAAAAACCTAATTATATAAATTTTATTTTTTAAAATAGTAATTGTATTAAAAATAAATTTTAAGCTAAAATTTATATTTGATTTTATAATTTTGACGGGTTTTGTTTTATCATTATTTTAAAATGAAATACAACATCTTTACACTTTAAATTCGAGGAAGAAAAAAGTTACATAAACATATATTTTTGAACTATAATTTTTATATTCATATTTTGCTAGATATAGTTGGAAGTTGAATAAATTAAAACGCAACTGTCTTATGCTTATAAAATTGAAACACAAAAGATAAATAATAAAGTTGAAACTCTCTTATGGACACAATTAAAAGCTTCAGTAAAATTCCAAATTGAAAAGGATTATATTTTTGACTTTAAAACTTTATCTTTAAATACAGCATTTTCATATTCAAGCATGATCACATATGCACCTATATAAAAGTATAATTATATAAATTTGATTTTTAAAAAACTAATTGTATTTAAAATTAAACTTGAAGTTAAAGTTTATATTTAATATTATAATTTTTATATGTTCCATCATTGTTATAAAATGAAATAAAATTCTGAATAAAGATTAATTTAAGATTTAAAGTTTATACATTAAAAAATAAATAAAAAAATGTATAAAAAAAGAATTTCCGATTTATAAATTTTATTTTATACATTGATTTTGAAATAAACAATTGAAAATTGGAACATTGTAAAGTTGAAAACATGGAATAAAATTTTAAAATAAAAAGGATGATATTTTTGGCTTTAAAAATTTCCTCTTTAAATACAGCATTTTCCAAATAAAGCACTTAGTAAAGCATAATGCACGCGCTTGGATAGAAACTTAAATACATAAATTTAATTTTAAAAAACTAATTGTATTAATAATTGAATAACAAGTTAAAATTTATATTTGGTACTGTAGTTTTGATCTGTTCCATCATTGTTTAAAATTTAAATATAATTCTATATTAGGATTTATTTAAGTTATAAATTTGATTAAAAAAATTATATTGAGAATTTTTAAATTAAGATTTTTAGTTTACATATTACATTGTTATGATAAATTGAAAGTTTAAATCTTGTAAAGTTGAAACACGAAATCGTTATGAACTTACGTGAAACTCACAGTAAAATTTTTAATTGAAATGGATTTCATTTTTGACTTTAAAATTTATCTTTGAACGAAGTATTCTCAAACTGGAGCGCCATTTTTGTATACACATATTTAAAACTTTAATTATATAAATTTGATTAAAAGAGATTTTTTTTGCTTTAAAAAATAAATTTTAAGACCAATTTTCATGCTATAATTTTGGTGTATTCCATCGCTGTTTAAAAATTATATACAATTCTCTATGAAAATTTGTTTAAGCTTTAAATGTGATTTAAAAAAATAATTGCATAAAGAATTTTTAAATTTCATTTTATATATTTAATTTGACATGCACAGTTCAGTATCGAAACATTTTAAAGTTGATAAGTAACCCTCTTATTCACATACTTAAGACATACAGTAAAATTTAAAATGGAAAATAATTGCATTTTGACTGTAAAATTTTACCTTTAAATAAATAATTTTCTTCCAGACACTTTCATTTTTATGTAACTCACTTTGTTTTACTTGTTTCAAAAAAATAATTTCGCCAACCCGGCTTTGGCGCCTCATCTATTCGCCAACATTTAATTATGGCAACCCCGGCTGTCATCCGGCGAAAGTCGGCCTTCATTTGATGTCGGACCTTCGCGAGCAGTGCAATTCGGAAAAATGGCACCGACCTTTAAGTGACAATTACCAACCATGTAGCGACAATTAATTAAAAACAGCTGAGCGGCGTTCGAAGTAATGGGTGGAGAAGTGTTTCTAATATCATTTCTGCTCCTGATAGCATCGACTGAAAATGCTGTTCCTCCTAGGTATACGAAGGAGCAGAATCTTTTGGATATCAGCAAACCACAGGAAAAAGAATTGTATATTGGTGCAATATTCCCCATCAATGGCACAGGAGGATGGTTAGGAGGCCAAGGTTGTCTTCCCGCCGCTCTAATGGCTTTGGATGATGTGAACGCCGAACCGAATATATTACCCGGGTATAAGCTGATGATGCCTTTTTTTGATAGTCAGGTGAGATATGTTTTTAAATATGGAAACAAAAATAAAAACAGATCTTTAAATAAGCACCAGACATACTTAGATAGCTAAATGCAATGTTTTCGTTGCTGTGCATGCATTTCAAGAAGATCTCAAGCATTTTTAAGAGCTACCCACAGCAAATCTATGATATGTTTAGCTTATTTTGTTCTAGTAATCATATGCACTGAAACATACAGAAACACAAGCTTATACTGTTGCACTCTGCGCTATATTCTGTTTTATAAAGTGAAAAAAAGTTATCCTGATCAATATACAATGCATGCGCCCTGTTATTATTTATTTTTTGCTTGCTTACATCTCGCACTTCTACGCACCCATATAAATATGATTTCTAAGCATGCATGAGTTGGGAACAGAGGTGCTAACAAAAACTGTGAAGCATGGTACGGTTGATGTTTTGGGGCAACTGTTGGCCCCCCAACTGATGCCCTATACATGCATATACATGGTGTAGGAAATCTCCCCTTGATGGGTCGTCCTTCAGGGTCTGGCGCAATTGCTCCCTAAAGCACCAGCACCTCTCCCATCCAAGTATTCTACTGGATCTTCCCTTTTCTAAATTCGTTCCTTTCATTAACATTTGCTCACAAATCCTCCCTCGCTCAGCTTTACTGCTTCATCCTAAAATTAAATCACGAAAATGAACCGTAATCAGAACGAATTACGTTAGTAATACTACCATGATTTATGTATTTACACTTTTATATAGGCTGAATTAGTTTCGTCATATTTGTGTCAATTTTATATTGTGAGTGAAAATCATAAAATTTATAATATTTTCACGAATTTCTTATCCTTATTATCAATATTCGAAAAAAAAAAAATAGATTCGTAATTTATCTTTTAACCATAATTTTTTTTTTCTATATGTGTTCTGAAAACAACAGGATATTGAAAACTAAATATTGATCGCTAAAGAAAAAGGGTATGCGCTCATAATGCTTTATGACTAACAAATTTGGAATAAAATGTCCACTTTAAAAAAGAGAGAAAGAGAGAGAGAAAGAAAGAGCATTTTCTTAGTTCTGAGATATTATAGATCGATTGAGAAGATATGCTATTGTAGATTTTCAGATTTAAATTAAAAAAAAATCCCCCTTTTTTAGGGCGGTAATTACCGCCCGGCATGCTTAGCAATCAAACATAATATAAAATGTTATCTTTTTTGCCAGGGCCAGCGCGGCGTTGCGCGCGGCCTTTCCAATGCATTTTGTGGGATCCAACATAGACTGCGATATTAGACTAATAAAATTTATTTTTAAATTGTATATGTAATAGAATAATATTAACATAAATAATAAAATCTATGAAAAATACCACTACTTTAACATTTAGTGCACATAATTATTTTTAATTTCGCAAAATCTCCTATCCGTTACAGCATTTTAAATACCATTTATTTTTTACGGTTACGGTTACTTTCAGGATCGTCTAATCTATACATTCCCTGACAATTATATCAACTTTGCCTGTAAGAAATAAAGTTAATAGTCACTCACTTCTGGCGAAGAAACATTCAAAAACAAATCTAGAGCAAAAATATTATTTTATTCAGAGAAAACGTTTGCTCGAGAAGCTCGGGGTCCCTAATAAGACCCGAATTGACGCTGGGCCCTGCCCGTCAGCCCCGTTTGTCCGATGGTTGCGCCAGCCCTGTTTGTTGCTAATGTAAAGTCTTTTATTTTATTAATTTTTTTTCTTTACTTTTTTTTTTACAATTTGGGATTATAATAGCAATACTTTTTACGGTTTCCAATTTTCATCTTAATGTGCGGAGCATTTTTAATATAGTCAAATGACTAATAAAAGTAAATAATAAATAAATAAATAAATAAAATTATGCAAAACTCTGCAATGGTAGCACACATTTGGATATTATAAACGACAAGGGGATATACCATTTTGATGAAAACCGTTTTTTTAATTGATATCTATATTAGATTTTTTTACATATTTTTTTTTTTTTTTTAGAATACGCACTAACAATACCAAAAATATGGATATGATAATATGATATAATAATAATAATATGAAAAATAGTAATTCGTTTAAATGAAGTTTTGAAATTTATTAAAAGCTATAGTTTTGTATTGGCTTCGCGCTAGGAGTTAACAACAGAAGAAATTGGCAAAGATCACTATTTAAAATCAACCTTTAATATTATGAACAATTTAGTGGTTTAAGTGCATAGTTTGATCACATGTCTGAAATTCGTATTTTGTTTATATTTTATTGTTTTATTTATTGGTTGATGAATGTTTTAATTTCGTTATCTCATATAAGCTGGATACAAATGCTGAGCTATTTATATTAATTTAAGTGCAAAGGGATTTATCTTACGCAATCGTCTGCATGTGATAGACAGAGATTTTAAAAAAAAACCATGCCTGAAAATTATTTTAAAAACAATATTTTCATGCAAATCGCGATACAGTTTTCAAACAAATTCATTTGAAAGTACATTTTTCCCCCTATTCGACGGTGTAAAAATTTAAAATGTGCGATATTTCGAAGTTTAAAAAAATCGCAGTAAAATTAAATTTAATCGTTTGATGTTGCCACCGTCAAAGTGACGTCAGCATTACGCATAGACACGTCTATCCTTTATAATATAGATAGATAGCCTGAATTTTTAACTAATCTATAACCAAGAACGAAAAATCACGCATCGGGTATAGATTATGAAACACTTTCCAACACAATTAGAATAGTGTTAAGAAATTTCATTTTCTCATGCAGTGAAGCGAAATATCAAAATAAACAATTTAAAAACCATATAGTAGAAGTTCATTTTCAGCAATTGTTGTCTATTTCAATAATATGTACGAATTTTGTCGTGCGGCCCTGTATATGATCTACAGAATTTATGCACACTCTCAGAGTTACTCTAAGATACACATCGCGTAATACACTAAGAATGAATTAAATTTAAAAAGGCATACCACAGCGAAAAATGCACTTCCAGCAATTATCACTCATATTACTCCTGCAACTGAATTCTTTTGTGTATGTCTGTAAAAGAATGATAAATGCTAAGCACTCCATAATCTATGGTATACATGTAGTAGTGCACCTTCGTGATGCATTCAAATTTCCTTGTGTTTGAAGTAGTGTAACATCATTGAAATACTCTCTTCTTTTGTGCATCCGTGTGACTGTTGTTGTTGTTTTTATGACGGCCAATTATATACAATCGGGATATTGGCCCGAGGTAGGGGTGCCCTCCGTGGGGTCTTTCTGAGGGAACCTAACCTATAGTTACGCAAGGTTCGAAGCAAACCACGGAAAGCTCCGAGCAATTAGACGGACGGGCGCGATGGAGGTTCGAACCCAGCACCTCCCGTCTACCAGATTTGAGAACAGAACCTCTCGGACACTGGTGGGGCTGTGTGTCCGTGTAAACGAACTATAAATGCTATTTAGTCTATATTATATTAAAAGCATGTTATAGTCCACCCGAGTAACGCATATCAATGTTTCAAGTATCGTAAAATTATTAAAATGCACCGAAAACGATTTTCCCCCAAAGACCATACTGTAATGGAATTCTTTTGTGTGTCTTTATAAAGAAAATATAAATGCTACATGATTCACTTTCAATAGATAACATTCTATACTAAATCTCACTAACTTATGTGAATTACACGTAAATCCGAGTATATTTATGAGAGTTAGACAACGGACAGAAGGCGGGCAGGCAGACGAACCGAATGGTTTGTTGATTGGTTGGTTGCGAGCACTACGGTTCTCTTTTGCACACGAATAAAAATGAATGGATATTTAAACATAAATAATTGTACTTTAAGCCTACCTAAGAAGTTTTTGAACCATGGAGTAACATAATTTTTTAAATCGTGAACTAACGAAATTCGGAACAGGACTCTGAATTCACCTGCATAATATAAACTACTAAAATTAATAAAAAGAAAATTATGCATTTCATTATACATCATCATTTCGCTTCATATCTCATCATTTGTACTTTTTTCTGTTTTTCTATGAAGAGAGAGTTATAAATTACACATAGAGAGATAAATAAATTTTCTGTGTTTCACGAGTTGTAAAATTTTGGAGAGTTGTGACATGCACAACTTCCTTGATTTTCTTATCGTTTTAATTAATTAATTAATTAATTTTGAGTGAAGCGAAATTTTTGTATTTAATGAACTAGAACTGTAAAATTTCTGAAATTATGAGATAATATCACAAATATTTTTTTTATCGTATTCATTATTTAGTTATTTAGAACTTTTCAGTTTCAAAACATGATCATTAGATTTTCCGAAGTGGAAAATATTTTATTTGTTAATTTTTTTTTTTTTTTCAAAGTACAAGCACTGCAATTTTTGATTTGAAAATTGTTTGTTTATAAATTTTCCAATTTCAAAGAACGATCATCGGAATTTTCGTGCTGAAAAATTGTTTGTGTTCTTTCTGTTTTTTCTTTTTTTCAAAGTGCGCATTGGAATTTTTTATTTGGAAAATTGTTTGCGTTATTTATAAATTTGTCTGCTTTGAAGCACAATCTTTGGAATTTTCGGCTTGGAAAAATGTTTATGTTATTTACAACTTTTTCAGTTTCAAAAAATAATTATTAGGTTTTCCAAAGTGAAAAATTGTTTATATATAGTATATATATATTATATATACATTTAAAAAACATGATCATTAGATTTTCTGAAGGGAAAAATTGTTTACGTCGTTTATATTTTTCTGTTTCAAAGCACCGTCACAGTAGTTTTTGATTTGAAACATTGTTAATATGTTTAACATTTTTCCAGTTTCAAAGAATTATCATCGAAATTTTCCTGCTGAAAAATTTGTTGTGTTCTTTAAATATTTTTCAAGTTTCAAATTACGATCATTGGAATTTTCAGTTTGGAAAATTGTTTATAGTGTTTATAAATTGTTAGCACAATCTTTGAAATTTTCGACTTGGAAAAATGTTTATGTTATTTACAACTTTTTAGTTTCAAAACATGATTATTAGATTTTCCGAAATGGGAAATTCTTTACGTTGTTTATTTTTTTCTGTTTCAAATCACGGTCACTGTATTTTTCGATTTCGAAAATTGTTTATATTGTTTATAATTTTTCCAGTTTCAAAGTACGATCATTTGGATTTTTGAGCTGGAAAAGTGTTTGTATTTTTTTTCTTGTTTCAAAGTACGATCATTTGGATTTTCGAGCTGGAAAAGTGTTTGTATTTTTTTTTCTTGTTTCAAAGCATGATCATTAACTTGAAACTTGCTTATATATTATATATATATATATATTTAAAGAAAATAAACTTTTTATGATTCTAAGTTCGATTGCTGAATTTCGAACTTATTGCATTCCTTTACAATACTGTTTTTATATTATTTATTTAGTGAAAAGCGTAAAAACGAAAATCACATATAAAAACGAAACATTTCAAAAGTGATTATTATCAGTGACTTCCATTTTATACTGCATACTTTGAAATTTGAATCTACTTTTGTGCATTTTACATATTTTTCAATTTATTCGTAAATATAAGTGAATTCCGCAATTAGGATACTGTAAGCGTTGCACAGAAACTGGTTTAAAATTCAAAAATGTTTTTACACACATTGAAGAAAATTAATTATACTTTTTATTAATTAAAAGATTTACATAATCATTGAAAAATTAAGTGCAGAAATCATTTAAAAACGAATTTGGTACAAGTTCTAAATTTATTTCTAAATGTTCGGTAAAAATCAAAGGATAACTTAAGTGTTAGGATAACTTAAATGTTATATATGTTGAAAAATTACTCCCCTTTTTCGACAAATGTAGTGCATAACTAACCCAGAAACAAAAATCAGATATTCAAAGCAATTTCTTTCACATATTTTTATTTCTTTCTTTATAAAATGCAATTGTTTAAATTGTGTCACAAGTTGTACAAATAATTATCAAAAATGTGAAACAGAGAATAACTCCAGATTTAGCATCGATTTATGGTGAGATGCCGGAGAAAACAGTGTACTCCGACGGAATGCTCTCCGTTGAATAAAAGGAGAGCATGTCGAAACGGAAGAACGTGATTAAATATTTTATTTTATTTTATGCTAATTATATTAAACAAAGTTTTGCATTTATTATGCAGTTTGAGTACAGGCTGGTGTGATTGTAAGATTCCTAAAAGTAATGGCACTATTTAAAATAAATCTATAATGCATAATATATATATATATATATATATATATATATATGGCAGCACTAAAATTTAAATTGGATTCTGTCTGATGCTTCGATTAGAGTAATAATATCAATATTTAACACAAGGTGGAGCTTAATGTTGGCTATTTGCGATTTTGTAAACTTATAGTTTTGGAATTTTTTACTTTAATTAAGAAATTAAAAAAAAAATAAAAGTGTTAAGAGGTAATTTACCCATTATGTAATTATTTTCTATTTATATTATTTTAATTGCATTTATCACGGTATTTCAAAATAGATTAACTGTATACATTAGGTTTTAAAATCTGTGCTAACTTAACTGTAAAAATAATCTTAAACTTATCGTGCTTTTGGATACCATGTGCTGATGTGTATTTGGATAAAATAACTGGGAATTTATTAGATATTTTGTGTAATATTACTATTTTTCCTTGCTATAAATTAATTATTTAAAAGGTTGTATTGCTTTTTCCATTTCATAGCATTTAATTTTATTCTGTTTTCAGTTTGAAACTACTCTCTTGGTTATATTGGTCGTTATACAGGAGAAAATTTTTTTTCAGCTTTTAGCTTCTTTACTCACAGAAAACGACTGATTTTGCTTATATAATTGAATTCTGTACTCTTGATAACGTAATTCAATATATAAGCTTTTCAATTATTTTTATCGAAATCCATATTCTTCTATTTTTCTTCATTATTAATTCTTGTTATATAGTACAAGGGACTTTATTTTATACATAGCAGCTTGTTCATTATGTTTTTGGTATCCATTCAGTGTGTTTGGGGACACTGTATTGTTGTAAATTCATTCATATTATCACCATTATTGATGGTGGTCAGTAATGTTTAATTAATGATTATATATATATATATATATATATATATATATATATATATTACAGGTTTCTCCCATTTTATAATCGATTTATCGTGAGATGTCGGATAAAACAGTGTACTCCGACAGAATGCTCCCCGTTGAATAAAAGAAAAGCATGTCAAACGAAGAACCTGATTAAATATTTTATTTTATGCTAATTATATTAAACAAAGTTTAGCATTTATTATGCAGTTTGAGTACAGGCTGGTGTGATTGGAAGATTCCTAAGAGCAGTGGCACTATTTAAAATAAACTGTAGTGTATAATATATATATATATATCTTACAGGTTTCTCCCAATTTATAATCGATTTATCGTGAGATGTCGGATAAAGCAGTGTACTCCGACAGAATGCTCTCCGTTGAATAAAAGAAGAGCATGTAAAACGAAGAACCTGATTAAATATTTTATTTTATTTGATGCTAATTATATTAAACAAAGTTTAGCATTTATTATTCAGTTGGAGTACAGGCTGGTGTGATTGGAAGATTCCTAAGAGCAGTGGCACTATTTAAAATAAATCTATAGTGCATAATATATATATATATATATATATCTTACAGGTTTCTCCCAATTTATAATCGATTTATCGTGAGATGTCGGATAAAACAGTGTACTCCGACAGAATGCTCTCCGTTGAATAAAAGGAGAGCATATCAAAACCGGATAATGGGATTAAATATTTTATTTCATTTAATGCTAATTATATTAGACAAAGTAGCGCCTCTAATATCTAGTTTAAGTACAGGTTAGTGTGTTTGGAAGATTCCAAATAAAAATCGGTTATTATTTAAAATAAATCTATAATGCACATATAATATATATTACAAGTCTCTCTAAATTTAGCATCTATTTATCATGAGATGCCGAAGAAAACAGCATATTCCAACAGAATGCTCGCCGTTGAATAACAAGTTGGAAATTGCACGTCAAACGGGGCAAATGAGGTGCTTTCGTACTATAACTTAGTTTTATAAAAAATTTTTGGACCGCATGTTGTACTCTGAATGTATATCTTAGTGCAGTTCATAAGTGCATATCAATTTCATTCTGTTCGAAATGCTATAACAGCATTAAAATGCACTTGAAATATTTTTTCCCTATTGGCCGTAATGTAACGGAAAACTTTTGACTGTCCCTGTAATTAAACTATACATCCGATTTTCATAAATTTTGAAATGACTCCACAAAACTTTGCAACAATTATATGTTTATATACACCTACTGGCTACTATTTATTATTATCATTTTTTGTTTATCGCTATTTCAAAACGATAATACACCGCGTCCCAAAAGTTTAGACCAATAAAATTTGCATTAACATAAAAAGTAATAAGGTACAATTAAAATTCGTGAGATATGTAGCAGTTTTGCTGATATACACACATAAATTATGATCAAATGTTTGAAATTATAAAATATATATTAAATTATATAAAAACGTGCTGCCCCAAAAGTATAGACACCTGTAATTTTTTTTTGGTTTTACATTTATAAAAATAACTAAAAACTTACTTTTAATATTTAATTGTATTGCCACAACACTTTACAACATCAAATACACGTTGTTCCATAGAATTAACTAAGCATTGCATTACAGAAGGAGGTATTTCATACCACGCTTTGTCAATTGCAATTTTTAAGGCATATTTTACGACATATTTTAAGACATAATTTACACATGTATATTTCTTTCCATTTTCATATATTTTACGAGATTAGATACCCCATATGTTTTCCATGGGATTCAAATCTGGACTAAGTGCTGGCCATTTTAATAGCGTGATATTGTTTTGCCTAAACCATGTTTTCGATGATGTGCAGGTATGGATGGATGCCCCATCTTGTTGGAAAACACTGTTGGCAAATCCGTAATTGGCACTAAATTGGTACGTAAAATATCCTGATAATCCTCTGATTTCATTTTTCTGTCCATAAATCTTAGAAATGTTTGGCTGTTGAAAGAAAACCTTCCCCAGGTCATTACAGATCCTCCGCTTTGTTGCCTGCTGAAACAGTTCTTAGGTTCTTTTCTTAGGTCATGCCAGTAAAATTTATTACCATCAGGGCCGTCTAAATTCCATTTCTTTTCATCACTGAAGATGACAGAAATCCATTTTTCACCGTATGACATATGCTTTCTAGCCCACTTTAGACGTGCATCTTTATGTCTCTGCTTTAAGCAAGGTTTTACTTTCATTCTCCTGTAAACAATATTTGTTGAAGTTTTAATTTTTCTGTTTACAGTACTTTTTGAAATTCTGGAAATTGATGCAATTTCACGCACAGATAAATTATCAACTGAAGCCATTTTTAATAACATTCTATCATCACGTAATTTGGATTTGCTAGCAGGAACGGACTGTATTCTGCAACAAGATGGGGTCAGATCATCCAACCATACCTCCACATCATCGAAAACATGGTTTATGCAAAACAATATCACGGTATTAGACTGACCAGCACTTAGTCTAGATTTGAATCCCATGAAAAACATATGGGGCTCTTATCTCGTAAAATATATGAAAATGGAAAGCAATATACCGGGTGTCCCAAAAAGGACTGACTGATTTTAAAATTCAATAACGTGCGAACGGTGACAGATATTAAAAAAATTCTTGCAGGAGGGTTATGCATAAGGTCAAAAGTTTTATTACAGTGATTTTCAATTTTAGTTCGATTTACAAACAATAGATGGCGCTGTAAGCAATAGTCGCTAAATTCAGGCTCGATTTTTGGTACTTCGTGGCCCGGATAATACATTTCCATCTCCTTTTTCTGCATGGAACAAGATAAAGGACCAAAAATCGAGCCTGTATTTAGCGACTATTGCTTACAGCGCCATCTATTGTTTATAAATCGAACTAAAATTGAAAATCACTGTAATAAAACTCTTGACCTTATGCATAACCCTCCTGCAAGAATTTTTTTAATATCTGTCACCGTGTGCAAGTTATTGAATTTTAAAATCAGTCAGTCCTTTTTGGGACACCCGGTACATGTGTAAATTACTTAAAAATTGCAAATGAAAAAGCGTGGAATGAAATACCACCTTCTGTAAGGTAATACTTAGTTAATTCTATGGAACAACGTGTATTTGATGTTATAAAGTGTCGTGGCAATACAATTAAATATTAAAAGTAAGTTTTTAGTTACTTTTATAAATGTAAAACCAAAAAAAAAAAAAAAAAAAAAAAAAAAAAATTACAGGTGTCTATACTTTTGGGACAGAACAATTTTATATAATTTAATGTATATTTTTTAATTTCAAGCCTTTGATTTTAATTTATATATGTATATCAGCAAAACTGCTTTTATTTATTACCTATCTCACGAATTTTAATTGTACCTTATTACTTTTTATGTTAATGCAAATTTTATTGATTGTCTAAACTTTTGGGACGCGGTGTATATTTGTGCTAAATTTCTACTAATCTTCGAAGTAAAATATTTTTGTTTAGAAATAGTGTCAGGTAATATAATAAACAAATAGAACCATGTAGCAGGCATGATATTACATATGAAATAAAAAATAAAAAAAGATGTACTGTTCGTTTTCGAAAGTCGCGCCCAGCACTCTGGAACAATTCTACTATCCAAATGGGTGTTACGTTGAGATGGGCATTTTCCGAAATTTCACTTCGTCTGCGTAAGATTGGTTCTTCCCCCAGGAACTGCTCTAAAACCCTAAAGCATTTGCTGGGTTTCTCCGGGGAAGATTGGCGCTTACTTGTTTGATATTTTTTACTTCCGGTCAAAGTTTAAAATTCTATTAATATCTCGTTTTAATTCAAATTAAAACTTCTATATTTAGTGTTCAAATGGATAGTTTGAGTGGAAATAAATCTTTCAGGTGTGGTTGTAAGAAGATTTTATGTAATTTCATTCAATTTTGTGATCAAGAAGCAGAAAAAGAATTAATTGTTCCGATAGTTCATTATACAAAATGAGCCAGTCCGCTGTTCTAGTAGTACTATTAAAAAGATTGGCCGTGATGCAGTAGATGAGCGTAATTCCGTTTTTTTTTTCCCCTGAAAAACAAGTTGGAAATTGCACATCAAACGTGGCAAATGAGGTGCGTTCGTACTATAACTAGTTTTATAAACATTTTTTGCACTGTATATTGTACTGAATGCATATTTTAGTGCTCTTCATAAGTGCATATAAATTTCATTCTGTTCGAAAGCATGTAACATCATTAAAATGCACTTGAAATAATTTTTCCCCATTAGCCATAATGCAATGGAAAACTTTTGATTGTCCCCGTAATTAAACTATGCATCCGATTTTCATAGAATTTGAAATAACTCGACAAAATTATGCAACAATTATATATTTTAAATTTCAAACGATTTGGTTGGGTAGTTTTTGCGTTGTTATATGCGGACAGACAGACGGACAAAACGACGACTGTAGGTGCTATGTTTTATGTAATTACGAACGCACCTAAAAAGATTTAAAAAGGATGTCTTTGAAAAAACAGTTGTAAATGAATTCGATTGCAGCGTTATTAGATGAACTGTGCATCTAAAGGTATATTTTAACATTTAAAGGTATATTTAAACAAAAAAGCTTTTTTAATGTAATTTTAAAGAAGAATTAAAAGAAAATATAATTAAAAGTTAATTTTCTCATACATCGCAAAAAGCATAAATGTTGTATAATTTTTAAAAATTTTTATGCGTTTTCGTTTTTTATAAATATTAATTGACAAAACGTTTTCACATAAATCGATATTATTATCCCCAAAAGCGCATTCTTAAAAATCGCAGCTAAACAAATTCTGCTCACCCCTATTTTGATAAAATCAAAGCAGGCCGGACGTATGCGCAAATGCGCGGAGGGTTTCGCTTTCCGAAAACAAACAGTAGGTGAATTTTCGATCTCGAACAAAAGTTATGCAATGCTCGTTACTGGTATTTCTTACATTTGTATTCTAGGGTTTCGTTCAGGTGACGAAACCCTATTTGTCTCACTCGTCTGTCTGTCGCAGAGTTCGTTCTCAGAAACTGTATAAATTAGAGACTTGAAATTTTGCATACTTATAGCTTAATACCACCGATCACACGGCAAATCATAAAATTTTGGAAAAGTCTTATAATATTTGAATTAAAAGAATTGATTTAATGGTATACGACCAATTTTTGCAATTTAGATTCTAAAACAGAACCGTAATTTCAGTCTCTTTCAGGGTAGATCTTCAGACTAGATATCTCCGTGGTAACGATTTTTGCCTGGTAATCTCTTGGTTCTTGATCCGAAGCTCGGCGTTGGAGTTTGAAATTTTTCCGCAGAATAGATTTCATTATCTAATAGGTTCAATTTTACAGAATATTTTTATTTTTTTTAATTTTAACCCTTTCATGCATAAATTGTTTTTCATTATTTTACATTATTCACAATAAATCTTTTTTTTTGTGATAAATGAGAACCCATTATAAAATAATTTTATTATTGTGCTGCGTAGTAGCTATTATCTGTCCACAAATCAGATCTCCATAAATGAATACTGAATTTTTTTTTGCTTTTCAGGGCAATACTTATCTGTCCTCATATGAGGCCCGTATGAATGAAAGGGTTAAGGTCAAAAGTTGTAAAATATTATACCAATTATTTTTTAATTCAAAAATTCTTTTTTAGAGAAATTGCGAAATTTTAAATTGATTACATTTCATTATCCGATGGATTTAATTAAAAGAAATTTGTATTTTTTGCCATTTTTTTTCTTTTTTTAAAAAATTAAATAATGTAATTAAATATGCTTTTCAGGTATACAAACATATACTGTTACAACTGTCTAAAAAGCAATTCTCGAATATTTTCAATTCGATTAAAAGAATATCTTCCAATTGAAAGAATTTAAAAATTAAATTGGACGTTTCTGCCATCTATTTTCTTATTGAAAAAGATTAAGGATTTAATAATTATAAATTAACGATTTGGATTTATTAATTAAAGAATTAAGTGTTTTGAAAGGAATATAAAACGAAACCCCGTGTGCGATCTTCGTCGCACATTACCCACTTGTTAAGTTTTGCATTGAAAAAGGATACTCTGTTTTTAAAAACTTGCTGCAGTTGTGCGCAAAATTCATTCTAGTTTTTTTGTGCTTTTATTGATTCTGATTGCGAGACATGTATATATTTTTTTGTAATAAACAATTATGTTTTGGGCTGTTCCAAAAAGTCGTTTTGCCATCTTGAAAGTTAATTATTTGATAATAATTAAATTTTCTTTTGTGTGCCCTTCTATCGCAAAGTCTGATTAAGACAATTTATAATTTATAGACTAAGGGAAACAGACACATGCAATTTATTACATTATCTAGAGCAAATGGCAGAGCTGTAACAAAAGAATAACTCCAGATTTGGCATCGATTTATCATGAAATGTTGGAAAGAGACATAGTGTACTGATTGGATATTCTTTTTTTTTTTTTTTTTTTTTTTTTTTTTTTTTTTTTTTTTTCAATAATACGAAAATATGTTGAACTGCACGGTATGATTAAATATTTTATTTGCTATATGGTTAATTATGTTAAACAGCAGGAGAACATCTGTTACGTAGTTTATTTTCAAGTTGATGACGCGTGGAAAATTCACAATTTGAACAATCATTTGTTAGTAAGTCTTATAAAATGGTATCTCAATTTTACCGATCTTTTTATGGGTTTTTAAAAAATTTTCAAGCATAAATTTTTTAATATCTGTCTCGAAAATGAACGTGCAACCTGATTACGGAACGATTTCGTGCGTAATTACGTGCAGCCGTTTGCATTTAAAAAAATAAATAATTCAGTATTTATTTGTTTCAGTTTAATATTCCGTAACTACATTGTCAATCAAAATTATAATTTCAGAAAACGAATTTAACAGTCATGTAATCGAAGTACGCTCTTAAACATTGAAGTAGTCGAAAAAAAAAAAAGATGATCCGTAATTACCGTATATTACTTGCAAATTTTACAGTTTATTATTGTTAATTTTATGGTTTTAAACTGCCACCCCAATTCCCCAGCTGCCAATATTTATACTGTAAAATCAACATTTTTTACAGTGTATGAATAAAATCTTTCGCGATATCCGATGATATGCGGCTAACACAAAAGTGCCAAAAATGCTTTTTGGTGTAGTTAGTAGGCAATCTTAGAAAATATACTTAAACTAGCTGTTTAACCTGTTCTACGTACGGTAGTTCATGAATTTAATTCCAAAACCAAAATTAAAAATAACTATTCGATTTAGAAAAATATTTCTCTACTACTGTGCATAGCAGACGATAAAACGATATCTTTGGAATAAGGAAATAAATAGAATAAAAAGTTTTGTTGATGTTTGTGATAAAATGTTTTTCATTATTTAAAAAAAAAAAAGGTAATAAATAAGCGCAATTAAATAATCTCTAATTATATGCATGTGAGGTAAAAGAATTATCGTAATACCCGGTATAGCTTCTTAGTATTGCAGCGTGGCATACGTAATATGCATATCTCACATTGTAATAAACATTTAGAACTCGCGCGATTACGGGTTGAACATAAAAAAAGGCAAAAATTCGTCAGAAACATAAAATGAAAAAAAATCTATTAAAAAATTTCAATTTTTTTGCCCCAATCGTTCATGGGTCCCCTATCAGCAACCCGTGTACCAAATTTCGTAGCTCTGCGCCCTGTGGTTTCCGAGTTTTTAAAATTACATAGATACGCGCAGAGATTTTAATAGGGTAGATGGAAAAAGAGCTTGGAAAAATGATTTTCATGTAGGTTATGTTTACCGGGCAGTTCAGCGATCATCTTTAATCCAATTAGCCCGGATTGGATTTACGCGAGTTAGAGTATAGACTGACGGCAGACAGACAGAGAGACAGACAAAGAAACAGAATTCAAAAACATTTTTCAACTATGTTAGAAAGTTTTAAAAATGAAGTTTCCTTCAGAAAATTCTTAATTTAGACATTAAGTGAAACAAACAATGCAATTTGTTGCATTACACGGAGTAAATGTTAGAGTTGAAACAAATTATAACTCCCTATTTAGCATCGATTTCTCATGACACGTTGGAGAGAGGACACAGTGTACCAATTTGAATTGGATATTCTCCGCTGAATGGGAGGATATCATGTTGAAACGCACGAATATGATTAAATATTTTATTTGATTTATTATTTTAAATAAAACTAGGGCATGTATTATGCAGTTTAACTATGTAAGTTGTTGGCACGTCAAAAATTCATAATTTGAATAATCGTTAGTTATTTGAAACAAGTCGGAAATTGTACGTTAAACGTGGCAAATGAGGTGCGTTCGTACTATAACTAGTTTTATAAATATTCAGATCTTGGTGCAATAGCTGTTGCACTCATGCATGAATACAAAATTTATTACGATTCTATATATTAAATTCAGTAATACGGAAATAATAGGACTCCGTCTTAAATAGGACGTCATCATCAAGACAACCTAGAATCATTACCTATCATGGAATATCGTTGAATTAATTATGTGTGATAGGATTTAATAGAATGAAGAAAACTTTTATTAATATATTTTTAAGTTTTGATTCGATTTTCATAAAATTTGAAAGGACTCGACAAAATTCTGCAACGATTATATATATTAAATTTCAAACCATTCGGATGTTTAGATTTTGCGCTGTTATAAGCGGACAGACGGACAGACCAGACGGTGACTATAGATTCTACGTATTTATATAATTACGAACTCACCTAAAAAGGATAAACTAGCTGAGAATGCTAAAATTCATCTTAATAATATAATTTAAAATTACATAAATGATTCATTACTTAGAAGATGATTAAACAATTTTTAAAAAAGGTTGAAAATCGAGTACTTTCGGCTAGTACTTAGGCATCTTCAGGATTTAAAATTTAACATTTAATGAAGATATGGACAAGCAGCGTTCGTAACTGTAACGCACAAATGTGATTAAATATTTGATTTGATTTAAGGGGTATCAGGACCCTAAAAGCTTCGAAATTTTCAAAATTAAAATTTTTTTTAGATGTTAAACTCCTATCTTTTTTTAACATTTTGATATAATTGTTTCCTTGAAAATCCCATTAGAACAGAAATTATGACTGTTAGAATTATTACCCGCGAAATAGCTGAAGTGGCTTCAAATGACGTTTTTGGGCATAACAGTCAGGATATCTCAAAAACTTCTGAATATTATTTTCATGAAATTTTCAAAACATATGTTTCATGTTAGTCTGTATAAACTGAACCTAAAATTTCTTTTTATTGTTAAAAAAAATATTTTTTTTAGGTGATACTGTGGAAAATTTTGTATTAGCTAAATACAACTTTGTATTAAAAATATAAAAATGCTTTAAATACAAATTTAGTTAGGTTCAGCGTAATTAGTAAATCTGAAGTATAACTAGGCGCCAAAATTTTCATTATAGTTTCAAAATTAATTTTGTAACCCTGTTCGTAGTTGTTATATCAATTTTCGGCTCGTCAAATGTCTGACAGTTTGGAGCCCCCTGTAAATGCTAATTCTGCTTCTTGCAATTTTTTAAATACATGAAATGAAATAACATACTTATATCTTTCATACCAACAAAAATTGTGTTTTAAAATCATATACATTTTAAGATATTAAATGTTTAAAATGTTTTTTTTTTTTTTTTTTTCATTTTTTCCAGTTTTAAGAGTTTTGAGACCCATTAAGATTAATTATTTTAAATAAAAATAGAGCATTTATTATGTAGTTTAAGTATGTAAGTTGCTGGCATAAGAAAAATTCATAATTTGAATAGTCGATCATTACATAAAAATGAGGGGGGGGGGGGGGTATACGCAGTTATATTAAAAAGTAAAAAACACTAGAAAACAAGAATTCTGCTTTTTCGGAATTTAGTGTCGCCCCCGATGAAAAAAAAATATGTAATATAAATAGTACAAAACATATTTCAATTTTAAGACTTAAAGCACACGCTTTTATTTTATATAAAATGACGTCATTCGCTTCCGCTTAAGAATTCCACATTTACGATCCACTCTTAAACATCTAGAGTAAAGTAGGCATAGGACGTCACTATCGCGAAATAATACACAAATTGCAGCAAAAAGATGCCGTCATTAAAGAAAGTAGATACTTAAAATTAAATATAGTTTATAATAGCTCCATGTTTTAACAGAAATCATTCGATTATATTTTTTCAAAATAGCACGTATTTTAATTACATTTTCTTTCGATTGTTATGAAAAAATGGCAACAAAAATATATAATTAATATTTTACAATTATTTTTCCTTCACTTTCTACAGAAATGGAGTACTTCCGTTGCCAATATTAAGCAAATGGCTCCAAAAATTAAAAAAAAAAATAACAATAATATTTCAAAAATAAATGGAGATGCAGTTTTCAAACAAATTGCATTTAAAAATACTTTTTTCTCCAATACGACGATCTTTCTTATTTGGCATAACTTTATTATCCGAAATATTAATTATTAGTACGAGGGCAAATCAAAAAATAAGTTACACTTCCAGGTTATGGCTATTTATTAAACCACATATACATAGGCAACACGGCTATGACAACATACAATATAAGTTCACTTTTTCACATAGTCTCCAAGAGACTGTGAACATTTCTCGGAACGGTCAACCAACTTTTCGATTCCGGATGCATAGAAATCTTCTCCCGCGCTATGTAACCACCTGGAGACAGCGAAACGTACGAAATGTTCAACATGCTGGCAATTTCCTGGAGTGTTATGCGCTGATTAGATGCTGATTATGCGCTGATTATGCGCTGATAGATTCTCTGTAATGATCGCATCCACACGATCAACACTTGTAACGGTATAGGCCGTGGGCCATAGGCATTATCGTTTAACTTCGTTGCAACATTTGGGGGGCAACTTAATTCCTGCATGATTATTATAATGATATTTAAAACATTAGAAATCACAAAAGTTCTGGATCCGAAAGTTGCACATTAATTAATAATTAAAATAAAAACACGGAACTCTTTTTTAATAAGTTTTGTTAAGATATTCGCAATTGGCTCGTTTTTAGGCACAAGAGCCAATAAAAACAAGTCTTTCAGACGTCTCGCGCCGCTGTTGTCAGAATGTAGCAAACCATCTACTGAGTTTAAAAGAACAAATGTATGAACTTATATGTATCTAAATTTGATTAGATTATCTGAAATGTTAGACATTAAGGGTGTTCTCAAATCCAAAAGGGCAACTTTCTGACATAAGTTTTAATTTATCTTTGCTCGAAAATGCATGAAACTAGCTGGTGTTGTTGTTCAGAAACTGTGACATCGAGCTGTATTTTCTACTTTTTTGCAAACGCAATAGATCTTTCAGAAAATAGTGTCAAAGTGGACGTTTTGAACAGAGTTTCCGCGCGAACGGAGAATAAGCACTCAAGAGCGGACGAAAAACGTGTTTGTCACGTGATCAAAAACGCTTATAACTCAATAGGTAATTTAGTGATCAAAAAATGGAAAAAACAGTTCAATTCCAAATCGCTTCCATGGCCAGGCTTTCCAATTTTATATAGTTCCGTTAATAAATGAAATTGTAAATGTGTCAAAACGTTTTGCGTTTGTTGAGCAGAGCAGTTAAGAACAGCCTTAATGGATATTAAATAAGCAGTTCTTGCGAAGTAAATATGCCCGCGTAATTGTCAGGATTTGTTTCTCCCTCCTTTAATTTGAAATTTCTAATATTGTCAGCACAATCTTTTCTTTGGCGCCATCTGGCGAGGCTTAAGTGAAAAAGAATGATGGAGTTTATCTGAATTACCTTAGAAGTTAATATTTATTATTATTATTATTATTTATGGATACATACAAATACGAGTCACATTTTTAATCTCAAATATTTATTTTATGGCAGTAAATTTTATTTATTTCATACCAGTTCTGGAATAAATTTATGAGTGTATATATACTCATATGTGTATATATATATATATATATATATAGTTATTTAATGAAATCGTTTTAAAAATTAACAATAAATAAATACATACATATATAAAAAACAGAATGTAAGAAAAAAATAAAATTTATATATTTCACGAGTGTGCCAGATGCTACACACACATATATATATATATATATTTTTTAATATTGACCTATGTATTTTCTCTGAAGAATAATTCTACTTTTAAAATGATTTTATCTTAATTAAAACATACAGACACACATATATATGGATAAAAAATTACAATACAGTTAAGAAGTAACTGCATGTATTGTATGTCACTTAAGCATATAATGATTTTTTAAACGTTTAACTGACAAATATCTGAAAACGAAAAAATTAGAAGTATGGAATGAAAATTTTCGTCTTCGAACTTCTTTTAAATTCATGATATTTTCCTCTGAAAGTAAATCAATTGAAACTTTAAAGCATGATATAAGAAATGTGTTTATTATATATATTTACAGGATTGTTTTTATGCATGCATTAAAAATTTGTAAAATAATAATAATAATAATAAGTTTTCATGTAAGAATATATTTTATCTACAATATTATGAAGTACTATATACGTAATAGACCAGATGTCCGGTTAGCAAAACAGGAAATCTGGCTGTTTTTCTTAATAATCTAGAGTATAATGGCAATAAAATCACCCTTGGTATACTTTTAAAGTTGCAAATGATCACAAAATAATTTTAACACAATAATTCATTTTGGAGAATTGTAAGTTTGTTTTTAAGCGGAAAAGAGAAACTTTTGCTAGTTTTTTACGCTATCTACAGCGAATTCATAAACGTACGCTTCCGATTAACTAATACGTGCGAGACGGGAGAAATTGAGCCAATCGGTTGTTAGATGTCGTGAGAAAATAGTGCGATATATTTTTTGTGATTTCTAATTAATGTGCAACTTTTGCATCCAGAACTTTGACAATTTCAATGAATAAGAACTTTTTATAACATAAAAGTTTAAAATTAAGTTGCCCCCCGAAAGTTGCAACGGAAGTCTGTTTCTAAGCTTCTTTTTCAGCATCGCCCCACTGCCTAGTACTGGATGTTGCGGGTCTGCCTTCGCGATATTCGTCCGCGATATCCGTGCGTCCGGCATCAAATTGCTGATGCTGACACCGCTTTACAATACCTGACAAAGAAATTGCACGATCACCATACACAGCAGTGATCTGACGATAAATGTCCGTGCAATTAAATCGTTTAGCCCATAGAAATCTGATCGTTGCACGCACCTCCAATTTGGAGTGAACACCCAGTTGACGCGCCATTGATCCAGCCCGCCCTGCACACACACAACACGACGGGAAACCACACCAACCTTCCTATCGGACATCTCAGCCGTTACTGTCCCTTTCTCCCCATTGTGCAAGGTCACGACACACAGCGCGCTCTCGCGGCGAGTTAACGTAACTTACTTTTTGATTTTCCCTCGTATCTTTGGAAACGAAAAGATTATTTGAACTCCTGAAAAATATTATTGAGAGATAAAAATTGCAAAATAGTAATGTCTATAGTTTATATAATTTTAGTATTGATGTATTTATTGATTTAATTTATTCCAATTTTCTAGTGTAATCCAGGACTGGGCGCGAGTGTTATGTACGATCTTCTATATAATCCTCCCAAGAAACTGATGCTCCTTGGAGGCTGTTCCATTGTCTGCTCCACCATCGCAGAAGCCGCCAAAATGTGGAACCTGGTTGTTGTAAGTATTTCTCTACCTCCGTGTATTTTAACCTTTTTTTTTAGATTTCACGGCGAACTTGAACATATAGCTTGCGGCACACTTGAACCTATAGCGTGCGATGCACTTGAACCTATAGTGTGCGACACACTGAACATTTAGCGCGCGACACATTGAACATTTAGCGCGCGGCACATTGAACATTTAGCGCGCGACACACTTGAATTTATAACGCGCAACACATTTGTCCATTTAGCATGCGACACACTTGAACCTATAGCGTGCGACACATTGAACATTTAGCGCGCGACATCCTTGAACTTATAACGTGCGACACATTTGACCATTAAGTCGCGATACACTTGAACCTATAGCGTGCGACACATTGAACATTTACCGCGCGACACACTTGAACTTATAACGCGCAACACATTTGTCCATTTAGCGTGCGACACACTTGAACGTATAGCGTGCGACACATTGAACATTTAGCGCGTGACATGCTTGAACTTATAACGTGCGACACATTTGACCATTAAGTCGCAATACACTTGAACCTATAGCGTGCGACACATTGAACATTTACCACGCGACACACTTGAACTTATAATGCGCGACACATTTGAACCTATAGTGTGACACTTGAACATTTAACGTGCGACCCTCTTCAATCTATAGCACGCATCACATTTGAACTTCTAACGCGCGACACACTTAAACATATACAGCATTTTTTCGTTCCCGAAATTCACGTTTTACTACAATTTACGCTTTTTCTTTACCTTTCTTGAAATGTGTAAACAAGGTCAGATTACCCCAAGGGCAAACTTCCACTATTTTGCTATAGAAATTGGCCATTCATTTAAAAGTCGATTTTTTAAAATCTTAAATAAGACGAAAATTTTTCTTACAATGTACTGGTACGTATATTTAAGGTTACACATTGAATTCACTACCCCGGGCCCCGTAAACGCCGCCCGGGTTAGCTAGTAAAAAGTAAAATGGTCTTTTAATCTTATCTTTTGAATTTAAATAGATTTATGAATTGACTAAAAAATAACATTACATGAAAATCTTTGTAGAAATCTACTATTTACACGATTCTTTGAAATTATATTTTGATTTCAGATTTCATATGGATCGAGTTCTCCAGCCCTGTCCAACCGAAAACGATTTCCTACATTCTTCAGGACCCATCCGTCGGCCACCATCCACAACCCAACCCGGATCAAACTGTTCCAGAAGTTCAAGTGGTCCAGAATTGCCATTATACAAGAAGCCGAAGAAGTCTTCATTTCCGTAAGTAGCACTATCTCTCTATTTAGTGGATTTTTCACTTTTGCAGGTTCCCACTTTTCAATCCTATTTAAAAATTATCTCAGGAAATCGGTTTTTAACAACAGTTAATTACTTTTAGAGATATTTTAAATTACAGTATAACTTAAAAAATCCGGCATCATTGGGACCGAGACTATGTCGGATTTTTGAAGGAATATCAAAAGTAGTAACTAGGAATATCAAAAGCAGTACTATATTCTTAATGGTGCCTTTAGCCACAAGTTAATTCATTATTAAGTGATAATTATGTAAGAAAAAGAGAAAATTAAATATAAAGAAAAAGTACTTTAACTGATATTTTCTATGTTACAGGGGAAAAAAATCTAATAAAGAGAAAAATTATTTTCTCGTGTAATTTTGGAGGATGTCAATTTTGTTTGCTTCAATTTTTTTGGCCTTTCTTTAACAAGTTTGTCTTGTATTTTATACAAATGAAAAATGTCTATTTTGGAAATACAGTTGTTTCTCTATAACATATGTTAATTATCCAGTCAAATTTATGTTTTTCCTAATGACACCTTTTCTTCTGCCGGTTGTTCAATCTCGTCTTCTGAGCTGCCACTAGCGTTATCGGCGATTCTGTTTGTGTCTATAGTGTCAGTGATCTCGCTGTCTGCTAAGATATTCGTTGTTGGTGCGTTTTCGTCAATGTTTAGCAATAATATTTTCCTGGTTTTTCAACACTTAATGCATTTTCAAATTTTGCGTGTTCAATCAGATCATATATGGCGGCCTTTTTACGGGAAATGTGAAAGCCTGAAAATTTTTCCTCATCATTGATGTCGCCGTTGGCGAAAAGTCATCCCGGCCATATATTTTGCCATGCATTCGTCAAAGTGTTTCACAGAGAAAATTTGTTCAGAAAATAATCGACTCTGGCAAATTAAAAATAAGTGAATTTTTTTTTTTTTTTTCATTTTTACTTTTGATCTTGAAGTTTTTAATTCATTAACAATTACAATTTTTCTTCTCTCATAGTTTGAAAGTGTAAAAAAAAGGAAGGATACAGTTGGTTTTGATGCCGGATTTTTGAAGTTGCCGGAATTTTTAAGTCGCACTGTATTCTTAATTCGTACGTAATATGAAAGAGTACGTGAAAAATTGAATAATGGCGTTTCAGATCAGTGCGTCATAGATCGTGCATTTTTGGAATATCTTCATATTTGTTTTGAAAATGACTCGGGTAAACTCGGAACATGTAAAAAGTCGAATAAAACCATTTTTACGGTTTTTAAAGTTTTAATCTTACATCTTTTAGCAATTAAAAGTAAGGTAAATTTTGATTATAAAAATCCTGTGCACAAAATTTTGTACAGAAACATTGAGTTAAATGATGATTTATCCTTATATTAGTCTTTCGACCAAGCGGTCTCGGAGACTGCTCACAGACATTATGCAAAAATTTCTGCAGCAGTAGTTATGAGTTAATATTTGTTTCTGCTGCTAAGGCTACACAGTACCCTTTTTCAAAAGAAAAAAAAAATGGAGACAGTTACATAAAAAATAATTAATGACTTTGTTTGAGATTACAAAATTAAACTGATTCTGGTAAAACAGTCATTTTAACAATAACTGTTTTTCTTTTAATTTAAAAATTTTAGAAAATTTTGAAGTTTTTTAAAACCTTTATAATTTTGTTTAGTTATTTTAAGTGACTTATATTCATTGGATTATTGGGAACAAAAGTTAGTATGGAATTAAAGATATAACTTTTATTTAAAGTTTTATTTATTTTTGTAGCGCGAAACCTGAAAAAAAAAAAAAAAAAAAAAAAAAAAAAAAACACACGAAAATTTTGGAAATATTAACTTTGACATTAAAAAAAATAACTATAACTTTCAGACCTAAATCCATACTAATTATTGTAGTACATATACATGTAAGTGTCTGTAAAAAATTTCAAGACTATCTGCAACAGAAAAAAAGCCTTAGGGATTAGCAAACACTAACATCAACAAAAGTAAAAGTATGAGAAAATGCATTTAAAATTTGTAAAGGAACACTCAGAACATTCTGTGAACACTCAGAAAAGTTCAAATATCTTTAAAACTATCTGGATTTCAGATCTACAATTTGAAGTCATGATTCACAACCGTATAGACCACTGAAAAATTCAAAAAAGAAAAAAAAAAATTCGATATTTTTGTCATTTTTAGGGTACTGTGTAGCCTTAATTACAATCCACTTAACTACCGGGTGTTTCAAACGTTCGGTGCGAAAGTAAAACGCGATGAAAAAAGATCTATGGGTCGGAGAGACATGCGGTTTGCAGATAAAGATTCAGCGTGGGCACCAACACACAAAATAGTTAAAAATCTCGACAATAGAGGGCGCTACTGCAGATAATTCCATTGAATATTCCCATACTGCTCACATAACGCGAGATTTGGATACAAAAACATTAGAGGATTTTTTTTTTAATCCAAATCTTGCGTCGTGTGAGCAATATGGAATTATACCATGGGATTATCTGCAGTAGCGCCATCTATTGTTGAGAATTTGAACTAATTTTTTTGTTGCTGTAAAACGAAATCCCGTACCACGCTGAATATTTATCTGCAAACAGTATGTCTCTCCGACCCATAGATCTGTTTTTATAGCGTTTTACTTTCGCACCGAACTTTTGAAACACCCGGTATTCTCACTTGTGTTGTTTTATTTTGTATACGTAATTTATGCTGTCCGTTGATAAATATTTCTACAAAGTACCAACATACATATGAATGAAGATCTTCACAGTAATGGCTAATTATTTACGCACTGCAGTACATTTTGATAAACTGATAGAGGAAGTTCGGGTATTATGGTCTAGTCGGACAATATGGAATACTTCAATATATGGCGCATAATGTATTGCAGCCAAGCCTAAATCTGCCATACGACTTTCTAGTACTCCCATGAAACACTGTGCTCAGTTCTGTTTGAATATATCTTGTTGGAGAGACGCGGTGAAATAAAATCTTATTTCTCAATTTTTTTTTGGTAAATTTTATAAAATTCGTATTAATTATAAAATCTCATTGTCAGTTATGTTAACAAAGTTCTGTATTAAGTTGAACAGTTGTATTTATTGCTGTGTTAGCCATTTTTCCTCTATGCTAACGTGTTATTGAGTGAAGAGGTTATGTTTTTCAAAATGGTCTGTTTCGGGTAATATGGAATATCAACTAGACAACTGTTTCAAGACAGGTCTAAAAATTAAAACAATTTTTCAAAGAATCTGACGGCTTATGGATGATGCACTAATGTTTGCTCATTAAATAATTTTTGTTATTCTTTTGAATCGTGGTTGTTCTTGCAATTTTAATATTCCTTATAACCCTATCCCATATCACCCGAAAAGTGTAACTTTTTTTAAACGTTAAATATCGATATGTATCTTTTTTCTTCCAGTTTAAACGCATTAAATACGTGTTAAGAAATAGCAAAGTTTATTCTCTACTAACTTTTAATGTATCGCAATTTTTTTTCTGTTCACTTACAAATAAAAATATAAATGGTATACCATAATACCCAAACTCCCTCTATATGGGATATAAATCATAACCTCAATACAAGTATAACCCTTTTCTGTTTTAGACTGGTGAAGATTTGGAAACTCGATGCAAAGAAGCTGGAATCGAAATAGTAACAAGACAGAGCTTCCTCACCGATCCAACAGATGCAGTTAGAAATTTAGTTGTAAGATTATTACTTTTTTTAATTATTATTACCCTAAAAATGTACTGATATTTCTCAATAATTGAGCAAAGCGAGATTCTTTTAAAGTAGTTTTTATGAAAGTTAATGATTATTATTATTTTTTTTTAAATTAAGACAGCCAACAGTCCGAGAATCAGATATATTGGGTTTTCAGTTCAGTGCACTTGCAAACAGTATTGTAGTCGGTAAAAAGAAAGAAAACAACAACAACAACAACAACAACAAAACAGGGGGTATGCGCTATAGGCACAGGTATATGCTAAGCTAGAGTGTATACGCAATAATATTATTTGAGAAACTGAGGGTATACGGTGTTTCTTTTAAAATTCCAGAAGATATAAAGGGTTTCTTTTAAAAATCGGAAAAAGCAATTTAAAAAAAAATTGAAAGTACATGGCGTATACGCGTATATTACCGTATATACTCCACTACACCACTTCTTGAAATGTCAAAGGCTATGAGGTAACGCAGAATCTACGAGCATGTTATGTAGAAAGCATTCAAGCAAATTTATTGTTTCTACTACTTATATAGAAGTTTGAAAATAGAATATTATTTTTATAAATGGCTTGTATTATTATTATTATTATTATTATTATTATTATTATTATTATTATACCGCAGACCAGGCTCCTACCTGCCGGGCAATAGATGGCTTGTTTTATGAGTATAACCTGGAAATTAAATTTGTTGTCTGTTGGTAGTTCATAAGGCATTCAATTAAACTATCTTTCATTATCAACAATTCCCATGTAAATACAAGCCTATCCTCATCGTACCTAAATTCAGCAAGTGTCACCATTCTCCTCAAATCTTCTTACTAATTCCTCAATGATAAGTCTTAAATCCGTTTAAATCTTTGAGAAAGAAAAGAAACTATTGCACCTCTAAATATACATGAAGCACTTAAAAATAATATTTCAAACAGAAAAACGGATTGAGAATTGTTTAGAAAGTTTTATTTAGAGTAGTCGTGGGTTATTAAGTTAAGAACAGAATAGTAACTAATCATAAATGATGTTGTATTAAAATAAGGGATTTAAACGGATTTTAAAACAGGTCATTCTGGAACTGGCAAGAAGATTTGAAGAGAGTGGTGACACTTTGTGCATTAACATAGGATGAGGAACGGGCTGTATTTACATGAAAATCATTAAAAGTGAAAGATACAGTGCGTCTCATAAATATAAAGACACTGATATTTTCGAAATAATATTTTAATAATTCAGCATTCAAAATTATATTTATGCATATAACGAAAAGTATGTGCCAAGAAAACATTTTACAGTAAATTAAATTAGAATTAAATAATTTCAACTCGAAAATTGATAAATGTAAATAAATTTGCTGTCTCATAAATATAAAGACATTTTACATACTTTTGAATTACCGTCCAATAAACAATCCATTCTTATTAATGACAGAAAATATTCTAGCTGGCATGCTTTTTATTAAGTTGTATACCTATTTTGGCTTTATATCAAACCAACTTCGTTCGATTTCTTTTTTCAACTCAAGGACGTTTGAAAATTGTCTTCCAGATGCATATACACTGCGAACGAGAGTACCACAAAGAGTCTTAACTGGATTTAAATCATGGTTACGTGCGGGCCACACCGTGACATGAGCATTGCTATCGGCAAACCATTTTTTTGTGAGTCTTGATGTGTGAATCGATGCATTATCTTGATGGCACAAATAATTCCGACCACCAAGAGTTTCAAAAATTGGCAACAACTGACTATAAAGCAGTTCGATATACTCTTTCGATGTCTGTTTACCTTCCAGAAAAGCAATATCCGTAGTTCCGTTAAAAGAGAAGGCACCACACCATAACAGAACCTCCCCTTTCTACCGACTGAAGAAGGTTCGAGATTAACGTCTTAAATCGTGCGAGTAGGAATTCTAACCATCTGGGCCTTCCAAGTTAAATCTCTTTTCACCGTACATGCAGTTGGGGGGGGGGGGGGATATTGTTTTTAAAGTTTTTAAAGTTTTTACACTGAGGATGTGAGTCCTAGTACTCACGAAACGTATACGTGTGGTCAAATCTGCTTGTTTTATTGTGTGTTTAAACGTTGTTTTCAAATAATTTAAATCTCTTTTCATCTGAAAAAATGTCTTGCATCCATTCGTCGTTCCAGTGCGTATGATCTTTAACCCCGATTAACCTCCGTTCTTTGTGTTCTTTTTTCAGTAAAGAAAATCTGCACGTATGTCGGCATACAATGTTTTTTCTTTCTTTTATACGACGATGTACTGTATCCTTTGGGACCATACCATAAACTCGTTGAGAAACTTATCGGAGTGACATTTTTTGCGACGCAACAAGTCGCATGATCTTGCGATCAAGTCTTTCACTAGTTTTTCTCGGTCTTCCAGATCGTTTTCTCGAATATAAATTGTAAGTTTTTGATAAAATTTTATAAAGTGCAGCTCTGATTCTCCCAGTGTTTTTACATATTTGATAAACTGTTAAGCCATTAGCTTTAAATTCACATATTTTACAAATTTCATCTTTAGAAATTTCAATGTTCCACGGCATCTTTGCAATTGAAACAAGTCAAACAACTTTGCTCGTTTGGGTAATTTAAAGTGTATTTCTCCGCGTGCGCATTAATTCTGTACGTGCGCATTCAAAAAAATTTGCATATGAAGCAGTTTCAAGTTTGTCTTTATATTTATGAGACAGCGTAATTTTTCATTTTTTTTATTATTCGAGACGAAATTATTTTATTTAAATTAAAACCCCTATAAGAAATTCATTTCAGTGTTCTTAATATGAGGTATAAAATTTAATTTCTTTTAACTGAATTAATAAAATGTAATTTCAAAAACATCTGTGTCTTTATATTTATGAGACGGACTGTAGTTTGAATGAATGCCTTATGAACTAACAACAGGCAACAAATTTAACTGCCTAATTAAATCTACTTTTGACTGCACTATTAAAAATTTCGGTTCAACGTTTCACCAAAAGATGGTACAAGTTCAACTGCTACCATAGGAGGATAAAACCTGTCTCCATCCTTTAGTGCTTTATTTGAACCATAGTTTGGTTATAGGTTGAACCATGATTTTGTAATAAGTTGAACTATTATTTGCTAATAAGTTGAACCATGGTTTGGTAATAAGTTGAACCGTCGTTTGAGAATAGGTTGAACCATAGGTTGAAACTGAATTTTAATTGAACAATACTTTGGAAATAGGTTGAACCATAAACTCAATTTATGACAATGTTTATATGGAGACAATTGGAAGCTTTCTTTTTTCAAAACTGAAATGAAATAAATTACATATATTTTTTAACCTTAATAAATTCGTATCAATGTATAAAGAAGTTAAATTGTCTGCAATAACAAATCAATTTCAAACGATCTGTTTAAGGGGTCTTGTAACTTTTAAACGCGACGAAATTTAACGAAAAAATTCAAAGTTCGAATTAGTCTATCTTCAAAGCCTTTTTATGTACAAACATGATATTTTGGCTATTGATTAAACAGATTGTGCTTTGTAATATGTTGTCATTACTAATTTATTAGCCTTTTACAGAATAAATCTCCGCAGATAGCTCAACTATTTTTACGCACCTTAAAATTTTACAATTACGAATTTTATAGAAAAAATATTTGGTTTCAATTTCAAAATAAATGCTTTAAATTTTCTTCCAGCAAAGTGTATGAACATTGCTTATATTTAAAGTGTAGTGTTTCAAACTTAAGTGACTGCTTGCCATAACTGAGTAGTAATGTTTTTGCACACCATTTAAAAAATACTTATCAAATTGAAATATTATACTAATTAGTGATTTATGATTGTGTATTTTTATTACTATCATTCTTGAAACAAAGATAAAACATTCTTGAAGACTATGAATAACGAATATTTATTTGTTAAGCTTTAAAACCTGGTATGTTCAATCGAACAAATTTATTTCGTAAAGTGAAATTATTATTTAACAAGATACTAGAAATTCAGTACTCACAAGAATTAAATTTCTGTCATTTGTAATGCAATAAATAAATCAAGTATATGTAAGCCTATATCAGCCCCCCCACTTCTCCCACATAAAAATGTTCAAAGGCTGCACAATTTTTCAATGCATTTTTTAACAATTCTGTGCTAACTTAAGCATTGCTTATATCCCCATCACCTCATTGTCAGCGAAAATAAGAAAATCGTGAACCCCCCTTGAATGCTTACGTAATAATTGAACGCTAAGATCTATTGTATTAACTTAGGTAAAAAATTTTAAATCATTTTCATTAGTATGTTTTGTTATGTATTATTTTAGTTTACGCTAGAGATGAGCGAATAACACTTCTTAAGATTAAATGCGACAAAATAAAAGAATTTTTTAAAAAACATATAATGGTTCAAAATTGAACGGAAATTTTTGGCAGTGTATCTTATTATGAATTATTTTTTCCTGCTTAAATTTCGATCACACACATTGTCGTACGATTTGAAATACAGTAAAACCTCCCTAAAGCGACCACGTTCCGTTCCAATAAAAAGTAGTAGCTCCGATAGGTGGTCTCTTAATGGAGGTCATGTTTAAATCTAGATTTTAATTGTTGAAAAAAGGTAACAATTAATGTTACTAAAATTTATTTTTCACATTAGGAAAAAATATAAAAAATTAAGTATCAAAACAAAAGTTAATTGCATAAGTTAATTACTGCAGAGCTTAAAAAATGAATACATTGACATTTGCTTTGATTTTACGGTTTTATCTTTTATAACTTTTATTTCCAAGTCTTTTTGAAGTTCAGTAAATAAAAGCAATTTTTTTTTAACGGTAACAAATAATGATGATTTCATTAATTTATCTATTTCTATGAGAGTTCCTGACAGAATAGGGCTGGGAGTTTATCGACCGTCATTCTTAATTTATCATCAGAGTATAATAATCAGAAGAGATTTATTATTAATAGCCTAAAAAGGCACAAAGGGGTTCAAACACTTAAAACTTACCGGAATAATAAAAAAAAACTAAACTTAGTTTAGAAGTTTGATGAATAATGCGCTCTCCGGAATTATTTTTCTAATAAAACCTTCTTCAAGCGACCAGGCAAAAACGGAATTTGCTTCATTTTCTTCAAAGAAATTGGTCACTCTTGGAAGGAGTTCAACTGGGATGGTCTCTGAATGGAGGTAAAATTAGTATTGAGCCTATGAGAATAAATTTCGTTCCATGAAAAAATGGTCGTTCACGGAGGTGGTCGCACAGGAGGTTTCACTGTATATGCTATTGCTTGTTTCTTGCTTATCCTTCGGTCTTCAAGTAGGGTTATTTTCAAGGCTGAATAAAACCTGCAAATGCAAGCAATTGCTGTTAAGTGTTTTAAATAGCAGTGCAAAGCCCAAAAATTAATAAAACAACTCTTTTTAGGGCGATCTGATTGGTTGAATTTAATCTGATGTCCACCGTCGGAGACATAAGCAGAGATAAGTTCGTCAGTGACGAAAGTAAACTGTCATACGGTGTATTTTCGGCGTTTTTCAGCATTAGTCATTAATTTTTTAATGGTTATTTGTAGCGCGAAAAAAAATTACATCATTTCGAAGATAAAATTTAAAATTATGTTAAGTAACTTTAGTATAAAGAAGGATATTTTTCTAATATTTGTAGGAAGCATCCCATTTTACCGAACTTTTATTTCCTACTAACCCGTTACACAATCTTTACTCGGACAAAACCAACCAGCTCCTATCAAATATGAATTTTAAAAAATGAGCCTTTAAATACAGAAATTATAAAGCTGAACTAAATTATCATATTCTCAATACAGTTGCATTTAATTTAGTGAAAGAAAACTCTGCTTTTTAATTTATTTTCGCTTATTTTATACTTAATAAACTTATTTTATTGCAATACATGCTTTTGAACTACATTTATCGTCTTATTATCTGATTAGTAGATATATAAATTCTTTGGGTTTCCCACTCTTGTAACTGACCGAGAGAAAAGGCATGATTCTTTTAAATTAATATCCCAATAACATAACGTTCGTCCTTGTGCCTTATTTATAGTGATACTAAATTCTAATCCTACTGGAAATTGCAGTCTTTTGAATTGAAACGGCATCGGCATTTCGGTAGATATGATATAGATAGATCCTCTAGATATGAGCGAAATCCTCGGAATAAATACTGTTGTTCCTTTAACTTTTCTTGACAGTATTTGCCAATTACAACATTTTTGTGTTTTTTGTACTCTTTAGTATGATCATAACAAAATGCCTCACCTGCTAATTTTAATCTCTACTTCTTCTGCTTCGCACTTCTTGTACACTAATGTTTTGTTCATACGCTTCCGATCGTTGTCTTTCACGAACTTCACTCATTGTAACTGTACATTAGGGTGGAATTTAAGTATAGGGTAAAAAAAAAAAAAAAAAAAAAAAACCTTTTTTGTTTTAATGTGTAATAGTGAAAACTTTTTCCCTTTTTGTATGTCTAAACTTTCGGCTGAAAAGGTTTCTTAAAATTAATTTGTTTTCCGGTTCCTCAAGGACGTCAAAGTTTTAAAATTTCAGTATAAAGTAACTTAAAGTAAACAGCGTAGCTGTTAGCTCATGTATGCTTATATTAATCAAATACCACCCAGAAGTTACCAAGAGAAGGTGGCTAAATATCGACTTCCCCCCTCCTTACCTCCCTTTGCTATGGATTAATTCAATTGGATATTCAACCTACTGGCTTATCCTTCTTCTTAGGCAAACTTTGTCATTACATTGCGGGAATTCAACTTTTCCAAGATAAAGCCATCTCTTGCTTAATATCTAAAGACAGTTGACGCAGCTCGCAAGACAATTTTGACACTTGTTTCCACTGTTTGAGTATCACAAGGAAAATCTAAATTTCGGGTGTTTCCCTTGTTTGTACTTTTTTTTTTAAGTTCTTCATCCGATCAATCCGTCAAGACAGAATCTTTTTTTTATAGTCTACAATTTCAATATCTTCGCACTTTTTCAAGTTACTTGCCTATTGATCCAGAAAATCCTTTAGTACCTGTAGGTTTTTCAGCAAGATTTTGAAATAAGTATCTAAAAAAAGTTCATTTGCATGTAATAAGCAAATTATCCATTGTAAAGTTTTCGCAGTCTTCCTTCCAATGTTTTGGTAACCCCGGATTTAAGTCCTGCATTGACGGCGGTTTCATTTCACCCAATAAATTTCAAACTTGAAATGTCCGTATTTTTATTTTGAAAATACATCAAAATTGCAGTGGCTATATTAATATAAGAACAAGATGTCAATGTAATATGACCAATATATTTTGATCCTGGTTTTTGAGCTAAGACCATGTGTTCTTCTTTAATGATTTTTCGTTATGCTTTTTCCCCCTTTGTTTAAGTTATCATAGTGTTATCCTTTCTGCCATCAAAATACAAACCTTCTAAAATTAATTCATTTCGTCTTTCTTGTTCCTTCAAATTCTTCCTTTTCTTTTCTCTTTGTCTTCTTCAAGTCCTTCTGTCAGTTACCTTTTCTTTATCATCATGAGAAATACCCATATCTTCTAGGGTGTCATTTGTAATAATATTTGCAGTTATATCTAATACTTTGGTTTTTTCACCTTGTTGATTGTCAAATTGAGATTTAGAAGAATTACTGATTGAACTATTTCCTTCCGAACTATTTTCTTTATTTGGCGAGTCATCCAATCAAAACATCACTTTTTTGTTTTAAAATAAATTCTCCTTTTCTTGATATTTAAATTCCCAGTCTTGCTACACTTTATTTGTAGTTTTTATATCTATTGATCCTATTGCCATCACCCCATCTCTCTTTGGTCTTTGAGAAAGTGACATTCTTGTTCTGATACACGATAATTGCCGAAACGTCAGTGAAGGCTTACTGTGGAGACACGAAAAGTTTTGATTTCCGTTTGTCTGTCTGTCTGTCTGTCTGTCCGTCTGTTCCGCGATAACTGCCGCAAAAAGCACCCGATCAGCTTGAAATTAATTGGGCATATTCGTGAGATACCCGGACGTAGCTGTATAGTTTTTGGTTAAATTTGGTTCATTCGTTCGGAAAATATGGAAGATTTTATTTTTCATTATAATGCTTTTCTACGGCAAGTCAGACGATTTTCAAATTTCGATTAGTTGAAAGAAAATGGCACGTTTGATTAATGGATTTAAATGTCAAATTATGGATACTAAAATTCCAAATAAGGGTTTTAAATTATTCCTATTATATTGAAGTTTTATCAATATATCCATCAGATTTTTTTATTTACGTGTATAATGTTTTGAGGACATTTATACATGTATTCCAATAATATAAGGAATTTTTAAATTAATTTTCTTGTTTTACATGATACATATTTCTTTTTTTTTTTCCTTTTCTTCGTTGCCTAGCGACTGTTATTCGTAGCCTATCATTGCGTCAAATATGAATGAAGTTAGTAAATTACGTTAATTTTGTTGCAGGTACTATTAAAAGGCTATCACAAAAAATATTTTATCGCGCCAAATCGATGCAATTTATGCAATTAACAGTGGACACGATAATGAATTATTTTCCAGTAGATTTATAGATCTCCAGATATGCATATTTTGGGGGGCCATGCTATCGCATGGATTAGGATGTTTAAACTAATGTTTAACCATGCAGAAAAAAAAGTACAGTTAAAGGCATGTAAATCCTTTTTAACACTTTCCAACATGGATGAAAAGTATTTATGACTTCAGTTTTTAGGTGCGTTCGTAATCATATAAATACGTAGCACCTATAGTCGTCGTTCAGTCCGTCCGTCTGTCCGTCTGTCCGTCCGTCTGTCCGTCTGTCCGTCTGTCCGCATGTAACAGAGCAAAAACTACCCAACCGAATCGTCTGAAATTTCAAATATATGATTTTTGCAAAATGTTGTCGAGCCATTTCAAATTTTATGAAAATCGGATGTATAGTTTAATTACAGGGACAGTCAAAAGTTTTTCTTTACATTACGGCCAATGGGAAAAATTATTGCAAGTGCATTTTAATGATATTAGAGCCTTCCGAATGATCTGAAATTTTAAAGATATAACTGTTGCAAAATTTTGTCGAGCCCTTTCAAATTTTAGGAAAATCGGATGTATAGTTTAATTACAGGGACAGTCAAAAGTTTTTCCTTACATTACGGCCAATGGGAAAAATTATTGCAAGTGCATTTTAATGATATTAGAGCCTTCCGAATGATCTGAAATTTTAAAGATATAACTGTTGCAAAATTTTGTCGAGCCCTTTCAAATTTTAGGAAAATCGGATGTATAGTTTAATTACAGGGACAGTCAAAAGTTTTTCCTTACATTACGGCCAATGGGAAAAATTATTGCAAGTGCATTTTAATGATATTAGAGCCTTCCGAATGATCTGAAATTTTAAAGATATAACTGTTGCAAACTTTTGTCAAACCCTTTCAAATTTTAGGAAAATCGGATGTATAGTTTAATTACAGGGACAGTCAAAAGTTTTTCTTTACATTACGGCCAATGGGAAAAATTATTGCAAGTGGATTTTAATGATATTAGAGCCTTCCGAATGATCTGAAATTTTAAAGATATAACTGTTGCAAAATTTTGTCGAGCCCTTTCAAATTTTAGGAAAATCGGATGTATAGTTTAATTACAGGGACAGTCAAAAGTTTTTCTTTACATTACGGCCAATGGGAAAAATTATTGCAAGTGCATTTTAATGATATTACAGCCTTCCGAATGGTCTGAAATTTTAAAGATATAATTGTTGCAAAATTTTGTTGAGCTATTTCAAATTTTAGGAAAATCGGATGTATAGTTTAATTACAGGGTCTGTCAAAAGTGTTCCGTTACATTACGGGGAATGGGAAAAAATATTGGAAGTGCATTTTAATGATGTATCAGACTATGCGCTTTATGAAGTGCAAAATATTATACATTCAGTACAATATGGGGTGCAAAAAATAATTATAAAACTAGTTATAGTACGAACGCACCTCATTTGCCACGTTTGACGAGCAATTTCCAACTTGTTCTATCTGTCGCCTGCCGTGTTTCTCTACGTGCTCTAACTCGCGTAAATATAGTCGGGATTACATGTAATTGATATACGTTATCGAGGTTTGCCAAAGTATGTTTGGAATTAAAAATGAAGAGTGTAGCATTCATAGCTTAATTACAGGGGCACTCAAAACTATTCCGTTACATTATAGTCTTTGGGAAAAATTGTCTGCGGTGTATTTTAATAATGTTACACAATTTTAAACGTAATGAAATTTATATACTTTATTAAGGTGCACTAGAACCTGGTTACTATAAAATATGTTATGTGTAGCACTTACAGCATGCGTACAGGGAACTCAAAAGTATTCATAATATTACAATCTTTGAAGAAAATCCTTTTGTGGCGTTTTTACAAAATAATAAAATTGATATGTATTTTTGAAACATTTTTGTAGTATATGGGGTGCAAAGCATATGTTTTTTTCACGGTCACACAAAAGTGGTCAATTAAATGTGGTCTACGGGGGAAAAAAAAACTCTTCACAGCTTATTTTAACACATTAGCGACGGGAAACGAGAATTCTCGTTTTTATTCAGAATACATCATTGGCTAAGGGAGTGACTTCTACCTTACAGAAAAGACATTTATATTGTGTTGTCCATATTTTTTATAGATTGTAAGACATTATATATTACATCCGTACATTGAAAGATATTTACTGCTGCATAAACATGAAAAACATATCTCAGAAACCAATTTCCGAGACACTTTCAGAAGAGGGAGGAGGTTCTACTGTTTTAAAAACCCAGATTTAATCAAATTGCCTGTCGTCAGTGTGTTAATTGTGTTGCACTAATTCAAACATTATGAAATTAAATTACATTACTGTGGTTGAGTACAAGAAGCTTGAATATGATTTGTATCGTATTTATCGTTCATTTATAGGGTCACATAAAAAATTTCGGATACAGTTCTGGTCTATTAGGGATGATTGCTGAAGAGCATTTTCGATTATGGTGTGCGTGTTAACGTTAAGTAAATTTGTGCTTAATAAGTAGTGCTTAAATATTGTATAGACCATGTACAGGGATACACAAATGAATTCGTAGGTATAAATGAAAATGAGCGCGAATTGCTTCAGTGTGATCCCAATTACATTTAGTATACTAACAAATGTTTGCAGAATTTAAATAGAACCATATACAGGACTCCGCAGAAACTGGATATATGTTGCACAATATGCATACTAATCCCCGGAAATGTGATATGAGCTTAAGAGCTTTAAGAGGGTTTTTTGTCTGCATTAAATTTAAATGTTATAGACGACGCGTAAAAATCTTCACGTAATATACAGGGCTGTAGAAAAGAATTCATGTACGTTTCCGTCTATTGGTAGAATTTACTAAAGGACATTAACACAATTAATTGATAATTACAAATGTAAATTAAATTAAACTACGAAGGTGTTCAGGGGGGCAGAGCCCTCTGAAGAAATCTACTTTATTATCTAAAAATTACCAGAATAAGTAGCTCATGAGATTTTCAGAATACCATTACATAACAAGGGGTTTAATTTAACGTTTCTAATGTCAGAAACCTTCGAAATATTTTTTCGTTTTATAAATGTTTATGTAATTTCAAAACTTTAAATTTCGTTTTTTTTTGTAGAAAGATTAATATTACTCAAAGGGTGTTAAACACAATGAATTGTAGAGCTGACGTTGAGGCTCCTGATCTGCAGATTTACTAGTATTTATTGCATTTACACAAAGAAAAGTTTTTTGCACAATTACCTAACATTTTGTAATTTTATATTGGATGTGGGATTACTCTTTCTAATCTTAATATTTTTCTTCAAATTTTTACATTTTCACGATAGTCTATAATAATTTTTTATGATTTGTGTATCAGAAACCGTTGGAATTGAAGGTGTCAGCAATACACTTTTAATTGTATCAGTAACAGCTTTAGATATTTCAGAAAGAGTGTGTTCCAGATTCCAGCTGTCAGATTTTAAGTTAAATTGAACCCATAAATAACGTTTCATAACATCTACATATCTTCGCCAAAGATGACAGTCTAATGTTCATTGTTTTGTGTCACGAAATACTAGACACTTCAACAAATTTCTAGATTTAGACACGTTAGCAGACATTCTCGCATTTTACGCCGACTGTTTATTGAAAAATAGTTGAAGAAACTGTTAACACACGCTAAATCGGACTAACTTTTTATGAGTCGCAGCCAGATAAATCAGAGACAATGAAAGGTGACTCCCACTACTTTGGCTTCTACAAAAGTCAAATAAAGTGGGGCCATCTTTTCGATGGCACTCAGAATAAATTATTCTTTTTATTACAGGGAACTAACACTTCATTATTTCAATTTTTCAATATATAAATTTAACAATAAGCTTAAAATGCAATTATTTGATTCAATTATTGTCTTTTATTCGTATTTTAGGGAAAATCAGACGCTTTGAAGAACCGGGAAATATCATTTTAAAATTAAAAGAAAAATATTTTCTTTCTATGGTGTTAAAAAAGAAAAAAAAAACACTATTAGAATATAAAATTCGAAACTTCGTTTTTTAGTTCCACCCTACTGTACATAGTTCATTTTGTAATCTTGTTTCTTCAGCCGTTTCTCTACGTCTGCTTGCTGGGTGCCTCACTCGATCCCCCTCTCTAATTTTTTCTCGTTGTTCATCTGTTAAGTTTTCTCTCAATCTATTAATTTCTTCCGTTGTGAAGCTAATCGTTTCTCGCTCCTCAACTCTTTCATTTCTTCTCTGTTCTTTCTGTTTCCTTCTTTTCGATTCACCACTGGCAAGATCTTCTCCTCTTTTGCGTTTTGGATTCCTGTTAAATGTTAATATTACTTAACACTAAAATTCAATTTAATAGATTGTTTACTTCCTCAAGCGATTTACTTTCACTTATTACGTTTAAAAATTTTCTCTCAAATTTATTTCACTTTCTATTACTTTCCTTTTTCCTTGACACGCTCTAATCGATTTCCAAAAGTATACTGCGCATGCGTCTCGCCATCGGCTATATGTACCCCTTTGAGCTGGAACGTATTTCTACCACAACTGGATAATGGAACATTCGGGAATGCTCCAGAAGATTCCGGGCTTCCGTTTCCGGTTTCTAGAACATTCTAAAAAGTTTTTGAATATTCCGGAACAGGAAGTGCCTTTGAAGGTTCAGAACCTTCTGGGACATTCTAGAGCATCCTCGAACGTTCTAGAACATTCTCGAGCCTTTTAGAAGATTCTATAACATTCTGGATTATTCTACAACATTCTAGAATATTCTCGAACATTTTAGAACATTCAGGAACATTCTGGCCAGTTTCTGCCACTTCGTCACTCGATTCCCAGCTGCTTCACCGACTTCCTATAAGAAATCCATTGGTGCGATGTCTTTTTTTGACACCCATATCTCCGAACCCAACCCCTGCAGTTCCAAACCGAAATATTCTTTATGGATGGGGATGGACGGCTACTATATCATAAAACCGCCATGAGGCTGAGGGGGTGGGTTGCGGAGTTATAGCGGCACGCACGAAAAAAACCACGCTTACATTTATTATATATATTGATTACAGGTTTCAGATTCTCTATTCCTTATAATATCCATTAAAGAGTAGATAGAGTAGATTAGCCCAATTTTTTTAAACAAACTCTGAAGTAAAAGTAACAGTACATTCTATTTTAAAATAGTTTATTGCATGATCGTGTTGAACAGGAAAATACTTTCTGATTACTTTTGTTTTATAGCATAGCTACCAAATTTTACGCTTTTTTGTTAGCACTAAAAGTTAATAAAATTATTTTGGCCTTCTTTAATCAGATATTTTGGCGAGTAAATAAGTTAAAATTTCCTATTAAAATTCAGCGGTAAGAAAAAAGCGTAAAACTTGGCAGCTACGTTCTAGGTTTTCACTGTGCAATAGTTTGCAACTTTGCAGTTTTCAAATTCACTCGGGTATAATATTTCATCTATAAGTGACACCCTTTACAAGTAGAAAAAGTAGATCGATTTTTTTTCATAAAATATCTCTAACAGACAGAGATTTTTGATAATATAAAATGCAACATTCCATTCATAACATATGTACTATCAGATCAAACTAAAAAGTAATTAACTGATTACTCGATAGTGAAAAATGTCCAGAATTTTCTTTTAAGTCAAATTAATTTTGCCCTTCAAAAGTGAGTTTATGCAATATATTACGAGGGTAATCCAGAAAATAAGTTTCCCACGGCCCGTAAAAAGAAACAAAACATAATTACCAGGAAAGATTTATTGCAAAAGATACAGCAATGTTTCAGCTATTTCTCAACATAAGAACCACTAGAATTGTAACACTTGCCATAGCTTTTGTAGTCCAGTGCCACAGAAGTCTGCCACCTGGGAATGGAGAGAGCTTGTCACAGTTGTCAACCCACGTCTCATCACCGGAGCGCTGTTGATGTGCTCGTTGCCCTCATCGTGGTATCATTGCAGATAAGTCAATGCTGCTCCCATGCGTTTTCTTTTGTGTTCAAGTGTAAGGTTGTTCGGCACTCACCTGGCGCAAAATTTCCGGAACAACCGGCGTTTCTTGATGATTTCATGCATCGCCGATCTTTTCTGCACTCTTTTGCAGCAGTACCACAATGATGAACTCAACAGGATAGCTACGGATGATGAGACGTGGGTTGACAGCTGTAACAAGTTGGCTCCATTCCCAGGCAGAAGACTTTTGTGACACTGGACTATAAAACTTATCCCACGCTATGATAAGTGTTACAATTCCGGTGGTTCTTAACCCCTTGAAGAAGGGTGATGCCGCAATAGCATCACATAATTTTAATCCCTAATTGCCACATTAGCACCCACATTTTTTAATGAAAATTTCACTTTTATTAAATACGTGAAAATATACTTTTACTTGTTTACAAATAAATTTTCTTGTAAATACTGGTGTCATTCAATTATTTCACCATTTTACGAATGCATGTACCTTGCCCTGAAAGGGTTAAGTTGAGAAGTAGCTGAAACATTGCTGTATCTTTTGCAATAAATGTTTCCATGTAATTATGTTTTCTTTCTGTTTACGGAAAACTACAGTGGAAAACTTATTGTCTGATTGACCCTCGTACTTTGAATGGCAAGGCAATTTCCATTGCATGTTTTAACTTCAGTAATTATCGCTAATGCATTCAGCCTCTAGCATCTAACTGCTGTCCATAATCGGGTTTTTATATCTAAATTGTCAGTTTAAGATCTTATTTAGGACACTTTTTATATATATGTTAAGATTTTGAAATACAACTGGGAAAAGTGTTGTTCCTACGGATACTAATAGATTTACACTGATAGAATTCATAAACAGACTAATAGCAAAACATGTGAATTATTTGTTTCGTTTATTGTGAATCTCTTGAACTATTCAAATTTTCATTTAACCTGTTAACAGAGCTTCAGCCCTTTTATTTAAATTACAGTGAGCTATTTCTATAATGGTATGTTAATTTTTAAAATCAATTGCTTCTGTACACTATTTGCAGTAAAGATAAGGATTTTCCAGAGCAATTAAAATATCATTAGCGTTGTTTCCCCATATGAATTTCAATTATCTAAGCTAGTGCATTGAAAGGTTTATTAAATAACCGTTTAATGATAATGTTTCCATCATCTTTATTCACCTATAAATAAACTGAATACAACTTTCATTTTCGTTTAGTTTCTTTAAAAAATGAATATAAAATTATGCGAACTCTTATTTTCTCGCGAGATCTCTCTATTACAGAGAAAAATTGGTGCATTCATATTAAGGGGCTACTTCACTTACGTGAAAACACAAGCTGGCTAATGTTAATCCTATGGAAGACATTTTTAATAGTGTCTCGTTTACATTTCAATATTTTTAAATGACTTTTTTTGCAATGAATAGCTGAGGTCGAATTCTACCATGAGCCTTTTTTACTATTTCGATTTTGTTTACAGCAGAGTTGGGCAAATTTGTAATTGCAATTACCTGCAATGTAATTACAATTTAATTGTATGTAATTCACTATAGTTAAAATTACATGCTGTAAAAAATTCTTGCAGCACTGTAGCCGGAACCACCCTCATGCCATTGTTTGACCAAATTTCTGCGTTTGAATGTATTTAACTTTAATCAATTACATGCAATTAACTTGTAATTACATTGCGGATAATTGAGATTAAAAATTTGCCCCACTCTGGTTTCCAGGTTTTATTTTAATTATGGCACTTTGATTTTCGAAACCTGTTCCCAGTAAAGAAAAAAAAAGCACACCTCTAAACAAAATCGAAAAAATAAAAAAGGATCTTTATAGACATCAACCTCAGCTATCCAATGCAAGGAAAAATTATTTTAAAATATTGAAATGTGAACGATATATTAAAAAAAATCTTCCATAGGATTAACATGAGCGAGCTTGTGCTTTTGCGTGAGTGAAGAAGTATCTTAAGATTAAAGAATATGATAACTGAAATTGCTTTGAGGAATTCGGGATTCTGTTTACCACAACGGAAAAGATAATAAAATTCCTTCTGTGTTTGTATTAAAACTACATTAGAATGTACTCAATGAAATCAATAATCAATTTCTTTGTTCCTATAAATTACACCTTAGAAATTTGCTTTTATTACTCTTTTGGAGGATATGCTGGTTTTAAAAAAGTTGGCGTGAAATACAGAGTTCATCTCGTAATTCTTCGTTTAATTAAATTAGTATTGTTCTTATATACAGATTTAATAAATGAAATTTGGTACTTTTAGGAAACAATATCGCATTAGAAGTAATTACTTAATAAAGATGAAGCTTAGACGTAGCGTTCTGCAAACTCCAGTGTTAATGTCGTTTTACACTTTCACATGTTTTGATAAATTTAATATGCGATAGCACAAAAGTGCTCTTATTTATAAAGTAGAACCTCGAAAATCCGGCATCCTCGGAACCGAGACTAAGCCGGATTTTTGAAAATTACGGATATCAGAGAGAATATCAAAAGTACTTCCGATTATCTTAATGGTGCATTTTTTCATAATTTAATTCATAGTTTAGTGATATTTGTCGGAAAAGAGAAAATTAAATATAAAAACTAGAGAACAGAAATTCTGCTTTTTCAGAATTTAGTGTCGCCCCGGCATTTCCATTACTTCATTTTCTTCTGGTGGACTGGCGGTTTCCATTATTATGAAACAGCCATTATAAATGAAGCGTTAGGTGAAGATGAAAGAGCAGTCGTAAAACGTTAGAACTCTGATTTTCTGGTCAGAATAAAAAAAAAAATGGCCATAATTTTTTTTGAAAAAAATTTAAAAAAATTATGGCCATTTTTTTTACCATAATAATAGAAACCACCAGTCCATCAGAAGAAAATAACTCGGTTAAGCGGGACTCGGATAATCGAGACTCTACTGCAAAACATATTTCAATTTTAAGACTTAAAGCACACGCTTTTATTTTATGTAAAATGACGTCATTTGCATTAATATAGATACTTAAAATTAAATGCAGTTTATAATAGCTCCACGTTTTATCATAAATCCTTCATTTATATTTTTCTCAAAATAGCACGTATTTCAATTAATTTTTTTTTCAATTTTTATGAGAAAATGGCAACCAAAAGATATAATTGCTATTTTTCAACAATTATTTCTTTACTTTCTACAGAAACGGAGTACTTGAGTTGCCAAAATGAAACAACTGTCGCTAAAAACTACAAAAAATTTAATATTTCAAAAACAAATGGAGATGCAGTTTTCAAACAAATTGCATTAAAAAGTACTTTCTTTCCCAAATACGACGGTATAAACATTGAAAATGTGCGATGTTTAGAAGTTTTTAAAAATGCTGCAGAGTATTTAATCGCAGAATGAAACATCGGCTTTTGTTTTACGGCTGGCGTCAAGTTACGTTATTTATTGGAGACAAAATAAGCTGGGAGAAAGAAATAGCATACCGGGGACTAAAAAAAAAAATATTATAACTGATATTTTCTATGTTACACAAAAATTCTAATAAACAGTTAATTCTTCTTGTGTAATTTCCGAAGAATCGATGTCAAATTTCCTTCCATTTTTTCGACCGTTCTTGAACAAGTTTTTCTTGTATTTTATGCAAGTGAAGAATATCGATTTCGGAAATATAGTCTTGTTTCTTTAAGGCAGATATTAATTTTCCAGTCGAATTCATGCATTTTTCCAGTAACACCTTTTCTTCTGCCGGCTCCTCATCTTCGTTTCTTTCAGCCGCTACCAACGTTATCGGCGGTCCTATTAAGCACAGCGTCAGCGATCTCTCTATCCACTAATCCACCGCTTTCGATATTTAAATATTTAATTCGTAAACAATTGCTATTTTTATGTGCGTTCGTAATTATATAAATACGTAGCGCCTATAGTCGTCGTCTGATCCGTCTGTCTGTCCGCATATAACAGCGCCAAAACTAACCAACCGAATGGTTTGAAATTTAATACATAGAATCGTAGCAGTCATTTCAAATTTTATGAAAATCGAATCAAAACTTAACAAGTTGGAAATTGCTCGTCAAACGTGGCAAATGAGGTGCGTTCGTACTGTAACTAGTTTTATAATTATTTTTTGCACCCCATATTGTACTGAATGTATATTTTTTTGCACTTCATAAGTGCATAGTCTGTAACATCATTAAAATGCACTTGCAATAATTTTTTTCCCATTCCCCGTATTGTAACAGAACACTTTTGACTGTCCCTGTCATTAAACTATACATCCGATTTTTATAAAATTTGAAATGGTTCGACAAAATTTTGCAACAATTATATATTTAAAATTTCAGACCATTCGGAAGGCTTTAACATCATTAAAATGCACTTGCAATAATTTTTTCCCATTGGCCGTAATGTAACGGAATACTTTTGACTGTCCCTGTAATTAAACTATACATCCGATTTTCATAAAATTTGAAATGGTTCGACAAAATTTTGCAACAATTATACATTTAAAATTTCAGGCCATTCGGAATTCTTTAACATCATTGAAATGCACTTGCAATAATTTTTTCCCATTGGCCGTAATGTAACGGAATACTTTTGACTGTCCCTGTAATTAAACTATACATCCAATTTTCATAAAATTTGAAATGGTTCGACAAAATTTTGCAACAATTATATATTTAAAATTTCAGACCATTCGGAAGGCTTTAACATCATTAAAATGCACTTGCAATAATTTTTTCCTATTGGCCGTAATGTAACGGAATACTTTTGACTGTCCCTGTAATTAAACTATACATCCGATTTTCATAAAATTTTAAATGGCTCGACAAAATTTTGCAACAATCATATGTTTAAAATTTCAGACCATTCGGTTGGGTAGTTTTTGCTCTGTTATATGCGGACAGACAGAGGGACAGACAGACAGACAGACGGTCTGAACGACGACTATAGGTGCTACGTATTCATATAATTACGAACACACCTAAAAAGATAATTACCGTTTATACTTGAGTATAAGTCGAGGAATTTCTGACAATTTTCGGTAAGCAAATTTGGGGGGTCGACTTATACGCGAGTCAGTTAAAAAAGAGAAACCAAAAACTTCTAATACTGCAAAATTATGGCTTTTTATGTGTATGAATAAAAAAATAAAACATAAAATATACCAATAATAATAATTTATCATTTAAAAAAATTTCACTGATTTGTTTTTGTTTACTTACTACCTTTTCGCATTGGCAAGTGAAATCTTTGATTTCACTTGCATTTGTCGACTTATACGCGGGTTTTTTATTTTTTCCAGAATTTGCATTCGAAAGTTAGGGGGTCGACTTATACGCGAGTATATACGGTAATATAAGTTTTCTTCCTTATATTAAAGTCGATCATACGTAATTAATTCAATGATATCCCATGATAGGTAATGATTTTATGTTGCCATGGTGATTGCGTCCTATTTAAGATGGAGTCCTATTATTTCCGTATTACTGAATTCAACGTATAGAATCGTATAAATGTTTTATTCATGCATTTTTGCATAAGAGTGCAACAGCTATTGCAACAAGATCTGAATATTTATAAAACTAGTTACAGTACGCCTCATTTGCCACATCTGAAGTACAATTTCCGACTTGTTCTATCTCACGTAAGTTGTAGGTGTAACAAAAATTTGGGCAGGAAAAATGTCTTTGGTGCCGAATTTTTGAAGTTGCCGGATTCCCGTATGAAGGACCTTCGAGGTCGCACTGTATACATACATATTTTGGAGGAGGGCGGGGTGTATAACTAAAATATCCAAGTTTTGAATTATGATGTGATAATAAAGAAATAGTATGTTTATAAGAATCTTTTTTCTCTTTTCCAGAGACAAGACGCTCGGATCATAGTTGGCATGTTTTACGTCGCTGCAGCGAGGAAGGTCATATGTGAGGTAAACAAATTTGAACAATTTTCCCTTTATATACCAAATTATGAATTTTAAAAACTATCTCTTCGAAATTTTTTTCCTTGCAGTACTATGATACATTAGAAGATATACGCATTTAAAAATAAAAGATTTAATTTTTTTTATTTATTAAGGCTAATTACTTGATGTGGTACTTCAAAATAGAGATCTGCACGGGCCGAAATTTCCAGGATCGGGCCCGGCCCGACTCATAGAAAAAGAAATTCGGCCCGACCCGGCCCGACCCGGCCCGGCCCGATATAAAAATGAAAAATTCGGCCCGAGCTAGGCCCGGCCCGTACAAAAAAATATTGGGCCGGCCCGGTAAAAATGTTAAAAGTTCTGCCCGGGCCCGGGCCGGTATAACAGCTAAAACTTCGTCCCTTGACCGGCCCGAATGAATTTCTGCAAAACATTGATTTTTACGTCGATTTGGTTAAAAAATTGTCTCATACGAGGAATTCTGACTAAAGATATTTATCTTAAGTTTTTTTTTTTTTTTTTTTTTTTTTTTTTTTTTTTTTTTTTTTTCATGTTTCTTCATTTTTGTAGAAAAGCCGCAGGCTGCGATACTTATTTTTTTAATGAGTCTCCTTTTCTTGTATCTAAATGTTTCAGTTGTCATTAATATTGTTAATCCACATTCCATGTATTGTAGTGTTAAAAATCTGAAAAATGCTATACAATAAAATGTTCTAAAGCAGAATTGTATAAAAAAGAAGAAAAAAATCCGTTAAAGACAAGTTCCCTTCTTAGCAAGTTTGCAAATGTATTATATATTCTTTTCTTACGTATTAAGTATATTAATTTTGCATGGATCAACACGTTTTTCAGTTTAAAATAGGATTTCGTCATAGGCAGGTTATTTTTAACACCTATTTTAATATTATATTTTAATTTAGCTATGTATTAATAAGTGTAGAAATCTACTATTCTTTAAAAAAGAATAAATTTTAATGTTTAATTGTAGAATAATGGCGATTTAAAAATGTATGCATTTTTTGCAAAAATTTTTAGGCCAGGCCTAAGTTTACTGACCTTTGAACTGACCAGGCCACGCCGAGACAATGATTTTCATACGGGGGCTGAAAATTTTGGGCCGTGAAGACTAGGAATGAAACCAGTTCCGGTTCTGTACAGAAAAAATAACTTAGACCTGGTCCGGCCCGAGCCTTCAGGAAAAAAAGGCCCAAACCCGGCCCGATTGCCGTGAATGAAAATAGGCTCGAGCCCGGCCCTATGATGTATATATGATTAGATAATGATGCTGTTGGTGCATCATCAGTGAGCATTTTGCCACTAGAAGAATATTCCACAATTGTAACACTATCGTGCGATGGAAAGCACATCTGAAAGAAATTTTCCGAACTTTTAGCTGTAGAAAACTCAAAAGGATTCATAAAAATTTTTATATTATTCTTTTCTAATTTGTAATTTTATCCATTTTGTTTTATAAATATAGAATATTTTTTCTAAACATAACAATAACATATTTTTTGCTTTATTATTCATCCATGTCATACGTAAATCATGCAATATCTTTCAATACAACGTATGAAAATCCATCTGTCTAGCAACAACGCATCCCTAGTAAATATATACTTTTTTTTTAATAGAGATCATGTATTCAAGCGTTAAAAATCTAAGTAAAAACCTGTTCAAGGTAATCCGGACGGAACTCAAAAATACCTCTTTGAAAAGTGCTTCGTAAAGTAAACAAACTGAAAATTAAATTTTTTTAGCATAACAAATTGTCTGTCGAGTGATTTTAAAAGTAAATTCAAACTTTAGTATAAATACAGTCAATACGCATGTGTGCAAGAAATAAACGAAATTTTCCCCTCTTTTACAGATTTTCGGGAAGATTTAGCGGAGAAAGCATGTTTTCCAGGAGTGCGGAAATTATTTGCTTAAAAATGAGGAATAACTTAGTGTAGAAAGACGAGTTTTTCTGACAGTGTAACGAAGGGTCACTTTATTATTTAATCCGTGTCTTCAATTTCGAGTAGAAATTCAACCCTTTGACAAAAGTTGAAACAAGTAGGAAATTGCACGTCAAACGTGATAAATTCGTACTATAATTAGTTTTATAAATATTGTTTGCGCCACATATTGTACTGAATGTACATTTTACTGCACTTGATAAGTGCATATCAATTTCATTCTGTTCGAAAGGCATCATAACATCATTAAAATGCACTTGAAATAATTTTTTCCATTGGCCGTCATGTAACGGAAAACTTTTGACTGTCCCTGTAATCAAGCTATACATTCAATTTTCATAAAACTTGAAATGACTCGATAAAAATTTGCAGCAATTATATATTTAAAATTTCAAACCATTCGGTTGGGTAGTTTTTGCTCTGTTATAAGCGGACGAGCGGATAGAGAGACAGACAGACAGACCGAACGACGACTACAGGTGCTACGTATTTATATAATTACGAACGCACCTACAAAGCGAAGTAGTTACTTTTGAAAAGTAGTTTGTAATCGCTATTTTTTAAAACAAATGTAGTTGTAGTTGTAAACCACATTTTCGATAAAGTAGTTGTAGTTCGCTATAATAAACCAGTCGGATGTGCCAATCCTAAGCTTTCTACTTTCTCATCATCTTAATAATTCAAAAAATTGTTACACATGCTAATCCTTAAGTGTTATTATTTCAATACTACATGATCTTTCATTTTCATCTTAAGTTTCAGCTTCATTTGCCAATCTTAGTGAAAATGAGTTAATCTCAAACATACACTGACAGAAAAATATGGTTCTGACATCTAGAATCTAAATTGTGGCTCTAGAAAAAATAACTCCCTATAAATTCTAAAATAAACCCTATAAATTCTAGTTCTCTTTGCTAGAGAGTTCTAGAGTCTCCTACTAGAATTCAAGAGCATTTTCCTATATTCTCATGGTCAAACTTATTTAAAAATCTCTGCAAATAGAGGCGAACACAAAAGGTTAGTTTTAGTAACTATAATTCTAGTTTATGAAACCATTCCAGAAATCAAGAGATAATTTCTCGCTACTGAAACGATTCATTATCGTTTCGGCACCTAGAAAACAAGAGACTAGAAATTCTAGATCATTTCGTCTATTCAGCTTAGTTGTTTACCCTATTCGCATAGCCGGAAATCTATATTTCTAGTTAAGGTATTCAGAAAATGACTACTTATTCCTATGACGGTATTTTTTCTTTTTCCTCAGTGTAACATTTAATAAAATCAATATTTTTCGTTATTCTGTTGTCATAAGCTGCCTTAGAATGGCCGGTTTAGCTGGATGCGAATCGCCCGCCGCTGCATGAACAGTGGATGTACAGTCGTGGAAAAAAAAAAGTAAACACCCCCTACTAACTCCTCAACAAATTATCGTAGACGAAAATTACTGGTACCGAACGATTGGAAATAAAGTTTACTTTTAAATGACGTACATAAAATTTGCTTAGAGGGCCGTCTACATATTAAAACGAATCCAAACTTCATTTTTTTCAATGGCAATACCCAATTTTAACGAGATATTTCAAATATTTGGCTCAAACTACGCCTAGACATCAAATTTCAAGTCATTTGTATGATAATTTTTTGAATTATAAACATTCAAAATTTAGTGCTTTCAATGTTAAATTACATTTTCATATTTTTAATTATAATTTCTGAAATTATGATCCTAATGTTTTAATTTTTTGTGTGGCAATAATACTAATATACTCAAACACAAATACGTTGAATTTGCAATTTTTATCATTTTCTGATATGAATTATGAAATTAATATTCAAAAAATTTATGAATTGCAACCTACAATTTTTTTGATGAATTCAGATTTATTAAGTCCTGCTTTATGGAAATCCAAAGTTTCACATTTTTCTCCCAAGTAGTTTTCAAATTATGCTTAAAAAACGGCAAAATGATGGTTTAAGGGGCCGTCTATGATGGAAGTGACTAAATATTTTGAAATTTCTTATGCTATCCTGTAATCTAACAGGCTTAATTGACTGCTTATGGTGCCTTGATCAAGAAGGGAGCTCTCTCGGTTAACAATCGAGTACCGAACTTCAATTTGGATACAGCCCTTAACACTAGAACGGTGGCGAGGGGTCATTTTGACCCTTGCCGAATGAATACATGTCGATTCGAACCAGAAATTGTTTTATAATATAAGATTAATATATGCTGCACAAAAATAACTTAAATAAATAAGTTAAATAGTTTTTAGTAAAAATTCTCATGTGAAATATTTTTATAAAACTTGAGTAAAATTTCCCGCCGTCCTAGTGTTAAAATACGGTCGTTTTAAAATAATTAATTTCTCGGAATCTTATGATACGAATTGCATAAAAATTTGTTTTTAGACTAATTGAAGGGTGTAGAGTCCATTTATGCTGTCAGAATTGTGTACTGCTATTGAAAAAAAACAAAGTTAGGGTTCGTTTTAATATGTAGATGGCCCCCTAAGCAAATTTTACATACATCATTTAAAAGTAGACTTTATTTCCAATCGTTCGGTACCAGTAACTTTCTTCTAAGGTAATTTGTTGAGGAGTTAGCAGGGGGGTTTTCTTTTTTTTTTTTTTTTCCCCGACTGTACAACGGAACTATGAAAAATGGAGAAAAATCGCTATCACAGCGCCTCCTTTCCGGCGGATTGTTCCCAAATTCACGTGGCACCTGCTGGCCATAGCCAAAAACATGCACGTGAAATTTGGTTAAATTCTATGTGTTACAGTTTTCGATGAAACAATATTGAAAACGGCAGAAAAATCGCTATTACAGCGCCCTTTTCCGGCGGAATATTTCCAAATTCAAGGACGAACTGCTTGCAATAGCTAAAAACATACACAAAAAATTGGTTCAATTCTATGCATAACTTCATACACTTTTTGACGATATAAAGCGGATACTTGGACATATGAACGGACAGACAGACATTTTGTACAAACATATTTTTCGGGATCTCTGAGCCCTAAAACATGTAAATCCGTCGAAAACCGAAAGTCGAAAAAACTTTCTGTTACAATACTTTGTTCTTTAGAAAGAAGAATGTAAAAAGTAGTTTTTCGGACTCCTGGTTTGGTTTTTCGTTTGCTTTGCAAGCTGATTAAGTTTCCCATGCTTTCCTGAGACAAACTCAAACAGAAGTTTTATTTATCGTTTTTTATTCATAACGTTTATACTAGCTGATAACATAAATTGCCATGAGAAGATTATTATTTCTAGCAAGGTTAAACAATATATATTTCAATTCATTGCGAAATAAAAGTAAAATTGAAACAGTTCTCTGAGTTTAAGAACAATTCAGCTGCTTGTTAACTGCTACTTACTGCCAGATTCAGTAACATAAATTTCTTATTTTAATTAACAATAAAATATTTCTTGAAGTTTCGGGGGAAAAAAAAATAATGAGATGTTCAAAATGAAAGTTTGTGAGGTAGATGGTTTAAAAAGAAAGATTAAGAAAACGTTTATACTGTGGTTTATGTGGACTTAATGATTTGGATTAATAGTTTCTATGGAAAAAGAAAGGAGGAAACAGAACTTATTGTTTTAACCTTTTAATAGCTGCAATAAAGATAAGTCTATGAACGGCTTAGAAATAATGGGAGGGACGCAGGAGCGTAGCTACAGGTATTTTTTCGGGGGGAGAATTAAAAAATTTCCCAACTTGAAATAAATTGCTCTATTTTCCAACTGAAATGATATGTGCAATGTGTGTTTAATGATAATGATACTTATATTTAAACAAATTTCTTTCACAAGAAAAATACTAAAACTAAAAACATAAAAATTATAATTATTGGTTCATTTAATGAAAGTTTTTGTCCTCTATTGCGTACGAGTCATAATCGTACTTTACATGAAATTGACTTTACATGAAATTTCTCATGATATTTTGAGAAAGGAACAAAGTTTTGGAGGAAATAGATTACAGACATTGTTGATGGACAACAGTAAGGAAATTCAGGTGTGGTAGATGTATGATATTTTCGTAGCCCGAAGAAACACAATGACAAATTGAGTCAGGCTACTTTTCGTATTTCTTTTGATAATTTAACTAGTTTACTGTTATAGAACTCAGAAAGGTAGTCGCCAAAACAATAAAAAATTATTATTTTTTTTTTACTATTATTAAAAAAAAAAGAAAAAGTGCTTCAAAAATCTAGAATTTCCCAACGCTAAGCTCAAATTTACCAAGTCCAGATATATTGGAGGGGGAGGCTCCTCCCCCCCCCCCCCCCATCGCGACGCCTCTGGGAGGGAAAGAGCAAACGTGAGTTTCAATAATTGCACTTCAGCTATCGGTATTTTGCTACGTTGTGAATATGGAATTCTTACCATTATACCTATTATTTTTTATTAGCATTATTTATTTGTAAAACAGCAGAATTTGAAAATTTTAGTATAATTAAAACAGAGGTGAAAACAAGGAAGAAAAATCATGCGTCAAGGATAAATTATGATACACTTTCCAACATATTCAGAAAACTGTATCAAACTTCAACGTTTAATAAGGTGGAAAATGCTATCTTAAAAAAAATAATTGGTAAAGGTACAACACATTTGAAAACCCAATTTCAGCAATTACCATCTAAAGTCAGAGAAGTATTTTGTGAAATCTTGTATATAATCTGTAGATTTGTATGTGAGGGGCTCACAACCATAGTATATAGACTAAGTTCATTTTGAAAAAAAAAATGAGACAGTCCATTTAGAAGGTGCATAAAATCTGTTTTATTTACTCCCATAGCGAACCAAGTCTGTAAACAGATGACATGCATAAGAAAGTATGTGAAAACAATTTGGTTCACTGTGGGAGTAGACAAAACAGTTTTTATGCACCTTCTAAATGGACTATCTCATTACTCCCATAGTGAACCAATTACAATAAACAGATGACATGTATGAGAAAGTATGTGAAAACAGATTTGGTTCACTGTGGGAGTAGACAAAACAGTTTTTATGCACCTTCTAAATGGACTATCTCATTACTCACATAGTGAACCAATTACAATAAACAGATGACATATATGAGAAAGTATGTGAAAACAGATTTGATTCACTTTGGTAGTAGACAAAACAGATTTTATGCACCTTCTAAATGGACTATCTCATTACTCCCATAGTGAACCAAGTCTGTAAACAGATGACATGTATCAGAAAGTATGTGAAAACAGATTTGGTTCACTGTGGGAGTAGACAAAACAGATTTTATGCACCTTCTAAATGGACTATCTCATTACTCCCAAAGTGAACCAAGTCTGTAAACAGATGACATGTATGAGAAAGTATATGAAAACAGATTTGGTTCACTTTGGTAGTAGACAAAACAGATTTTATGCACCTTCTAAATGGACTATCTCATTACTCCCATAGTGAACCAAGTCTGTAAACAGATGATATGTATTAGAAAGTATGTGAAAACAGATTTGGTTCACTGTGGGAGTAGACAAAACAGATTTTATGCACCTTCTAAATGGACTATCTCATTACTCCCATAATGAACCAAGTCTGGAAACAGATGACATGTATGAGAAAGTATGTGAAAATAGATTTGGTTCACTGTGGGAGTAGACAAAACAGATTTTATGCACTTTCTAAATGGACTATCTCATTAGTCCCATAGTGAACCAAGTCTGTAAACAGATGACATGTATGAGAAAGTATGTGAAAACAGATTTGGTTCACTGTGGGAGTAGACAAAACAGATTTTATGCACCTTCTAAATGGACTATCTCATTACTCCCATAGTGAACCAAGTCTGTAAACAGATGACATGTATGAGAAAGTATATGAAAACAGATTTGGTTCACTTTGGTAGTAGACAAAACAGATTTTATGCACCTTCTAAATGGACTATCTCATTACTCCCATAGTGAACCAAGTCTGTAAACAGATGATATGTATCAGAAAGTATGTGAAAACAGATTTGGTTCACTGTGGGAGTAGACAAAACAGATTTTATGCACCTTCTAAATGGACTATCTCATTACTTTCATAATGAACCAAGTCTGGAAACAGATGACATGTATGAGAAAGTATGTGAAAACAGATTCGGTTCACTGTGGGAGTAGACAAAACATATTTTATGCACCTTCTAAATGGACTATCTCATTACTCCCATAATGAACCAAGTCTGTAAACAGATGACATGTATGAGAAAGTATGTGAAAACAGATTTGGTTCACTGTGGGAGTAGACAAAACAGATTTTTTGCACCTTCTAAATGGACTATCTCATTACTCCCATAATGAACCAAGTCTGGAAACAGATGACATGTATGAGAAAGTATGTGAAAATAGATTTGGTTCACTGTGGGAGTAGACAAAACAGATTTTATGCACTTTCTAAATGGACTATCTCATTAGTCCCATAGTGAACCAAGTCTGTAAACAGATGACATGTATGGGAAAGTATGTGAAAACAGATTTGGTTCACTGTGGGAGTAGACAAAACAGATTTTATGCACTTTCTAAATGGACTATCTCATTAGTCCCATAGTGAACCAAGTCTGTAAACAGATGACATGTATGAGAAAGTATGTGAAAACAGATTTGGTTCACTGTGGGAGTAGACAAAACAGATTTTATGCACCTTCTGAATGGACTATCTCATTACTCCCATAGTGAACCAAGTCTGTAAACAGAGGATATGTATCAGAAAGTATGTGAAAACAGATTTGGTTCACTGTGGGAGTAGACAAAACAGATTTTATGCACCTTCTAAACGGACTATCTCATTACTCCCATAGTGAACCAAGTCTGTAAACAGATGATATGTATGAGAAAGTATGTGAAAACAGATTTGGTTCACTGTGGGAGTAGACAAAACAGATTTTATGTGCCTTCTAAATGGACTATCTCATTACTCCCATAGTGAACGAAGTCTGTAAACAGATGACATGTATAAGAAAGTATGTGAAAATAGATTTGGTTCACTGTGGGAGTAGACAAAACAGATTTTATGCACCTTCTAAACGGACTATCTCATTACTCCCATAGTGAACCAAGTCTGTAAACAGATGATATGTATGAGAAAGTATGTGAAAACAGATTTGGTTCACTGTGGGAGTAGACAAAACAGATTTTATGCGCCTTCTAAATGGACTATCTCATTACTCCCATAGTGAACGAAGTCTGTAAACAGATGACATGTATAAGAAAGTATGTGAAAACAGATTTGGTTCACTGTGGGAGTAGACAAAACAGATTTTATGCACCTTCTAAATGGACTATCTCATTACTCCCATAGTGAACCAAGTCTGTAAACAGATGACATGTATGAGAAAGTATATGAAAACAGATTTGGTTCATTTTGGTAGTAGACAAAACAGATTTTATGCACCTTCTAAATGGACTATCTCATTACTCCCATAGTGAACCAAGTCTGTAAACAGATGATATGTATCAGAAAGTATGTGAAAACAGATTTGGTTCACTGTGGGAGTAGACAAAACAGATTTTATGCACCTTCTAAATGGACTATCTCATTACTCCCATAATGAACCAGGTCTGGAAACAGATGACATGTATGAGAAAGTATGTGAAAATAGATTTGGTTCACTGTGGGAGTAGACAAAACAGATTTTATGCACTTTCTAAATGGACTATCTCATTAGTCCCATAGTGAACCAAGTCTGTAAACAGATGACATGTATGAGAAAGTATGTGAAAACAGATTTGGTTCACTGTGGGAGTAGACAAAACAGATTTTATGCACCTTCTAAATGGACTATCTCATTACTCCCATAATGAACCAAGTCTGGAAACAGATGACATGTATGAGAAAGTATGTGAAAATAGATTTGGTTCACTGTGGGAGTAGACAAAACAGATTTTATGCACTTTCTAAATGGACTATCTCATTAGTCCCATAGTGAACCAAGTCTGTAAACAGATGACATGTATGAGAAAGTATGTGAAAACAGATTTGGTTCACTGTGGGAGTAGACAAAACAGATTTTATGCACCTTCTGAATGGACTATCTCATTACTCCCATAGTGAACCAAGTCTGTAAACAGAGGATATGTATCAGAAAGTATGTGAAAACAGATTTGGTTCACTGTGGGAGTAGACAAAACAGATTTTATGCACCTTCTAAACGGACTATCTCATTACTCCCATAGTGAACCAAGTCTGTAAACAGAAGATATGTATGAGAAAGTATGTGAAAACAGATTTGGTTCACTGTGGGAGTAGACAAAACAGATTTTATGCGCCTTCTAAATGGACTATCTCATTACTCCCATAGTGAACGAAGTCTGTAAACAGATGACATGTATAAGAAAGTATGTGAAAATAGATTTGGTTCACTGTGGGAGTAGACAAAACAGATTTTATGCACCTTCTAAATGGACTATCTCATTACTCCCATCGTGAACCAAGTCTGTAAACAGATGATATGTATGAGAAAGTATGTGAAAACAGATTTGGTTCACTGTGGGAGTAGACAAAACATATTTTATGCACCTTCTAAATGGACTATCTCATTACTCCCATAATGAACCAAGTCTGGAAACAGATGACATGTATGAGAAAGTATGTGAAAATAGATTTGGTTCACTGTGGGAGTAGACAAAACAGATTTTATGCACTTTCTAAATGGACTATCTCATTAGTCCCATAGTGAACCAAGTCTGTAAACAGATGACATGTATGAGAAAGTATGTGAAAACAGATTTGGTTCACTGTGGGAGTAGACAAAACAGATTTTATGCGCCTTCTAAATGGACTATCTCATTACTCCCATAGTGAACGAAGTCTGTAAACAGATGACATGTATAAGAAAGTATGTGAAAACAGATTTGGTTCACTGTGGGAGTAGACAAAACAGATTTTATGCACCTTCTAAATGGACTATCTCATTACTCCCATAGTGAACCAAGTCTGTAAACAGATGACATGTATGAGAAAGTATATGAAAACAGATTTGGTTCACTTTGGTAGTAGACAAAACAGATTTTATGCACCTTCTAAATGGACTATCTCATTACTCCCATAGTGAACCAAGTCTGTAAACAGATGATATGTATCAGAAAGTATGTGAAAACAGATTTGGTTCACTGTGGGAGTAGACAAAACAGATTTTATGCACCTTCTAAATGGACTATCTCATTACTCCCATAATGAACCAAGTCTGGAAACAGATGACATGTATGAGAAAGTATGTGAAAATAGATTTGGTTCACTGTGGGAGTAGACAAAACAGATTTTATGCACTTTCTAAATGGACTATCTCATTAGTCCCATAGTGAACCAAGTCTGTAAACAGATGACATGTATGAGAAAGTATGTGAAAACAGATTTGGTTCACTGTGGGAGTAGACAAAACAGATTTTATGCGCCTTCTAAATGGACTATCTCATTACTCCCATAGTGAACGAAGTCTGTAAACAGATGACATGTATAAGAAAGTATGTGAAAACAGATTTGGTTCACTGTGGGAGTAGACAAAGCAGATTTTATGCACCTTCTAAATGGACTATCTCATTTTTTTTTTCAAAATTGATTTGGTCTACTATGGTTGTGAACTCCTCATATACAGTGTGTCACATGTATAACCTGACCGACCTTTATTTTCGCAACCGCTAGTCCTAGATGCATACTTCCAATTACAAAAATGGTTTAAATAAGGTAATGAATTATTTTTAAGGCAATTTGGGCCAAGAAAAACATTTATTAAAAAATTACGAAATTTAAATTTTTATATTAAAATTCTTACTCGAACTTTAAGTCACTTTCAATAATAATATTATTATTTTCGACGTTTACCATTTTCTAATACATATACTAGAGGATAACACACACACACACACACACACAAAAAAAAAGAAATCGGATAGATTACCGTCAACAAGTTTAAGAAAGAGTTTTAGATTAGATAAAATAAACCTGCGATGGCTGTGTTTTTTAACTTTTATAATTACGTTTTATGTATTTTTTAACCCTGAATAAAAAAATTACCTTCACTTTTAACCGTCATGTCAGGACTTTTCGCAAATCGTATAACAACTTATAATAAAACAGCTAAACAGCTCAGGGGGTCTGATGAGGTTGGGAAGGGAGAGGGGAACAATTTTAACTTTGAAATTTGCGATTTGAGAAAAATCCTGACTTGATGATTTAAAATGAAGGTCATTTTTCGGATTCTGCGCTAAAAAATACATAAGAATCAATTTTCAAAAGCCAAAAAACATGGCACAACCCAAAATTTGAAAGACAGTGTAATCTAACAGTATTTCGTGAATTGTTTAAACTACATTAGAAGATTTACATAATCATTCAATAAATTTTAGAACGATTGGGGGATTTTGAAGGATTAATTAAATTTGAATTTATAGGGATTTTGTGCAATACTTATAACCTTGCTCAAATCTTTTATTTTAATATTTTTCTTACTATTTTGTAGAATTAGGAAATCTACAAATGTAAGGTTCTTACAATAGAAATACAGAAATATTTCCGAATTGAAAAATCCCCCCCCCCCCCCAAAAAAAAAACGCCAAGAAAGCTGAAAAAATGCAAAGGCAAAAGAAACCATCCTTTTAAAAATATTTTTGTTTTGTGTAACCCATAATGCTTTTGGAACAAGATAAAGTAATGCATCTATGAATCATTCTAAACTGTATTACTACTAATCGATGTATTAAATGAATTTTATAACAAGTTATTTTAATGATACTTATAAGTACCGTCAGTAGATAAAGGGTTAACAATACTTCGCGGTTTAATAAGGTAAATAAAATTCCTAAGTAATCGTTTTAGAAAATGTATAACATATTTGAAAAACAGGATTCAGCAATTACCGTTAGTAGATAAAGGGTTAACAATACTTCGCGGTTTAATAAGGTAAATAAAATTCCTAAGTAATCGTTTTTGAAAATGTATAACATATTTGAAAAACAGGATTCAGCAATTACAGTCCATAGCCGGAAAAATACTTGAATTCTTTTGTACAGCCCTGTATATGACCTACAGATTTTTATATACACCACGTATTAAGCTAACACTTAATTCAGGCAAAAAAACACGCTTAAAACTACTGAAATACCAGTTTTAGAAATTATCATCCATAAGAAGTCATTTATCCAGTTTTTTTGTGTGGCCCTGTATATGATTTTATTTATATCCTACAAACATCTCTTTAGTATGCTAAATATAATTCAGCCTAAAAATACAATTCTCAAATAAAAACTATCTTTAAGCATTTCACATTTATATTCAGTAATGCTTACGAATTCTTTTGTGTAGCCCTGTATATGAATTATGACATTTATACATGCCCCATAAGGGACTGTACATATATAAAGTTATCAACTTTTTGGTAATTTTGGACACCTCCCCCCACGATATCGTTATCAATGTTTAAAAATTCCTTTGATTTTTGGAATTTATTTCTTTAGTTTGGAGTGATATACAAAAAAATGGTAACATTTATTTTTCGCATACTTTATTAGTTCAAATGAAGAGAAGTCAATGAAATCACTTTATGTACAAAATAATTTTACATCAAATAGCACTTAAAAGAAATACTGTGAAACTTCTTTTAAAGTCCACCCCTATTCAAAGGCCACCTATATTAAGGGCCAATATTTTTAGGAACGAAAAATTTCCCCATAGACATAATGTTAAATTTACTCCTATTAGGGGCCGCACCTATCCCTCATAAAGGCCATTTTTTTGCACATGTGCCTTAAATCCTAAACATATGTATTGAATTCCTGAACCAAAAGATAAGAGTTCAGCAAACAACTACATTTGCAACAAAGAAGGCAGGGGGAGATGGGGGAAAATTTAGTAACACAATAAATGACCACAAACTTTTCCACAAGTGAGACAAACAGGTGTTTCTCACACTTTGTTTGACCTTTCAACCTGTAGGGTTGGGTTGGAGGGGAAACTTGACCCTTTGCTGTGGGCACACAAACGATAACAGGCTATCTAGAAAAACTGATTCTGCATTTACTAAAACTGTGAATGCATATTGAAGCACAATTTTTACACTAGAAATTTTATGCTCAGGCTTATGTAAAATTTAAAATTATGGCACCTAACTCAAGCCAAAGAGTACATTTGGATTTCAATGACAAAATCAAAGTTTTTAATTGTCATAATCAAGGAACATCTGCAAGAAAATTGGCTTCACAGTTTAATTGCAGCAAGAATCAAATAAACAATATTGTTGAAAACAAAGAGAACTTACTGGTAGAATATGCAGATTTTTAAAATCGCAGGATAAAAAGAAAGAAAAATGAAAAATTTGGTCACTCCTCACAAGAGCCAATTTTCAATGGAACGGCAGGTGGCCCTTACAGAGAGGTTTCACTGTAGTTACTTTTTTAAATTATTTTATAATAGGTTTTCGTTACATAATGGCTTCAACAGTAATAATGTCTTCTTGCACTTGCCTCGCACGGGGGGGGGGGGGGGGAGGGGGACCAGATAGAATTTCTTATCAACAAAACAAATGGACAACATTCTCTTTCTCCTTTATTTATTAGTAATCACTAGTATAATTTCAAATATACTTCGCATATGGTTTCTCGAGAAGCGGATTATATATGCTCACACATATGAAAAAAAAAATAGGAATGCTAAACGTTGGGGTATTCCATATTTTGCAATTAAATAATTTTATAATAATTTAATGGTTTTAATAACTTTGTATTTTCATGAAAATAGATAACAGATTATAAAAAGGATAATACATTATTTTGATGTAAAGACAAAGTTATAAATAAAAAGAGAAAAATTTGGTTGTATCAAAAGTTATAACGATATCAAAAAACGAACCCCCCTCCCCCTAAAGATATCTTACGATATCATGTTCCACAACCCCCTCCCTTCCCCCCTAAAATGATAACGTTATGCATATGCATGCACAGCCCCTACTTTGCAAAGAATACAGTACTGTATCCGAAATCTTTTGTGTGTTCCTGTACATGAACGATAAATGATAAGAGTGTAAAAACTTTAACGATTTGTGTTGTGATATCTGTTTTTAGGCTTATAAACAGAAAGTGTATGGTAAACAGTATGTCTGGTTTTTGATCGGCTGGTATGAGGATGATTGGTATACGTTTATGGACAAAGGACACAACTGTACGGTTCAACAGATGAAGGAGGCTGTAGAAGGACATCTTACAACAGAAGCCTTGATGTTAAATCAAGGATCTGAACCTACTATATCCAGAATGGTAAGTCGCACTTTTAAATTGCATGCTAAAATGGAACATTTAAAAAGAAGCCTATCAATTTTATTTTTATATCGTAAAGTCTTGCTTACAGTTAGAGTCCTGCATCGGGTAGGGTAATCCGATTTTACCCGAAACCGACCCAAACTTTAGTCGGATGGGGTCGGGCTAACACTAAGTTATTTTGATGCGGGTAAGGGATCGAGTCAGGTTGACTTCAAATGTTTCGGATTGGGTTTTGACTCTTGTGGTTCGGGTTCGAACTGACCCGATTAAAAAAATTCTCAATATGTTTCAGATAGAAAATACTATTCATATATTTGAATATTAATGAGTATATACATTTTCATTTTTCTGCATAAAAGATAAAAATTATATTGCAAATATAAATGTAGATTACTTTTCCATAATTGTATTAAAATATGTATTAATTTTCTTTTACATTGGGTTCTGGCTTAAATATCTTGGGTTCAGGTTGTTTTCGGGTTGAAGTTCGTCCAGTTCGAATTGGGATTCAGGTTGAAGAAATTGTTTTGTCTGGTTTTGGTCGGATTTTTGTCTGATTTTAAATAGGATTTTCTGGTTCTGCGCAGGACTCTACTGTATATTACACACGTATGTAAAAAAAAAAAAAAAAAATCTTGCGCTTTTTCGTATTCTTATTTATGGCTATGAAGAAATGGAACAAAAAGGCCCACAAATACGCGAGAAAGCACAGTAACTTCAAAGAATATATACATAGGCAGATTAAAAAGTTTGCCATCCTAAAATATGCCTGCAAACGTCAATAACTATAGATTTGTTATTGATACTTGACTGCTTTCCAAATACCTTCCGGTTATTCACTAACTTCTAATTTAAAGTGATTTTTAAAATGCTGAATTATAAATTCTCAGTAGGTCTTGGCGATATCTCATTTTCAACATCATGATATATCGACAGCTAAATACAATGATATCACGATATACCGTGATATTGAAATTAAAGTCTACAGAATAAATAAAGGAATATTTTGACTGGCTATGCTGACGTAGTGCGTTTGAAAAAATGTATCCTTATATTTTAAGTAGTATTAAAAAAAACCCTGAAAACTAAAAATTGTACTCCAATTATGTCATCGTCTTAATAATATTTTAAATTTAAGAGGAACACTTTGCGTATTAAGGGGGAATTATTGTAACGCACTACGTCGGCATCGTACGTCCACTTTCTTAGAAAATCACGGAAAAGCCCGGACGATTATTCAACAACACCACCGAAATCTAAATATCATAATGAAATAAAAGCCGGGTGTCTGTAGCATATTCAGAATTCAACACGTGCGCTCAGAGTTTTAGCTTGCACCGTCAAAAATAATATATCATCCACTGTTGGTAGTCGCTGGTGAAAACCTAAACAAGCACGTACGCTATTTATCGTCCGTAGCGTAAACATCGAAAAAGGCCATCCTTTCATCTTTTCAAAAACGTTTTCGGCTGGGACAATTCATACCGTTAGTATTCATAAATACGATAGCCGAGGAGTCGGTGTTTAGTATCGCGGTTTAGGCTGGGAGAATTTACCACACCGTAGTATTCACGAATACTCGAAATCGAGAAAGCGCTGTTTATTATCGCGGTTTCCTTTAGAATTATGATATTAGCGATATACCGTTCTGTAGGACTTTTTTTTATATCGTTATCACGATTTGCATTTTATATCGATTTTATCAGCTTTATCGATATATCGCCTAGACCTAATTCTCACATAAAACTCATCAAGCTTTTATTTGCATCATGAACCATTTGTGCCAAATTATTTCAACCTTTTTTTTTTTAAAAAAAAAAAAAGCTTACATATCACGTCATTTTGCATCGATGGTTCAATTATAAAAACTGAAGTTACTTCAAGAAATCTCTTCATTTCACTAGCGATGGGTGTCATCTTGCATTGACACCTGATTTTATTTCACAATTTCCACATTTATTGCTAAACATAACATTTAAATTTTAAGGTTGGTAACTTTTTGATCTACCTACTTTAAGGAATGCACAAGGAATGTAAATAACTAATACTATATAGTAAAAACATTAATATTACAGTAGAGTCTCGAAAATCCGAGTCTCAGAAGTTCGAGGTTCCGCTTAATTCGAGGAGTCAAAAATAAAAATAAAAATTTCTATTTTTTTTTCTTCGCCAGAAAGAATGCATGAGAGATATTGTTTAGTGGATAGACTGATTCTTGGGAACAAATTCAATCTACAACACTGAATAAATCGTGGTTGAAGTTTTTACCTAAAGTGGTAACATCCGCTGAGAATTTTAATGATGACGATGGTGAAAACATTGTTCTGAAAGATTTGGTAAAGGTAGTGCCTGGTTGTGAAAATTGTAATGCAGATGGCGTCAAAAAAAAAAAATGGCTAAACAGGGATGAAATATTAATGAATTTATTATTTTATAATTTTCTTTCTCTTTTAAAATTTACGTGTAAATATAGTTTTTATGACTGGAAATAACTGAATCGACTATTGTAGAAATGATAGAAGATGACGAGGAATGTAATGATAAGGAAGGAAATAACACTCGGCCATTTGAAAAATACTCTCTCATAGAAGATTCTGAATCTTTAGAACTGGCTTTAAAGTATGTAGAACAGCAAAATGAAGCCACACCTGCTAAAGTTATGCATTTTAAGCGTTGGCTAGATATTGCATTTAAAAAGAGAAGTAATATGTTAACGCTGCATAAAAATTGAATTTTTTTTTTTAAATTGTAAAGTATCCTGTATATCATTACAAAAAGAATAAAGGTATGTATATTCTTTGTCATCCTAATTGAGTAAAATTATAATTAGTAAGAATTTTCTACTTTTTCGGAAAATCCGAGTTTTCAGTATGCGAGGTGGTGTCAGCCCCAATTACCTCGGATTTTCGAGACTCTACTGTAATTCAATAAAATAATGACCTTTTTGTCTTTCAGACCTCTGCACAGTTTTTGGAACGCTACGATAAAGTTCTAAAAGACGACTACGGTTACATAGGCAGAAGACCAGTAGGTTACCAAGAAGCTCCTTTAGCATACGACGCTATTTGGGCCATTGCACTGGCACTGAACAAGACCATTAACCAGCTAAAGGAGATCAATGCGTCCATCAATGCTCTTCGTCCGCAGCCCTTTATTCTTCCACTTATTCAGACTCTTTTGCGGAAGCAAGATTCGTAGGTCCCCAGCCACGTCCCGAGTGAAAGACTCTCTAGCGAAAGCAACGTTGAAAAAAAAAATCAAAAATTGAAACCGGACAAATTTAAAAGGGATATTGCACAAATTAAAGACACCGAAAACCGGGAAGGTAGGGCTCGGGGCGATGAAGCTACCGAACGACTCCTGCTGCTTCTAGCTTATTATTAGCAAAAAACTCGAAGCTAGGGCGTCAACCGCCGCGGCGAGCGGCCCATCTTCGTCCGCAGCCCTTTATTCTTCTACTCTAGTCCGACTCTTTTGCGGAAGCAAGATTCGTAGGTCCCCGGCCACGTCCCGAATGAAAGACTTTCTAGCGAAAGCAACATTGAAAAAAAAAAATCAAAAATTGAAACCGGGCAAATTTTAAAAGGACAACGTTGGGTCAGTAACTTTTGAACTACTTACTTAATAATTATGAAGTACATAAGGAATGTAAGTAACTAATATAGTATAATATTGACATTGATTCAATAAAATAGTAACTTTTTATGTCTTTTAGACCTCTGCACAGTTTTTGGAACGCTACGATAAAGTTCTAAAAGACGACTACGGTTACATAGGCAGAAGACCAGTAGGTTACCAAGAAGCTCCTTTAGCATACGACGCTATTTGGGCCATTGCACTGGCACTGAACAAGACCATTAACCAGCTAAAGGAGATCAATGCGTCCATCGAGGATTTCACGTACGACAATCAATACATCGCTCAGCAAATCTACTCGGCTATGAATACCACCCAATTCCTAGGAGTGTCGGTAAGCTACAATTGTTTTATTGGTATTAGTTATATTAATTTATCTTCTTGTGTTGTAAGGGGATTCTTGAACGCTCTAGATCAGTGTTTCTCTCTCTCTCTCTCTCTCTCTTTTTTTTTTTTTTTTTTTCTTTAACGCGGCACGTTTGAACCAATAGCTTCTACAGCACACTTAAACTTAACTTTCAGCTAAATTTCTGTGGCACACATAATTTGTGATACCGTCAACCGGGGCTACTTTGGTCCTTGCGGAGTTACTTTGGTCCATCCCATAAAAAAAGTTTGTATTCTTTGTATTGAACAAATAATAGAAGATAATTTGGAGTTTTTGCTTTTGAAAAATAATTAATACCCTACTATAGGGTATTTGAATAGTTTGGGGGTAATTTAATTTTTTTAGTTGCAACACGGAATGTGTTTGTAAACAACTGTTTTCGTGTGTAGATTTTAACTCTCCAAACTTTCTATTGTGAAATAATCTTGATAAGATCTACAAATAAAGTAAGTGTCAAAATATTACCTTTAGTAACCTGTAACCCATGTGTGATCATAATTTTTCCTTTAACTTTTTATTTTGGCAGAAAATGTTTAAGTTTTTATAAAGCTAGCATGAAAACTAGTATTTCGGGATTACTTTGTGCCAGGCCTGTTTAGGTCCGAAAATAGCCCCAATTACTTAGAAATGCCTTTTATACAACCAAATCGCTTAAAATATGTTTTAAGTAACTTTCTTTTCAAATGTTACTGTTGCAAAATGTTACATTAATTGTTTTTGTTCCAGTTGCTGAGGATAACATGACGAAAACTGTTTCTCGTTTCTTTAATATTAACAATTGGTTTATTGCGTTTAAATGTTAAAAAAAAAAAAAAAAAAAAAAAAAAAAATTGTTTATCGGGTTTGCAGTGTTAATTTATTAGCAAATGCTATTGCAAGGGGGTTTCCATAAAAATGTATTCATTTACATATGAAATGTATTCATTTTATATGAAGCTAAGTGAATGGACCAAAAAAGCTCCTAGCAGGGGTTACTTTGTTCCAAAACTTTAAAAATAGTTAAAAAATAGAAAAATAGAAAAATTCCACATTAAAACCATACAGTTTGCTTCATTGTTTTATGTTAATTGTTTACAACTCCATTTCGACTTTGAAAAATCACATATAATGTTTTTTTAATAAGGGAAATGTGGTTGGAACCAGGAAAAAGTGGCCCAAAGTAAGGTTGACGGTAATAGAAACAGTAGGTAAAATATATGTGACTAATACTTGAATATAAACAGTAAGCAATTTTGATATTTCGCATAACATCTTATAAAATGCATAACGAGAATTAAAGGTGAGAAGATAATAATAAAAATAAATAAAAATATAGACAATCAGGGTTGTAGTGGGTAGCTGCCCGGGTACCTGCCCAGCTGCCCGCCCGGGCTGGGGTTTTTTTTATAAAAAACCCATTTAAAAAGCCCGGGTTTTTTTAAATATATTTCTGGAAAGGAACAAATGATGTATTTGTTGTTTGTGATTATTTTGTTTTATTTATTCACTTCTTTAAATCTTAGAAAATATATTTGTACTAATTTACTTGCACTTTTAGATTGGGAACCCTATAATTTTAAAACGTTTTACGCGTAAAACGTTAAAACGTAAATTTAAACTTTTCAGTTAGCTTCAAGAGTATTATATTTATTAAACTTTATTATATTTATTAAATTATTTTATGTACTTTTTACTGCTGAATCCGGAAATGACCTTCATTTTTAACCATCACGTAAAGAAAATTAAATAAAAACAGTCTTACATCTGTTTTATAGTATCATTTTTTACCGCTGAATCCGAAAATGACCTCCATTTTAACCATCACGTCAGGAAAATTAAATAAAAAAAGTTTTACATATGTTTTATAGTATCAGATTTTTGCTATATTTTAACTTTGATGTTTACGATTTGCAAAAAAACTATAACGTGATGGTTAAAAATGAAAGTCATTTTCAGATTCAGTGCTAAAAAGTACATAAAAATCAGTTATCAAAAGTTAAAAAACTCAGCCGTCTCTTCTATTTTATAGTATTTGATTTTTGTTACTTTTTTAACTTTGACAATTTATGATATGCAAAACATCCTGAGATGATGGTTAAAAATTAAGATAATTCTTGGATTCAGTGCTAAAAAATACATAAAAGTTAAAAAACACAACCATCGCAGTCTTGTGTTATCTAATCTTAAACTTTTTTTTAAACTTCTTGGCAGTAATCTATCCGAAATTTTTTGTGTTATCCTGTAAAATAAGTATGAATGGTAACCACCGAAAATCATAATAATATTAGATTGCCATCGGATTTACGTCAGTATACATGTAAAATTTAATCTTGATCGGATATTTGAAAGTGAGTTAAATTTCAAGTACAAATTTTGAACTGAGAAAACATACATACGATCGTTGAAGTTAAATAAAATAACATAATATTTGTAAAAGAAATAGTCTCAAATCCTTACAAAATAAAACATATGTTAAAATACAATAATTTTAGCCAATCTGAAACTTAACAAAAGTTAACTCAATCGTAACACTTGTACTATTTTTTTTCAAAGTGCAGATACACATGAAAAGTTCTTCAAATACTTTAAGCACTTAGGATATGACCCCTCAAAGCATGGCCAAACTCATTTGTGTTCAGATGCAGAAAAGTGGTATAAGTCATGCATTTTTAAAGTTTCATAACACAGTCAATTTTTGTGTTATATGAACGGACTTTTTTTGTCTGTCTTGTAAGTGTAACAGGAAAATTTTACTAAATATAACTTATAGGACTTAAACTTAAATTTCTTAATTTTTTAAGAAATGTTTTTATTGACCCAAATCGCTCTTAAAATATTTCTGTGCCTCAAATTAAAGCATTTCTGTAATTGGAACTATATGTCTATGACTAACGGTTTAGGAATTAGCCATTGGACATCGTTGAGAGTGGACACCCTGTATATACATGTAAGAAAAATTTTTGTTATAAGATATTTTTCATCAACATTTGCTAATCTTATGATAATTTCAAAGGAGCAGGTTTTTTTTAAGTTATATTTATATTTTATTATTAAATAACACACAATTGATAGCTTTCCAAATTAAAATTTGTTTGTTATTTAAATTAAAGGGATCATATATATATATATATATATATGTATTTTAAGCACAGAGAAAATATTGAGATCCTTATTAAGACTATGAAGTCATTCCCATCTATTAGACTATGAAGTGTTCACAGATTGTATTTCAGATCAGGATTGCCACTTATTTCGGGAATCAAATTCCTTGTACTTTCCTAAGCAAAAAATTAAATTTTCCCTGAGTAATTCCTCTGAGAATTTTCAAAATTTCAACGGATAAATTTTGCAAAGTACAAAAATTTAGTAACATTTCTTGTTTTTAATATTCATTTTTAAATTCCCTCACTTTTTTCCGGTTTTCCCTATACAGTGGCAACCCTGAAGATTATTATTTGGGAGGAAGGTGGAATCATATTCCACATTTTAGCATTTTAACCCAATTTACCCGGGGAAAATTGCCCATTTAACCCGGGTTTTTTAATAAAACCCGCCCGGGCTGGGTTTTTAACAAAAAACCCGGGTTTTTTACAACCCTGTTAGACAATACATGTAACACTCGGTACATTCGTTTCATATATATCTCTTATTCTTACAGTATATGTGTGCTCAAAAATTTAACTGTCGATTTAAGTGTGGCGTAAGACAAACAATGTTAATCAGCACAAATGTAAAAACGGAAAAAAAATCATAAGCATTGAATGCTTATCCTAGAATTCACGCCTAATTAATTCTATGACTGCAGCTCATGTTGTTCCAAAGAAAAGTTAGGTTACAAAGTTTTACTTTGGCGTGGATTCCGATTATAGAAAATTTATGTTTGGTAGAAAGCACGAACTAGTGCATTTATTTTAAAAATAATTTTTGTTGTTCTGTATCTTTTCCAGACATGGCAGTAGAAAAAAAAGAGCATTATTTAAAACTGCATATTCATAATTTATAAATTATTCTAAACCTATAATCTAAATTTAATTAATATTATATTAAATTGTAAACAGGTTAAAGAGTTTTTTTTTTTAACGTTACATTCTTTACTTGGATTTTTTACTTCTTAAACTACGTATTTAAAATATTTGGTTGTTGCAGCTTCTCAACTGGTTTCCATACACGACCGTGGTTTGGCATATTTAACTCCATTTTTAACACTTTCCAACAAAGTTGAAAAGTGTTTATGCATTCGGTTTGTCAGTCCGTCTGTCCGTCTGTCTACGCTCTAACTCCCGTAAATATACTCGGATTCTCATGAAATTGATAAAAGTTATTTAGGGTCATCAAAGCATGTAGGATTAATCGTTCATTTACAGGAGCACTCAAAAGTATTCCATTACATTATGGTATATGGAGGAAAATCGTTTGCAGAGTATTTTAATGACATTTCGCTATTTCAAATGTATTGAAACTGATATAAATCCCTGAATTTCACTACGATCACGTTAGAATAAGGCATTCATAGCATTTTTTATTTCATAGCATCTGTGCCCCTGTAAATGATTACAGGGGCACACAAAAGAAATCGATTACAGGATAGTACTGTTTTTGAGTAATTATTGCTGGAGTGTACGGTTTAAAATTTGGTATGCGCTTTTAAATTTAATTCATTTTTTGCATCTTACTCGTTATATATAAATTCTATACCTCAAATACAGGACTGCACAAAAGTATTCACGTACCGTTTTCCTTATTAGAGGAAACTGCTAAAGGTAAATTTTAAACTGAAGTATATGTATCTCTCAAGTGATCTAAATTTTGGCATGCATGTAGTTAATAGATTCAAATCTATATATCGTATACAGGGCTTCAGAAAAAATTCGCATAATTTCCAATTGTGGATGGAAACAGCTAAAATTGGGTTTTGAAATGTATTATGCGTTTTCATATGGTTGAATTAGACGTAATATTTTAATTTTTTAAACGGAGCAGTTTTGTTAAATTATTCTGAATGTGTTGGAAAGTGTTTCATAATCTATGCTCGACGCATGATTTTTTCTTACTTGTTACAACTAGTACATGGTTGTAACTATAAAAAATATCTGGCGATTTATCACCTACGCCCGGCTGATGGAAAAATGCCTTAAAATTAATTTATTAGTTTAAAATTAAGTTCTAAAAATAAAAATATCAAAATTTTGTATTGTCAATGGAAACACAGCTGTGTGCATAATTTTTATAATTATGTTGTATCAGGAATTGAGTGAAAAATCGATTACGAAATTTAAACTTTTAATACAAGAACGAAGTTAATTTATTAAAAAAGCGTGAAAGCACTGCTTTAGGGATTGATTTCAGATTTATACACTGCATTTTATTATATTTATCGTAAATTATGTTATTTTCAGGGTTATGTCGCATTCTCGTCAAAAGGTGATCGAATAGCTTGGACACAGGTTGAACAAATGACTGGTAAGTTGTCAAAGAAATTGATTAACACCTTACTGGAAATAAATTTGCTCTCATATTTTAATTTTTAAGGGGTCTCAGGACTCTTAAAGCTGGAAAAATAAAAAAAAAAGAACATTTTCAACATTTAATATCTTAAAATGTGTATTATTTTAAAAAACAATTTTTAGAGGTATGAAAGATATAAGTATGTTCTTTCATTTTATATATTTAAAAAATTAAAAGGTGCAAAATTAATATTTATAGGTGACTTCAAACTGTCAGACATTAGCCTAACAGAAAATTGGTATGACAGCTTACGCGCAGGATAACAAAATTAATTTTTCAAATAGAATGAACATTTTGGTGCCCAGTTATACTTTATATTATAGTAATTACTCTGAACCTAAATAAATTTGTACTTAAAGCATTTTTTATATTTTTAATACAAATTTGTATTTAGCGAATGCAAAATTTTGAAATTTTCAACAGTGTAATCGCCTAAAAAAATATTTTCTTTAATAAAAAAGGAGAGGAAATTTTAGGTTCAGTTTATACCGATAAACATGAAACATATATTTTGAAAATTTCATGGAAAAATGATAAAAAATCAGAACGAAAACAGACGTCACGACCTTAAAGGCAAGTAACACTTAATACTTCACCAAAAGACCAATAGAAAGCCCCAATAAACAATTAAATTTAAAAAATCAAAAAACCTGACTGCATAAAAAGCGAACTAATTAATTATTTCTCATCAATGTGAAACTATTTTTTTTTTTCAATTCCTATTATTAGCTCACACTCTCGCTATATATATCTGGTTCAAATATTAAATCGTTAATAAAATACTTATTATTCATCCAATCAAGCTCAAATATTTTTTTTTAACTTGTAGCGGATGACACTTGATGTTAATCCAGTTTTTTTTCTTTCAAATATTAATTCATTAAATAAAAATTAATTATTTTTCAATAATCGAGAGACTCTTCTTGATCAATTTACTATTTTAAGACCGAGAGAGCCCTCTTTTTGATCGAGGCATTTTAAGAGCTACTCAAGAGAAAGAAGAATGGGAGAAAAAAAATTCTGTTATTGACCTAAGTAGGCGATGACTTAAAATATATTTTTTAAATATTACTTACCTATTTTTTTTTATTTTCTTGTATTGGTGACTTTTAAGTTTTGTTTAAATGTTAGTTCCTATCTATAAACACTGTTTTGATGAGGTCTATAGATGTCTATGATGGTTAGAGCTGCAGTAAAACAAGAGATCCATAATACATACACAACTTTCAGGTTGTATAATATTTTAACGGAGCTTCTGACTGTAAAATAGTCAATGAAAATTCGTCTTCATTTTGAAAGATCTATCCAATGATATGCCACTCAATAGGGTGCGTAAAAATTTTTTTTTCGTCACAACCGCCATTTTGAAAACAAAACCTAGCCTATAACCATCGGGCCGTTAAGACGAATTGATAGAGACCTCATTCATTAAAATCCAACCAGCCGTTGGGATGTTTCGAGGGTATAAAGAAATCCACATACACAGATACCCGTGAAATACATAACCCTTCTTTTCTGTCGGGTAAAAAGGTCATGTAACTTTTGAGTCACGCTATGCTTACAAGGGTTAAGAAACCCTTTTTCTATTTTTAGAGTGTAGGAATGTTTCAATTCATTAAAAAAGTATCGAAAATGAATATTTTCGTCAATTTTAGCCAATTAAAGGGTACTGAATCCCCTCAATGTATTGCTTGCAATTTTTTAATCCCTCTTTCTCATATACCTGTGTTATATTTATTTAGTTGTTTTCTTTCCAGATGGTAATTACTCGTTGCTTGGCTACTTTGATACACAAACAAACAATCTGACATGGTTCAAAAAAGAAAAGTGGGCTGGTAAGTTTAATTAGTTTCTTTAAAACAAATTTTAGAACTTAAAATTTTTTTTTTTAAATTAAATCAGCTGAAAGTTTGTCCCTATTTCACACAGTTCTCCGAGTAAGTATATCAAACTGTATTCAAATCGATATTGCTGATATTTTTATATAATTTAAAAAGATGTTTTAATCGCAAATGGAGTAACGTCCCGATTAACGGAGTTAATATGGGTAATTACCTCGGATAATCTATGGATTTACCTTATAAAACTTTATTTGAAAACTATCTTTTTAGGATTTCGAAATTGATTTCGCAACTCATAATCGTAAACTAAATAATATTAAACCATATTAATTGATAAAACCAATCTTTTTAAATATTAGACTCTTTATTTTTTATGAATAATTTATTTCCTACTTTTAAGCCTTTCAAATGTTTCATTGTTGTAGTTACATGGCCATTTTCCCTATTTTGGGGAGTGTTTATTGGTGCATCAGTAAACCCATTGTTGTTTTGATTCGTATAAAATTGTACGATTTACAGACATTATTTGGTGATTTAACTCCTGTGGCGGGCTAACAGATAAATGCCTTACAATTAATATATTAATTTATAAATAAACTGTGGGACCGTTACCACTTAAAATGTAGTTTTTATCTTGAATTTTGATGCATAAACAAAGAAGTTTACTCAAAGACCTAAGATGAGAAATATAAGATAAAACTTGTAAAACATTTAAAACCTAATAAAGTTAAAAAGCTAAAAATCTTAAAACCATAAAGTTTCAGCTACACTGTAGCCATCTTCAGGGTTACTCTTTCCAGTGCCGAGAGACTCAATATATTTTTGGATTTTAATAGCCGTAAGTAAACATATTAGGTTGATCCTGCTAGTATCGTATTAATTTATAATTAAATTTTCAAAATATTAAATTGTTGTATTGTCGTCGGAAACACGTTTTTCAGAAAGTGAGTTAAAAATCGGTTACAATATCTTTACGTATCTTTACGTACAATATCTTACGTACAAAAGACCAGGTTGAGTGTAATAAACGAGTGTAAAAATGTGTGTTTAAACATGAAGTAATTAGCTACAAAACATTGTTTTCTTAAACAAATCTACCCATATATATAAAATACTAATGAAACGAATTTATGAAACGAATATATGAAACGGCTGAAATGTAACGATTCTTTGAATCGACTGATTAAACAACTGATTATGTTTCACGGCGATTTCTCCTAAAATATGGAATACTTTGCGATGAAATTAACACGAAAAATCAATATTGATCCGCAGATTTCAAAACTGGTATTAGATTTTTTTAATTCGAATTAGTTTTCGAAATATTAATTTTTTTCTACTTTTATATACATTTTTCTAATGATGGCAACTCAAATTTTAATCAAACAGATATTTTTTTTGCAGATTTTAGAAAAGGTTACTATTTTAAACTAATTTGGCGAGAAGTTTGGCCTCACTTAAATGTATGCTAAGAAATGTATCATGTTACTTTTATTCATAATTCAATTTGTATTTCATTATCATTTTATTTAATACAAACAGAAACATTTAAAATAAATGGCTTTCACTTCTTTATTTTTTTAAACGAAATGAAAAGAAAAATATTAGGCACAGATGTCAAATACGCACCGGGGTACCTAATTGGCGCCAAAATGGCATTATTTTGGTTGACATGGTAACCCGGCTATTGTTGTTTATTTAATAATAAGTTTTTATTTACTTCAATTTCTTTTTTTAAATTACATAAATTGTTTTGTTCTATAGTTAATTATTTTTTTGGTTATTTTCCTTTAAAAATAAAAAATAATAGAAAATAATTAAAAAATACAGTACTACATAGTTATTCCATCGACCCATTTCGCCAAATTATATAAATTGCCAAACCAGTCGCCAAATTATAAAAATTGACATAATTTTTAATTTAAACAACGAAAGAACAAAGAAAATAGTATAACATTAATAAATATACAAATAAAACGTCGAAATAAAAATCACTTGATGACGTAAAGACGTGTAACTTGCTTAAAGTCAAGTGAATGTGACATTTATCAACCATTATTGCATTTAATCTTATAGTTTGGTGATAGATTTTTGTTCGACGGGATAACTAAATAGTACCAAAAATACATATGTAACAGGTATTCGAAAACGAGGATTTCGCCAAATTTTCGTAAAAAAGATCACGCCAAACCGGGTGCGTATATGGTATCTGACCAAATATTAAATGATGTAACAAACGATGACATTTAATTTCAACTTCAAAGCAATGTTTTAATTTACCACTCGAAAAAAAAAAAAAAATGCTAACTGGCGAGTTGAAAAATAGTTATTGGTGCGATTTGCATTTTGCACCCGGCTAGCGTAACAGTACCAAGAATTCTTTGTGACAATGCTTTTATGTAGTATTATTCGAAAAAAAAAATTGATTTTTTTAAATCGAAATGGAAAACTTTCGGCACAGATGCCACATACAGTCCCATATTGGCGCTATTTTTTTTCTGACGCCAATGTCATATACGCAACGGGTACTTAACTGGCGCCATAATATCGTTATTTTGCTCGATTTGATAAGCCGGATGTTGTTGTTTATGCTGTTGATCTTTTCCCCAAATTAGCGTCGGAAAAAAATCGCGCCAATATGAGACCGTATATGATATCTGGGTCAAACTTTCATAATAAAAGCGAAGGGATCAGAGCGTATTTATTTATGGCAGTTACATGACTTGGACTATTATAATATAGATGAAATGATGGCGATAGAATAATATTTGGCGACATCACCTGTACCTGGCTAATATTAAAGTACTAGAATGGCACCAGGAATATAAAAAGCGAAGTGGTTCGCCCGGAACTCTTGATGATAGTCACATGACTTAGGCTATTGTTATAGAAATTGTTTTATAATACCGGGAGACAAAGACTCTGTACACTTAATTCCTTTTATTTTTAGCTTCTTCAAACGTTTAACTGATCCTCTTTAATCAAACACGAAAACAACCATTGGATGTCTTAACAGCAACTGATTCGGCCTTAAATTTTTGAAATCAAAGGAAATTGAATGGAAACCCGTTTACAGGGAGATCTGCACAGCTTTTTTCAGTATAATTCAATCTTCTATAATATTTTTTAAACCGATCAGATTAGCGTGTTTTTAGATTCTGCGGTGTCTGAACGGGGGTTGGCAAGCGTAGCTTGCAGGGGGCAGAGCCCCCTAGTAAATATACATAAAAAATTAACAAGTCACTTTTCTTTAAACTTTTATTGCGTACTTTTTTTTTTTTTTTTTTCTTTAAAGATTGTAATAAATAAAACAATGATTTTATTCATAATACTGATTTTTTTTTTCAAATTTTATGTTTGAAAAATGATGGTATGCACAATATGAATGACGTACTTTGTTCCGAAATTATTTCACCCTGCTTGCAACCAGCGCTCTAAAAGTGCCTTATTTTTAACACCTTCCAACATAGTTCAAAAGTGTTTATGAATTCGGTTTTTCTGTCCATCTGTCTGTCAGAAAATAGACTAGGAATTTCATGCAAATGATATGTTAAAATGGTTACCATGGCATGTTCGGTATTGAATATAAAATGTGTAGCCTTAATACTTCATTTACAGGGGTACTCAAAAGAATTCCGTTGCACTAGCTGCCCTTGGCGACCAGTATGGTTTCCTTTAAAATTTATGTTTGGGAAAGCACGCTAAGTATTGCATGTTACTTTTATTCCTTATTTAATTTATTAGGACTCCCTTAAATATAATTAATATAATCCCTTAAGCTAATATTAGTTTTTCTAGCATTGAAATATCTCAATTTGTTGATTTTCTATAAGCAAGTAAACCCCCATTGGTTTACAATGGAAGTCTATGGGAATTTGGTGAAATATTAGAGATATCGCCAAGTTGGCGTCACTTTTGGCGACTCATTTTGGTCACCAAATTTGGCGATATATCGCCAAGTTGGCAATAAACTTGGCGGCATTTGGCGTCAGAACAGGGTCCCCTTCTATGGTAACCCCCCTTATAGGCATGGAGATGCATTAAATGCTGTTCAATAACTAATGAAATGCGTTTCATTTGGGCATTGCCATTAAGGGTGTTCTCAAATCCAAAAGGTCAACTTTCTGACATAAGTTTTAATTTATTTTCGTTTGGAAATGCATGAAACTAGCAGATGTTGTTGTTCAGAAACTATGTCATCGAGCTGTTTTTTCCGTTTTTAAGCAAACACAATAGATTTTTTAGAAAATAGTGTCAAAGTGGTCGTTTTGAACCGAAGTTCCCGAAGAAAGCAGAAAATCCAGTCAGCGAAGGGCGAAAAACGTGTTTGTCACGTGATCAAAATCCCTTAAAACTCAATAGGCAATTTATTGATCAAAAAATGGAAAACACAGCTCAATTCCAAATCGCTTCCATGGTCAGACTTTCCAATTTTATATCTTTCCGTTAAAAAATGAATTTGAAAATGTGTCAAAACGTTTTGCGCTTGTTAAGCAGAGCAGTTAAGAACAGCCTTAAACAATTAACAAATATTCGCGATTTCTATACCACGTACGATAGCGTTATATATATATACATTATGGTCAATGGGGAACAATCGTTTGCAATGTATTTTAATGCCATTACGCTATTTAAAATGCATTGAAGTTGACATAAATCACTGAACTTCACTAAAAGATGATTACTATACAATAAGGCAGTCCTAGAATTTATCGTTCATTTTCATTTACAGGGACACACAAAGGAAATCGGTTACAATACTGTCTTTGAGCAATAATTGCTGGAAGTGCGTTTTCAGTTTTGGTATGCGGTTTTAAATTTAACTAATTTTTTAATGTTACTCGTTTTACATAAATTCTATACCTCATATACAGAACTGCACAAAAGAATTCACGTACCATTCTCCTTATTAGCGGAAATTGCTGAAGGGGAATTTTCAACTGTGCTATGTATTTCTTAACTGAACTAAATTTTTGCATGCATGTAGTTTACAAATCTGTATATCATGTACAGGGCTGCTCAAAGAATTCGGGTAATTTGCCGACTGTAGATGGAAATTTCTGAAATTGCGTTTTACAGTTTGTTATCCAAATAGTTTTATTAGACATACTATTTCAACTTATTAAACGGCGAAATTTTGTTACATTATTCCGAATATGTTGGAAAGTGTTTCATAATCTATGCTTGACGCATGCTTTTTCTTTCTTGTTTTCTGATGTTATAAAAAATCTATTGCGATTCACGAAAGTGAATATTCTAGATATACAGTAGTGTGCATAAATTAATTGAGACAAGGTGATTTCTTTCTGGAATTGGAAGTTAATTGCCACAAATCGATTTTATCTGACTTGATCCCATGGGAACGTCTGATTTCGAATAGTAGAAAGTACACTGTAAAGAAATAAAAGAAAAAGAAACAAAACCCTATTGATTGCCAGTACGATTTCTGTAGTTTTACAGAAAAAAAAAATTCCGATGAAAATCATTTTCGCGAATGTGTTGAAAAGCATGTATTTCAGAATATATTTAAGAGATAATGAAAATTTTCCATTTTCTCTAAAGCTGTGGCATTTATTTTTATAGTTACACTGAAAAAGGAATACATCCGTAAAAATCTTGAAGTTGTAATGTCAATTATGGAAATTCTTTTTAGAGTGTAAACTAGCTGGATGTGCCAATCCCAAAACTTTCGATCTCACACATCTTAATATTTCAAAAAGTAGTTACAAATGTTAATACTTCAATATTATTAGTTCAATACTATACCAACTTTGATTTTCATCTTGAATTTCTGTTTCAGTCGATTAAACGGAGTGAAAATGAGTTAATATTGATCATGATACTTATTAAAATCAATTGTTTTTCGTTATTCTGTTGTACATCAGCTGTTTGCCAATAGTCGGCTTAGCAGGATGCAAAGTGCTCGTCGTTTACAGTAAAACTTTAAAAAATCGATCAAATTATACAAAAATCGCTATTACCCCTTCCGGCAGAATATTTCCAAATTCAAGGAGGACCTGCTGGCCATAGCCAAAAACATACACAAAACTTTTGGTTCAATTCTGTGCATAACCTCATTCACTTTTCGATGGTACAATAATGAAAATGGTACAAAAATAGCTATTACAGCGCACCCTTCCGGTGGAATATTTCTAAATTGAAAGACGACCTGCTGGTCATAGCCAAAAACATACACAAAAAATTTGGTTCAATTCTATGCGTAACTTCATGCACTTTTCCGATGGTACAATGGCGATACACGTACAGAAAGACATTTTGTATAAACATGTTTTTGGGATCTCTGAGGCCTAAAAACGTGTAAATCCGTCAAAAATCGGAAGTCGAAAAAAGTTTCCATTACAATACTTTCTTCTATTGAAGATAGAAGAAAGCAAAAATATAAAAAAATCCAAAAGCCTTATCGAAAGCTACAAATTAACTAACCTTTTAACACTATTATCTGTCAAAGATTATTATCTTAAAACGCGGTATTCGCTAATTTCTAACGCAGTTATAAAATCATTTAATCAAAAAAAAAAAAAAAAAAAAAAAAAAAAAAAGAAAAGAAAAGAAAGAAAAATCGTAAAAATACGGAAATAGTTCTAGCAATCAACGGGATTTTTTTCTTATTTTATTATTACAGGGTTCGTACGGGTCCTTCAATTTCCAGACTAAGAAACTCTTCGGTACCAGTATTTTCTTATGGAACATCTTTCCTTAAATAAGCTGAAATTTCGTCCGTTTAAACTAGATTTATTTTTCTATTAAAAAATACTGATATTTGGTCTTGAAAATAACGGTACCCGTACGAACCCTGTATTATTATTATTTTTACAGTGTAGTTTAAAGAGAAAATAATCATGTTTTATTAAATTTTACACAAGTTCAGTCTGTAAGAATGCTGTATTAAGTTGAAGCCGCTATGTGTACAAATTATATACATTTATTTTTTTCTATGAAAAATAAATTGCTTATAGAAAACACAAGCAAGTAACAAATTGTTTTTCTTGCTAGTTATACACTCTATGACCATAGGATATGTTTTTTCTTCTGTTAAAGTTGGATAAATGTAGTTTTTTACTGAATATTCAGGATGATAAATGAGACTGGAGCATTTTCTCCACAAAGGAACTGAAGATATAGGAAAAAGGAACACAACTCCATAAATTGATCAATTACTTTTCAAAAATAGTGTGGTCAATTCTACAATAGCGATCAAAGAATTTTAATGGGGATGATTTGTTACTGATAGCAATTTATGCTTCAGTTGTACGTCTCTTCGCTAACTTATTACGATTAGTCTGAAGCAAAAAAGCTAATAAAAGGACAAAGGATGCCATTTAATACTTCATCTGTACCTCACTTCGCTAACTTATTACGATTAGTCTGAAGGGAAAAAGCCAATAAAAGGACAAAGGATGCCATTTGATGCTTCAGCTGTACGTCTCTTCGCTAACTTATTACGATTGATCTGAAGCGAAAAAGCAAATAAAAGGACAAAGGATGCCATTTGATGCTTTAGCTGTACGTCTCTTCGCTAACTTATTACGATTAGTCTGAAGCGAAAAAGCCAATAAAAGGTCAAAGGAGAATTTTGCTTAAATAGTTAGAGTTAAGATAGGAATCTTGGACAACAAATGGCATGAAAAAGGTAATTCTCAATGATCATATTCATTTATTTGTTTAAGGCTACATATCAGACGTTGTTTGCTGAAGAAAAGGTGAACCTATAACACTGTGAAGAGGAATAAAAACTGTAAAATACCTTCCAAAATACTTCTTTTTTTTTTTTTTACAGAAAAAGGTATTACGGGTTTATTTTCTGTTGAGGAGAAACAGAGTTTGTTGAAAGTCATCCAAATTTTACGATATAGGATTGTGCCATACATATTCATGGAAACCTCATGAATGACACAATAACGTAGCAATCATATTTTTAGCTCACACTACCGATTTTCGCACCATTGCACCATTCGATACATCAAAATACCTTTTCTATTGACTTTTCCCCTTCGGATCAACCTTGAGAAGTGTGCGCGGTACCAGTAAAAGAAAAAGTCTTTGAAACTTTCATTGCATTTCTGAGTTTCATTATACTTTTTTGTGAGAAGGAATCTATCAGTTTTCGAAGTTTTCTTTTTTCGTATACCATCTCTCCCTTTGTAGTTGAAAGGCTTTAGTTTCATTCTTTCTCCTAAAAATTCTGCACAAAGAAGATTTTTGCACTGCCAACCACAGAAGAAATATGCTTTACAGTCGTAAAGTGTGTGACTATAGTAAGAGCAGCAGTTGTTGGTCCTTTTCTAGTTGTAATATAAATTTTTACAAACATAAAAACAATGAATTCTAATTGTAACGAGTGCTTTCTCATAGATTGAATGTATACAAAACTGAAACAAAATGATTATTTTCTTTCTCTCTAAACAACATTTTACTATTCAAGGTTAGATATCCACGCGAGATTGAAGCAGATAAAATTAATTTTAGCGAGGAGCTGGCGATTAACTTGCAATTCTAGAAAATTTCCCCTGGTCTCAATTAATTTTCTCACTACTTTATCTCTATTCTGTGATCTAATATGTGTATTCTATGATTCTCTATTTGCCTCCATGTGTGTGCAGTGTGCTCTAATCCATATCTCTAATATAAATTATACTAATTGTTGCTTGTCAAGTTTGCCTTTTTTGGCTTCAATAAAACAGTCTTAAAACTTTGTACAAGCAAAACTAAAGAAACTATAAAATTATAGCAACAACATTCGAATCACAAAAACTATTAGCAAAATCCGAGAAGAAGCCAATTCTATATGCTTAAAATAAATGCAATTTCAAATGTTTTTTCACGTAAAAGGTGGAAGCAAATTTCTTTTGGAAATTTGTATTAAAATTTAGTGATAATAATATAATACCAGCCTTAAAAGGTTTAAATTAGGAAGATTGTGCATCGTACAGTATTATCCAAATGTTAGTGTACCCATTATTTTACTAATAGCTTTTTAATAAATGGAAGTACATACTTGTAAGTAGTACATGGAAACGTAAATGAATTCATGTACACGATTAAAATAACAGTATATGTTCAAGGTGTGTTTATTTACGCATTTTCATTTATTAAAAAGTTATTAGCAAAATCATGGGCATACTAACTTTTAGATCATTCTATATCTGTAATTATTATTATTATTATTATTACAATTATTATTGCAGACGGTAGACCTCCTCCAGATCGGACAATTATCGTGCAGGTGTTAAGAACAGTGACACTGAGCCTGTTTATCAGTATGACCACCGTGTCCTGTCTTGGAATCATGTGGGCCATTGGCCTCTTGATTTTTAACACCATCTTCCGACACGCAAGGTAAGTAGGAAGTAATTAGAAATTCATTTGTTATTCAAAACATCTCTTATTGAAATTTTTTGTTTATGTGTAAGTGTTCTTCATAAGTGAATCATCTTTAGAAGTAGATCTTTGGGTCTCTAACTCACAAGGAGAGGGTCCGAGGTTGGTCTCACGGAATCCAGCGATCCTTTGTACATTGATAGAGTATTGTCAATAGATAAACATATCAATAGGATAAAGTGCAATATTCAGGGGGGCCGTTAAAAACGAGCCCCAAAGTTCACCCAGTTGACTCTTTAGTATATAATCGGATAAATTAAGTTCATTTGCGACAGGCTCGATAGCACAGTTGGCAGCGCGCCAGACTTCTAATTTTCGTTTTTACGGATATCTGCAAGTTCGATCCTCCAACGAGATTTTTCCCCCCGACAAAATAATGATAAATTATTTTTGAACCACAATTTAAAAAAATATATATAATTATTTAAATGTAAGACAAATATAAATATTGGCGCATTCACACATATTTATTTATTTACAGAGAGAGACAGTTTTATTGCATCCTTATGGATATAATGAAAAAAAAAAGCAAGAATCTTATGCAGTATATACGTATTTTTTTGCATTCAACATTTTTGTAAATTTTATATTTAGTTTTATTTCCAATCATTTATATTTACTAGGGGGCTCTGCCCCCTACGAGCTATGCTCGTCAACCCCCGTTCAGACACCACAGACTCTAAAAGTACGCTAATTTGATCGGCTTTAAAAAGATTTCGGAAAATTGAATTATAATTTAAAAAACAATGGCGATCTCCCTATAAACGGATTTCTATTCATTTCTCTTTGACTGGGGAATTTTAAGGCCAAATCCGCTGCGGACTTGATTAACACGTCGACCAATTTCGCCAAATTATATAAATCGCCAAAGCACTCGCCAAATTATACAAATTGACATCATTTTTATTTTAAATAACGAAAGAACAAATAAATTAGTGCAACATTAATAAAAATACAAATAAAACGTCGAAATAAAAATAACTTGATGACGTAGACACGTGTAACTTGCTTAAAGTCAAGTTAATGTGACATTTACGATCAACCATTATTGGCATTTAATCTTATAGTTTGGCGAATGATAGATTTTTGGTCGACGGGATAACTAAGTAGTACCAAAAATACATATGTCAATCGCTGTTTTCGTCTTTGATTAAGTAAAATAAGATACACATTTCAAAATAAGCTAATATAAAAGGAATTAAGTAAACAGAATCTTTGTCTCCCGGTATTTTTTAAGAAAGCAAAAAGAAAGTTCTTTTAAATAAGACATTTTAAATTAATCGTTTTAAATCTGACGTAATTTTGACCAAACTATTCTTTCTCTTTTTAATATTTACGTGAAAATACTTGCGTTGGAAATGAAATACTATTTGCGCTTTCCTAGCAAAAATAGTTGAAAAGTATCCTTTCAAAATATCAAATAAATGTCTAGCGCAATTTCTAAATTTAAACCGTTTTGCAATATTATTTTGTGTTCATTTTATGTAATAACTGTAATGTGACGTAAATATGACGTAGTTTCTCCTATTTAAGACTTCTAACGCATGTTAATAAATTTATTATTTTACAAATTCCTTTCTCTCTTAAAATTCACGTGTAATTATAGTTTTTATGACGTAATTTTTAATAAGTTCCTGCTTTTTGTACATAATTATTTAATTCTAATTCCAAATGTTTTTTTCAGTTTAAAATAGTCACGTGTAAATAAATTTTTAATTTATTACACGTATTTTTTTTTTTTTTTTTGAAGCAAACATTATTATTTCCGCTGTTTATACAGCTGGCAACAGTTTAAATTAATATCGCTTTCTAAAATCTCTAAAAAATATCTCTAGAAATGCTGAAAATTTGAATTTAAAATAGAAATAACACAACAAAAAATTAGCCAAATTAAAAAAAGAAATACAATCTGCACACCGGGAACTTCAAACGTATAAAATGATCTAAAAATGATTGAATTCCCATGAATAGATTTTTCTCCTATAAAACTTTTTTAATGGAACGATTTTGTCCAACTTTAGCATTAAATATCTCTTAAAATAATTCTTCGATTTGAAAACTGTCTGCATCAACGTGTTTATCAAACATTTCTGTATAATACTACCGATTTTCATATTTTTGCATGCATTATTTTTCTTAATATTAACGAAGAAAGACCTCCGGTCTCAAAAAATTCAAAACCGGCGGCGGCGGCGGTGACAGCGGTAGTTACTTTTTTTTAGAATACTAGGGGGCTCGGCCCCCTACGAGCTACGCTCGCCAACCCCCCGTTCAGACACTGCAGTCTCTAAAAGCACGCTAATTTGATCGGCTTTAATTGAATTTTTTTGGAAGATTGAAGTATAATTAAAAAAACAAAGGCGATCTCTCTATAAACGGGTTTCTATTCATTTCTCTTTGATTGGGGAATTTTACGGAAAAATCAGTTGCTCTTAAAAGATACAATGGCATTTCAAAATCATCTAATATAAAATGAATTAAGTAAACAGAGTCTTTGTCTCCCGGTATTTTTTAACAAAGCGAAAAGAAAGTCCTTTTAAATAAAACATTTTAAATATATCGTTTTTAAACTGACGTAATTTTCACCAAACTTTTCTTTCCCTTTTTAATATTCACGTGAAAATGCTTTTATTAGAAATGAAATATTATTTGCGCTGTCCAAAAAAAAAAAAAAAAAAAAAAAAAAAATAGTTGAAAAGTTCATCTCAAAATATCAAGTAAATGTCTCGCGCTATTTTTAAATTTAAACTACTATTTTGCAATATTATTTTTTGTTCATTTTACGTAATAACTGTAATGTGACGTAAATGTGATGTAATTTCTCCTATTTAAGACTTCTAACGCATGTTAATGAATTTATTACTTTACAATATCCTTTCTCTGTTAAAATTCACGTGTAATTATAGATGAAGTAATTTTCAATAAGTTCCTGCTTTTTATACGTAATTATTTAATTCTAATTTGAAAGTTTTTCTTTTCTGTTTATAAGAGTCACGTGTAAATAAATTTTTAATTTGAAGCAAACATTATTGTTTCCGTTGTTTATACAGTTTGGCAACAGGTTAAATTAGTACAATTTTCTGAAATAAGTAAAAAAATATCTCTCGAAATGCTGAAAATTTGAATTTAAAATAGAAATGAAACCTCGAAAAATGAGTCAAATTAAAAAAATAAATTAATTCTGCACACCGGGAAATTATAAATTATAAAATGATCTAAAAAGTATTAAATTCCGATGTATAGTTTTTGCTCCTATAAAACTTTTTTAATGGAACGATTTTGTCCAACTTTAGCATTAAATATCTCTTAAAATAACTCTTCGATTTGAAAACTGTCTACATCAGCGTGTTTATCAAACATTTCTGTATAATACTACCAATTTTCATATTTTTGTATGCATTATTTTTCTTAATATTAACGAAGAAAGACCTCCGGTCACAAAAAATTCAAAACCGGCGGCGGCGGCGGCGGCGGTGACAGCGGGAGTTACTTTTTTTTAGAATAGAGAGATTTTACAATTACTTACATATATTTCACAATGACGTACACTTATTTTACACTTATTTAAACTTATTTTACATTTCTGTCTATACTATGTACTACAAAAATAAATGTGTTCTATTAAAATTGAGGTTCTGATTACGGGCAGGAACCGGGATGATAATTATCATAAAAACATATGAAACAGAAACTTTTGCGACAGCGTGCACGAATAATAAAAGAAGTGTTTTTACAGGAACAAGGCGTTTTAAAAAGATCATTTGGAAAACACACTTCACTGACATTCATAAATATTATTCTTTTATGTGAAAGTTTCGATGCATGCCAGGCGTATTTTATCATGTTACAAAATATAGGTGAAGAGAGTTGATAATGCACAATTGAATGAATTTTTATACAATCCTAGCGAGAATTAATTTCTCTTTTCTGTTCAATTAAACAATTACAATTTCGTAACCGCTTAATCATATTTTTCACCTGCCTATAAAAATAAACGTCGCCTGGTTTTACCAAAGCTGTGCTTCAACTATAAGTTTTTCTATCACAAAGTAGTTCTAGATTATTGTGAAAAAGTTCATTCCCAATAAGCTTGGCTTCACAAGAAATAGCGTCTGAAGACTCCGATGAAATTAAATTATTTTCAGAGAGTAACTTTGCGTAATACACGACTACATCTTTTAATATCAATTTTGATGATTCGCTTTGAATTGTGTATTATGAAATTCGCTTTTCAATATTTGTAAATTTAGAAGCTTCTTCACTAGACATTTTTTACAAAATAACTTTTTTCATTTTAATTATGACACTATAATAAAGAACAACGTCTAATCACTTCAAAACTTTAAAAACAAAATGCCGTACTCATTCGCTCTGCGGCAGATGGGTGCTCAAATTTCAACAAAAGAAAGGTAAACATTTTAAACTCACCCTGTTCATTTTCTATAGCGTACTTGTTTTGCCTTGTACTTGTTGAAAAACCACCTGCAAATCTACGTACAAGGTTTTTAACCGAAAACAGTTATTCTAATTCCAAACATGAGATCCCATGATAAAAAATAATTATGTTTTAAAAATTAAAAAAAAAAAAAATGAAAATTATAACATTTTAAATTGACAAGATAAAAGTAAAATAGCATATTTTAATTGTATGTAGCGTATTTTAATTTACTTCGCTGAAAACAACAGGTATCTATTCATAGAAAAGTCTATAAATAAATGTGAATAAAATTAAATTTTGTCGACTGAATAATTCAGTTATTTTCCCTCCCCCCCCCCCCCCATTAGACCCATAAAGCGGCAATATCTCTGTAAATTAATAAGCACATAATATATATAAGTGTGTGTGTGCGTGCAGAAGCATATTTTTATGAATATTTGTCTAACTTTAAATAATTAGATATATATTTTTTAATTATGGTTTGAAAATAACTGATAAATATTTTGTCTGAAAAAAAAAAAAAAAAAAAAAAAAAAAAAAGCTTTTTGGAGTACCGAACCCGCAGACGTCCCAGGAGGAGAAAATTAAAAGTCTGGCGCGCTGCCAACTGTACTACCGAGCCTCTCGCAAGCGAGAGTAATTTATCCGGTTATATACTAAAGTGTCAATAATGGGTGAACTTTGGGGCTCGTTTTTTACGACCCTCCTGAATATTGCACTTTATCCTGTTGATATGTTTATCTATTAACTATACTCTATCAATGTACAAAGGATCGCTGGATTCCGTGAGACCAACCTCGGACCCTCTCCTTGTCAGTTAGGGGTCTTGGATTCATAAAACCTGTGCTATTATGCATTTTCTTTCTTTTTATTATGAACATTAAATTTGAAAATAAGAAAATATATATATTCTTATTTTATATACTTTTAATATTAATCTGAACTAAATCATATCGATTTCTTTTTATCCTTACTCTTACATCTCTGATTATCAGTAAATGTAAAAAAATATTTCCAGAATTAGCCTAAATATTGTATCTTCTTATTACTAAAATTTTTATTTGTAGCAAATTTCGTATGATAGCAATGGAACAAAAGATACAGAATTGTTACATAATTATTCCATACATGACTAATACAATAAATAACCGACAAATTTAGATAAAAATCTCAAATACAAACGAGATAGTTATATGCGGGATTGTTACTTTGTAGTGGCACCTCATAGGAACGCTTACAAAGCACTATGGCTTCCTTAAATAATTACTCCAAGGTAGAGAAGGAAAGTATCGTTACGCAAAGCGCACATCGAGGGGACGCAACCAACATGATTCGCATGTTAGAAGAAGAAACAGGTTTAAAAACCTTGTTTCAAATCTGTTTCTTCTCCTAAGACCCGCGCCATGTTGCTTGAGTTGCCTGGGTGCGCGGCCTGACTTAGAGTTTTGCTCAGTGAAGGTATAACGCTGAAATTCTTCACCACATGACATTTAATAAGGTGGCAACTGTATGAGTAAAATACATATTTACGAACGGGTTGAGCAGTTCAAAGACGGCCTAACCAGTGTTGAAAATTCTCCGCATCCAGGTTACTGTCGTAATAATGTTATATAAAACAATATTGTTTAAATGGAAAAATTGGTACATTAAAACTGGAGTACTGTTGTGATTGTAGGTTTGTCATGCAACGCTGAATTTATCTTCAGTCAACAAAAATTGAACGACGCATCGCTACTCCAACTAACCCAAGTTGATCTAAATCGTGGGGCCAATGTTGGCTAATTGTCGTTCCACGTTGGTCCACAGTAAGAAATGTCCGCATTGCGTTCCATTCGCAAACAATGGTCCAAAAGTGGTCCAACAATTCGGTGCTCAGAATTCTGGGAAGATACGCTCCAAATTGGAGGGATCTCTGCATCTATCATTTTCCAACCCTACCATTCCCAATCCCACTGTTATCAATGTTTTCCACAAAATGCAAACGATGTGCCAACAAATTTACTTGGGTAAGAGCAATCAGATACGGCTGCCGTCGTCTTCTGTAATTGTTTCCCAGTATGTCAAGCATGAGGCATGCGTATCAGCCAGGACCGAAACTAGGGGGGGGGGGGGGGCAGAAGGGGCATGTACCCCGAGCGCCAGAATGAAGGGGCGCCAAATGAAGATTTTGCTTGTCGATTTTTTTTCCACGTCTATTGTTAAATTCGTCCTGTCTGGGGTATGCCAAAGCATAGAAGAATCTAAGGATGATATGGCATAAGGATCTTGTATAAAGCGAAATTTTTTTTCCGATTCTATTTTCAATGAATCAATGTTTGACAAAGCAGATTACATAGTTCAGTATTACGTATTTTATGATTACATATTTAAAATTTTAAAATAAGTCGGCTATTAGAAAATTAGTAAAATTCTCTTTGTAAATATATTTTGCAGAGGAGGGGGAGGGGGGCGCCTAAATCCATGTTTGCCCCGGGTACAAAAAAGGCTAGTTTCGGCCCTGGTATCATCTCTAGTTACAAATAACGCTCGGAGGAAGAGATAGCAAAATAACATATAATAATCTCAGGCATATTTTAGATTTTTCACCCAATGTTTCTAGCTATTTTTTAAATGTAACCTTGTTCAAAATTTTATTATGTGTCAGAATATCAAAAGAACTTTCCTTCTCCAATACTTATATTGATTTATTTTTTTTTCATTTCAGATACATTGCCCTTTCCCACCCAATGTGCAACAACATTTTGCTGGTGGGTATTATTTGTTGTCTGCTGTGTGCCTGCCTTTTGGGCCTGGATGGACAGTTTGTGAGAGTGGAGAACTTCAACACTCTGTGTCAAGTAATCTCATTTAAATCACACTTCCAGTAAAGTTATACATACTGCAAGAGAAAGACAAATGTTTCTTAGTCTAGGAAGATATAACGCATCCTCAAACGAAAAACCTCTTTTGGGTTATCCAGGATTCCGAAAAGTGTATTTTTCTTTAGAAACCTCAGAAACTAATACATTTTCAAGATTTAAAGAATCATGTAAAAAAACAAAGTGTCTGTTGCTGCCACTGTGATTTACGGAAACATTTCCCAGAAGCTTTTATAGTGTACTAGCGTACACGGCGTTGCACGGAATTTTAAGATTGTTTGTTTTGAAAAATCAGCGATTACGTGTTAATTTACGTAACTTTCACTTTTTTTTTTTTTTTTTTTATCCAGACGACAGATTACCTACTGACTTAGTATACACAATCTGTGATCTGGATTGAGGCCGAGATTAAAACCTTTCGATGATAAGTTGTGTTCCGAGTATTATTTTATTTAAATATTTTTCAAGATTAAAGAAAAATGGCAAGCACAAAAAAATGTAAAGCTTTATTTCAGCTTTTCACTAAGAATGAGTTCTAGGGACTTAAACCTTTGTAGAAATTCTAATATACACGCATACACACATGTTTATACATGGAACAGATTTAAAAATGGCGGAAACAAATTCAGAGAACCTCAAAATGTTAAAATATGCCAATATTTCCATAATCGGTTTTTTTTATCATGTCTCAATGCGTTTATTCAAACTCATATGACGTTACATATTTATCTGCTGGCGTCCATTATATTTCCAATATGATGTAATATTCACTTTATTTTTAAATTCGTCAAACTATTTATTTCATTTTTATTTTTCACGTGGAAATCTTGCAATAGAAAAGTTATTCACTTTATTATTCATTTTTTTTTAATTCGTCAAACTATTTATTTCATTTCAATTTTTCACGTGGAAATCTTGCCATTGAAAAGTAATTGTTGTGGTAAGAATTTTATTGTGGATTTTTAATTGTTGCCAACTAGAATAACGAAAAATGTTTCAATTTGATAGGAAATTGCTGCTAAACTGGTGGGGTTTTTTAATTAAAAATTAACTCTAAATTATTTCGACTCCGCATTACTTTAGTTGCCTCGGCCGTGTTTTAATATACACATGTACGTAACGGTTTACAATTCTGGTTTCCGAACTGTGGATTTGTATAGAATTACAGAGAGGCAAATTTTCATTTTTATATATTAGATTAATCAGTTTTCTCAAACAAGAATATCTGTTTTAAGGATGCTATCAATTCTCAAATATTTTTATGTTCAACAAACATGTTATACAGACAAACATGACAAATTAACATTAACATTAAAATGAATATTATTTTGTTACACTTGCATGTATAAATTCAGTTACTCAGCTGAAAATGTTTAATTGAGAATGGATAGCATCCTAAAAAACCATATTCCGATTGGAGAAAATGGATTATTACATTAAAAAAACTCTTCGGAAACGTTTCCGTAAATGTGCGGCAGCAATAGAAACTTTGTTATGCTTCGTTAAACCTCGAAAGTATATTGAATTCTCAGGTTCCTAAAGATAAAGAATACTTTTCGGATTCGTGAATAATTCAGAAGATTTATTGTATATTGTTGTACGTAGTTATATTACACATTCACATATTAAGAAACATTTGTCTTTTTTTACAGTGAAGAGCCGTAACCAGAAGGGGCTTTAAATTTATTTGGTGGGTTTAATTCATGTATGTCCTTTTTCTTCCACTTTAATATAGAATAAGTACAAATTCCTGTCGAGTGGTTTATGCAAAGCTTGTGTTGAAACTATGAATTGAAAGTAAAAGAAATTTCTCGAAATTTAAAAAGCTATGACAGGAACAAAACTATTTGAAAGTTAAAAATATGCGCCCTTATATCCATTCAAAATTTGGTGATCCTAACAAATAACATGTAATTAAAACAATATACTTCTCAAATATTTCCCCTCTTGATGGAAGATTTGGTTAGTTTTTACTTTAGTACTAAACATCTTTTGAGGTAACAAAGTATCAGTAGTTCTGGCTGCTTGACATTTAAATTACTTCGTTATTAATAATAATAAAACACAATATTTAAAGCGTTTTTGTATCATTTTCGGCATTTTTTAAAATCTATTTCTATATTTTAACAATTTAAAATAGTTTCAGTAAAAATTTCAATAATATTTGAAGTACTAGATATAGCATTGTATTAAAAGATTGTGAAAACTAGAGGGGTCAAGAGAATTTTAGGTTTAGGGAAGATTATCCCCATCTGGTTACGGCCCTGCAGTTATATCGTCGTTGTCCATGTGCTTGTATTTTTTCTGTGCGCTGTTCAGCATCATATTTTATTATAATTAGCGTATATAGCATATAGCGGTAGTGAATGTACAACTTAGAATTTTCACGTAGTCACGTTTAAAACATTTTTCAAGCAATATTTGTATTTATTTTGCAATATCGAACATCCATATACCATCTATTTCATGTATGTTATGTTTAACCTTAAGCGCATGTTTTTTTGTTTGTTTGTTTAGAAAAAATTATATATGATTCTATGAAAGGCTTATTACACAGGGCAAAATAATGAAAAAGAAAATCAGAGATGTATTTTTTGTGCGAGGGTCGATCCAGAAATAAGGTTCCCATCAAATTTACAAATAGACAACATTGTTTATTCTCTTAGAAATTTACATCGTTGGAAAGAAGAAAGTTTGCTCTATTTCTCTACATAATCGCTATCTTTTTCTACGCATTTTTGTAGACGGTGCTCCAATTTCTGTATCCCAATGTCGTAGAACTCCAGCCCGTTGAGGAAGCATTTCACTCCGGAAGCGTTGGCCACCCAAGTGTTCCTTTAACTTGAGGAACAAGTGATAATCTCTAGGTGCGAAGTCCGGACTGTAAGGTGGGTCTTGATAACCGACTCCGAAACTGGCGTTCTTCCACTCTGTTCTTCATCGTAAACTTCCTTCCGACCGGCAGTAAGCTCCTTGCACCACTTTCGGACGTGTTGAACGGGCGTACACTTCTCGCCATACAGCTCTGTCAACTGACGATGAATATCCATGGGTGGAGTCCCTTTGGCGTGCAAAAAGCGAATTACGGAATGAATCTCGCACTTGGCGGGATCAACAATAGGAACTTCCATCTCGACTTCTGCTGAGCCAAGAATGAGTGGTGCACCGAAGCGCGGCCGGGGGAATCGCGATTGCGGGAACAGCCGCGCACAGCGCTGTTGCCATATTTCGCCTCGCACCTTCCCTTGCGGCTGGAGCTCTTTGGGAACCTTATTTTTGGATCGACCCTCGTATAATACGTCAACGTTTTTCTTATGTTTCACTTTTGAAACATGAGCAAAAACTTCTCTCATAACTAAAATAGTGGAAAATCAGTAATTATTTTAATAAATATGAATTTAGATACCTTATTTTACGTCAATTTTTATTTTGTAAAACTTAACTCTAAGTACGAATTAAACTATGCAAAACATATAAGCGAATTCTGAATATCTGGTGTTCTTTGTTACTTCCTACCATATTAACTAAATATCTACCCTGCTGCCATATGTTGGAGGAAATGTGCAATGATTCTTCTGAAAACATAATGTAGCAGATATGAAATATAGATTAGTTAAAGAAAACTCCACCAGATGTCATAAAACACATTTTTTTTTACATATTTCTGGTATCCTATACGATGCATTTAAAGGTTAATACGAGAAAATAGAGATAAGATTGCTCTCAAATAATCTAAAAATAGATTTCATGCAAATGTACATCATATATAATTAGACGATATGATTTATATTACGCATACTTTTAGTGGTTGGAATATTCGAATGCAAAATGTCCAAGTTCTCGATTCAACCAAATTCTCAAGTGGAATTTATCTCACAAACAGGATAGACCGGGACCCGGCAGCACAAACAATCACCTCATCGAGTTCACCGATGAAATTCAAAGATTAGTTAAATCTTGATTCGCATATTAAAATGTAATCGGTCTGCCAAGTCATGTCTTCGTGGAAAACACTTGAAAACCCGATTTTAGCAACTGACTCGTAGGTTTACTATTGTGTTTTCCTGTACCAAAAAGTATGAAAACATGGAAGACTGGGAGCAGGAAAACACAATGCTAAACCTACGAGTAAGCCGCTAAAATCGGGTTTTCAGGTGTTTTCCACCAAGATATGACTTGGTAGACCGATTGCGTTTTAATATGCGAATCAAGATTTAACTAATCCTAGAATTTCATCCGTGAACTCGATGAGGTGATTGTCTGTGTTGCCGGTTCCCGGTCTATAGGAGTATTCGAATACAAGCCACTTGACAGTTAAAGCTGAAGATGTTTAACTGCCAACAAAACGAGGCGTAGCTACTATAAAGAACTATATTATACAGTGAACACATTCTATAAGCCAATAAATAAAAAACAACTTGCCAGTTGAAAAAAATATTATTTAATTTTTTCTTAACGAAAATAATAATAACATCCTTTGGCATTCACGTCGCACAACTCAAAACAATTACGCAATAGCGCTGCCAATTGTTTCATTGTACCACCGGTAGCATAATTCATAGCAATGAACAATCGTACTATCGCCAGTGGCAGAGCCCGATCAAGCTGAAGTTGGGCCCAGGGCCTGTTAAAAAGTTGGGCACCCTCTACCTCCCCATTCCCGGTGACACTTTCAGAAAAAAGTAGGTTTATTTGATGAGTTGACAAAGTTGTTTGGGTGAAAGTTTCAAGTTTACAAAAAAAAAAAAAAAAAAAAAAAAAATAACTTACAAGAATAATCAAGAAAATGAATTACCGTCCACTTTCTCAAATAAGCATTTATATAATTCACAAACATCTATGATCCACAGTTTATGTTGCAGGATAAATGAGGACGTCTTTTTCAAAACTCGCCTTATCCAAAATAAAAAAAATTGTGTTTTCCTTAACAGTCTAGTAATCATTTTAAACTATAATTCTGACATTGTAAAATCCTCTTTTATATTGAAACCAATAAAAACAGTATGCAGTTTTTGGCATTTTCCCCAAATTTGATTTTCTGGATACGGCAAGTTTTAAAAATTATAGGTACTCTCAAATTGAAAAGGACTTTTTCAGAAAAATTAAATATGGAGGTTTTTTATTACAGTAAAACTTTGTTTTTACGTCAGAGACCAAAATATAAAATGCAGACAGTGGAAAAACTTAAATTGTGAGAAAATACACACACATTTGTGGGCCCCTGAAATTGGTGGGCCCAGGGCCGAGGCCCCGGAGGCCCGTGCATTAATCAGGCCCTGGCCAGTGGAGTAACATATCAATATAAAGAAAAGATTAATTTCAAATTAGGGAATTGTTGATTATTATTCGATCGGATGCACCTTTCAGCCACTACCATAAGTTTATATAAAAGCTTGGTACTTTTATGTTAGCCGGACGCAAATCTCTCCAGTAGCATTTTTTGTTTTCTCACCAGCCCAGTAGCAGAAACAGTGCAGCACGGCAGCAGGCGCTGCAGATTATTTTAAACCTTGCAGATTAATCCACCAGCTTAAAAAGAAATGCTAGACATAAAAAACAGCTCACATTTACTTTAAGACTAGCTAGATTTATGTTATTTGTTGTATTCTTTTATTATATTTTCTTTATAAATGGAAGTTTAGCTTATTTTACGGGTTTTTGATATTTTTCTGATGATAGTAAGCTTAGTCTAGCATTGTTAGGTCGCAGATAAATTTTAGTTTGCTGCAGACTGAGACAGAGCTCACCAGTAGCAGCTTTATTTTTTTCGTGTGTAAATTAGAAACAATATTTTGATGTTTAAATAAAATGTCTTCGTTTTTAGTATTATTTCTTATTATTTCTTTCTTTTTCTTTTTTAGCCCCCAGTATACTATTCTTTCTCTCACCTATTAATGGGTCGTCTCCAAAAAATAACGTCACGTTGTATAAGTCAGCCGTAAAACACAGCAGATGTGTCATTATACGGAATAATATCTACTGCAATTTTTTTAACTTCTAAGCATCGCACATTTTCAATTTTTATACCGTCGTATTGCAAAAAAAGTACTTTTAAATGCAATTTGTTTTAAAACTGCATCTCCATTTATTTTTAAGACATTAATTTTTTTGTAGTTTTTAGCACCATTTGTTTAATTTTGGCAACTCAAGTACTCCATTTCTGTAGAAAGTAAAGGGAAAATAATTGAAAAATAGCAATTATATCTTTTTGTTGCCATTTTCTCATAAAAACTGAAAAACATGTAATTAAAATATGTGCAATTTTGAAAAAATATAAACGAATGATTTCTGATAAAAACATGGAGCTATTATAAACTAAATTTAATTTTAAGTATCTATATTAATATTACAAACAAATGAAGGCCTATGAATCATGAGATAGCCGATTTTTTTTTGTACAGTTTCTTGAAGGAAGAAGTCTCTTTTTTTTGGAGTTGTGTATTATTCAGCTATAGTCATGTCCTATGCATATTTTACTGTAGATAATGTTCAAGACTGGATCATAAATGAGGAATTCTTCAGCGGGTGCGGATGACGTCATTTTATATAAAATAAAATCACGTGTCTTAAGTCTTAAAACTGAACTATCTATATTTACATACATACATACATACATACATATATATATATATATATATATATATATATTCATCGGGGACGACACTAAATTCTGAAGAAGCAGAATTCCTGTTTTCTAGTTCTTCTTTTCTTTCATTTTACTTATTTCTTTTCACTCTTTTTTTTTTTTTTTTTTTTTGTCATTCTAAATTAAAAGAGTGAAAGGAATGTATTTTAAATATATCTAATATATGTGTTTTAAATGTATCTAATACATGAATTTTAAACGTATGCGTTTAAAATTAAAGTTATGCATTTTAAATGAAATGAGTGAAAGGTTTATGTTTGAAGTGAAATGAATGCAATGCGAATGGTGGCGATGGCAACAATATGTGACGGTTTATCATCTGTACCTGGCTAATTTAAAAGTACCAAAAGCTTTTTAAGCAATTATTTGGATTGATATTCAGAAATCAATCCGAAAATTTGCGGAAGAAGCAAAATTAAAGCAATCATTAACACACATATAAATTGAGAATCAATCTTTGAAATGGATACCGTACAAAATCTAAACACACTCTCTAATAAAATAAGTGCCCTATTAAGAAGAAACGACTTTCCGAAAGGGAGATGCTGGATGTAATCGATGATAACGGAATTACTATCGATAGTTCAATGTAATCTATTTGGATGGCACCGTTAATAAATGAAATTGGACGTTTCGGGAATAGACAGTCAACATATGTCTCGTGAGTGATCACTTCTTGCCAAAGGAACATGATATTTAATTCACTGTTGCCAGTTACGCTACATAAAACTACTAGTAATTGTTCCGTCAGTTTGGAAATCTGTTTTTTTTTATATCGCGATGTGAATTATACTGCGGAATGCTAAATGTCATTAGCCCCCGGTATGCTATTTCTTTCTCCCAGCTTATTTTGTGTCGTCTGCAAAAAATAATGTTACGTTGTATAAGCCAGCCGTAAAACAAAGCAATACTCTATAGCAATTTTTTAAACTTCTAAGCATCGCACATTTTCAATTTTTATACCGTCGTATTGGGGAAAAAAAAGTACTTTTAAATGCAATTTGTTTGAAAACTGTATCTCCATTTATTTTTGAATTATTATTATTATTATTATTATTATTTGTAGTTTTTAGAGCCATTTGCTTAATATTGGCAACGGAAGTACTCCATTTCTGTAGAAAGTAAAGGAAAAATAATTCTAAAACAGTAATTATATATTTTTGTTGCCATATTCTCATAACAATCGAAAGAAAATTTAATTAAAATACGTGCTATTTTGAAAAAATATAAACGAATGATTTTTGTTAAAACATGGCGCTATTATAAACTATATTTCGTTTTTAAGTATCTATGTTAATGTTACAAACAAATGAAGGCCTATGAATCATAAGATAACCTTTTTTTAGTCGAGTTTCTTGAAGGACGGTATCTTTTTGCTGCAATTGTGTATTATTTTGCGATAGTGACGTCCTATACATGCTTTACTGTAGATGTTTAAGAGTGGATTGTAAATGTGGAATTATTAAGCGGATGCGAATATATGACGCCACTTTACATAAAATAAAAGCGTGTGCTTTAAGTCTTAAAATTGAAATATGTTTTGTACTATGCATATATATATATATATATATTCATCGGGGGCGACACTAAATTCTGAAAAAGCAGGATTCCTGTTTTCTAGTTTATTTTTATTTTATTGTGACTTTATTTTCGCTAAGAAATCTTGTTTCTAACATCCAACCAATCATCGATTCGTTGAATGATAGTTGGCAAATATTGCCTATTTAATGCCAGTATGTTGGAAATATTTACAATATTGAATGCAATATATTGTTAAAATATTGACTTTCTGCTGCTAGAATTTTTTTTTAGTTTTATCAAATAGTTCAACAATTTTATTGTTTTTAGCAAAATTTCAATATTAAGCTAACATTCTATCAATATTAGGTAACTGTCAGTATACAATATCACCTACATAACCCGGAAGTTCAAAGAAACTTAAAATTGGTGCATATGCTAGGAAAGCAGTTCATTATGTAATATTATGTTGTGCATTAGAATTTATGTTGTGTTGCATATTATGTAACATGTTCAACATGTATTCATTCTTGCGTCAGTATCAATTGGTCTCTATAACTTTAATTAAAATCGTATATCATGAATCATGATATTTATCTCTATATTTAGATATTAAACTAGGCATATTTAGCGCCGCGCGATTTTTTAAATGCGCTGTGCTATTTCATGAATGAGCCGTGCTATTTTTTAAGTGTGCCGCGCTATTTTTTTTTCTTTTTTTTTCTTTTTTTTTTTTTTTTTAAACTTGTTGACGATTTTCTCAGAGTGCCGTTTCCAAGAGCGAGGTGTGATTCTGTTTCGAAATTTCTGAAAATTTAAGGTATTCAGTTCCAAAAATTTTTTAAAAATCGGACGTAAAAAAAATCCTCATTTTTACTTAAGATATTTTTGGCTGATTCACTATTCTTTTGTTCTTTTAGCAACACTATAATTATTTATTGCAATCATATCCTATTCTAATGAGCGTACAACATCTGCTCATTATAAAAGAATTTTTCCAATAACCAAGTTTAATATTTCCTGTTATGAAACATAAGTGAATAGGTTGAGAAAAAATTAGAATTGTTCTTATGGCGGCAATTTAACATTTCTAAATTAGCAACATGAAATTAAATTATTAATATAGTAGCTTGGCATTTTTTAAAATAATTTTTCAGTTTTGTGTTAATAATAAGAGAAAACAAAATTCTAGAAAAATAACTTAAGGAATCACCTTTATCGATTATTTACAAATTTAATTAAGTTTTAATGAGAAGCTATGTATTTTTCATGATTGATTTTCTTTTGTCACACATTTACGTAATGTATTTTCCTTCTAATTAATTGAATTAATTAAAAAGGGAAATATACTATTGCTTGTTTTGTTGAAAAAGAAACTAAGTCACTTAAATGGGATGGCTATATTTCTTCAAGAGGTTACACCCTATTTCATTAAAAGCATAAAACACAAATGAAACAACTTATTTTGTTCAGAAGTTAGAGAATTTTTTTCGTCATCTTTCAGAATTTTTGTTCGTTATATTACAGTTTCTCTCGTTACAAAAGAGTTTTCTACAATGTATTTTTATATAATGAAACCTCTGAAAAAGGGACCGCTGTTTAACAGATTCCTGCCTTAAGCGGAAATTTTTCATAGTCTCGGCGAAAAGAATTTCATATAATTATACCAGTTAGAAAAGATGAAAACCTGTACAAAACGGAATATTTCTCTGTTACAAACGATTTCGTCTAAGAAGGTTTTACCGTATTGGACGAGCTATTGCTTTATTTTTTATTCTCCTTAAAACTGTGTTGCGATAACATCTCAGCATCTCTCTATTCTAAAAAAAAGTAACTACCGCTGTCACCGCCGCCGCCGCCGGTTTTGAATTTTTTGTGACCGGAGGTCTTTCTTCGTTAATATTAAGAAAAATAATGCATACAAAAATATGAAAATCGGTAGTATTATACAGAAATGTTTGATAAACACGCTGATGCAGACAGTTTTCAAATCAAAGAATTATTTTAAGAGATATTTAATGCCAAAGTTGGACAATATCGTTCCATTAAAAAAGTTTTATAGGAGCAAAAACTGTACATAGGAATTTAATCATTCTTAGATCATTTTATACGTTTGAAGTTCCCGGTGTTCAGACTGTTTTCTTTTTTTTAATTTGGCTAATTTTTTGAGGTTTTATTTCTATTTTAAATTCAAATTTTCAGGATTTCTAGAGATATTTTTTACAGATTTTAGAAAGTGATATTAATTTAAACTGTTGCCAACTGTATAAACAGCGGAAACAATAATGTTTGCTTTAAAAGAAATATATATATTTATACGTGTAATAAATTAAAAAAATTATTTACACGTGACTATTATAAACAGAAAAAAACATTTGGAATTAGAATTAAATAATTATGTACAAAAAGCAGGAACTTATTAAAAATTACGTCATAAAAACTATAATTACACGTGAATTTTAAGAGAGAAAGGAAATTTGTAAAATAATAAATTTATTAACATGCGTTCGAAGTCTTAAATAGGAGAAATTACGTCATATTTACGTTACATTACAGTTATTACATAAAATGAACACCAAATAATATTGCAAAACGGTTTAAATTTAGAAATTGCGCTAGACATTTATTTGATATTTTGAGAGGATACTTTTCAACTATTTTTGTTAGGAAAGCGCAAATAATATTTCATTTCTAACACAAGTATTTTCACGTGAATATTAAAAAGAGAAAGAATAGTTTGGTCAAAATTACGTCAGATTAAAAACGATTAATTTAAAATGTCTTATTTAAAAGAACTTTCTTTTCGCTTTGTTAAAAAATACCGGGAGACAAAGATTCTGTTTACTTAATGCCTTTTATATTAGCTTATTTTGAAATGTTTATCTTATTTTACTTAATCAAAGTCGAAAACAGCGATTGACATATGTATTTTTGGTACTACTTAGTTATCCCGTCGACCAAAAATCTATCATTCGCCAAACTATAAGATTAAATGTCAATAATGGTTGATCGTAAATTGTCACATTAACTTGACTTTAAGCAAATTACACGTGTCTACGTCATCAAGTTATTTTTATTTCGACGTTTTATTTGTATTTTTATTAATGTTGCACTAATTCATTTGTTCTTTCGTTATTTAAAATAAAAATGATGTCAATTTGTATAATTTGGCGAGTGCTTTGGCGATTTATATAATTTGGCGAAATTGGTCGACGGGTTAATCAAGTAGTACCGCAGCGGATTTGGCCTTAAAATTCCCCAGTCAAAGAGAAATGAATAGAAATCCATTTATAGGGAGATCGCCATTGTTTTTTAAATTATAATTCAATCTTCCGAAATCTTTTTAAAGCCGATCAAATTAGCGTACTTTTAGAGTCTGCGGTGTCTGAACGGGGGTTGACGAGCGTAGCTCGTAGGGGGCAGAGCCCCCTAGTATTATAAACGATACTGATTGTGTAGCTTATTTTATTTACGTCATTTCTAAATTCTCATTAATAAGTTACCCCCGTGTCTGATTTTTAACATTTTCCTAGAGTTTTTGAATTAGGTTTATCTGTCTACCGTCAGTCCGTGTTCTAACTCTCGTAAATATACTCCGGTTTCCATAAAATCTGTATATGTTATTAAAGTTTATTATAGAATTTTCAGTACTAAAAATGCAGTTTGCAGCATGTATAGTTCATTTGCACGGACTCACAAAAGAATTCCGTTTTATTAAAGTCTAAAGGAGCGGTAGAAATCGTTTGTGGTATGCTTTATTGAAGTCACGATATTTCAAACATAATGTGATCAATATGCATCATTGAGATGGACTACGGCTTGCTTTTTTCAGGAGTATTAGAATAAGAAGCATTTATAATTCATTTACATGGGCTCACAAAAGGATTCCATTACGGCATATGAGGAAAAAATCGTTTTTGGTTTATTTTAATGATGTTATGGTACTCCAAACATAACGAAATCACTTAAGTTGCACTGCATGTTTTCTATTAATTATAGATAGTCCAGGCAATAGGGAATTTTACCTAGCAAAATTAATGGTAGTTCTGGAAATCGGCTTACTTTGTGTTTTTTGGGACGCTGAATCCGAATTTGTAACTTCCAACCAAAATTTCCCCCGGACCCCCCCCCCCCAAAATTTTGGTAAAATGCCCCCAAAAAAGGTTTTTATTAAAAAAATCAATTTTTTTATTGTTTTAGGGGAAAAGTATCTAGAAATTCAGAAAGCAGATAAAATTTGCAACAAATCAGATATATGACATTATGACTTAGGATGAAGGGGAAGGGGGGATCTGCTTCGGAACATGCACGCGGTGCTGCGTGGGCTAAGTTGCGCAATACCACTTAACCACTCACACGTTTACATTCGCCCTCCCATCTCCCCTCCGAACTTTCCTTATAAGGTTTACTTTAAGTTTTTTGGGTCGCTGAATCCGAATTTTTAACTTACCCCCAAAATTCCACCCCCCCACCCCCCCGAAAACCCCCGAAATAGTTGTTATTAACTTAAATTTCTTATTGTTTTAGGGGAAAAGCATTACGAAATTCAGAAACTAGACAAAATTTGCAACAAATAGGATATATGACATTATGACGTAGGATAAACGGGGAGAGAGGGGGCTGCCTCGGAACATTCCCCGCGCGCTTTTCTCAAAACCAAATTTTTTCAAAAAATCAATCTTTTGGGAGATTGCCGGGTAAAATTTTGGTGGGAAGTTACAAATTCGGATTCAGCGACCCAAGAAACAGAAAGTGAGTCGAAATCCAGAACTAGTATTAATTTTCCAGGTAAAATCCCCTATTGCCTGGACTTCATAACTTAGTGCACGTAGCGCCGCAGTGCATGTTCAGAGGCAGCCCTCCCCTCCCCGTTCATCCTACGTCATAATGTCATGTATCCGATTTGTTGCAAATTTTGTCTAGTTTCTGAATTTCGTAATGCTTTTCCCCTAAAACGATAAGAAATTTAAGTTAAAAACAACTATTTGGGGGGGGGGGGTCGGGACGGGGGGGGGTTTTGGGGGGAAGTTAAAATTCGGATTTAGCGACCCAAAGAACTTAAAGTAAACCTTATAGAGAAAGTTCGGAGGGGAGATGGGAGGGCGAATGTAAACGTGTGAGGGCTTAAGTGGAATTGCGCAACTTAGTTCACGCAGCACCGCGCGCATGTTCCGAGGCAGATCCTTCCTTCCCCTTCATCCTAAGTCATAATCTCATATATCTAATTTGTTGCAAATTTTGTCTACTTTCTGAATTTCTAGATACTTTTACCCCAAAACAATAAAAAAATTGATTTTTTTTAATAAAAACCTTTTTTGGGGGCATTTTACCAAAAATTTGTGTGTGTGGGGGGTGGGGGGGGGTTGCCGGGGGAAATTTTGGTGGGAAGTTAAAAATTCGGATTCAGCGACCCAAAAGACATATAGTAAGCCTTTTTCCGGAACTACCATGAATTTTGCCTATACGGTCTCTATTGCCCGGACTAAGAGTACATAGCATTTATTTCATTCATTTACAGCGACACACAAAAGATATCGTAAAGGACTGACTAAGTAAGATAGATTATTATTGAAAGTGCGTTTTTCTCTGCGTTATGCATCTTTAAGCTGATCTAATTTTGAATGTATTAGGCGGTGTGTATAAATTATGTATATCGTATGGAAAGACTACAGACTTAGCATACAATACCGGAATGGACAAAAAATTGCTGAAAAATTTTTTTTACTGACTTATGACAGGTTTTTTTAGTTGCTTTTTAGCCCCCGATATGCTATTTCTTTTTCCCAGCAATTAAAATGTCGTCTCCAAAAAATAAAGTTCCGTTGTATAAGCCAGCCGTAAAACAAACCAGATGTATCATAGTACTGTTAAATACTCTACTGCAATTTTTTTAACTTCTAAGCATCGCACATTTTCGATTTTTATACCGTCATATTGGGAAAAAAGTACTTTTTAATGCAATTTGTTTGAAAACTGGATATCAATTTATTTTTGAGATATTAATTTTTTCTTTGTTGTTTTTAGCACCATTTGTTTAATTTTGGCAACTCAAGTACACCTTATTTCTGTAGAAAGTAAAGAAAAAATAGTTGGAAAATAGTAAATTATATACTTTTGTTGCCATTTTCCCATAAATACTGAAAAAAAAAAAAATAATTAAAATACGTGATATTTTGAAAAAATATAAATGAAAGATTTCTGATAAAACATGGAGCTATTATAAACTATATTTAATTTAATTTAATTATCTATATTATAAACAAATGAAGGCATATGAATCGTTAGATAGCCGATTTTGTTTTGTCGAGTTTCTTGAGTGACATCTGTGTGTGTTTTTTTTTTTTTTTTTTTTGTATTATTCAACGATAATTCCTATGAATACTTTACTGTAGATGTTCTTTAAGACTGGATCGTAAATGAAAAATTCTTCAGAGGATGCGAATGACGTCATTTTATATAAAATAAAAGGGCGTGTTTTAAGTCTTAAAACTGAAATATGTTTCGTGTTTTCTATATTTATATACATATTTTTTTTTTCATCGTGGGCGACTCTAAATTCTAAAAAAGCAAGATTCCTGTTTTTTAGTCTAGATATCTCATTTCATCCTAGAAAAGAAATAAAATTTGTTAATAATATTCTGTTAGTGTTTGAAAATGTTTCATAATATATGTCTGATGTATGATTTTTCGTTCTTGTTAATTTTAGGCGCGGGCCTGGTTGCTAACTACCGGATTCACTTTGTCGTATGGAGCAATGTTCTCCAAGATATGGAGGGTCCATAGATTAACAACAAAGTCCAAGTCTGAGAGTAAGGTAAAGCATTCTACAACATATGTTTAAAATAGAGTTGCACTTATACTGTATATTCTCAGATAAAGGGAAAATTTATGTCCTTAGCTAAAAAATGTAAATTAATCAATTCAACTGTGAATGTTTACGTTTTTTATGAACATTCCTTTCAAGCGCTATATTGTGCACTAGTTTAAATATCAAAACAAAACTAATTTCATTATCTAAAAAAATTGTAAAGTTGTAAAAGTTGTAAATGTAAAGTTCTTAACAAAAATAACTTTTAGTTTTACAAAATGGGCACCAATAAAAAAAAATCATCATCGACCCCTGATTTTACACAAAGGAAGCAAGTGTGCTGCAAATTTTGTTAAATTTTTTCATTAATTTTAAAGTTATGAACAAACTTATGGGTTCATTATGGATGTGAGATTCCGTGTATTTTTGGCTGAACACATGTATTACTTCCGTAGTTTCCTAAAAAAAAAAAAAAAAAAAAAAAAAAAAAAATGTATCTTGACTTCCCTCAAAGTTTGAACAGATATTTTTCAGACAGCCTGTCTATATTCAATTAATATTTGGTATACAGTATAACTTCAAAAATCCGGCATCATCGGGACTGAGACTATGCCGGATTTTTGAAGGAATGTCAAAAGTAGTAACTAGGAATATCAAATGTAGTACTATATTCTTAATGGTGCCTTTAGCCATAATTTAATTCATTATAAGTGATAATTATGTAAGAAAAAGGGAATTAAATATAAAAAAACTTACTTTAATTAATATTTTCTATATTACAGAAAAAAAAAATCGAATAAAAAGTGAAATTATTTCTTCGCTTGTGATTTCGGTAACATCGATGTCCACTTTGTTTGCTTCAATTTTTTTGGCCGTTCTTTAACAAGATTTTTTTTTTTTTAATTTTATACAAATGAAAAATGTCGGTTTCGGAAATACAGTCTTATTTCTCTAAAGCATATATTAATTCTCTATACAAATTTATGCATTTCTCTAGTGACACCTTTTCCTCGGCCGGTTGTTCATCCTCGTCTTCTGAGTTGCTATACTAGCACTATCAACGGTTTTATTTAGCACAACGTCAGCGATCTCCTTGTCCATTAAATTGTTCGTTTTTGATACATTTTCTTCAATGCTTAGCCAATCACCTATCACTTTTTTCGACACTTAATGCATTTTAAGATTTTGCGTGTTCAATCAGCTCATAAATTGCGGTCTTTACACGGGTAATGTGAAAGTCTGAAATATTTCCTCAGCATTGATGTCGCGGTTGCCGAAAATTCGTATAGCCATATACTATTGTGCTATACATTTGCCAAAGTTGTCCACAAATCTGTTGCTTTGCTAAGCAATGGTGCAGCTCCCAGAAAATGTGTTCAGAAAATAATCGCCTCTGGCAAAAAAAAATAAAAAAAACAATATTAAGTCAAATATTCTTTTTTTTTTTTTTCATTTTTACTTTCGATCTTGAAGTTTTTAATCATAAAGAATTTCTATTTTTCTCCTCCCATAAGTTGAAAGTGTAAAAGAAAAAGGAAGAGAAAGATGGTTTTAATGCCGGATTTTTGAAGTTGCCGGATTTCTGAATGCCGGATTTTTGAAGTTACACTGCACTGCTATACTTTAGTACATTTCTTTTTTTCTAGAAAGTGGCCAGTTGGAAACTGTATGTGATGGTTGGTGTACTTCTGTTCTTCGACATCATCATTTTGACAGCTTGGCAAATAATAGACCCACTCCAGCGGAAACTGGAAGTCTTTCCCCTGGAAGATCCACCAGGATCCCAAGACATCAAAATTGCCCCACAACTAGAACACTGTGAATCAGACAATAACGCAATTTGGCTTGGTACGTAGTCAAAACTCATGAATCCACACGCCTCTTTTAACCTTTTATGTACTGAATTATGAATACATGAAAATTTTATCTTCTAAAGCATTTTTCGTGAATTGTTTAATCTATGTTAGAAGATTTACATAATCATTTAATAAATTTTAGAAGGCTTTTAGAAGAATTGGTGGATTTAGACGGATTTATTAGATTTGAATTTATAGGGATTTTGTGCAATATTTATAACCCCACTCAAATCTTTTATTTTCAATATTTTTATATTTTTCTTAGTGTTTTGTAGAATTAGGAAATGTACAAATATAATGTTCTTACAATAAAAATATAGATATATTTCCGAATCGAAAAATTCCCCCCCCCCCCCCCCAACGCCAGGAAAACTGAAAAGATGCAAAGGCAAAAGATATAATCCTTTTAAAAATATTTCTGTTTTGTGTAACCAATAATGTTTTTGGAACAAGATAAAGTAATGTAGCTATACCTCATTTTAAACTGTATTACAAGTAATCGGTGTATTAAATGAATTTTATAACAAGTTATTTTAATGGTGCGTATAAACGTCACTAGATAAAGGGTTAATTGCTAAAAGGTGTAAAATGGAAACTTTAAAATTAGTTTTATTAGACTGTTTACATGTTTCGGCTCATCCGAGCTATTTTCAAAACAAAAAAAAGTATTCTAAAATTGCACGATCTATGATGTAAAGATCTGACACGCCATCGTTCATTTTTCCATCTACTCTTTCAGCTCACGCACGTTATTAGCCATTTCACATTGTAGGGGAACCCGAGGCAGAACGGGGTACCAAGTTGAAAATATGTTTCAAACATACAAAAGGGTTAATTAAGAGAGCTGGAAAATTTTCTATGAACAACATTATCTCTAATATATAAAAATGAAAATTTGTCTGTCTGTCTGTAATGCTATACAAATCCACAGTTTGGAAGTGAGAATTCTGAAATGTTATGTACATGTGTATTAAAACACGGCCGAGGTAACTAAAGTAATTCGGAATCGAAATAACTTATAGTTCATTTTCAATTAATAAAAAAAACCACCCATTTACCAGCAATTTCCTATCAAATTTAACGATTTTTCGTTATAGCAGTTGCCAAAAATTAAAAATCCACAATAAAATTCTTACCACAACAATTACCTTTCTATTGCAAGACGTATTGCATATTACGTACGCCACGCTGCAATATTAAAAAGCTGTAGCGGGTATTGCGATAATTCTTTTACCTCACATGCAAATAATTAGATATATATATATATATTACGTACGCCACGTTGCAATACTAAAAAATCCCTGCCGACTCGGGCCTACAGGCGGAGGTAGATTTCGAAGTTAAGTACTAAATTCACCAACAAAACTTAAAACAAAGTTAGAGATAAGCCCAGTTTCTTCACTTTACGGAGCTAAACAATTTGTGAAAATTCTAATATACACGAATACACACACGCATGTATATGGAATAGGTTTAAAAAATGGCTAAAGCAAATTCAGAGAACCTCAAAGTGTTAAAATAAGTTAATATTTCCATAATGGGTTTTTATCATGTTTTAATACATTTCTTCAAACTTACATGGCGTTACATATTCACCTGTTGAAGTCCATTTTATTTCCAGTATGACGTAATATTTTGTTTTTGTTTTTAATTCGTCAAACTAATTATTTCATTTTGAGTTTTCATGCGGAAATCTTGCTCTAGAAAACTTATGACGTAATATTCAACTTGTTTCCAATTCGTCAAACTATTTATTTAATTTAATGCTTCACGTGAAAATTTTGCAATAGAAAAGCAATTGTTGTGGTGAGAATTTTATTGCCTTTTTTTTTTTTATTGTTAGCAATTGCTATAACGTAAAATATTTATTTTTTCCTGTCATTGTTGTGTAAGAGCTGGTTTTATCAGAGTCATGTTAAGACGGTATTCAAAATTTTTAACCTTCCCAATTTCCATTCCCTTGGGCCGATTTTGCCCATTTTCAATCCCCGCCGAGATATTAACCATCTCAAAGTTATTGGCGAGTTTGAAGACGATCCGTGCATAATTGCGACTTTTATCATGCGAACAAAATTTAGTACATACATACATATATATATATATATATACTAGCAAACCCCGCGGCTTTGCTCGCGTAATATTTGAAATATGCCAAATGATATTTATATGTCTATTTTTTATTAAAAGGTACTAACTAAATTTTTATTTTATTAAAAGGTAATATTTTATTTTATTAAAAGGTAATATTTTATTTTATTAAAAGGTACTTATTACTTTTAGGAATAATTTAAAAAAATGACTATTTAAAACACAGTTTGATTAAATATCATTGTTACACTGCATAAGGCAGAAATCAGACTTAAATTAATAAAACGAAATAAAACTAAATAAATAATAATTTAGAAAATATTTTGAAACTTTTACGCTCAATTAATACGCTCATTTCAGTATTCATTTGAAGTTTTGAATTTTTTAGAAACCATCTTCTTACATCTTAAAATTAACCATCATGTCAAATTCCAAGTCCTACCACCTCTCTCAACATAAAGGGCTATGTTGAAATAGGAACTGTCACCCTTAATTTGCCAACATTAATTTTGAAGTTGATTTGATATTCCACTGAAACGTAATTTAGAAAGCTTTTAAAGGCCTTTTTTAGAGCGTTTGTTGTTCCTGTGAATCCCAGGTGGTAAAATCATCAGCATAAAATATAGCCTGTGTAGGATCAGAGACTGTTACCATTGATTCGCAACTATTACTTTTATATTTGGTTTATATTTCCTGAAATAGCGTAGAAATCGTAATTAATATTTTTTTAGAATGCTTTTCGCACCTCCCCTTCACTTCACTCCTTTTTAATTCGAATTTATTTTCGACAGTCCTTCGAGGGAATTTATATTTTATAAGTAACTACAATGCCATATTTAAAGTTTCTAGCCTTTTCAGTATCACAGAAATCGCAATTTAGAAAGTTTTTAGCTACTGCAACTCTCTGGTGGTAGTGGCACAGACATAAAATATAGCTTATGTTTGAGCAGGTTCTATCACCAACAATTTGTTATCATTATTTATTTTAATCGGTTTGGTATTTGAAAAGATTACATAAAAATTGTAATTTATAACGCTTTTCGCTCACTTCATCTTTTTAAATTTGAAATTTTCTTTCGACAGTTCATAGAAAGCAGTTGCATCTTGTAAGTAAATAACATGCCATACTTCAAAGTGTTAGACCCTTCAGTTATGCAAAAAACGCAAATTAGAACATGTTTTGCTTTTTCAACCCTCAGATGGTAGTGACAGCAACATAAAATATAACCTATGTTATAGCAGGGACTGTCACCATTGATTTGCAACCATTACTTTTGAAATAGCTTTGGAATTTCCTGAGATTGAATAGAAATCGCAATTTAGAACGTTTTTAGAATGCTTTTCGCGCATTTTCATCCCTTTTTAAATTTCCAATTTTTTCGAAACTGTTCTTAAAGATCATTTATATGTAATACATATGTACCTTGCCTAATTTTAAGTTGCTAGCCTCTACCGATCACAAAAATCGAAATTTGGAGCGCTTTTTTGCTCCTGCAACGTCTAGGTGATAGTGATACCGACTTAAAATAGCGTCTATGTTAGAGCAGAGGCTGTCAGCATCAATTTCTTAACATTACTTTTGAAATCAGTTTGATTCTTCCTGAGATATTGGTGACAAATCGGCATTTAGAACGTTTTTAGAACGCTTTTCGCTCATTTTGCTACTGCATCTCCTCTGGGTTAGTGGAAACATACATAAAATATAGCCTATCTTGGAGCAAGATCTGTCACCATCATTTTAACACCATTATATTTGAAATCGGTTCAGTATTTCCTGAGATTGCATAGAAATTGAAATTTAGAACGTTTTTTACAACGCTTTTTGCGCATTTTGACCCCCCCCCCCTTTTAAATTTCGATTTTTTAGGAAATGTCCTTAGAGATCATTGATATCTTATAACTAACTACCATTCTAAATTTCACGATTCAAGGCCCTTCCGTCACGAAAAAAACCGCAATTTAGAACGTTTTTCTCCTGCAGCCCCTTTGAGGTAGTGGCACCGACATAAAACATAGCCTATGTTGGAGCAAGGATTTTCACCATCATTTTGACGCCATTATTTTTTTAATCGGTTTGGTATTTCCTGAGATTGTGTAGAAACTACCATTTAGAACGTTTTTTAGAACGCTTTTCGCGCATTTTCACCCCTTTTAAATTTCGAATTGTTTAAGAACTGTTCTTAGAAATCCTTTATATCTAATAAGTAGCTGATACTTCAAATTTCATATTTCTAGGCCCATCAGTAACACATAAATCGCATTTTTAGAACGTTTTTTGCTCCTACGCCCCCTTTGGGGTAGTGGCGCCGACATAAAACATAGCCTATCTTGGAGCAAACGTTGTCACTATCATTTTGACACCAATATTTTTTAAATCGGTTTGGTATTTCCTGAGATTATGTAGAAACTACCATTTAGAACGTTTTTTAGAACGCCTTTTGTGCATTTTCACCCCTTAAATTTCGAATTGTTTAAGAACTGTTCTTAGACACCATTTATATCTTATAAGTAACTAATATTCCAAATTTCATATTTCTAGGCCCTTCAGTTACGCAAAAATCGCATTTTTAGAACGTTTTTTGCTCCTGCACCCCCTTTGGGGTAGTGGCACCGACATAAGATATAGCCTATGTTCTAAGTTGGGCGAACACCATCATTTTCATACCATTACTTTTGGAATCGGTTCGGTAGTTCCTGAGCTTATCTCCGACAAATAAACAATTTTTTCCTCTTTATAATATGAGTATAGATATAGATTACATCATTTCAAAATGCCTAAACACCATAACTCCAAAAGGAAGGTGTATATCTGCAGAAATTTTTTAACTATAAAATACATAAAAGAACAGGAAAGACAGGTAAAAAAACAAAAACAGTCTGTTCTTCATCAGTGGGAGGACAGACAAAAAACTAACTCCACCCCCACTTTTAAAATTTGCAGGTTTCTGAACACACGCCCACCCTGCACTCAATATTGAAAAACTATTGTCATACTTTTTCAATAGTCAATAGTTTTTCAATATTGAGTGCAGGGTGGGCGTGTGTTCAGAAACCTGCAAATTTTAAAAGTGGGGGTGGAGTTCGTTTTTTGTCTGTCCTCCCACTGATGAAGAACAGAGTGTTTTTGTTTTTTTACCTGTCTTTCCTGTTCTTTTCGTGTATTTTATAGTTAAAAAATTTCTGCAGATATACACCTTCCTTTTGGAGTTATGGTGTTTAGGCATTTTGAAATGATGTAATATGTTTTATTACATTTGATATGTGCTGCTGTAGCGCCATTCATGCGGTAATTTTTCATTAATTTTGAAATAATATATATATATATATATATATAAACTTTTTAGGTGGGGGTGGTTTTGGGTTCCTGGGGTCCTATAATGAAAAGTTATGAAGGATTTTTTAAAAAGTCGCACCATGGTAACGACTGCAATAGGTAGTATTTCTTACGAAATCTACCTAAAAGCTGTAGCGGGTATTACGATAATTCCTTTACCTCACATGCAAATAATTAGAGATTATTTAATTGCGCTTAATTATTACAAATTTTTAAAAATAAGGAAACACGTTTTATAACAAACATCAACAAAACTTTTTCTATTTATTCCCTTATTCCAAAGATATCGTTTTATCGTCTGCTGCCATAGTTTCATTAAAGAAAAAAAGACACGGTAGTAAAAAAATATTTTACACGGAAAAAATTGTTTTGTTGAAACAACTAAATTTTGGTTAATATAGCTCCAACCAAATATTTTGATTGGAAGGATCAAATTTTGTTTAGACTAACCAAATGATTTTGTTAATTCAACAAATCATTTGGTTAATCCAACCAAAATTTGGTCATTCCAAACAAAGTACTTGGTTGGAGCTATATTAATCAAAATTTAGTTGTTTCAACAAAACAGTTTTTTCCGTGTACTAATTCGAATAGTTATTTTTAATTTTGGTTTTAGAATTAAATTCATGAACTCCGGTGCATAGAACGGGTTAAACAGCTAGTAATGTAATAATCACAAAAATTTAATAATATTGTAAGAAAACAAAAGAACAATATTTTTTTTTTCAGAAACTGAACAATATGTCATTTGTCCCGTTCTGCCAACGGTGTGGTAACGACAAGTAATTATAAAAACACATAAAATTTGGAGAAAAAAAATAAGTTTGCTTTATATTTATTTAGTTTTAAGTGACTATAAAGGTTTAATTACAGTTTTCATTTATTGTGTCCTTTTCTTAAGCCTATTGACAAAATTCACACGCTAGGACAGTCTCATCCTCTTCGCTATCTATTGCCGCACAAGAATTATGTGCCACATTTTTTTGGACATGGAACAGGCGACCGAAATTTCAACTGACTTTGAGAACAATTCACTGCAATATAAACATTCACAATCAAAAAAAGTTAGTTACAAATATTTCGGGGCAGAACCCCATTCTGCCCCACACGTTCTGCTTTAGGGACACGATTTAGGTTAGAGAGGTAAGGTCACTCGAGAAGGATACTTAAACAAACGCTTAACTACACGGAACTAAAGACAATTAAACGTACTTCAAGCATGAGCTAACTATAGTTGTAATGTAAACAAATATGTATGCCTTACCTTGTTTACAAAATTATCAGAAATTACAATACAGGAGCAAAAAATCGTACAACGAAAAATTCAAGCACCAACGCTCGAGAAAACTAGACTAACATGGCTGCCGAAGTTGAAAGGCAACATGTTTTCCTACTTCGTCTTCTTGCCACTCGCTGCAGCACCTCCTCGACACCGAAAAACGTCAAACTTCGTTCCGCCCTGGTACCCCGTTGCGCCCCGGGTTTCCCTATGCTTTTTTTTATATTCGTAACCATGGAGTAAATTCGAGCCATAATTTTGGTAAGTTAAATGATGCTGCGTCGTTTCATATTGAATTTTTTGCGCGTTACAATCTCTGTGGTTTCTCTTATAACGGATGGATAGTATAGATTGGGGCGAAATATGATCTTATTTCATTGAAATTTATTTGGATGGTTTTTTCTTGATAAAATCTTGCCAGGGCTGTGATTTTTCTACTATAATTTACATCAGCTATAAGCTCTTTTTTTTCTATATTTAAATTTCTTGCTAGCCATGCCAGTATAGTAGTCCTTTGATTCGCCTGCTCTAATAAATTGTATTTCATATACTCCTGAATAATTCTCAAAGATAATTGGGTCAATTTTAGTGCAAATGATATTAGTAATATCGAATTGAGTATGTTTGGATCAAAAATGAACCCATGCTTTCTCAACTTTGAAACATCACATCTTATCAAACTCAAACGAAACGATAATTTTATGTTTTGTAATGGTTTATTTTATTCATGGCAGCATAAAACATATTCATTAATAATACCCTGGCAATCAGGGAATAATTTTATTTGTATTCCTCGGAAGGGCTATATCTTGCGCCTCCTTTATAATGGGGGTAAACGGGTTAGTTTCCCTTAGAAAGGCCCCCCAAAAGGGCACTCCTTCTCGGGCCTATATCCCAAGAGTAGATAATCGGCCGTCAAAAAGCAACCAACCAACCTTTATAATGGGTAAGATTACAGTACGTTGTTGTTATGAGTGCTTCGTATATTCCTGCGCGGTCGGTCCGCTCCGTCCATGGGATCATAAATGAGTACATAAAAATTCATATTTGAATACTTCGATGAGATAAAAAATTAGTACATAACGGTTCATATCGGAACATATCCAAAATCATCAAAATGAGTACATGTGTTTCTCAATTTTGAGTACATTTGGATCGGAGCTATTTTGAGTATGCGACGCATTTAAAATTGAGTAATTTTTACTCGATTTCGAGAAGCTATTATTTTCAGTGTATATAGTTATATAATAAAACAAAAAAAGATATTTAAATTAGTAACATAGCAAAAGAAGTATAATTGCGCGATTTAGGAAAATTAATATAGCCAGTATTAGCTATTTATATAATAAGTATGAAACGTAAAACTATCATAATGTAAAATTTCTAAGTTCTGAATTTATAACAAAAATCAGATTTTCTTTGATAAATATATCTTAATTTCAAACCTTTTTATCATTTTAAAATGTCAAAATCTGTAATGCAAATTTAATTAGTTTTAAATAATGTTTGATTAGTGATATACGCTTAAAATAAAAATGCATACACCTCTTTAAAGCAAATTGGATTATATGAAAGAAAAATTTTTTAGCAAGCAAATGATATACTTTTAAGATTTATGTTACAGTGGAGAGTTTGTCTTTCCATAAAAATATACAAAAAATTAATGAAGATCTTAAATATCTTTTACGCACATCTTGGATATAATTTTTTTTATATAAATATTCATCCTTGCGGCTCTCGGGGTCTCGGGCCCTATATAGAATGTCACCGGGCCCCATGCGGCCCGCGCGCCTCAGCTTGAGTATGACTTATCGAAAATATTTATTCCTCATTTAGTAAATTAATATTGGCAGAATATTGGATTAGTATTCTTCAATACTGCTCCAATATTGAGAGCTGCATCTCTATAATAATAGCCTAAGTCATGTGACTGTCATCAATAGTTCCGGGCTGACCGTTTCGCTTTTTATATGCCAGGTCACCATTTTTTACATTTTTTTATTTTTCGCATGGTAAATTAAAACAATGCTTTGATATTCAAATTAAAAGTCATGGTTTTTGGTATTATTTATTATTTTTCTTTTCTTTTTCTTAAAAAGGGGAAAGAAAAAGTGAAAGTCATGAATTTCAAATTAAAATTATGTATTTTAAATAAAATGAGTGAAGTTATTATATTTTAGATGAATTTAATGAAATATGAAAAAATGCGATTGGAAAGACAATGTTTGATGATTTATCACTTGCGCCTGGCTAGCATAAAAAGGTACTACTTAGTTATACCATTTACCCATTTCGCCAAATTATATAAATCGCCAAACCACTCGCCAAATTATACAAATTGACATAATTTTCATTTTAAATAGCGAAAGAAAAATAAATTAGTATAACATTAATAAAAATACAAATAAAACGTCGAAATAAAAATAACTTGATGACGTAAACACATGTAACTTGCTTAAAAACAAGCAAATATGACATTTATGATCAACCATTATTGATATTTAATCTTATAGCTTGACGATATATTTTTGGTCGACGGGATACCCAAGTAGTACCCATAAAAATACGGAGTTCTTGATTTCTCTACTAGAAACTTCTGATTTGGCGAAGTATTGAGAAAGTAAATTAAATTTTGGATAAAAGTAACATGATACAATGCTTAGCACACATCTAACGGAGACCAAACTGGTCGCCAAGGGCGGCTAGTATCTAGAATATTTATTGACTTGTCAATTTTTACTCAGCATTGTTGAAATGTTGCACTATAGCGTATAACAAAGCACTACGAACATTCCCTATTGTATTAAATAGTCACGAACTATCTTTATCAAAATAAAAATATTAAATAATATGCCAACCAATTTTTTCACGAAATTTGCTAAGCATTAAATGTTGCAGCATACATTTGTTTAAAAAAATGCTTATCAATTGTAAATACTCGCGAATTATTTGGATTAAAATAGATATACTGAATACGTGAATGCAGATAAAATGAAAATTTATCGGTACCAAAATACTCTTGAATTAATTACTGCAATGGAATATTTAATAACTGACTTATCACATTGCTAACTAAGCGCAGAACCAATATAGTGAAAAATGTCCAAGCCGGGAATCGAACCCGGAACCCTTGGAATAGCGTTCCAAATGCTCTACCATTTAAACTACGATGACGACACCCAGCGTAGCATCTCTCACTCACAAATGTTGGTAAGGCTGCAACTGTAGCACAAGATGGAGCGTAATTTCACTGCTGAAAATTAATTGAAAAATTCATTTAACTATTATATATTACTGCAGTAGTACAAAACAAAATAGGTGTTGCTATCCAACGTACTATTTATTCACAAATTAAAAAATGATGTAAAATAAACATATGAATAAAATAAATTTCAACGTTTCGGTTTAATCTTTAAAACCTTCATCAGGAGTAAAACTTTCTAAAATATAAATCGACAGAAACACTTATATGCTACATCTTAAAAATCTAATTCGAACTAGTAAAGAGTTCAACGGAAACTTCTCAAATCCTAAACAATGGCCCCAGATGACGCCACTGAAGATTTTAAAGATTAAACCGAAACGTTGAGATTTATTTTATTCATATATTTATTTTACATCATCTTTTAATATGTGAATAAATAGTACGTTGGATAGCAGCACCTATTTTGTTTTGTCTTAGATATTACAACGTAAAGTCCTTAATTATTACTGCAATAGTTTCTATTTTATTTTATTTCTTGTAAACTAAAGTTAAACTCTTTTCTCTCTTTTAGGCGTAATATATGGCTACAAAGGTTTGTTACTGATATTTGGGATTTTTTTGGCTTACGAGACCCGTAGCGTAAAAGTCAAACAACTCAACGATTCAAGACTTGTTGGAATGAGCATCTACAATGTCGTGGTACAGTAAATATTGTCTTATATTGTTTTAAATGAAGTTCATAATATCTGTTAAGAGTTTTAAAAATTTGCAGAAACATTTCCAAAAATAATATAACATCGTAGTTATTAAGGATTCCAGAAATATTCCGCTTATTTTCAGAAACCATTTCGAAAAGAGGTAGTGAGAAACGAGTAGTTTTGTAAGAAATTTTAGAATTATTTTCTGAAGCTAAATAGTAAAAAAGTAATTTTATTTCAGAAAATCTTTAAATTTTGAAAAACTATTGTTATCGTGATTTTGATTACTGCTTTTACGAATTGAATTCCGAAGATAATGGGAAGCTATCTGGATTAGTAGGTAACTAGGAGGTTAAATAAGGACTTTTCGTAAACCTTTGTACTATACCGGATTTTTTTTTCTTTCCAGTAAACGGTACACTAGATTTTTCTCCCGCTTTACAATTCAAGTCTTTCAGAAGCAATTGCATCTGCTAGTGCCCATGGAACCCAGGATACATTACATGCTGATGGTTAGAGGTACCAGAGAGAGAAAAAAAGATAACCATACGCCACAAATTCTACATTTTAACTTCGAGGCAGTGGCGCCAAATTATATCGGCCCATATGCGTGAGCCCACCCGACAGTTTGATTTATCCGCCCACCGAATTTCGATTGATTTAATTCGTAATTTATTTTTTTATTTATTTAATCGCTGAAATTGGTTTTAATAATGTACTCAAAATAATTTTGTTTGAAAAATAGTAAGGACATCAGTTAAACTTACAGGAGCACTGAAAACCCCTTCAGCAGATGTATAGTTACATTTCTCACATACACAAAAATATTCCTGCCTATTTTGCCATCTGTTTTGATGTCTTGAATTGATAAAGCACTTGGGTAACTAAAATGTATGCTTTTCTTGACATTTAATTATTTTTTTGCTCTTTCAATAGTCAGTAATTCCAGTGTTATTTAAAATAAATATTAACGTACTTATGAGGATATAATTTTATAAAATATTTATAAAATTATAATTATAATTATTAAAAAAAATTCTTAGAAAAAACATAATTTAACTTCGAATTATCATCTTTATTCATTCGCTCCTTCCCTCTCTCTCTCCACAAACTAGAGGTCTGCATCGGCCCGAGGCCCGGCAGAATTAGAAAAAAAAATTAACGGGCCGGGCCGATAAAAAAATTAAGCGGGACTGCCGCCCGCTATAAAAACTTAATCGAAGCCGGTAAAATATGAGCCATTTTCAATGAAGTTAACTTTCGCGAGAATAAGTATAAATGTGCGTCACGAGCCGATGATAGTTTGAATACATCAATAAAGAAATGTAGAGATCAGCATTCGACAGTTAGATGGTATCTGAGCCCGAGCTTAATTTTTTCAGCAGACTCATGCCGGGCCGAGATCAGACTTGCATTTTTTTTTCTTACATAGTCGAGCAAGGCCGGAACTGGACCTTATTGTTCTCAGGATGTGTAGGGAATGCAATGTGTTTTGTAAAAATATTAATAGCAACGAACTTCTGTTAACGAAGTTTTTGGAAACATATCTTAAAGTGGTTCTCAAATTCACTGCTCAACAATGAGAAATTTTCTGACACATTTTCTAACTCATTTTTAACTGTAAAAGCATAAAATTGACAGGCCTGACTATTGGAGGGATTTGGAATCGAACAGCGATTTCCATTTTTTATAAATAAATTACTTATCGATATATAAGACATTCTTGTCAGGTGACTGCAGGTTTTTCTCCTTTCCCGTGCTATCGCTTCTATAAATTCGATTCAAAACTTTAAATTAACAATATTTTCTCAAAGATATATTGCCTTTATCAAAAAATGGATAACGTTATTCGATTACATAGTTTCTGAATAAGAACACGTGCTAATCTTATGCGTTTCCGAAAAGAAATAAATTCAAATATGTATCAGAAAGTAGCTCCTTTGGATTTGATTGCCTTATTAAATGGCAGAGAAATATTTTTACAAATATGCTTTTTATTATACAGCTTCAAAAGTTATCATGTTTTTTAACCCTCCTTTTTTATTTTATTCTAAACTGCATTAATTTTTAATGAATCCTTATTTGAATGCTGAAACGTCTAAGAAATTTTTAAATATATTATAAAATTATCTCATAAATATGTATGCAGTATTATTCTTTAAAAGACTTTTAATTGTGTGTTTAGAAAAACCTGAATTTTTTGTGGAAAATGAGTCGGCCCTCATTTAATTTATTTTCCACGGGCCGGGCCGTGAACTGTGAAAATATAAACGGGCCGGGCTCGGGCCAAACTTTTAATTATTTCATCAGGATGGGCAGGGCCAAGATTGCTTTTGTTCGGGCCGACCCGGGCCCGGGCCTTAAAATTCCGGCCCGTGCAGACCTCTACCACACACATAGATGATAAGGGGAAATTTTTTATGTACTATTTTACTCAAAATTATTTGAGCCCACTCTTTTACTTTTACTTTTACTGCCCGAGAGAGACTGCTCAGACTAGGAAGTGAGTCTGTAGAGCATAGATTGTCCCTCCCGGTCCCCTTTATTAAGGTCTAAAAAAAAAAAAAAAGTTACAAATTTCAGCCGTGGCTGAGCCCTTCAATACGCGCTACAGAGAGCGGAGTGGTATATATAAGATATAAATAAATGTTACATTAGCAAAATTTGTGAAACAAACATAAGGACATTAAATAATGCAGTGTTATACAAAGTTAGACAATATTATACAAGTTGCTGCGACCCAACATTGGGTACTGAATAAGGGAGAATCCAAGTCCCTGTCTCAGTGATGGAGTAAAACTGAAAGGTTACTTAAGAAGTTGAAGATGTTTTTAAGCTTTGAGAGCAAAATCGGGCGCGATAAAATATTTGCTAACCAAGCAACTGGAAAAACAGGAGGGCGGCGGATATGCCAGCGAGCTGTTAAAGGACAATTATAGAAATAATGAGAGGCAACAGCATCGTCACCGCACTCACATAGAGGAGAAAGGGCTCTTTTGAACTTGAAGAGGTATGCTCCAAAAGGACCATGACCGGTAAGGAAAGCTGTAGTGGATGGAGTGAGTAGCAGAAGATCCAAAGATACCACTGGGACAAGATCATAGGTATATCTACTCTTATCTGAGTAGTACCAGTAATCCTGCCATTTTTTCATAAAATGAAGATGTCTTTTGATGTGTGAGTGCGGTACTGGAAGTGAAAAATCAACTGATGGTTTAGCAGTTGCCTCCTTTGCCAACATATCTGCCGTTTCATTTCCCAGGATACCCTTATGGGCTGAAACGTGTCTTAAATAGGTTTTCCAGAGAAGATTTTTGAGAAGTGATTTAATCTTAATAACTTGGGGATTTGTTGAGCCAAACGAACAGATAGCCTGCAGGCTTGAAAGACTATCGCTAAAAATTGGAATTAAAAAATTTTGGTTTTGTTGAGAAATCCACTTTAAAGCTTTAAAGATGGCAAAGAGTTCGGCTTGGGAAATGGAATTATTGTTATCCAGCCTGCAAGACCAACGATGAGTCACTTCACTCCCTTTCGTAGCGCAGAAAGCTGCACCTACTCCGGTAACAGTGCGTGAGCCATCGGTGAAGACCATAACATTTTGAGTGGGAGAGTAAGAATTTTGAGCCGGCGCTACTACTTCGAGGCATAAGAATTTTGGCAAGAAAATATTAATACAAGATATTCGTTAGATAGTAGCATATGGATAATTTTGAATTTGAATTTGTAAATAAACTAGTTAATTTAGCAAGGCCAAACATTACACAAGAATTGTTGACAACCCTGTGAGAAGGCATTAGATCATCAAATTGATTGTTAGAAGCTATTTCTTCGCCATAATGATTATGAAAAGAACAAGATGTATAAATAAAAATTATAACAAACTCTACAAGAGGAAGTACTTCGGTATTTTTTATCGATGGAATAACGGTTCCTTTCATGTCCAAGCGGAAAGTTTAGTAATTGCGTGGGAGTATTTTAACACCAGAAAGGATAATTACTTCTATCATTTATTTAGAATAGGAAAACATAGGGTTTAAATTAAATTTAATATAATTTAATCAATGAATAGGGATAGAAAATGATATTTAATAAAAACTAATTTAAACCTATACTATGTCATTTCACATCACGCTTTATTATAGTTATTAAAATATTTTACTGTGCTTTATATTAGACAAAGAGGCGGCTGCACAAACTATCACTTCATCGAGGTTATGGCTGAAATTAGTTAAAGATTAGTTAAAACTTGATTCGCATATTAAAATACAACTGGTCTGCCAAGTCATATCTTGGTGGAAAACACCTGCAGACCCAATTTTAATCGTTAATCGGTAGGTTTATCATTGTGTTTTCCTGCTCTCTCAGTCCTCTATGTTTTCATACCGTTGGGTGCAGGAAAATATATTGATAAACCCACCGATCAACCACTAAAGTCGGGCCTGCACGTGGTTTCCACCAAGGTATGACTTGGCAGACCAATTGAATTTTAATATGCTAATCGAGTTTTGTCTAATTCTGGAATTTTAGCCGCCAACTCGATGAGGTGATGGTCGCCTCCCGATCGATATGGTATAGCTTTGAAAAGTGCTTATTACATTTACAATTGAAATTAGTTTCTGTGTTCAATGACTCACTCCTTGCAGACATTTTAAGAAATATATATAGGGTGTTTATAAAGTCCCGGACCCATTTTGATGTTTAATAACTCATAAAATAATAAAGATAGATTAAAATTAATAACATAAATGGTTAGATAGACTCAAAAAATTTCATGATCCTTGTCAATGAACTTCCACGTGTGCCCCCTTCGTCGCACGGAGAATATCAAGTCGATAGTCAATTTCACGCCAGGTAGCGGCAAGCATGTCGGCATCCACAGAGGCTATTGCGGTTGTAATTCTGGCTTTTAAGTCATCAATTAGACATGTTGGAAAACTTCGTATTTCCACAACTAGAAGAGCTTCAGCCACATGTCATTTTGCACGAAGATGGTGCACCATTTCATTGGGGTACCATCGTTCGTACTTCTTTGAATGACCATTTTCCAGGAAGATGGATTGGGCGAGGAGGTCCAATTCCTTGGCCACTCAGATCACCTGATATAACGCCGCTGGACTTTTTCCTTTGGGGATTTGTAAAGGACAATGTTTACAGGAGGAGAGTGTTGAACATTGATGACTTAAAAGCTAGAATTACAATCGCAATAGCCTCTGTGGATGCCGACATTCTTGCCGCTACCTGGCGTGAAATTGACTATCGACTTGATATTCTCCGTGCGACGAAGGGGGCACACGTGGAAGTTCATTGACAAGGGTCGTGAAACTTTTTGAGTTTATCTAACCATTTATGTTATTAATTTTAATCTATCTTTATTATTTTATGAGTTATTAAACATCAAAATGGGTCCGGGACTTTATAAATACCCTGTATTTTAAAATATGTCCGTCATATTATAATTTCTAATAAAATTAATCTAACTGGAATGAAATATGAGTATTAGATGCATTTTTGAAATCCAAATTTTGTAATTAAATACCGAAATTAGTTTCTAAATTGCATGAAATTTTAAAGCTGTTTCGTGGTTACAGGTACTGTGTCTCATAACAGCTCCAGTCACCTTGGTGATCAGCAGTCAAACCGATGCAACATTTGCCTTTGTTGCCCTTGCAATCATCGTTTGTTGCTTCCTCTCCATGGCTCTTATCTTCATACCAAAGGTAAGGGCTATTTTTATCCATAGATTAACATCCAAGATCGGACATTCCCATAGAGCTTAATGGTAATGCGATTGCGATCGTAGCGCCTTTAGTGACAATGGGGAAGAAACTCCCCATCCTTGTAGTATGCTTATTATTGAGTATCTACCTTATTGTGATCTTTCTTTTTTTAATGTTGCATGTTTACGTTTTCGATAGAATCTTACACCGATACATGAACATAGAATAGACATTCTATTTTATACATCTAATATCTATTCTATGTTCATGCACGGATGTATGGTTTTTTTTTTTTTTTTTTTTTTTTTTTTTTTTTTTTTTTTTTTTTTTACATGATTAGTGAACGGTTTTAAGTGCAACGAATACTAGGTAAAAATTTCGTCTTGACTGCTATACAGGGTGTCCGGTCTCAACGGTGTCCAATGGCTAATTCCTAAACCGCTAGTCATAGACATATAGTTCCAATTACAAAAATGTTTTAAATCAGGTAAAGAAATATTTTAAAAGCGATTTGGGTCAATAAAAACATTTCTTAAAAAATTACGAAATTTAAATTTTTATACGGTCCCCCGGTCCTATAAGTTATATTTAGTAAAATTTTCCTTTTACGCTGACAAGTAATACAAAAAAAGTTCCGTTGTTCTACGATTAAAATTGACCGAGTAATACCTGTTTAAAGTTGGAGCATATTTTTTGCTTCAAATTGGGTGTCATTCACAAATTTAGTCGAAATATGATTTCGTCAGATATATTAAAAAATGATTGAGAGTAAAATTAACATTGCAATATAAACTTGAAATATTTAGTCATTCTGACATATTAATGCAAAACACACAGTTTGTAATAAACATTTAAGAAGAAAGAAAAAAACAGAATTTTTGTTAAATAAAATGATGCTAAATTAACAGCCTCAATTCTTTAGAAAATGATACGTATTTTAAAATATTATTAGATTACACTAGCCTGCAAAAGTTGGGTTATTTCATATTTTTTACCTTTTGATAATTGGTTCTTATGTATTCTGTACAGCTGAATCCGGAATTGACCTTCATTTTTAGCCATCACATCAGGATTTTTCGCAAATTGTAAATTTTAAAGTTAAAACGTTCAAAGTTAAAATTTAATCTCCTCCCCCATCTTATCACACCACCCAGCTGTAAGAATCCCAAGATAAGGAAAAATATCGAATAAATTATTGAATAAAATAAAATAAAATAAGTTTTACATATGTTTTATAGTATGTGATTTTCGCTATATTTTAACTTACACATTTGCAAAAAAATTCTAACGTGATGGTTAAAAATGAAAGTCATTTTCAGATTTAGGGCTAAAAAGTACGTAAAAATCAATTATCAAAAGTTAAAAAAATACAACCATCTCCTCTACTTTATAGTATCCTATTTTTGTTATTCTTTAAATACGACAATTTATTATTTGCGAAATATCCTGACATGATGGTTAAAAATTAAGCAATTTTCGTATTCAGTGCTAAAAAATACATAAAAGTTAAAAAACCCAACAGTCTCGGTCTTGTATTATCTAATCTAAAACTTTTTCTTAAACTTCTTTTCTTAAACTAATCTGTCCGAAATTTTTTGTGTTATCCTGTAAAATAAGTATAAATGGTAACCACCGAAAATTATAATAATATTCGATTGTTATCGTATTTGCGCCAGTATGTAAAATGTAATTTCGATCGGATATGTTATTTCAGCCAATCTTAAACTTAATAAATGTTAACTTAATCGTAATACTTGTATGATTTTTTTCAAAGCGCAGATTCACATGAAATGAGATCTTCGAATACTTTAAGCATTTGGAATGTGACCTCTCAAAGCCAAGCCGAACTCGTTTGTTTTCAGAGCAGAAAAGTGGCATAAGTCACGCATTTTTAAAGTTTCATAACTCGCACAATTTTAGTGTTATATGAATGGGACTTTTTTTGTCTTACTTGTCAGTGTAATAGGAAAATTTTACTAAATATAACTTATAGGACCGGGTGACCGTATAAAAATTTAAATTTCGTATTCTTTAAGAAATGTTTTTATTGACCCAAATCGCTTTTAAAATATTTCTTTACCTGATTTAAAGCATTTTTCTAATTGGAACTATATGTCTATGACTAACGGTTTAGGAATTAGCCATTGGACACCGTTGAGACCGGACACCCTGTATATCAAAAGCAATGGTGTAACATAAAAATATACGAAATGTTGAACTCTACAAGTCCCAGAAAATTTCCTAATTATTCCCCTTTGGCAGGAAAATTTTTATAGCCCGTGTTTTATAAATTTATGAAGTTTAACGTATTAAACAATCGTTACAATAATCTTTTAAAATTTATGCATTTTCACTTCCTTACAGATAAAATAAAAATATTATTTTTAATGTAAATAACGTACAATCAATTCAATAATGTTTATAATATTAACATATAAGAAATAATAATATTAATAATAATACAGATAGGGAAAAATTCCTTTCGACAAATTTTTAGAATTGTATAAATCTAAAACTTAAAAATAAATAGAGGTACTGACATTACACTCAGTAAAATTTTATTCGATATGAATAAATTTGACACAATACCTGAATTTGATTTTTTACAATTTAATCCTATAAACTTACATATTTGCATTCTTAACAGAATTTTCTGGCGGCTTTCTTTTATATTATTAGTCTAATTATCATTTTGTAAGTTAAAAATGAACAATACAAGTACGGTAAAAAAAAAAGCAGCTAAATAAATAAAGCAAGCATGAATAGAATATCGTCTGACACCTGCTTCGTTTTAGGAACGAATAGATATTCAAACCATAGAGGATAAACATATTTCTCCAACATAGGTAAATTTCGGAGGTTTGTTAGTTCTTCCCCCTTGTTGGTAGTGACGCTAGTACTGTTGCCATTACAGATTTTGCCGTAAATGTCCCATCTTGGTTCTTAATCTATGTTTTTATCAAGATCCGTGAATGGCAATCCTGTATACCGTCAACCGGGGCTTTGGTCTTTGCGGGGTTACTTTGCTCCATCCCATTAAAAAAAAATCCCTGCCGGCTCGGGCCTACAGGCGGAGGTAGATTTCGAAGTTAAGTACTAAATTCACCAACAAAACTTAAATAAAGATTAAAGATAAACCCAGTTAATTCCTTCGCTAAGAATGAGCTCTAGGGAGCTAAACATTTTGTGAAAATTCTAATATACACAAATACACACACGCATGTATATGGAATAGGTTTAAAAATGGCTAAATCAAATTCAGAGAACCTCAAAGTGTTAAAATATGTTAATATTTCCATACTCGGGTTTTTATCATGTTTTAATACGTTTCTTCAAACTCACATGACGTTACATATTCGCCTGCTGTGGTCCATTATATTTTCAATATGACGCAACATATTTTTTTTTGTTTGTTTGTTTTAATTCGTCAAACTATTTATTTCATTTTGAATTTTCATGCAGAAATCTTGCTCTAGAAAACTTATGACGTAATATTCAATTTGTTTTCAATTCGTCAAACTATTTATTTCATTTTGAATTTTCATGCAGATACCTTGATCTAGAAAACTTATGACGTAATATTCAATTTGTTTTCAATTCGTCAAACTGTTTATCTAATTTAATTTTTCACGTGAAAACATTGCATTAGAAAAGCATTTGTTGTGGTGAGAATTTTAGTGCTTTTTTTTAATTGTTGGCAGCAGCTATAATGAAAAATATTTATTTTTTCCTGCCATTGTTGTGTAAAAGCTGGTTTTATCAGAATCATGTTAAGAAGGTATTCAACATTTTTAACCTTCCCAATTCCCATTCCCTTGGACCGATTTTGCTCATTTTCAATCCCCGCCGAGAAATTAGCCATCTTAAAGTTGTTGGCGAGTTTGAAGACGTTCCGTGCATAATTGCGACTTTTATCGTGCGGACAAAATTTAGTACATACATATATATATATATATATATATATATATATATATATAAAAACTTTTTAGGTGGGGGTGGTTTTGGGTTCCTGGGGTCATGTAATGAAAAGTTATGAAGGAATTTTTAAAAGGTCGCACCATGGTAACGACTGCAATAGGTAGTATTTCTTACGAAATGTACCTAAAAGGTTTTATTCTTTGTATTGAACAAATAATGCAAGGTAATTCGGAGTTTTTGCCGTTGAAAAATATTTTAGACCCTACTATATGGCATTTGAATAGTTTGGGGGTAGTTAAAAATTTTTTAGTGGCAACACTGGATGTCTTAGTAAACGACTGTTTTCGTGTGTAGATTTTAACTCCCCAAACTTTCTATAGTGAGACAAACTGGATAAGAGATACAAATAAGGTAAGTGTCAAAATATTAACTTTAGAAACCTGTAACTCATGTGTGATCATAGTTTTTCCTTTAACTTTTTATTTTGACAGAAAATGTTTACGTTTTCACAAAGCTAACATGAAAACTAGTTTTTCGGGGCTACTTTGTGCCAGGCATTCTTTGGTCCGAAAGTTGTCCCAATTACTCAGAAATGCCTTTTATACAACCAAATCTCTTAAAATATGTATTAAGTAACATTTTTTTCAAATGTTACTTTAGCAAAATGTTACAGTAATTATTTTTGTCCCAGTTGCTGATGATAACATGATGAAAACTGTTTCTCGTGTCTTTAATATTAACATTTGGTTTATTAGGTTTAAATATTTAAAAAAAAAATAATAATAATGTTTATCAAGTTTGCAGCATTAATTCATTGGCAGACCCCAAATTGGTTTCAATATTCCAACATATGAAATGTAATCATTTTATATGAAAATAAGTGAATGGACCAAAGAAGCTCCCAACAGGGGCTACTTTGTTCTAAAAATTTTAAAATGGTAAAAAAAAAATAAAAAAAATAAAAAATTGCCCCTTTAAAACTATACAGTTTGCTTCTTTGTTTGCTGTTAATTGATTACAATTCAATTTCGACGTTGAAAAATCATATATAATATTTTTTTTAATAATGGAAATATTAATGGAACCAGGAAAAAGTGGCCCAAACCCGAGTTGGTTTACGGTACACTGTAAAAAAAAAATACTGCCAGTTTTCCGGTAGGAATCGGAAAAATAGTTGCACTTATCATACCGGAATAATTTCCGACCCAGCTCGGAATAAAATCCGTAAAAATAAGGAAATAGTCAGTGAAACGGTATTTTACAGATTTTATTCCGATTTTACGGATTTTATTCCGAGCTGGGTTGGAAATTATTGCGGTACGATAAGGGCAACTATTTTTCCGATTCCTACCGGAAAACTGGCATTATTTTTTTTACAGTGTATTTCAAGTTCAATACACTTTAACTTTCTCTTCAACACATATTGTACAAGAAGCTTTAATTTTAGTATCAGGGAATGTTTTAAACCACCTCAATTGGCCAGTCCCTGTCACACCAGGAAGAAAATACAGGGTGATTCAAAAAAGATGGGGAAAATTTTAAGAGGTTCTTCGCCGTTGTACTGCGTACATAACAGCTGCCGGTCAATGTTTTGAGCACTTATTGTAATCAAATGCCATGAAATTTGTTTTCGTAACTTAACTTAATCGTTCATTGTGTGTTTTTGCCTCGTATAAGAACATTACTTTTAGCGCCCTCTAACTTTTTTACGTTTAGTTTTCGACCATGCATTCTTTGATACAAAATGTTTGTTTGGGTGTGTACTATCACCTCTTAAAATTTTCCCCATCTGTTTTGAATCACCCTGTATAAAGTAAACTCTTCCTAGTTACCCACGATTCCGAAAAGCGTTCTACATCCTTAGAAACCTCAGAAACCAATATATTTTCGAGATTTAAAAATGTATTCATAAAATCAAAGTTTATTTTGCTGGCACTCATTTACAGAGAGTTTTCACGTAGTTTTTATAGCGTATTAATCAGTTTTCTAAAACCGGAATATCGGTCACAAACTACACAATATGAAAAGCTCACCATTTTCCTTAAATTGCGTTGCGTATTTAAATGAATGGAACGACAATTAATAAAAATATTCCTTGACGATGGCCACGGGAATTGTAGGCCGAAAGTATTAGGAAATTTAAATAAAATGTATAGTTTTAACTTGTAACATCTTTATTATAATAATCTTTGTCGCCTTTTAAGTAAAACGGTGAGCTTTTAAAGTTCATATTGTGTTATTTTGCGATTGAATCAAGGTGGAATGTTGCATTTCGTCTTATGATTTTATTTACCGGAATATCGGTTTTTAGTGGGCTTCCGTGTGGCCGAGTGGTTAAGGCACCACACAGCTAATTGCTTGAAAGCGTAGGAGGTCTGTGGGTTCGACTCCCGCTGGCTCCGTTACACACTCTTTGTGGAGCTCCCGATAGTAAATTCTCTGGTGTTGCTAATTCCCTTGTGCTATCTTATCCTTGTATATTAATGAAATTTTTATGTCTGATTTGTGTAATTGTTTCTGTGTATAAAATAAAGGATCATTCGAGGCGACAGCCATTTTAGCTATAGGCCCCAAAGCAATCTCCAATTCGGTGGACTTAAAAGAAAAAGTCGGTTTTTAGGGTGCTATCAATGCTCACAACTCTCTAACATTTTCAGTTGTGTAATTGAATTTATAGTTTCAAGATTAACAAAATATTGTCAATTTTAATGTTAATGTTATTGCTGTCAATTTACCATGCTTTTCTCTAAAACATGTACCGGGTGTCCTAAAAAGGGCTGACTGATTTTAAAATTCAATAACTTGCAAACGGTGACAGATATTTAAAAAATTCTTGCAGGAGGGTTATGTATGATGTCAGGAGTTTTTTATTGTGATTCTCGATTTTAGTTCAAATTATGAACAATAGATGGCGCTGCAGGCAATATACGCTAAATTCAGGCACGATTTTGGTAATTCGGGATACAGATCAGCATGGGCCGGTCTCGGGCCGATTTTCATTCACGGAACTTGGACCGGGCCGGGCCTAGTCTCCACCCTTTTCGAGCCGGCCCCAGGCCATACTTTTTTCTGGAGACTCAGGCCGGGGACAGGCCATACTTTTTTCTGAAGGCTCGGCCGGGCCGGGACTGGTTTCAGTGCTGGTCTTCACGACCCAAAATTTTCAGTCCTAGTTTTGACCCTGCCCGTATGAAAATCATTGTCTCAGCGTGGCCTGGTCCATTCAAAGGTCAGTTAAATTAGGCCTGGCCCAAAAATTTTTGCAAAAAATGCATACATTTTTAAATCGCCATATTTCTACTCTTAAACATTAAAATTTATTCTTTTTAAAGAATAGTAGATTTCTACGCTTATTAAAATATAGCTACATTAAATTTTAGTAAAACGTATGAAAAAAAAACCTGCCTATGACGGAACCCTGTTTTAAACTGAAAAAAGTGTTGATCCATGCAAAATTAATATATTAATGCGTAAGAAAGAATATATAATACCTTTACACTTGCTAAGAAGAGAAGTTGTCTATACCGCATTTTTTTTTCTTTTCTATGCAATTCCGTCTTAGAAGATTTTACTGTATGGCATTTTTCATATTTTTAACACTTCAATACATGGAATATGGATTAACAATATTAATGATAACTGAAACATTTACGTACAAGAAATAGAGATTCGTTAAAAAAATAAATATCGCAGCCTGCGGCACTTCTACAAAGATGAAGATAATAAACATGGGAAAAAAAGAGTTGAGATAAATATTTTTGGTCAGAACTCTTCGTACGAGACAAATTTTCAACCAAATCGACGTAAAAATCAATGTTTTGTAGAAATTCACTCGGGCCGGGATTTTAACTTTTTTCCGGTCCGGGCTCGGGACGAACTTTTATTTTTTTTACCGGGCCGGGTCGGGCCAATATTATTTTTTCTACGGGACGGACCGAGCTTGGGGCGAACTTTTAATTTTTGAATCGGGCCGGGCCGATTTTTTTTTTTTTGTATGAGTCGAGCCAGTCCCGGGCCTGGAAATTTCGGCTCGTGCAGACCTCTACTTCGGGACACATTCAATACATTTTAATCTCCTTTTTCCGCAAGGAACAAGAGAAAGGCCAAAAACCGAGCCTGTATTTAGCGCCTATTGCTTACAGTTCTATCTGTGATTACTATTTGTAACTAAAGCTGGGAATCGCAGTTAAAAACTCCTGACATGTTACATAACCTTCTGCAAAAAAAAAAAAAAAAATAATAATAATAATAATAATAATATCTATCACTATTTGCAAGTTCTTGAATTTTAAAGTCAGTCGGTTCTTTTTAGGACACCCGATATCTTGAACATGAAAATGTTTGCTTGAGAACGAATAGCATCCGGAAAAACTATATTCCGGGTTGAGAAAACTGATTTATATATTATTTATATACTGTAAAATGTTTCCGAACATCAGTGGCAGCAAAAGACACTTGGATTTTATAAATGCTTTTATAAATTTCGAAAATATATTGTTTCTGGAGTTTCTAAGAATAAAGAAAAATATATTGTTTTTGAGGTTTCCAAGAATAAAGAATGATTTTCTGAATAATGGGTGGTAACTCAGAAGAGGTTCTTGTATATTTTCATTCGTGGTTGTATTATATTTTCCTAGATTAAGAAAGCTTTGTATTTTTTACGATGTAGCACAAGATTTGTTTAAGTAACTTAATACTAAAATCCGCTCATTCACAACTTACGAAATTACGCACGTTCCTTATCACGTGAAATAAATACCGTATAACCTAAGTAAAATCACGATTTTTAAAATTATTTTCGCTTTATGAATTTGATAATTTCTTTGTCTATTTTCAATAAGTACAGCGTTAAAAAATTCCTGTTTAGCATATTTAAAAACATTTTTTACTCGTCATATTTGGCGGATATTTTTACCTAGTATATATAAATATTTTCAGATTACTGAACTCATTCGTCGACCTCGTGAGCGGATAGACGCACGGACATTGACTGACACGATAACGAGCCGGGAAGAGGAAGACAGACAGTTGCGTCTACAGAGAGAAAACGAAGAATTGCGAAGACAAATCAACGAGGTGAGTACTACTTCAAAGTACAGTACCCAAGTAGCATAAATCTACTTTGACTATGTTAATATCGCGTTCAGATTATGATAGTTAAATCATTTAACCTGAACTTTTTTGGAAAGGATGACCCGGAATCAGAATTTTTAACTTGGGGAAGTTTCACTCTCTTAACTATGAATGGAGAATTTGCACGTTTTCTAACTTTATCACGAAACAATAGTACATGAAAAAATAAGAAGGATACCCTGCATATTTTTTTTATTTTGAGCTTTTATTACTGATTTATGATTGTTTTAATATCGCACTATTTACCGTATCCCGAAAACGCTCCGTAATACATCTGACGTTACAGTTCATGACAACAAACGACTGTTATTCTTTACGTGTGTCGCGTTTCAACTTGTTCATTTTAAATATTGCTGTTTCTAAAATTATTATGACTGAGAACACAAAGTCATATTATAAATACAGTAAAACCTCTCTGTGCGACCACCTCCATTAAGCGATCACCTCCCTGAACGATCATTTTTTCATTGAACGAAATTTATTCCCATAGGCTCAATACTAATTTTACTTCCATTCAGAGACCATCCCAGCTGACCTCTCTCCATGAGCGACCAATTTCTTTGAAGAAAAGGAAACAAATTCCGTTTTTTCCTGTCACTTGAAGAAGGTTTTGTTAGAAAAATAATTCCGAGGGGCTTTAAACTTCTAAACTAAGTTTAGATTTTTTTTTTTATTCCGGAAACTTTTAAGTGTTTAAACCCCTATATTTTTAGACAATGAAGTTAACTCTGATGACGAATTAAGAATGACGATCAATAAACTCCCCTACCCTATTCTGTTAGGAAACTCTCAAAGAAATAGATAAATTAATGAAATTATTTGTTCCCGTCCAAAAAAAAAAAAAAAAAATTACATTTATTTACTGAATTTTGAAAGGACTTGGAAATAAAAGTTATGAAAGATAAAACCGTAAAACCAAAGTAAACGCCAATATATTCATTTTTAAACACTGCAGTAATTAACTTATATAATTAACTTTTATTTTGATACTTAAATTTTTATATTTTTTCCTAATGTGAAAAATAAATCCTAGTAACATTATTTCTACTTTTTTTCAACAATTAAAATCTAGATTTAAACATGACCTCCATTAAGAGGCCACCTCTCGAAACGAATTCAATTTTTATTAGAATGAAACGTGGTCGCTTTAAGGAGGTTTTACTGTACTGTATTGTACCACTCTGCACTAATACAACCAGTAACTTCTAGCGAAAAGTTGTTTGTCAGTGTGCCAAAAGACCCTGCCATTAGAAAATCATGGACTAAAGCTATGAAGAGAGATGACAAGAAAAATCCTAATTTATCTAATACATCATCTCTTTGATCTTGTGAAGATCATTTTTCAGTAACTTTATGTTTGATTTTGTTTAAATATTACTATTTTAGAATATTAATTGATTGGATAAATAGTTACTCAAGAGAAAAAAAAAAGCATTCATATTTATAATGTACTCATTCGTATTTAAAAACAAACAAAAACACTCTGTAGTAGATTTCATACGTATATTGTATCTGTAAAGATTAATAAGCAATAACCCTGTTTTATTGATGATTAAATAGGTAAAACGTAGAAACGTCTAAGATATGACACACACAAATATGTTAGTTTTTATTTCAGGAATTCAGGAAGTAAATAAAAATTTTATTGCGTAAGTGTACATTTTTATTAAGTTAGGGACTAGGTTTAAAAAATAAAGGATTTATTTCGAAACAATATTTTGTCATGTCTTAATAGAGATCATAAAACGTAAAAATATTGAAACTACTCAAAAAAATTTTAATATTAAATTTTTACTTTTCAACATAAAAATACTTTAGGTCCCGCTGCCTATGACACCGTGTAGCAGGCGTGCTTCGACAATACTGCATAATCTTAAAAAAAAAAAAAAAAAAAAAAAAAACCGCGAACCAACGTACAAAATAACATCCAGATGCGAAAGAACCAAATTTGTAAAATCAGTAGTTTAAAAATTTCGAACCTTTATTTCCAAAGCCTAGTATCTCTTTTCTTTCTGTTCCGCTTGCCTGTCGTGAACTGTGACGTCATAGTAAGTCACGCCGCGATTTGGAGCGACGTGATTTTAGCTTACTTTTAGGACTAATTATTTAATAGTATGGATATTTTTTTCGGGTTTTTGAGAACATTTTTGAAAACTGTGGATGTGGAACTATCAGAAAAATATATAAATGATCAAATCCTCCATGTGTGCAAATTCCTCATTGAGTAGAACATCTGCATTCTGAACTCTTTTTACTTTCTTCTATCTTTACAAGAAGAAAGTATTGGATTCGTGAAAAATTTCGACTTCCGTTTTCGACGGATTTATACGTTTTAGAATGCTCAGAACACGATTTGATGGTTTTTAGAAAATGTCTGTCTGTGAGTCGGTCTGTCACTCTGTCACTCTGTCTGTGAGTCTGTATGCGACAAAAATTTTGTGGGCGCTCTATCTCAAGAACTAATGCACGGAATTTCACAAAACTGTATATTTAGTTAGACCTTCATATAAACTGGACCTGATTAGTTTTTGGTGAATGTCGCCCTAAAGGTGGCGCTGCTATGCAGCATTTTTCATGATTTCTGCAATAGCTATATCTCAAGAACTACTGCACGGATTTTCATAAAACTTCAGATTTAGTTAGTCCTTGACATGAATTGACGTATAAATTAGTGCTGTTTAATTTTTGGTGTAAATCGCTCAACAGGTGGCGCTGCTATGCTGTATTTTTTGCGATTTCCGCAATAGCTTTATCTCAAGAACTAATGCTTGGATTTTCAACAAACTTCAGATTCAGGTATACCTTGATATCATTTAGTGCTGCTTATTTTTGGTGTAAATCGTACAAGAGGTGGCGCTGCTATGCTACATTTTTCAGAATTTCCGCTATAGCTCTATCTTAAGAACTAATGCACGAATTTTCATCCAACTTCAAGTTCAGATATACTTTGATATGAATTGGGGCTAAATCGTTGTTATTTCTTGTACTATTTAAATGATTTAATTGACGTGATTTATATAGAAGTAAGTTTTGTGATGGCCACAACATACTAGTTCTTATTTGAAACTACTCTTAAATTTCGAGTTGAGTTCTACAATCAGTTTTCTTTAAATGATCCTTTCAATCGTTTATTTATTTAACATACCGCAAAGAACAATAATAAACTATGTATAGTCAGAAGTTGTAGTTACAAATTTAACAACTTATGTGCATGCCAAGACATCTGTTTGGCACAGTTAAGTCCACTTAAAACGTTTGATTTGATTACTTGAGAGAGACTGCTCAGACGAGAAAACCAAGTCTGTAGAGCATAGATGTCCCTCCAGGCCACTTTTATTAAGGTTTTAAAAAGCAGGTGAAGCTTAATTGAGGTTTTTCCTATTCAAAACAGTTAAGCTAAATGATTCAACTTTCATAATGTGAATGCGGTATAACAAGGCACATGATCTTGGCCAGTGAGATCTCAAATTCTCCTCGCTAACGTTGAATCTATGGGCGTGGAATCCACTATTATTTAATATCTCATAAGGAAATTAATATTTTTTACTTCTTTTTTTATTACTCTTTGTAAATGATGTCTCTTTCTTTTTTATTTGATAAAGTATTTCTAAAACGTATGCTTAATTTAATGTTTTACGTGTTAAAATGGTAGCAAAGCTGGCAAGCAGTGAGTAAGATTTTAACACCTCAAATAAAACTAAGTATATATCTTAGAAAGATCTTGTCAACTAAAAAAGGAAGAGACGTACTTTAATAAAAGTACTCACAAAAAGAATTTTAAAATAAAAATTTCCTTATGACATGTTTTAAAATCAAAAAAAATTTCCACTCTCACAGGTTTATATTAGTGAGGGAAATTTGAGACTTGACTGAGCAACACATAAAGAGTTTGCTACACTACAAGAGGGGAAAGGCGAACTAGTTCATCTAAAGGGGAACACGGGTGATGAAGAAAACCTGGATTTTACTAGTTTCTGATTATTAGTTGTTATTCTAATCAACAGAGGTATCCTCGTAAAAGGAACAGAGGATATACGCTATAGGCAGATGGTATAGGGAAGTTGCAAAAGCTCATGACCTTCTAATCCGCCAATCCCAACTGCCCGATTGACCTCCAGAAACACCCACAATCCTCACAGTTACCAATCGCAACCGCATCCCAACAGTTGTTTGACCACCAACGATTGAATTGTGTTGTGACGTCATTCGCAACTACCCTATATTCCAGAGAGTATACATAATAACTTTATTTGAAAAACAGAGGATATCTGGAGTTCCTTAAAAAATTCAAAAAGTATGTGGCATACATCACCGCATATCCACCACATCCTTGCAAATCAACAATTGGATTCATCTGAAGTCGCGCACGCCAACTAATGACCATAGAATAGTAGTTAGTCTATCGTAGTCTATTTGTGGAAAGTCTTTGGGAAAAATATTTTTGTCGATATGAGCCTAACAAGAGCCCCCAGTTTTGGAGGATTGATAGACCAACCAAAAATTATTTCACTTGGTCATTGTTGGGTGGCTTGCTTTCTGTAACTCATAGAATTGACCTATGTGGACGAGAAAATGATTTGGCATTTATTAGCTAAATAAACGTTTCTAACTTTCGGCCAACCGAGGTTCCATAATTAACCAGTCATCGGCCAGCTATTTTGTGCTATTTCGGCTGAATACTGTTAATGCATTTTCTAAGAAACCCTCTCTAATTAGTATAATCTATCAACTGAAAAGGTAAAAAAGTGCTAAAAGATGTTAGAAAGAAAGCTGAAATGAGATTACATTTTTATAGAAATTCACGTGGTTCAAAAAAAGAGATAAAAAGAAATTATTATTTTTTAAATAGAAAGACATAAAATACTTATTCAAAAAATGAAGAAAGGAAACGTTAAATCCATGTAGCAATAAATATAATTAATTTTGGAATATTTAGAGTGATTTACTGTGAATAGCACATGAGTAATACCGGGATTAAAAGTTGCAAAGTAAAATTTAACCATCTTGCTAAGATCTAAAAAATAAAGTGCCAAGGGCCAATTTAATATTATATGGTATAAAAAGTAACTAAAAAGTGTCTAGAAGTTAAAGTGTAACACATGTACTGGTAGCATAAGCACTTCCGTTTTGCCAGAAGAATGAAGTTAAAATGTTTCAGAAAGCAATGTTTCAGAGATTATTACCATTGAACTTTTTTTTTTTTTTTGCCTAAACATACGTATTTATGCATTTAACAACAACAACAAAAAAATTACTCTAAAAAATTTGTATATTTCAATACGATTTATGTATTTTCTAATTTATACAATACATTAAAAGACTGTTAAAAAATACTCCCTCCGTCCCAAATTAGTTGCGACATTTAGGTCGAAAATTTTGTCCCAAATTAGTTCCTACATTTCAAGTGGGTGGAGTCATAAATAGCTTCCGATGCAGTTTAGTAGATGACACCATTTTGCAAGGACTCTACCACCAGTATACCATAAAGATCATTTTCTTCTTAAAGAATTAACGATTCATTAGCTAGAAGTTAGTTGTATGCGATTACTGGTGGAAGAATTCTTACAAAATGGGCGTGGCTTAAGAGCGTGCGAACCCTGGATTTTTTAAACTAATTTGGTACTTATTTAAGGAGAGACGGAGGGAATGCTTGGTAAGTAAAGGTTGTTGATTGATAGCATAGCACCCTGAAATCTCTGAAAAATGTTCAAACGAAATCATTAAACCACCAGTATCAATAATCAGTACAAAAGTAATCAAATGTAGCAACTAATTTGGGATAGGGGGAGTAAAATTTAACCAAAAATGGGATATTTTAAGATAAAACACTCATTTCACTTATATGCCTGTTATTTTTACAACTTATTCATTTACTTGCCACTTTTTTAGTCTCTTAATTAATATTAACTAATTACTTTTCGAATTTATTAACATCAAATATTTTTTTTTAATTCTAAATTTAAAAACAAAGATTTTGTGAAAGAAAACAATGAAAGCAATAAACGGAATTAATCATAAGCATATGCATATTTCATTGAGACTTACAGTCTCTGTTTCGACGTACACTCTCTATCATGTAAATTAAATGAATCTAGAAGTTGAAACACTCAACCAGATGTGTAATATTAAAGGAAACATTCACTTCACTGTACCCATTACTTCTCAACTTGCAAAAACCGTATATTACAACATCCAATAGCTTATTATTTATGCAATTTTCTGAATTACTATATAATTATATATCGAATTGATTTATAGCGAAAAAGTAGTCACATTCAAATTATCATCACATTTTGAAACAAGATATTATGGAAGAAACTAAGCAAACAATAGCAACAACTCTTAGAATTTGCATATTTTAGTACGATTTGTAATCTTTCTTTAGACGCACTCGTTTTACCTTGTAAATTAAACGGACGGTCCGACAGATTAGATATTCAATCACTTTTTAAACTATTTTCAAACCAATTCTGCAGCGAAAATATCAAGGAAATGTCATAAATATTGAGCATTAGTGATAAATATTTCGACGATGTAATCAAGCATTAGTAACGCAGATGTAATGTCTCCAGTTTCCAAAACGGGACATCAATGTCCGAATTCAAACGTTTCCATTGTTAACCCTTTGACGTGCAAGCAATAATGTCCCTGTAATATTGAATTCTCACCGGAATAATCGAAAACTTTTATTTTTAAATAAGGAAAAGTAATTTTTCAACATTCTCCCCCCCCCCCCCCCTCAAAGTTAAAAATGCAAAATTTAGTTAAAAGCTTCTGGGGGCGAATCTTGTTTAAGTTAGGTGAGATATAATATATCCCACCGCCCCTCAAGAGGCTAATATATTTAACAAACGATAGAAACACACACACATATATATGTGAGTGTGTATATATATAACCATTATATAACATTGCAATTCATCATCTTTTTTTAAAAATAAAAATTAATAAATTGAGCATCAATACATTACACTGACATTATACATAATAAAGCTGGATCAACTATTATTAATTTAACGAATCATTAATGAATTGTTTCTACTATAATAAACTAATATCCTAATCACCAATATGTGAAGTATTAAAAAATTAAAACATTCAAAATTGGCAAAAAGAAAATCAACAGGAAGGCGAAATCATATAAAGAACCAGTAAATAATGAAATATATGCAGGAAATCATAAATATTTGAAATATTTTGTAAAACAATTTGTAACTAAAACAATTTAACCAATGAAATAAGACCTGGAATAATGAATCATTGTCAGCATCAACAAATCCTTTGCACGAAATGTATGATCTCAAAATTTAAAAACATTAATTCAAAAAGAAAAACTACAAAATGATCTTATATATTGTATATATATGTATTCAGCAACAGTTTTAATAAAAAATTCGTCAGGAAATGGATTAAACAAGAAATTATGAAAAAAAATCAAGCTAAGTAATAACTGAAAATTAAAAACTCCAGTTTCAAAATGGGACGTCCAACGTTCGAAAGCTAACCATTCCATTGTTAATATAATTAAGGAACGATTAAAATATACATTTATGTATGTATGTATGTATGTATGTATGTATGTATGTATTCAGCGACAATTTTAATAAAAATTGCGTCAGAGAATGGATTAAACAAGAAATTATAAAGGAAAACACAAGCTAAACAATAAATGGAAATTAAATATATAAACATAATTGAAACCATACCTTTTATGTCGGATGTAGAATCATATGTCTTCAGCATATCTTTACTTGCATATCACCGTAAAAGTATCTCCAAGAAACTTTTATTTGCAACTTTCATGTTTTGCATCCAAAATTAAAATTTCTCAACAAATGTGCATTTTGAACATCACTCCAGTTGTCAGATTTTTTTTTTCTATCAGATCCATTCACGGATTTATAGATGAGTTTGTTGGCTTAGTTATCTATATTCCACTTTTAAAAAAAAATTTAATATTATCTTAAATTGACAAAAAACAAAATTTTTCTTTCAGATCCAATTCTAAATGTTTAGGCGATTACGTTGATTTAGTTATCTATATACCACACTAAAATATATTAATATCTATATTCCACACTAAAAAATCTTAACATTACTTCGATTGACAGAAATTATAGTTTTTCTTTAAGATCCAGTCATGGATTTATAGGCGATTTCGATGATTTAGTGACCTATATTACAGATTTAAAATAAAAAATTTCAGTTGACAGAAAACAAAGTTTTTTCGGATCCAATTCCAAAATTTTAGATGATTACGTTGGTTTAGTTATCTATATTTAACGCTAAAAAAATCTAGATATTACTTTAATTGGCCAAAAAAATATAGTTTTTCTTTCAGATCGTCACAGATTTTTAGGTGATTACGTTGATTTAATTATGTATAGTCCTTGGTAAAACAATCTTACAATTACTGATTTTTTTTTTCAGATCCAATTATAAATTCGGAGAACATTTTGATGATTTTGGTGGCTATATCCCAGGCTAAAAAAACTTAACATTAACTTAAATTTGCAGAAAACAAAGTTCAGATCCAATTACAGAAGTTTAGGTGATTGCGTTGATTTAGTTATAAACGGCTACAAAATCTTAACATTAATTGGACAAAAAATTTCTTTTTTCTTTCACATCGACCGAGATTTTTAGGTGATTACGTTGATTTAGTTATCTATAGTCCTCCCTAAATAGTCTTCACATTACTTCAATTGGCAGAATATAAGTTTTTTTTTTTCAGTTCCAGTCGCAGATTTAGAGGTTATTTCGGTGATTAAGTTACCTACATTCCGCGCTAAAAAATTTTAACATTATTTCAATTGACAGAAAACAAAGTTTTTCCTCAGATCCAGTTATATGATTTTAGGTGATTGCGTTGATTTATCTATAAACCGCTACAAAATCTTAACATTACTTTAATTGGACGAAAAAAATATAGTTTTTCTTTCACATCGTCAGAGATTTTTAGGTGATTACGTAAATTTAGTTATCTATAGTTCTCTTTAAGTCCTCTTTATAGTCCTCTTTCTTCACATTATTTCAGTTGGCAGCATATAAGGTTTTTCTTTCAGTTCCGGTTACAGGATTTTAGGTGATTGCGTTGATTTAGTTATAAACAGCTACAAAATCTTAACATTACTTTAATTGGACAAAAATTATAGTTTTCTTTCACATCGTCAGAGATTTTTAGATGATTACGTTGACTTAGTTATTTTATAGTCCTTGCTAAATATTCTTCACATTACTTCAATTGGCATAATACAAGATTTTTCTTTCGGTTCCAGTCACAGATTTATAGGTGATTTCGGTGATTAAGTTACCTGAATTCCACACTAATAAGTCTTAACATTACTTCAATTGACAGAAATCAAAGTTTTTCTTTCAGATCCAATTTTTCAGGTGATTACGTTGATTTCGTTATTTATATTCAACACTAAAAATCTTAACATTACTTTAATTGGCCATAAATTTAGTTTTTCTTTCAGATCACCACATATTTTTAGGTGATTAAGTTGATTTAGTTCCACACTAAAATAATCTTGACATTGTTTCAATTGACAAAAAATGCTTTTTTTTTTCATATCCAATCATAGAAATGTGTTTTATCTATGTGAGCTATCTATTTCTAACGCTAATTTCTTCTTGTTCGTTAATGTCAAACCTTGATATATTTTATCTAATTCTCGTCCATTATTTGCCATGTATTTTCAACATTTTTTATGAAAGCTTATTTCAGTATAAAACGTTTATTTTTCTCAGTAGTGGAAACATGCAATGTTATCGGAAAAACAACGCTTCGCTTCAACTGTCATTATTGATTTTAGATTATTGGTAGAGTGCGATAAAATAAAAACTTACATTTAGTAATAGCATTGGTTTTGAATAGGGTTTTAAAATCAAGTACAATAAAAATTACTATACTGTAAAATAAGAAAGAAAAATCATGTGCCAAGCATTGATTATGAAACACTTTCCAACACATTCAGAATAATTAGGATGAGCGAAGCGAATCCTCTACCAGGCTACACAAATTACATTTTGTCGTACACTTTACAAAAAAAAAAAAAAAACTATTCAGTATTTTGACTTGAAATTAAACATAAAAATAAATTATGATCTGCAGATTTGCACAATATTTTTTTTTTTTACAGAATAATCTTAAAAATTTTCTTATTTTAATTAATTTATTTTACATGTTTTTCCATTACGAACGCATTTTTTCATATAAAAAATGAAACACGCATATTTTCAGAAGAAAAAATAAATCATGGAGTTAGTAATTATGGATAGAATCATGATTAATTAAATAGTTTCATGATTTCTTTTATGAAATTTTTAAAATACCTTTTTCATGAAAACTATAACATATTTTTAATGAATTAAAATTTGCGAAAATTCAATTATTTACATTCAATTATAAAAGTATTTTTCAGTATTAAGAATTCAAATATACAATTTATTCTTATTATGTGAAATCATTTACGCAGACGATACTTACGCATTCTAAAAGAATTATATTATGATTTTTTTTGTAAAGAGGCAACAAAAGAATTGTAAACAAATAAAATTAACCCTTAAATTCGTTACATCAGAAATAAAAAAATCCGAGGAAATTCTTAATTATTTGGCTGAATTTACATTCCTAAAATTAAAATGCGCCAAAACATAAAATAACGTTTTTGCTTAATAAAGATGCAAAAGCAATATAACAAAATATTGTTACTTTCAAATATTTATAGTATAAAATAATGCTTCGCGAATCCAAACAAAGCATGGCTCTTGCTAGAGTAACAAAACTTCACCGTTTAATAAGTTGAAATAGGATGTCTAATTGAACCATTTGGAAACGCATAACACATTTCAAATCCCAATTCCAGCAATTCCAATCTACAGTCATAAAATTATCAGAATTCTTTGAGCAACCCTGCATATGATATATATATTTGCATCTATTAACCACGCGCATACAAAAATTTTATTTGGAAATTAATAGGGTAAGGTGCCCTATTACCGTCCCCCAGTCATTTTTAGGCTCTCGGAAGTTGTAATTTTCAGTGAAAATCTAACAAATTTGGATTTTACATAGATTAACTACCCACGCACATAGAAACATAGGCAAATATCGTACAAAAAATATTTAATAATGCGAAAAATTGTTTTTTTTTTAAGTATCTAGATATGGCAAAAGAAAAAAAATGGTCCCAATTTCGTCCCCCCAAAAAATCCAATACGCCAAGGCTTAAGTTATAACTAAATCAAAATTTATCTCTAAATGAGTAAGTAATTTAATTTACATTAAAGTAAGGCACAAACAAATGTACTAATTGTCAGTGGAAGAATAATATAACGAAACATTAGCCATCCAAACACGAGGAAAAAATTAAAAAAAATGTTATGAAAAAGCATTCCTAATTTCATCCCCGGGGCTAAAATAAGAACTCCAAGGGGGACGAAATTTGGACCACGCTACTTTCCTTCGGAGCTTCAGTTCCCGTAAGATGAACTGAGCGTCCTAAAACTCACTGTATGCTACTGTCTGCATCTTACCAACGTACAATACATGCAGTGAATAGGAAATAAATACTTACAGTACAGTAAATAACGTCTACAAACAACGTAATAAGAACTCAGGTCTTTTAAAAATAGGAAAATTTCCACCTTCAATTTATGTATGCGTCTTGGCGAACGAAACTTTCAACACTGACCCCTTTTACCTCCCGTCCCCTGTACGTTGCGTCATAAGTGGCGCCAGTTTCGCAGAAGCGAAGAAGTTAAGGGGTACGAAATTAGGAGAGGGGACGAAATATGGGCACTTTACCCTACCTCAGTTGAAAATTTCCCTTCAGCAATTTCCGCTAATAAAGAGAATTCTTTTGTGGAGCTCTATGTACAAGGTATCGAATTTATACATAACGAGTAACATGCAAAATTTTTTGTTAAATTTAAAAACGCATACCGAAATTGTAAACGCACTTCCAGCAATTATTACTCAAAGAGAGTACTGTAACCGGTTTCTTTTGTGTGCCCCTGTAAATGAAGTACAAATGCTATGGGGTCATTCCACGGTGACTTACGTTACATTTAGAACAATTTACTGCAGTAATTTTAGTAATATACATGGTGTGTTCACAAAGTTTCAAGACTGGTCTGATAATTCAAAATTTATTAAACATTTTTGTACCGCGAACTAAAATTCTTCGAAATATGACCCTTGGGCATCAACATGTCGCTGCCAGCGTTTTTTTACCATTGTTCATAGGCCCCATTGAAGTCTTCGCACGAAAGGTTGTTAAGGGATCTCGTCGAAGCTGCCTGGATCGCTGGAATCGTGTCGAATCGCTTCCCTTTCAGATCTTTCTAGGTCCGGGGGAACAACAAAAAAGTTGCTGCGACCGAGGTCGGGGCTGTAAGGGGCTTGCAGCAGTATTGCGTTAAATATAGCCAAAACTGATGGAGCACTCCAGAGAAAAACTGACCTGACCCGGTAAACGTTTCGCTATGTCATCGCATAGCCTCATCAGTACTAACATCAACCACAACGAAACATCGAAACTCTGAACCGTGACCAACGAAATACAAGGCCAGTTCACGGTGTGACGTCACGACTATGAGAGCACTCGGTAGGAGGGCGACCAACAAAATGCATTAAGCTACTGATTGTTGTTTACTTTATACTCTAAGATCTTAATAAAAATTTTTAATAACTTTTTTTTTCAATTGTGCCTTTTTATAATAAAAATATATTGTTATATATAAAGGAATTCGAATAAAAACTTATTAGAATGGAATCCAAACTAATTTAAACTATCTGATGAGAAATAACAAATATATTAATATTTTAAGACATACCTGAAGTGCTAGTCCCGTAATATGAAGAACTGGTTAAGTCAGACCAAGACACAGAGTTCAAGCACTTAAAAGCAACTTTATGCAGAAATTTAGTCCGGAGAAGTGTCACTGAGAAATGTGATGTTAAAAATACTCAACATGCACTCTGTAACACCTTTTGGACCACTAAAGGTTCATGTCAGATTGATGTTAAAACCATTGTCACTGATTGTAAAGATCACATAGTTAAGATTCTGAAAAGAAAACATAAACGTTTAAACTCAACAGACAAATTTTAGATCCAGATTTAAGATGAAAGAGTTTTAGCACATTCTAAGGAATTGTTTATAAATACACACAAACTAGATTTTATTTTGCACCATAGTTTATAAACTTAAACACAGAAACATTGTAAAATGTGTCTTGTTTTTATTTAAATTTCATTTAACTAAAATTTCTAGTTCATAATATGTTTATTTGATTGGAAAGAAATAGGGATGTTCACAGCTGTGTTTTATGTTTCCATATAATTATTTTAGTAAAATGCAGCATTGCATGTTTATCAAAAGTAAAAGAAAAATCCAAAATCCCTTTTCAACATGTATTTTTGTGAAGGATTGTGAAAATCTATTTTACAGCAACTTAAATGAAATAGCATTTGCATACTGATAAATAAATAAAACATGGATATATTTCAGACATACTTTTTTAAGTACAGAATATGTATATTTCAGTACTATTAAAATATTTATCTGAAGGTTATCTTAAGTTTTAAAATGCAATTTAAAAAATTGATAGAAAGCCAAGGTACAGTAACATTCTGAATTATACAAAATCTAATCAAAATGAGAAAATAAATATGTTTAGAAATAAATTTTACTTCCTTAGATTGCTGTGTAGAAATGTTTTAGGGAGAAAATTAAAAGTAAACATAAGCTACATGCAAAACAAATGTACAAAATATAACACTTAAAAGAATGCACAATTTAATGACTTAATGACTTAATAAATAACAACTTATGACAAAAGGAAAAATAAACTGTAAACAGCGTATTCGACCTATAAAATAAATATATTATAGCATAAGACAAGCAATGAAACAAATTTAGTTATGAAAACATGAAACGAAATAGCAATTTATTGTTAGGCTTAAACACCCATATTAAGCTCTAGCACAACGATGACTGATCAAAAATAGTAATAAATTTAACTAATAAAAAATTCACCAAATCCTTAAATAATATGTCTAAATAATCCCAAAACTCTACAGATTATAAATAAAAACAATACATATCCATTAGAAACCTGTAATATACTTTAAAAAGTCATCTTTTAAAGACGTTATGCACTTTCTTAATGCTATACTACAGGGAAGTTGAGTTTAGATGATCCGGTCCGTTTGACGTCATAAAAGTCATGAACTGGCCTTGTATATCGTTAGTCACGTCTGGGGTCAAAGTTTAAGTTTTTCTTTTAGAAACAAGAAATATTCATTAGGAATCGAATCTGATTCGTTCAAGGTATATGGGTATAGCTTAGCTTTAATTTAATTCAGACGTTAAAATGTATCTTAAGAATAAAGCAAAAAATGTTTTCAGCAACTAATTGTACAACCTGTCAAAAAAGATAAATAAATAATAAAATAAAATAAAAACCGTGTTAAAAATCTATTTACATGTAGTGGGGGATACTTTAGGATATACCATGCTTTTATTGTCATTAATTCATAATTATTTCTGTTTTACACTCTTTTATTTAAGTTAGCTTGGTTCATCTATGTAAAGATGGAATTTTGTTACAGATTTTTCCCTTACTTCCTGGTATGCTAGAATTATAAACATTATGTACACGGGTGTATTTTCGATGACAATCGAACATTTTAATATTTTTAGAACTTAATTATAAAGTAACAAATTAATTCTATGGCATTTTTCGTTAATAGGATGCAGGTGATAAATTGCCAGATATTATTTATGGTTACACTCGTATAAGAGTTACAACAACAATGGAGTTCATTATGCGTCAAACCACGCTTGATAAAGTAGGCTAACTGGTTGTGAAACTGCAACAATGAAATATTTTAAACGCTAAAATATAGAAAATAAAAAATCAACATTGCATTTAAAATATATACGCTTTATTTTTTTTAAGTATGTTTTACATGCCACTTCATGGGATGGAAACTCGATTAAAGACATTTTTTTCGTAACTTTGTATCAAATATGTAAATTCCAAATAAATTGTAAATTTTATATACTATTTTCATTATATACTGTACACGTTACAAAACTTTGCAAAAAATTTAATTTACTTATAGTTTTGTTATTATTTTTGCTCAACCGCCATATTTGACGAGGCATCATAAACAATAAATAATGAAAAACGTTCTGTCTCCAAAAATTACGATTATAATTATATAAAACTGACAGGCTACAATTTATGTGTAATGAACTATCAGTACGAGTATAAAAATATGAGAATTTCCCGAAATTTTGCGTCTATTTATATAAAAAACACAAAGAAAATCCATGAAAAATCATCGAAGGAATATGTTGAAGGGATACTATATCTATGGATGTTTTCATTTTATTGCTTGCATTGTAGTCCTTTAAATTTTTCGTGAGTGAACTATAATTTCTCAGATTATATATTTTTGGGGGAAAAAAATATATTATACAATCATATTTTTTGTCATAATAACATTTTTGGTAAATATCAAATGTTGCATTAAATTTCTAAAAACTAAAACGAAATTAATTTTAACATTTAATAAAAAAATTTATTGCCTCATCCCCTAGTTACTCCATATCAATTTATTTACTTATCTTGCTTTTCTGCTTTCAGAGGGAAGAACAGATCCGAATCATCACACAAGCTCTTCAAGAGCGAAACGCCCTCCGCAATCTCCAGGTGTCTTCTCAGATAGCAGCTGGTGACAGAGTTCGCATCACCGTACCTGGGCAGTATACGGATGGGGTCATGCTCGTCCCCAAAGAGAACATCACCAACGATCCCACATCGGACTCTGGCTTCATCACGGGGACGTCCATAGCTCGCAGTTCTAGAGGTTCTCGTTCTGACTTTGAATTCTCAGAATCTTATCTGTGAGATTTACGAGGATTCGAAGCTAGAACGACATAAGAACTGGCAAGTTTGGGAAGTCCTCTTTCTCCCACGCCAAAAGTATTCATCCCTTTAGAACATTTTCCAGAACTATCCTGATCTACTGGTTTAAATGTATTGTAAGCTGTTCTTTATTTATAACAGGATTGTTCTCGATTTTCTGGAGGATTCGAACGACATAAGAACTGAGACGTTTGGTATATCTTCCTCCGATTCCAAAGTATTAATCCCCTTAGAATATTTTCGAGAACTATCCTGATCTATCGTCCCATACACTGGTTTAAATTTATTGTAAGCTATTCTTTATTTATAACAGGATTGTTCTCGATTTTCTCGAGGATTCGAACGACATAAGGACTGAGACGTTTGGTATATCTTCCTCAGATTCCAAAGCATTAATCCCCTTAGAATGTTTTCGAGAACTATCCTGATCTATCGTTCCATACACTGGTTTAAATTTATTGTGAGCTATTCTTTATTTATAACAGGATTGTTCTCGATTTTTCAAAGATTCGAACGACATAAGGACTGAGAAGTTTGGTATATCATCCTCCGATTCCAAAGTATTAATCCCCTTAGAATATTTTCAAAAAACTGTCCTGATCTATGATCTATCTTCCCACGCACAGATTTAAATTTGTCGCTTGCAGTTCTTTATTTATAACGGGATTGTTCTCGATTTTCGCGAAGATTCGAACGACATAGAGACTGAGAACTTGAGGAAGTCTTCTTCCTAATCCAAAAGTATTAATCTCTTTATAATATTTTCAAAAAACTATCCTGATCTATGATTTATCTTCTTATGCACAGATATAAACCTATTGTAATAATTCTTTATTTATAACAAAATAGTTCTTGAGGGTTTTACGAGAATTCGAAGGTAGAAGGACACAATAACTGGAAAAGTTTGAGATGTCCTCTTCCCCCTGCGCCAAAAGTATTCATCCGTTTAGAACATTTTTGAGAACTATCCTGGTTTATCGTTCCATACGTGTTTAAATTTATTCCAAGCAGCTGTTCTTTATTTATAACAGGACTGTTGTTTATCTTCACGTTATTCAAACGACATGTGCTGACCACTTTTTCCCACGTACAGGGTGTGGGTGTATACAATGGTGTGCAAATTAATTGGGACCGAAATCTTTTCTGAAATTGCATTTAACTGTCAGCTGTTTCATCAAATTAATTTTATTTACTTTGATCTCGTGTGGATGCCGGACGTTGAATACTAAAATTTAGTTTAGAGAAAAATTACAAAAAAGCAACTACTTTCGAAAGCAGTAATTTTTTAACTCCCTTCATACATGTGCTTACCAAAGGTAGAATTCCATTTCTACCTTCGGTAAGTTGTATCTTTTAGAAACGTAAACGTTTAATACCGAACAGACGATGGCGATAAGCAGTTCAATATTAAGGGCCGCGGATTGTCCAACCCTCTTTAAAATCAACCTTTGGCTTCTTGTAAAATAATCCTATATAAATACAGAATTGTCAAAGATTAAAATTCAGTAATTGGATTCTTGTAAAATAATCCTGTATAAATATAGAACTGTCAAAGATTAAAATTCAGTAATTCATGATGATAACAATAATGAATATAAAGATGGAATAATCAAATACAATTTTGGTAAATTGTGCATATAGCACTTTTAAAAATAGTTCAAATTTAAGCCAAAATATCATACTGAAATCTGTAACATGCAGTTTTTACCGAATGTGCAAAGGACGTTTTTATTTTCAGCTTTTCTTTTCCAAAGATGTGGTGGGGGTAGGTTGTACTGTTTTTTATTACTCTTTAAATGTTTTAAAGCAAAGCTTATAAATTAACAAAAGAAATTTTCTTTAAGTGATATGATAAAAATCACACATGAATCAGTATTCCTTTCCCTTACGTAATCATACGCCAATCGCGGCGAACAATAGATAAACTCATCAAAAAATTTCTCAAAGCAACACGCATTTGGCGCGTTTGCTGCTTTAACCCTTTATGCCCCAACGGTACTTTAAAGTACCATTAAAATAATTTGTTATAAAATTTATTTAATACATCGATTAGAAGTAACATGTTTTAGAATGAGTTTTAGACACTTTACTTTATCTTATTTTAAAAACATTATTGGTTGCACAAACAAAAATATTTTTAAAAGGATGATTTCTTTTTCATTTGTATCTTTGAAAGATTGTGTGTGAAAAGTTTCAATTCGTAATAAATCCTATATTTCTATTGTAAGAGCATTATATCTGTACATTTCCTAATTCCATAAGATACTAAGAAAATAATCTATATATATATATATATATATATATATATATATATATTACGCTATCGTATGTAGCAGAGAAATCGAGATTATTTGTTAATTGTTTAATGGCAACTCCCGAATGAAACGCATCTCATTGGTTATTGAACAGCATTTAATGCATCTCCATACCTATAAGGGGGTGTTACCATAGGGGGGACCCTATTCTGTCGCCAAATGCCGCCAAATATGGCAACTAAAATTAGTGACCAAAAGTGACGCCAACTTGGCGATATGTTTAATATTTCGCTAAATTCCTATAGACTTCCATTGTAAATCAATAGGGTTCACTTGCTTACAGAAATCAACAAACTGAGATATCTTAGCACAACAAAAACTAATATTAGTTTAATGGACTATATTAATTATATTTAAGGGAGTCCAAGTAAATTAAATTATGAATAAAAGTAACATGATACAATGCTTAGCATGCTTCCACAAACATAAATTTTAAGGGAGACCAAACTGGTCGCCAAGGGCGGCTAGTTTTAAATAAAACATTTAAGGGAAGTTATAAATAGTGTACAAAATCCTTATAAATTCAAATTTAATTAACTAATTTTAATTGGCCAAATCATTCTAAAATTTATTTTTTGGTTCTGTAAATCTTCTAATGTAGTTTCAAAAATTCGAGAAAAATGCTTTAGAAGATGAAATTTTGATGAATTCATAATTTGGGACATAAAGCGTTAAAGTGCTATTAGCTCACAAAATACGAAAGCGGCTTGTTCGTCGGCCGCTTACCAGAGAACATCACTAACAGTCAGCTCTGGATTTTTACGATAAGTGGTATCGCTCGAAAGCTCTTTCCACGAGGAACAAGAAATATATAGGAACTACTGCTCCCGTATCCAATAGTTCATAAGATATGGGCCCTTTCGGTTTCCGAAGAAGTGAAATAATAAAGGGAAAAACAGCATGAGATTCCTCCAAAAGGTATCAAACGCAGGAATTTTATCTTACCATAAATCATGTTTGTCGACGTAAAAGGATTGAAAATAGAAGTGTTTCCTAAAGTTTCCGGACACAAACGATGAGGGGCATTATTGTTTGACAGTAAAACCACTGTCTTGATCCGCTCCTTGGAACTTTTCACCTAGGCCCGTGTCCCCATTTCATCCCATAGGACAGGGACGGCGAACCGATGTTGCGTGCTACTATTGGCACGCGTGCCAATAGTAGCAGAATATTTTCGGCGCGGTATTATTTGATATTTTAAATCAAAATACAGCAAAGATACACAAAATGCACGAATTTCGATTAGCTAAGCATCAAACTGAAGAAATTTAAATGATTTTTTTTTATTCCAATCTTATTCAATCTAAAAAGTTTTAAATTGGAAGAAGTATTGAAGACTATCGAAAACGAAAGTTTATCAGACATCATAAACAAACATGCTTTGAAACAATTATAGTAACTTAAAATTTGACTCCAGACACGTAAAGATTTTTAACGATGCTGATGTTAGTCTTTTCGCCAACTTTTCCTCTACTCTCTACCGGTGCCTGCGAATCATTATTTTAAAAATGAATAATAATTTAAAAAAACCTTAAATAGAGACCCCTTGTCAGATGGTTCAAAAGTAGGTTGCATTGTGTTAAAAATAACTATGTATGAATCTGAAATCAACAATTTGGTATATATTCAAAATGTAATTACTGAAATCTATTATTTTTTGTATTCGTTTTTTAAATATATCCCCTATGTACGTTAACAGATAATTTTAATCTTGATAATAAAATTTCAAACAAATTTAATTTGCTATTGTTTTTTATTTATTTTTGGCGGCAAGGAGGTATGATGGCACTTTGTGATTACGTAAGATATTTTTTGGAAACGTTTGGCAAGCGGTTGTGAAAAGTTTCGCCATCCCTGATATAGGATCAAGCGAGGAGTTAGTTCCTGTTTTCAACCATGCTGTACTTATAATTTGCTTTTATTGCGCACTAAAGTAGTAAAACAGTTTTCCAATCATTTCTGCGTTTTCTTTCCTTTTTGCTATTTCTACTGTGAATATTTGGTCAATTATTTAATTCGGGAGTATAGTTCCTATACATTTCTTTACCTTCGCGACAAGAGCTTTTGAGCGATAACACTCTCGTGAAAATTCGGAACTGACAGTTGTTCCCTAGTTAGATGTGGTGAGTATTATGTCGCGCTGCGACGGAGGAGAGGTCTACGGAGTTGAATCCCTGGTTATGTTTATCCCCTCTCCTCTCTTTTGTCGAGATTCCCTATCTTTTGTTGATGAAGCACAGAGCCTTTGGAAAAGAAAACCCAGACAATTTAGACTTTTTGTCGCAAAATTTAAATGTGATCTGAGCTGACTCTTTGAACGCTCAAATTTTGTTCAAAGTGCAAACTTTTCCCCAGTTTAAACTGCTAAATAAACAGAGTAATGAAATCTGAGTGTCCCTTGATGCAGCTTTACACGTTAGTTTGAGTATTCTTAGAAGTTCGTGCAGAACGCATCTATTTTTTGAAATTTTCTGAATTGCTATGTATAAAAAGAGCTATATCAATCATTCCTTCCTTATATGCATTACAACAAATGTATTATTGAATTTTAAAGTTTCAAAGCCTCTTTTGGGTCACCTTGTATGTTTTCCATAAGAATTATTACCTGTATTGTTTATCCCATATTCATATCCTATATGTAGTATCTACATTCTACAATAACCTTTATCATTAATTTCCGCGAAATCATTTTTGTTCTCCGTTCCCCTCAATAGAAAAAAGTAATCTATTAAAAATAAAATAGACACAAAAAGGAAACAACGGTGCAGACACGTGACGCGAGTCTAGAAAATAATATTTTTTCAGAAAAAAATTTAAATTATTTCAATTACTCTATTCCGTATATTAACTTGGTAAATTTTGTTCATTTATGTTTTTAGTTATGTAAAATGGCATTTTTTCATACTAATTACAGTTTCTGCTTGTTTGCTTATAATTTTTATTTGTATTTTTTATCGTTATTATAGTTTTTGTATGCTGTTTCAATCATTAATTCTCTTTTACCCATACTTATCAATGAGTAGCTTAATTTAACTTAAACATATTTTAGTTGTATAATTTAAAGTTTAAAATGAAAAACATAAGTATGTATACGTGCATGCGTGCGTATGTGTGTTCGTACTTCTTGAACTCTATTAGGGAAGAATGATTCATACATAAATACAGACTGTTCATGAAAGTATGTCCCAGTTTCAATGGTATAACAGTTTAATTTAGACTATTTACAACAAATCATACATCAAATTGAAGGTAAACTAACATAGTTTTCTTACAAATGTTCAATATGTACACATTTAGTTATATGACACACATCCAACCTAAAGTCCAATTCTCCCCACACTTCGGAATAATGGACGTAATAGACTCTTCAGTTTGTGTCTCAACTCTGGCTAATTATTAGGTAGCGGCGAAACGTAGACACGACCTTTTATAAAGCCCCAAAGGAAAAAAAATCGCATGGCTCTAACGGCCGTTAAATCTTCCGCCAAACAACAACGCTTTACGCTCAGGAGTCGCCATTTTGCGCATGGGGCACTGCAATCGAGTCAATAACAAAGCAGTACTCTCGCATGGCCTTATATAAAACTGTTTGAGTTACTCTTCATTTATTACCTTGAACCAACACTCTACAACGGTTGCAATTGAAACTACGTCGGACCTCCTTATCCCGACACCCAGTTTTCACGCCACTTCGCTTATCACGTCAGTTTTTCAAAGTCTCGATTTACTGCATATGATTTTAATGTAAATAAACTCCGTATTTTACGTCGTTGAATAATTTTCAACTCCGGATATCCCGACGGTTTAGGAAAATTGTCCATTTTTTATAATCCATCTTATAAGCACGGAAATTAAGCGGTAAGAAATGTCTTTACCTCAATTCTTTATCTGACTAAATAAATCCACACACTATGAATGACCCACTAAGCTCCAGATAGACGAATCCGTCTACTTGTGGTCTTTTTGTTCTCGTCAGGCGGCGCTTTCTTGTGGTTACAAGGCGTTTTTCATTCGACTAAAATCGAAGCATTGCATTGCATTGAAACAACCAGAAATTATCTAACCTCCATTTCTGAAACAACGAATATTGATTACAATTCATTGTATAATACTGAAAAAATGATTGTAGGAAGCACACACTGTAAAAAAAAAAAAAAAAAAAAAAAAAAAAAAGGACTAAAAAACGGAAATACTACTGGCAATCTAGACGCCAGTACTATTTCCGTTCTTTTACGGGAATTTTCACCCATAAATTACAAAAAAAATTTCGTTTTTAATCAGAAAAACGGAAAATGTTCTGTAATTTATGGGTAAAAATTCCCGTAAAAAAACGGAAATAGTACTGACGTCTAGATTGCCAGTAGTATTTCCGTTTTTCAGACCGTTTTTTTTTTTTTTTTTTTTTTTTTTTTTTTTTTTTTTTTTTTTTTTTTTTTTTTTTTACAGTGCATCTAGAGATAAGCAAACCTTAATTCATCAATATTTCATGTAACAATAAAAAAAACAAGTCGTCATAAATCTGATTTTTATTTTTTTCAATTTTGTTTTTGTGTTTATTTTGTTTGATAATAATGTTTTGTTGCTTAAAACTGCAAGAACAGTTATGAATTTAAAATTGTCTTAAATTAATTAAAAATGCAGCTTTTTACGAACATATTTTTCCACAACTCAGGTTATCGTGACACTCCGCTTACGACGACCCTTTTTTTCTGGTCATTAAAGTGTCGAGATAACGAGGTTCGACTGTATTAAAATTTATAACTGAGACATACTTTTATGATCCCCCGTATTATGGTAAATAGTCTCTCTATGTAATCCATATAAAATCTGTTTGCTTTGCTTGATGGGCAAACGTGCATTGTAACTACATAGCATAAACACCATCAAATTATATTTTTTACACGAATTTTATTATTTTTTAATTGTTTAAAGTAATCTTTTTATACTTGAGTGTCTCTTTTAATTTTCTTAAATAATTTACTATATAGTAACTAGTATCATATTAAATTTGATTAAAGGAATCAATTTTCTAACCATTAAATCAGAAGAGCTTGTGAAAATTATAAGTCTTAATTATATAATTTTGATAAATTATCCTTTCTTTTCTTGAATCATAATGCCAGTATTAATATACCTTAGGTAAAGTACTTTAGGCCAGTATTAATATAATTAAAAATTTCGTTACATTTTAATTATAAAAATTTTATTAAGAGCTCAAAATTTTATTGTTGCAGAAACTGTACAACAATCTTTTATCCATACACTTTTTTTTCTTACATATTTTGTATGTAGTTTAGTAAATATTTTGGTGTTTGTGATGAAATAAATGTGTTAAATTACTTAAATTATTTTGGTAACTATTAAATTTATATGCCTACAATGTTACATAACATCAATTTATGATTCGTATACATTATTGTAATTTTGTTTGTTTGTTTAGTGTCGATGCTGCCAGAAGGGTCCAATGAAACCGACAATTACATTCAAAATGATTTTGAATGAAAAAAAAAAGACTGAAAATTCTATAAACGTGACTTTTTCTACTCTTAACATACCAGAAAAGTCACATATTCACAGAATTTTCAAACTTTTTTTTTTTTTTTTTTTTTCATGAGGAAAATTATTTTGAATGTATGTAATTATTTTGAATGCATGTCGGGTCCATTGGATCCGTCTGGTATGCGGAGGGTTAATTAGATTGAATAAAGCTCAAAATGTTATTATCGCAAAAATTGCGTACAATTTTATATCCAAATGTTTTTATGCTTTACATACCTATTATTTACCCTTTAAAATAAACCATACTGGTACTGGAATATATTTATGAATTAAAATTAATTTACGAATGACTAAATTTTAAGCATACACAAACACAATCTCTTGAGGTGCCCTGTATCATCTGAGATACTTGCACAAAAATTTTACTGAACACAAAGTATCTCTAGTGATACCCTCTTTTTAGACTTTCTGACAGTGGCTAGAATTTTTTTAAACCCTTTATCTTTAATCATTTATGTTACATCAAATCACCAAACTGAAAATCGTATTGTTCTGATAAAAATCTCTTAAAGGCATTTCTTAAGGTTATAATTAAAATTAATAATTTATGATGCATTATGGTTTATAGCGCTTTTCTTCTTTTACGATGCTAGAGCGTTGTTGTATTTCTGATACTATATTTGATAAAGCACAAGATGTCATTATTGCAATATTGCATATAATCTTACATGCAAATGTTTTTATGTCATTATGTTTTTTATTTCTACTGAATCTGTTGTTGAAATGAAGTATAGCATTGCATTGAGTATAATTGTACTAAACCATTTTATAGTGTTTAATATATGCATTCTTATAAATATTTATGATGAAATCATTTCAAAGGCATTATGTAAATTTCGGTGTTTCTTCGTGCCTGTTAATAGATTTACATTTTCTCTATATGTGAAATAATTTGGTTGTAAGCTTTATTTTACTTTTTTCTAAATGTTCATCTATTAACTATTTTATCTCGCATTACTTGCATTTTAAAGTTATTTGTGTGGAAAATAAGTTAATAGCCCGGGAGGCAGCTACACAAATTATCACCTCATCGAGTTGACGGCTAAAATTCCAGGATTAGTTAGAACTCGATTCGCATGTTTAAATGCAACTAACTAGTCTTCCAAGTTATAAGGAAAGGGCATGTTTACAAACAAACACTTACGTCAACCAATCTACCAATTGCATTTCTGTCATAACGATCATTGCAGGAATAGTTTGGCGACGTAGGCCAGTCATATCAGAGACTTGTTAAACGTAGACCAATCAAATTTTCCTAGTTCATGTGTACAGTAGGAATCATAAAGAATGGGCAGGTTTTTCTTGCAGATCCACAGTAATTCGACCAACAGTAACGTCAGCTGCTATTTCCTTATATCTTGGTGGAAAACACCTGCAAACCCGATTTTAGTGGTTGACTGGTAGGTTTACCATTGTATTTTTCAGCTCCCAGTGCTACATGTTTTCATACATTTGGGTGCAGGGAAACACAATGACAAGACAAACCTACCAATCAACCACTAAAATCGGGGCTGCAGTTGGTTTCCACCAAGATATGACTTGGCAGACCAGTTGTATTTTAATATGCTAATCAATTTCTGTCTAATCCTGGAATTTCAGCTGTCAACTCGATGAGGTGATGGTCAGTGCATCCGCTTCCCGGTGTATAACTATAGATTTTTAAATAACTTTTTAAAAGAACGTTTGATTTAACTTAATTAAAGATGAATGCTATATATATATATATATATATAAATTATGTTTATCAATTTCCATCGTATGGGAATCACAACAGAAAACTTATACATTCTCAGCAGCTAAAAATAAATTATGTAAATACATGGCAATTTGTATAGTATGATATTGTACATATTGTATGTAAGAAACTTTTCTAAAACTTTATCCAAATCCGTTGTCAAAATTTACAATTATGTACGACTTAATAAGTAAAATATTACATAACTCGGTGCAATCTAATCACACTTGACGGATGGAAAAATAAAAATATTTTAAAACGTTAAATAAAATTATTTCGGCATTTTATCTATTTGAAAAAGACTTGAAAAACATCATTAGCAAACAATTAAAATATACAAAAGTAACTATATCGCACTGTGTTTCAAAATTTATCTATTTGTTACAATACAGAAAAATGTTTCCTTGTTTAAATCATGAAATGCAGGTTTTATTATATAAAGTTTTGTTGCAAAACTTTTAGAATCTTGTAAAAGTATTGCAGCTCATTTTTTCTTTGACGAAAATTCTCTAGAAACATTAATTTTTCTTTTTGTTTTTTCCTATAAATATAGTTAGAAAATTCTTCGCCGTTTTGGCTGAAAACTTTTTATGGTCATTGACTTGAAAGTGCTGATGATTGTATAATATTTAAATTTATTTTTATCGGTATATTTCTATATTTATGTTCAACATAATGTTGTCAGTTTGAATTCATTATAACTTATTTTAAGTAAAGCTTGTCCTTTATTGTAATAATTGTTAGATTATCATGCGATTATCATCTATAAAACAAATATTATTATCGTTATTATCTAATAACGGATTCTAACCGAAGGGTAATGATGTAGTAAAATAATTGTTACAGAGAATATATTTAGAAAGATTATGAATAGAAATGGTTATTTCACACACACTGGACTGGAGATATAAAACATCTTGAAGTAAAATTCTAATACGTTATGATGTTTTAGACTTTCTTAACCCCTTCGGGACCAGCGGCTTTTACACAAATTTAATTCGTTTGGCACCGCTTTTGCTTTAAAAGTTACTTTTACTTAAATAATCGCGAAAGTGCTGTAATTAAAAAAAGCAAATATTACTTTTCGTTTTTACTGGTGCCAAAAATAAATTCTGTGTGCTCTTTTTGAAGGTAAATTATTATTAATTAAAATATGGTATATAATAAAATGGGCCTTGGCAATCGTTCTGAGTTTCCCTACCGTTTTAATTATTTTAAAGTTTTTAGACTACCTTGAGTTTTCCTTCTCAAGAAAATTGCTATTATTGTTGTTATTGTTGTTGTTGCTGCTGTTGCTGTTGCTATTACTACTATTGTTGTTGTTGTTATTGTTTATTATTGATCTTTTTTTTCTCTCATTTCTTAGACAAAAGTACATACCTATTTATTTTAAATACATTTTCACTCACTTTCTTAATTAGATCCGTTTTCGCCTTTTTTAACCGACTTGCATCAAAGAAAGTTATACAATTAATTAGTATTTTTTAGAAACAAAAATACGCGACTATTTATTTTAAACAAATTTTCACTCACTTCCTTAAGTAGATCAATTTTCTTCCTTTCTAATCGACTTACAAGAAAGGAAGTTATACAATTAATTTATATTTCTCAAAATAAAAAATACCTAACTATTTATTTTAAACAAATTTTCACTCATTTTCTTTATTAGATCTTTTTAATTGACCAAAACCAAAGAAAATTATACAATGAATTTTTATTTCTCAGAAACAAAAATACGCAACTCTTTATTTTAAACAAATTTTCATCCACTTTCTTAATTAGGTTCATTTTTGCCCTTTTAATCGACTTACAACAAAGGAAGTTATACAATTAATTTGTATTTCTTAGAAACAAAAATACGTAACTATTTATTTTAAACAAATTTTCATTCACTTTCTTAATTAGATACATTTTACAACTTTTTAACCAAATTCCAGCAAATGAAGTTATATAATTAATTTATATTTCTTAGAATTAATTTAAACAATCGCGGCGCACTGAAACCCATCGTTAAATAATCGCGTCACACTGAAACCATGGTTAAATAACTACGGCACACTGAAACATGGTTAAATGATCGCGGCAAACTTAAACCTCTGGTTCTTGGTTCTGGAATCTTGGAAAACTTAAACCTTTGAATAAAAAATTACAGAACTCTTACATCCATGGTTAAATAATCGCGACAGACTTTAGCCCATGATTGAATGTTCTCGGCACACTGAAACTCATAATTAAATAATCGCGACACAGTTAAAACGATGGTTAAACAATTTCGGCACACTGAAACCTGTGGTTAAAAAACTGTGGCTCATTTAAACTCATAGTTAAATAATCGCGGCACACTGAAACCTATGGTCAGTAATCGCGGCACAGTTAAAACGATGGTTAATCAATTTCGGCACACTGAAATCTGTTGTTAAAAAATCTTGGCGCACTTAAACCTATGGTTAAATAATCGCGGATAACTTAAACCTTTGAATAAAAATCACAGAACTCTTATATCCATGGTTAAATAATCGCGGCAAACTTAAACCCATGATTGAATGCTCTTAACACCAGAAACCTGTGATTAAATAATCGCGGCACACTCAAACCCATGGTTAAATAATCGCGACGCAGTTAAAACGATGGTTAAACAATTTCGGCACACTGAAACCTATTGTTAAAAAAATGTGGCGCACTTAAACTCATAGTTAAATAATCGCGACACACTGAAACACATGGTCAATAATCGCGGTACAGTTAAAACGATGGTTAATCAATTTCGGCACACTGAAATCTATGGTTAAAAAATCGTGGCGCACGTAAACCCGTGATTAAATAATCGCGAAAAACTGAAACTTATCGTTAAGTAATCGCCTCACACTGAATCCATGGTTAAATAACCACGGCACACTGAAACCATTGGTTAAATGATCGCGGAAGACCTAAAATTTTGAATAAAAAATCGCAGCATTCTTACATCCATGATTAAATAATCGCGGCACGCTAAAACACGTGTTTAAAACATCGGGGCACACCTAAACACATGGTTAAATAATCGCGACAAACTTAAAATGTTCTCGACACACTGAAACCTATAATTAAATAATCGAGACACAGTTAAAACAATGGTTAAATAATTTCGGCACACTAAAACCCATGGTTAAAAAATCGCGACGCACTTAAACGCATGGTTAAATAATCGCGAAAAACTGAAACCCATGGTTAAATAATCGCGGGACACAGAAACCCACGGCTAAATAATCGCGGTACAGTTAAAACCATGGTTAAACAATCGCGGCATACCTTAAGCCCATAGTTAAATTATCGCGGTCCACTGAAATCCATGGTTAAAAAATCGCGACACAGTGAAACCCATTGTTAAATAATTGCGGCACTTTGAAACTCATAGTTAAATAATCGCGGCACAGTTAAAACCGTAATTAAAAGTTCGTGACCCCGAAACTATGGTTTAAATAACCGAAATCTATGGTTAAATAATTTCGACACAGCGCTATTACGATGATGAAAAAACATAAATTAAGTTTGTAAAATTGCATTCAGTGAATTTTTTATTTGGTATGTTAAGTGGGTCGCAAAAAATTTAATACGACAAACATTATTAAAATAGTAATATAACAGAAATGACAAACAAAATTAATTTATTCAGTATTAAGTGCAAAACTTAATACAATAATTCAGAATTTCTAAAGATTTAGAAAAAATCTTTAAAAAAACAGACTTTCCAAGATGGGAATTTTCTGTTTTTAGAAATAATAGAGGATACAACCCGGCTTTCCCGGGTCACAGTATATAGGTGAAAATCATTGTTATTACTTTTTAAACTCTTATAGTTTTTTTTTTTTTTTTTTTTTTTTTTAACATATTTCTTTAGATTTCCCACAAATAATACCAAAAATTATTTTACAGTAGACTCTCGATTAACCGAGGTAGTCAGGAAATGCCTCAACCCGGATAAGCGAATTTCCCGGATAATCGAATTTGTGCAAATTCTGATGAAAATTTTTAGAAAAAGGATAGAAAATGTAAAGTTCGCATCACGCAGCATAAAAATAATTTGCTTATAATATAAAATGTTTTTGAAAATTTGTTTTAAAAATCCGAAAATCCTAGTTTTCAAATTTTAGTTTAAGAAAGTAATGCTTGTAAAAAATCAATATTAAAAAAAAAAAAAAAAAAAAAAAACCATAGAAAATGACAAAACAAGTAAATATAAAATTTCGCCCAAAATGCGAAAAAAAAAAAAAAAAAAAAAAAACTGCGTTTAAAAAATGTTTCAAAATGTCAAAAATAAACAAAATGTAAATAAGTACTCTCTTCTGGACGCTGGTTATTATTTTATTATAATTATTTAAATTCTGATCTACATTAAAATTATCTATAGGATCCCTGCTAAAATTTCTTATTAACAAGATTTTTTTTTTTCATACATAAAAAATGTTGAATTTTCTCTGGAAACAAAAATACAAATTATTTATGACTATTAGCTGTGCCTAAATTATATGAAAAATAGCACCATAATTTTAAAGCAACATTACGTAAATCTATTTTTGAAAAAAATTGAATTAATTACTTTAAAAATTGATGTATATTTCTTAAAAGTCGCGTATAAATAATTTTTTTTTAAATAATATTGTATAGTGACTTAAACTAACATACAAGTTGATGTTATTTTATCAATATTAGAGATATAAGAACATTGACACAAGTTGAATTTAATGTTATCCGAAAAGATTATATATATAAATACAAATATAAATAAAGGAAAAATAATTTCTTAATAACACCATAAAAAATAGAAAATAGGCCTATCGAAGGAACTTTGTCTTTCTTTTTCAGGCGCAAAGAACATATGCTACCACTTTGAAAGCAGGAGCAAGTCTGAAAGGAAATGGAAGAGAAAAAGACAAGTTAAAGAAATCAGTCAATACTTGTCTCTTTTCTTTCAGTCTTGCTCCTACTTTCAAAGTAGTAGACGTGCTACCACTTTGAAAGCAGGAGTAAGTCTGAAAGGAATGTAAGAGTAAGGGACAAGTTAACGAAATCAGCCAATACTTGTCCCTCTCCTTTCAGTCTTGTGCCTGCTTTCAAAGTGATAGCACCTGTTTGTTGGGCCTGAAGAAGAAAGACAAAGTTCTTTCGAAAGACCTTGCGTATTTCTTATTTTCTATGGTGTTATTAAGAAATTGTTTTACCTTTATTTATTCAAACCAGCTTGTTCAATATTTTAATGTAAATATAAATGTTTAGTTTCTCAAATAATCCATATATTATAAGGCAGAGGTCGTCAACCGTGGTCCGCGGGAAAATGTTCGTGGCCCGCAAAAAAATCTCGATATTATTTGGAATTTTTTGTGTTTGACTAATAATTGTACTCTCTAAATAATAAAACTAAGAATAATAAAACTCTAAAAAATTCTTGTATTTATGAAAATTTAGATGATTAGTTTTGAAAATTTAAATTATAGCAGGCATTGATAATTATGTTAATTAATATTATCTGTAATTTTTAATTGTTGGTTCACCCAAAAATGTGAATTATCATTACTGACTGAAAAAGCAACGCAAATTTGGATTCGGTTTTCAACTGCATATGTGTGCGAAGCAAAAATTTTGAATGTGTTGGAACAAGTCTCTGCTGAAATGAAAACCGCTCTCCGTGTTCCAGTAACAAAGTTGATGTCATAAACATACGAACTTACTTCAAAAAAGCTGTCACAAATATCACATTAAAAAATGTGTGATAAGCTTCAATTATTTTGTAATATTTAAATTACCCTTAATATATATATATTTTTTTTTAATTAAACAATCTTTAAAGATTCTTTTAAAGATTAAATAACCTCTCTCTGTGAATAAATAAGTCGAAGATTATTATGAAAAAAGAATAAAAGTAAATTTAAAATAAAAGATGTTTTCATTAAAATTCACAAAAATGTAGAAAATATATTTTTTTGGTAACTTCGCCAAATTAGCCAGCTATCGCCTAATTGGCTTCATACATGGCAACTTATTTTTGTCGACAAATTTGGTGCTATTGTGGTAACCTTGCCACTAGTACTTTTCAACAAATACTCATTTTTGAAGCTGATACTGATTTATCCATTGGAAATCAACCGTATCCTCCCTTAGGGATTGAATTTTAAAAAATCAATGTCCAATTCATGTATTGCCTTCGGGAATACATATATAGGGTGTATCTGAAATGCTTCAACAAACTTGGAGGGATAATAGTACTCGTGAAGACGAACAAAAAATGCAATGGAACATGGGATGGCAGTGGCAAATGACGTTAAAGGATGAAAATCGAAAACATGCGTCTGGAAATGGACAAACTGAGACAAGAAAAAAACACTCCAGAAAATTATTTATTGCACAGAATAAGTACAACACAGCTCATGATGTCCAGAGAAAACAAATATTTTAGAACAATTGTTCAAAGTGTCGACCGCGGACATTATTACACAGAGTACATCTACGGGGGAACGACTGGCAGACACGCTCGAAGGCTTCGGGAATCCTGCATACGTGGATTCCTGCCCACGGATTTGTTTGGCTTTCGTCCAAGTTTTTGCTATCTCTTTCGGACCGGATATGCACAAAATGAAAGGAAAACCAACTTCGTGCTACTAGCCAGTTCTGCAGAAAAGCAGCATGCGAGATTTCGATATTTTTATTAGTTTTGCGATTTTCACCATTTAAACGTCATTTGCGACCCCATGTTCCATTGCATTTTTTGTTCGTCTTGAAGAGTACTATCATCCTCCTATGTTTGTAGAAGCATTTCAGATACACCCTGTATATTCCAAATTTCAAACGTCTACAGGACGTGGGTCAAAAATCAGTCACAGGATTTGCCTGCCACATATAAACATAATTGTAAGTTAAAAGAAAGCATGTAAAAAATAATGGTATACAGCGGGCACGGGGGTATATACGGAGGTAATGGTATACAAACTGTGGAGTTTGGCACCTCATTTATAATTTTGTTATATCGAATACGAACATTTCATATTAATAAATTGGAAATTGTGATAATTGTTGTACAAATGTATTTACATTCAAAAATTCTTCTTAGTGGTTCGCTGGATTAAAAATTATGAATTTAGTGATGCGTGGGGCTTAACAGGTTGGTGACCGCTGTTATAAAGTTTAATGTGTTTTAATGCATGCATAGTTGTCAGGTTTTTTTTCTTTCATGAAATTGTTTTTTCTTCAAAGCAAAAAACAACAATCACCATACAATCGAGGCTAACGAAAAAAAAATAAGTTGAAAATTGCACGTCAAACGTGGCAAATGAAGTGCGTTCGTAGTATAATTAGTTTTATAAATATTTTTTGCACCGCATAGTGTACTGAATGTATATTTTAGTGCACTTCATACGTGCATATCCATTTCATTCTGTTCGAAAGGCTGTAATACCATTAAAATACCCTTGAAATAATTTTGTTCTCATTGGCCATCATGTAATGGGAAACTTTTGACTGTCCCTGTAATTAAACTATACATCCGATTTTCATAAAATCTGAAATGACTGACCAAAATTTTGCAAAAATTATATATTTAAAATTTCAGACCATTCGGTTGGGTAGTTTTTGCTCTGTTATATGCGGACGGACGGACGGATAGACTGACAGACGGATTGAACCACCACTATAGGTGCTACGTATTTATATAATTACGAACGCACCTAAAAACAGGCTACCGCGCTGCATTAGACGTGTCTCTTTTTTTTCAAACGGTCTGAGTCACGTGATGCTCAAATCCACTAATGCAGGTGCACAAAAGAACATCACGTGACTCTGGCGGTCCTAGGCGAAAGGTACCGCGGCAGCCTGTCTTTTTCGTTAGCCTCGCCGTACAATGTTGTGACGTCATTAAAATGTAGAATAACCGTCACCACATTAGAATTTATCCAAGTATGTACTTTTAGAAATCAATATTTTGAAATGCTTATAGCATTCTAAAATACTTTTGAAAATATTTTTTTAATTGATTCTGTGAAGTTTTATGTTTAATCACAATGCAATCACAACTCTTATTGACATTTCCACCGCAAATGTGATGTAATATTTACGAAGTGAAAATGTCGACATAGAAGTAATTTCTATATAAATCTACTTTGTATGGGTTATTGAAACATTTGTAATATTTTTGTCATTTTTTTCTTTCTCTTGAAAAATCGTGTACTTCTGCTGTTATTATTTACTACGCAAAAATACCACAATTTATATTATTAATGTTATTCATTGTACTGCACAGCCAAAAGATCAAATACAGTCAACTCCCTCTAATTCGCAAATCTTGGGACCAAAGGTTGTGCGGATTATAGAATTTTGTAGGATATACATCATTGTTTTGTTTTCCTTGTTTATTTATTAATTTTTTTTTCAGAAAAAAAGAGTTATTCTTAATGCATGAATAGATGTTAAAATGGAAGTACACTGATTTTAAATAAGTTTCGCAATAAAATATTTCTTCAACATTGAAAAACTTAGCAATTTCATGAATGTAAATATTGAAATGATATTTCGATTAAATATAGCAGTAAAATAAGCATGCATAATTAAATAAACATACAAGTTCAAATGTACATTCATCACCGATTAGTTTAATTTTCTAAAACATTGATTTAATTAATTACTAACTGAAAATGATATATTGTTTGATTTTTTTTTTTTTTTTTTTTTTTTTTTTTTTTTTTTTTTCACCGATACAAAATGAGTTATCACAATTAATATGTATGATGTAAAATGATTTTTATTAATATTAAAAATGAAAATATGATTATTTTAAATACGTTTTGCAATAAAATACCTCTTCAACATAAAAAAAAATATATCAATTTCATAAAAATAAATATTGAAAGCATATTCAAATTAAATATAGCAATAAAATAAGCATACATATTTAAATAAACATACTAATCCAAATGTGCATTCATCACTGATTAGCTTAATTTTCTAAAACATTGATTTAATTGTTGTTTGTTTCAATATGTTTGGGATTTATATTTGTGAATTTATCTTGAAAATTATACAAAAATGTAATCTCTTGTTCAAAAATGAAAGACTTTTGATAAAAAGTTAATATATATATATATTATTTTAATTATTGATAAATTTGTGATTCAGAGAGAAGCATGGATTAAATAGAAAATTCTATTAAATTAATGAAAACAACCCATCCCAGTAACTTTCTCTAAAAAATGGAGAAAAAAGTTGTCGCTATTGAATTTTTTATGCAGATTAAAGACGTTTGCGGATTAAAGGGAGATCATTGTATATCCCTTCTGAACTGTAAATGATTGTAATATCAACAATTTAAAACATTATTTGCACATTTTAAAAGATCATTTTGTTATTACTCATTTACGATTAATGTTATTAACTAAAATGTTATTTATTTGTAAATATCAGAAAAATTGTATATTATGACAGTGTAAATATTGTATGTATAAACAAATTGTAATAAATTTTACCCTAAAAATTAACTTTATGTGTTACTGTTTTAGTAAATCAGCATTTATCATGCAATAAAGTGTATACGAAATGAATTCCGGGTTTTGGATACCAAATCAAAAAAACTGAAATCCAGATGCCGTTTCATTAAGGGGGATTTCTACTCCTTTGAATCAAAATTTTGTATTTTTCTTGTTTTGCACCCCTTAACTCTTTCAGGAGCAAATAATTTTGTTTCTGTAATGTTGAATTCACACCTGAATTTTTGTTTCAAAGTAAGAAGAAGTATTGTTACAACTTTTTCCACATATAAAAGTAAAATTCAATTAAATATTTCTGGTGTAAATCTTGATTAAAATTAGGTGGAATATAATGAATGTATCCCACCGTTCCTCAAGAGGTTAAGTGCATTGTAAAAAAAAAAAAAAAAAAAAAAAAAAAAAAAAAAAAAAATTGTTGATTTTGCTGTATAATACTGGCAGCAGGAGTGCTAGTTTAAAACCGTAAAATTAACAGTAATAAACCGTAAAATTAGCAAATAATACTCCGTTAATCAGTAATATATAGTTTAATTCATTTATAAGGCGGTATATTACTGCTTATTTTACGGTTATAAACTGGTTAAAATCAACATTTTCTTTTTTTTCAGTATGTGTGGATTGTGGCTAAAGCGGTTTCGCGATATTCTACTTCCTTGCAATCTTTTTACCCGCTGAACGTAACAGCTATTATATTACTTCAAACGTGTTTTTCTCGAAACCCCAGTTTTCTAATTGGGTATCCCTTTTCCTCGGGAACTGTTCAATTTCCTCCAAAAAAAAAAAAAAAAAAAGTTTTTGCTGGAGTTTATACCACCGAAAAGTATACATTTCATCGATTTATTATTTATACAAACTTGCAAAAGATTTTAAAAAATGCGAATTTTTTTTTTTTTTTAAATGACGTCATTTTCTCAAATATCAACTTTTAAGCTATAAGCTCCATTAAGATATAAGCTCCTGTGAATGTAATGCCCTTTCATAATTTTTCGACTCGATTTGTTTTAGATGTTTTTGACCGGAGTAAAACGGTCGCCCGATTGAAAGTTCAAGGAGCGCAGCAGCAGGTACTCTCCATACGACATAAAATGACGTCACTTAAAGCTGTTTTTACCCCCCTCCTTCCGCCATATTTGACCGCTGTGAGCTGCACTGTGAACCAGTTTCCTCTCGCTGCGCAAATCAACTACGGCAAAAGTCAAATATGGCGGACGGCGGAGAGGGGGAAAGAACTCGTCGTTCAGCTTCAATGCTCTTCACAGTGCTAGATTGATATGTCGTCTCCTTTTAATCTTTATAGCTATATGCAGAGTTGGGCAAAATACACCGAAAAATCATTTTCGATACAAAATACAAAATACATTGGTTTTAGAACCTAAAATACAAATTACAAAATACTTTTCAAAATTAAAAAGTTCCAAATACAAAATACATTTTAAATACAAAATACGAAAGTTACTCTGAAATTATTGAGATACGCGCAGACGAGAATTTTCAAAATAAAAATAACGGTTTAATTTTAAAATACAAAGTATTTTAACACAACAGACGATTTTTTACTGACTTACTTCAGCTTGTTTAGCGTAGAATAAATTTTAAACAGACGAGAAAATGGAGTTGACGCGAGAACATTTTCGCGCTATGATTTTCTACGATTTTAAAGCAGGATTAAATCAAGAAGAATGCGTTCAACTGTTGAAATTAGCATTTGGTGATGAATCTCCAGCTCGTGCTACTGTATTTAGATGGTTTAAAGAATTTAGCAGAGGTCGCAATTTTCTTCAGGATGAAGAACACACAGGAAGGCCGCCGTCAGCAGTAATCCCGGATAATGTGTCTGCCATACGAAAAATGTTAATGGATGATAATCGCTGTACCTATCAAATGATACAGAAGGAACTTAACATTGGATCCGCTGCCATACACAAAATTATTCATGAAGAATTGCATATGAAAAAAGTAGTTTGCCGTTGGGTTCCCCATAATCTGAGTACCAAAAAGAGGAGCGTGTCAGAATCAGTAAAGAAACTCTTAAATTGCTAAATGATGGTGGCCACCGCATCATTTCTAAAATTTTAACGGGTGATGAAACGTACATACCGTTTTTTGACGTTCCAACACGTCAAGAAAGCAAAGTATGGGTCTTTGAAGATGATCCCACGCCGACAATGGTGAAAAGACAACGCGTACTGAAAAAAATGATGTATGCCGTTTTCTTCAGAAGTACGGGATTGGTCAAAGCCATCAAGTTGGAATGACAGAAGACAGTAACAGCAAACTGGTATACCACTAAATGTCTTCCAGAAATTCTACAAGAAGTGAATGTTAGGGGACTAATGCTTCCCCACGACAATGCATCTTCACATACAGCCGGATTAACAGTTGAGTTTCTTAAACAAAAACGAATTAAAGTGATAGAACATCCGCCGTATTCACCTGATCTAGCTATATGTGACTTTTGGTTATTCTTTAATCTAAAAAAGAACTTACGTGGACGTCGTTTTCATTCAGAAGAAGAGATTGATGTGGCTATAAATGCATTTTTTTCATCTATTCCAAGAAATGAATGGCTTGAGGCATTTAATCTGTAGAAAATTCGTCTACAAAAGTGCATTGATGCTGGAGGAGACTACTTTGAACACACCTAAAATTTTGTAAGTATAACTTTAAAAACCTAGTTGTATCTCAAAAATTTCAGAGTGACCCTCGTACATTTCGAAATTTCAACAATTTATTGATTCAAAGTTTTTTTTTGTGTGTGAGGTAATTTTACAGTTTAAAGAAGGTGGGGGGGGGGGAGCATTATCATGGTCCCATAAGAGGGTGTCGCAACGGGCTACCCAACTGGTTGTGAATAAGTCACTGAATTAAAATTACTTAAACATTCATAACACATTGAATATCTTCATCATTTATATTATAAAGCTATATTATATTTATTATCGTAAAAATTATTTTCTTGATACATTTTCAATTAATTTAAAAACCAAATATTAAACAATTTGAAACTCTCTGTACAATGAACATTAATCTCGGTTTTCAAACTTTTAATGCGTAAATAACAACATCAGTTAATAATGAATAAACGCCTTTGACTATTATTAGTTATAAAACCATACAAAATAATGTTTTAATAATATTTGCGATTTTATTTTAAACAAATACATGCACAGCACATACCCACATATACATAATGATATGTCTTTGTAAGATGTAATGTGCTTGAGATTAATTAAATTAATAACATATTTGTATATACATATGGATACTAGGATACTATATTAATTGGTTAAAATTTCCATTTTCGTTTTCTATTGAAACTCTAAAAAGAATCAAAATAAAGTTTTGGACTGAAAAACTTGCTCAGCTAATTTATATCTTCACAGTGTTATTTTACAAACAATCTATATTATAAAACAGAAATGATGTCCGTGAATAACTCGAATTTCATATCAATAGTCACAACTAGTGGAATAGAAAAAAAGTACTTTCGAATGCGATTGCTTTAAAAATTGTATCGCAATTTACCCAGCTTTTAAGGATTTTTATAATAATTTTCAAACTTTATTTTTTTTTAAACCCATCTCGCAAATATTCGAGTGACGTATAATTACGGAAGTATAATTACCTTTGCTCTTAAAATGACGGTGCATTTCAGCATTTGTTTGTTTATGTGTAATATTCCATAACGAAATTGCCAATCTGGTATGTGGCTAATAAAAAAGTCTCATAAATGCTTTTTCGGTACAGTTGGTTGGAAATCCAAGAAAATATACTAAATTAAAAATATTTATTAGTTTTCAATTAAAAAACGATTTTCACCTATGTGCTGTACACTGCGTAGTATATCGGGCATCTTTAATCTTACTGAGATAGCCAGAGCCCGATTATCACAGGGGCACATGGGGCACATGCCCCGGGCCCTAGTTTCAGGGCGCCCCAAAATGTATTTTGTGTACTCTCTGACAATAAAAACTAATACAAATTTCCATTTGTAGTTCAAAGAAATTAATGTATTTTCCCCATTCATGTAAACTAAACTATCTCAGTATGTTTCACTAATGACAACAAAACTTCAAAGTTCCAAGAAGAACGGATATTACATCCAACATGTTTCATTCAGTCTTATAAGTTTAGTATTTCACTCACTCTAAAGACCATATAGTGCAGAGGATTTTACCTTTCTACATTTTTAATGCATTTTTACATGTGTCTATAATATAATGTTTTGTCGTAAAGTTACGGTTTAAATTATAAACTGCACGTAAAGCTGTTTGTCCAAATTATAATGCAGGAATTTGTTTTTAGAAAAGGGGCCCCGACAGAACCTGTGTGCCCCGGGTCCGACATAGAGTTAACCAGGCTCTGGAGATAGCTGGTCTGTATTATAAAACAAAAACATTCCCATGAGTAACGATGATGCCATATTGATGATGGCAACTATCTGACAAGGGAACCACTTTTGGTGTTGCTCGCACCTAGCATCGAGACCTGGTGCGTTTTGTAGCCCTATACATAAAAGTTAGAGAACCGAAAAAATTTCTCTGTTAGAATAATATTTTATATACTTTTTTATACTTTTCATTTTTTATTATTACACATTTATTTGTTTATTTCACGCCAAAAGTGAGTTAAGTCGCCAAATATGGCGCTACAATTTTTCCGCCCGCTTTATCCAAAGAGAAAATATACAGAACATATTATTAGAATTATATTAGATTGCGATTTTTTTTTTTATAATTGATAGCATAAGAAACAAATATTAGGTTTTTATATTTTTTTTTCTATGCAGACGATAAATATATAAGTAATAAACATAATTCTATAAAAGCTTCGAAGATCATTGAAACTATTTTTTAGTGAAATACAAAATAAGCAAAATATTTTCTTTTGAAATCGAATGAAATATAGTTTCGAATGTTTATGAATAGTTTCGAATGAAATGTTGCTCTATTAAATGGTCCTTCGGTAAAAGTAATCGTAAAGTAAATTAATGTTTTTACACAATTTAGAAAAATTACTGTGGCGAAATAGGTCGGACATTGCAAATTCTACCTATTACAAATTCAGCTACGACATTTGGCTAGGGTTGCCGGAAAGCTCTACTTCTGAAAATAAACGCCAACTGCTTCCCCGCCAAAAATATGAATATAAAGTTGCAATTTTTGAAAATCAAATTCGTGGGTTTTTTAAGGAATTTTCAAACTTTTTTCAATATTTTATACTTATTATTAACTAATTTTTATTTTTAAATGCTTTTCTTTAAAAAAATTCAATGTTAATAGTTCGAAAAGTGGTCTCGAAAATTGCATTTTCAGAAAGTTATGCTGCTGTATAATCAAGAAATATTATTTTAACAGAAAAATTTTATCGATTCTCAAACTTCATAATATAGGGCTTTAAAATGCACCAGGTCTCAATGCTAGGTGCGAGCAACACCAAAAGTGGTTCCCTCGTGAGTAATAATTTTCTCTTTTTAACAAATCTATTAACATCTAATCATCGCACAATTTGGAGTTTCACACCATCGAATAGAGAAAAAATGTACTTTCAAATGCAATTTGTTTGAAAACTATCTTAATTTATGAATTTGTTGTGGTTAAGAAAAAAAAATTGAGCATTATTTTAAAAAAATCTATATCGCGTGCAGCCCGATTGCGGAAGATCTACCTGTATGCACTTAAAATGGTGTAGATAAGTTTATCATTTTCCCCTGGGTAACATTCAATAACGATATTAAAATTCATCAAAAATTAATAAATAAATAAATACAAATGTAACCGACATATAATCGAACTACCGCTCAAATGAATAGAATAAAAAAAGCAGCTATAATTAGTGAATTGTTTGGCTATTAATATTTGACATGTAGCTAATGTGAAAGAACTGTTTTTAATAAATATCAATATGTAAATTATTATGTATCAGTATGTAATTTTAATAAATATCATATGTTTTTAATAAATGCATAATTTATATTTTTCATATAAAATTGTTTTTTTTTATGTTGTTAGAGGGAAAAAGGTAAACATAAAAAATGTATTAGAGTTTTTAATTTAAATGATTTTCATCTATGTTGTGTACACCAAGCAGTATGTTCTGTATATCAGGAAGCCAGGGTGAGCTTCGCACGTGTCAAATAAAAAATGAAGTATCAAAATGTTTTGGAATGCAAAGTCACCGTGTAAATGCTTAACTATAATGAAGCCAAATCCGAATTTAAACATCTAATACCTAATATACCCTATATAAATACACAATACAGTTTAATGCACGTTTGCATACTATGTAAATAAATTGAACTACTTTTATATTAAAGCTCAATCCAAATTAAATGTATATCAAAGGTATGGTAAATCATATTAGAACCTCGAATGAATGAATACTAAGAAACTAGGGGGGGGGGGGGGGGATCTTAAACTCGATGTATGATGGTATAAGACTAATACCTAACTTTCAATAGGTTTTGAAGTTTGTTTTATCATTCAAAAATTTAACCTATCATTGAAGATCTTGTTTTATATATCAGGTATTTTCTCTTATTTTGTTTTTCATTATTATTATCAACAGAACATTAAAAATATTAACTAACAGCATTACACTTCTAATGGTTTTTAAATAGGCAACACCTGCCTATACATACTATACAACAATTTTCACACAACATTTTTTTGTAATTCTCATTGAATGTTATGAATTATAAAAACTATTTTTGTAACTAATCAGCAAAAATGCTTCTGCAGAAGCAAACATCCGATTCTTTAATATGCTTATCGTACACCGTACCAAATGTTAAGCAATGTGTACATATAAACTTCCAGAAACGAATTCGAAAATTATTCAAAACAGACAGGCATGGTGTTTCCCTGCTGCAAATCTAGAATCTGCGGTTTAGAGACGACAGCTTGAAATCGGGAGGAATGTATTTTGAGTATTTTCAAAATACAAAATACTTTGAAAAAGCATTTCAAAATACATTACCAAAATACATTTGCTATGAAGGTTTAAAATACAAAATACAAATGTATTTCAAATACATGTATTTTCGATACTGCCCAACTCTGGCTACATGGTCAAGCCGGAAACCTATGGATATCTGAATATTACTGTGTCTACAGCAGAGTTGTGCAGTATCGAAAATACATGTATTTGAAATACATTTTCAAAATACATTTGTAATTTGTATTTTGTATTTTAAACCTTCAAAACAAATGTATTTTGATAATGTATTTTGGAGTGCTTTTTCAAAGTATTTTGTATTTTCTAAATACTCAAAATACATTCCTCCAGATTTCAAGCTGTCGTTTCTAAACCGCAGATACTAAATTTGCAACCGGGAAACACATGCCTGTCTGTTTTGAATAGTTTTAGAATCCGTTTCTGGAAGTTTATATATACACATTGTTTAACATTTGGTACGATGTACGATAAGCATATTAGGGGATCGAACTTTACTTCTGCAGAAGCATTTTTGCTGAGTAGTCACAAAAATAGTTTTATAATACATAACATTTAATGAAAATTACAAAAAAATGTTGTATAGGCAAGTGCTCCCTATTTAAAATGCATTAGAAGAGCAATGTTGTCAGTTACCGCAGAGGATCATGGAAATAACTGCTAAATCTCCCTAAGACAATTTACCAAGAGGATTAATTATAATAATATACCCAAAGTGCACTGTTAGATATGAAATATTTTTAATGTCCTGTTGATGATAATAAAAAAATTAAGAGAAAATACCAGCAGTATAAAACAGGATGTTCGATTATAGGTTAAATTTTGAATGGCAAAACAAACCTCAAAACCTATTTAATCCTTCTAGGGGCGAGTAATTGTGTTTCTGTAAGGTTGAATCCACACAGGAATTCTCAAAAAAAAAAAAAAAAAAAAAAAAAATTGTTTTATAATAAGGAAAAGCAATTTTAGAACTTTTTATTTTCCACAAAAGTTATAGAAGTAAAATTTAATTAAAAGTTTCTGGTGCAAATCTTGATTAATCTTAGGTGGGATATAATATATTAATATATCCCACCGCCCTTCAAGGGGTTAAAGGTAATATTTTAGTTTTATACCATCATATATATTGATTTTAACATTATTTTTCCTAGTTTCTTAGTATTCATTCAGCCGACGTTCTAATGTAATTTACCGTATCTTTGACATTCATTTAATTGGGATTGAACTTTAATATGCAAATAGTAGTTCAATTTATTCATAAAGCATGCAAATGTTCATTAACTGTATTTACATTGAATATGTTTTATATCGGATGTCTAAATGAGGACTTAGCTTTATTATAGATAAGTGTTTACACGGTGACTTTGCATTCCAAAGCATTTTGACACTTCATTTTTTATTTTACACATGCGAAGCTAACCCTGGCTTCCTGGCTTGGTGTACAAAACATGGATGAAAATCATTTTAAATTAAAAACTCACTTACATTTTTAATACTTTTTTATGTTTAACTTTTTTCCCCCTAACAACACAAAAAAAGCAATTTTATATGAAAAATATAGATTATGCATTTAAACAAAGTTTTGATATTTATTAAAAACGGTACTTTCGCATTAGCTACATGCCAAGGATTATAATAGCCGGAGAAATCGTCAAAGAATTTGACATTACACCTTTTTTTATTCTACTTATTTCAGTGGTAGTTCGGTTATATATCGGTTAAATTTGTGTTTATTTATTTATTTTTGATGAACTTTAATATCGCTATCAAATATTAGCCAGGAACAACTGATGAACTTATTTACATACTTTTAAGTGCAAACAGGTAAATCTTCCGCAATCGGGCTGCAAGCGATATAGTTTTTTTTTTTTTTTAAATCATGCTCGAATTTTTTTTAAAACCATAATAAATCCTTAAATTAATATAGTTTTCAAACATATCGCATTTTAAAGTACATTTTTCTGTATTCGACGGTGTAAAACTTCAAACTGTGCAATGATTAGACGTTAATAGATTTGCTACACAGAGAAAATTATTACCGAGATTGCTGCCATCGTCAATATGACATCGGCGTTGCCCATGGGCATGTTTTTGTTTTATAATACAGACGAATGATCTCACTCAGATTAAAGATGCCCGATATACAGCGCAGTGTATAGAACATAGATGAAAATTATTTTTTAATTGAAAACTAATATATATTTTTTAATTTAGTATATTTTCTCGGATTTACAACCAACTACGCCGAAAATTCATTTCTGAGAGTTGAGACTTTCTTATTTGCTACATACCAGCAGGTAATCGTGAAAGATTTTTATCATTTATAGCAAAACATTGTTATTTTGATCATTTCAGCCTTCCAGTGTTGGGCACGCTCACAAAAAAAAACGAACTAATTCAAACTCAAACTCATCTTCTCAAAAATGAATCAAGTTCACGTTCAAACTCAAAATTTTTCAAACGAACTCGCTCAACTCAAACTCATCTATGAAAGTGAGCGAAGTTCACTAAACACTCGTTTTTTTTTCTTTTTTTTTTTCTTCTTCTTTTTTTTTTTTTTAAATTAGAACTTTTTTGTCCAAATTTACAAAATTTTATGAAATAATCTTTTGGTTATTCGATGTAAGTGTCTTCATGGGCCCGGCCCAATTTTCTTTCCCGACACTGTGTCCGAGCTGGGTTTGAGGATTACTTTTTTCTAGAGCTTCAGACCGAGATGGCCGGGACTGGGTTTATTTTTCGGCCCAAGTCGAGGCTGTACTGAATTCGTCCTGAGGTCTGAACAGGCAGAAATTTTCAGTCCCAGTTCCAACCCAGCTCGTATGAAAATCATTGGACCGGCATGGCTCTGGCCTGTCCAGTAAAAATAACACTAAAATTTGGCCCGGCCCATTTTTTTTTTTTTTTTTTTTTTTAAATGCACGTATTTTTAAATCTCAATTACGCAATTAGTTTCACAATTTCAATTTTTTTTTTTTTTTTTTTCAAATTTTGTTTGGGCTCCGGCTTCGGGCCACGGACTGGCCCGTGCAGATCTCTGATTCTATTTTCTTTCTGTGGGTTGGTTTCACTCTACAATAATTCTTAGGGGTCAGATTTAAGTATTTTGCTAATCGGGTTGTTGGGATTTTCATAAAAAGTTTGAGTAGAATTATGTTCCGGATGAAAATACATACGCATTTCATACGTATGAGCGTATATTCAATTTACTGCTTGTGAAATAAAATGTATATATGAAACGCAATTATAGCTTATTCTTTCTTTACGGTACAGTTAAAAACCATTTTTTCTTTTCTCATAATATGCAAAATATCATTTAACAATTCGTTTTTGACATGCACAGAACACATATACAGCGTTTGCGAGAGTTTATGCACACCTACGTGTCTATAAATTATAAGATGTGTAGCGTACAGCGGTAAAAGCGTATAATACAAATATATAATTGTGTTAAAAATTGGAAAGTGTTTGCTAAATAGAAGTATCCGTTTTCTGTGTGTGTGTCCGCTATGTATGTCTTATTGCATATAGATTTTTAACCTTTTTATTTTCTACATTCTTTTGAAAAAACGGTTTACCCGAACCCAAACCGCAAGAGTCAAAACCCAATTCGAAACAGGCACGAACCTGAAACAGAAGTCAACTAGAAACAGTGAACAAAGAAACAGTGTACTATTCTTTAAAGAGAATTTTAATTATATAATAATAGTAATTTAAAAAATATGTATTTTCGGAAAAAATTCTTGAGCCAAGGAGGCTGTTCCTTAAACAAATTTTTGCATGGGTCAGACAAGGACGGGTCAATGATTTTCATTCAAGCAGGGTTGTGGGGGGATCGGTAAATTTCAGTCGGTGAAGAATGAAAGGATGAATAAAGTAAGGGCCCGGTTAAGCGCAAAAAACTGTCTGGTTCGGAATATATCGAGCCTGCAGAGAAAGCAAGACCCGAGCGCGACCCGGAAAAAGTTATGATTAGATTCGTCCCGAGTCCGTGTAGATCTCTAAATCGCATTTGAATGGAAAAAACGTGTTCTTAATGGCTGGAATATTTTAAAATAAATTATGAAAAAAAGTGAGTTTGAGTTGTAAATTTCGTTCAGACTCACGGATTTTTTGAGTTTTCGTTCAGTTCACGTTCGTTTATCAAAAAGTGAGTCAAGTTCAACTCAAAGTTCACAAGAGAACGAAACTCGTGAGTTTCTGTTCAGTGAACACACTTATACCTAACACTGCTTTTAATGCGTAGTTCAATCACATGTCTGTTAAATTCGCGTTTTATTTATGTATTTGTGAGATTTTGATTTCGTTTGGCAATTTACTTATGGAATATTACATAAACAAACAAATGCTGAATTGCATCGTTGTTTTAAGTTCAAGGGTTAATCTTCCGAAATTGGATCACACGAATATTTGCGAGATGAGTTAAAAAAAATTCAAGCTTGAAATTGTTCTAAAAATGCATAAAATTTGGGTAAATTGAGATATATTTTTTTCAGGGGCGCCATTTCAGAACTTTCTTGGTGGGGGGGGGGGGTTGGATATCCTGTTCCCTCCGAACAAGAACCGATTCAAAATTCCGTTTTAAGCAGGTTTTCATCTTAGCAGGTATACTTTCAAGATACTGACTAAGGGTTTCCGTTTAAGACAGTATTCCGTTAGAGACAGTTTCCATTTTACAATTATATCTAAGGCTGTTAAAATATCCTTTCTATAGTAAACCTCTGAAGAGCATAGGTACATTTACTGTAAAACTTGTGAAAAGGAAACCTGTCAAAATAAAAATTCTTTCGGAAACGGGAAAAAAATCGCGTTTCTTTGAAAAAAAAAAAAAAAAAACACCATATAATTGCACTTGCTAATACGGAGATCTGTCTAAAATGGAGTTTTTTTTCCCTGACCTTTTGACCTCTTCTTTGCAGGTTTTGCTGCAGGGGTGGGGAGCCATTTCAAGAGGTTCTTGGAGGTTGGAACTAAGTTTACTTTGAGGGGAAGGGCTTGAAACAGCGTACGGAATTTTTCCCTCTTAACGTCTTTTAAAACCATGGGATTCTTCCAGGAACATTTTTTAATTTTCGTGGAAGAATCTTAAATTTTGCCAATTGGATTTGGAAAAAATAGTCAATTTGGCAAATTAGTCGCGAAAAATATTACTTCTTAAAAGGACCGTGAAAAAATATTGCAAAGATTGTGGAAACAAACAGCGATTATTGCCAATCGGTTGCGGGGAACAAAAATACAGATTTCAACATTAGGTCGCAAAAAAATAAATCAAATTTGCTCATCAGTCGTGCAAAAAAAATGTAAATTTCGAATATCTATTAAGGAAAAAACCGAGAATTTTGTCAAAGGTTTCGGATAAAAATCACGAATTTAGTCAAAGAATCGAGCAAAAAATTAAAAAATTTCGTCAAACGATCGCGCAAAGCAATTGCAAATTTTGTCAGTCGGCTGCGAGAAAAAAAACGAATTTCAACAAATGATCGTAGAAAAGAATCGCGAATTTCGTCAAAATATATCCCATAGAAATAGCGAATTTCGTTAACCGTCGCAAAAATATCGTGAATTTTGACAAATGGTCACGGAGAAAAATTGTGAATTTCGTGAATCGATCCCAGAAAAAAATCGCGAATTTCGTCAAATCGTCGGAGAAAAAAATCGTGAAATTCAATCGGTCACGAGATAATTAGCACATAGACATGGTCAACACGTCAAGAAGTTTGCAAATTTTGTAATTCATAGGGATATGAAATTTTCACCAATGATTTTCTGTGAGTAAAAAATTTCCTTAATCATTTTCTGCATTCTTTTTCAGACTATGATCTAAATTCCACATAATTCAGAAATTTGCAAAACATTTGGTATCAGGTAGAGTCTGCATTAGAGATGAGTTCGGGTTCTTTTTTCAGAGCCCGGGCCCGCCCGAGCGCGAAACATTTTGTGTCATCAGAGCCCGAGCAATAGTAATTATGCAATAGTAAAAAATTGCATAATATTTAAAAAAATGTTTCAAACGTAATTATCATTTGTAAACTACTTTTTACATAGAAATGACTGTTAAAAGAAAATTTAAATTTAATATTATCAAAAGAAAAGTTTGGTATCAAATAAAAATGTACTTCATACTTAAAAAGATTTTCTCATAACTTTTTTCTTTTAGTAAGAAAATCTTATGGGCACGTTAATGAGGTGTGTTTCATGAATAAATGCATGAAATTTGTAGAAATTACTCTTTATCTAGCGAATAATGGAACAACATTTATCAATTTTCTAAAAAAAGTGTACATTTTTAACTATAACCAATTCCTTCCTCATAACAATCTCTCGGAATTGGCGTGACCCTGAAAATAATCTTAAATTAAAAATTTTAATGTCCCGGTGCTTTTACAGGAAAAGGAGAAACACTGCTCGATTGCTTTCTATCGGAATAATATGGAAATTTAATTTACTTACAACTGAAACCCTGAAAGTGACTTCGTAAATTGCAGCGTACAGCTTCAGCATCAGCAGAATTCATAACATAGATATAATAATTTCTAAAGTTATATCCATATGAAAAGCGATTACGACTTGTGTACATTGTGTACAATAGAAATATAAATTATTCGCACACTGCAAACTATAAACAGAAGAAAATATTCTCTTTGTGTTAGATCTCTAAATAATAAAACAAGTGGGTAAGTGTGATCACAGATCGCACAGAGGGTTTCGTTTAATATATCTTTCAAAACACTTTATCCTTTTGAAAAATCTGTTAGTTCCACATTTCGCAACCAGGGGCGCACTCTATTCTAAACAAACCTCTATCCGAACGAAACTCCGTTTTACATACTATCCGTAGATATATTAGTCGAGGGGATTGGGCCCATAGCACCCGAGATAAGTAGGCGCCCCTGGCGGTAAAAAGTGGAACTAAAATATGTAAGGCTATGGTGCATAATATGAAAGAATGGTCAAAGGGGTGTCGGTAAAAGTTGTAAAGGTGCTCCCCGGTGAAAAGGGCGGAGGTTAGAAAAATTGCTTAAAATACACAAGTTAGAGCCCGGAGGAGTAAATAATATAAGACTTTTTGAAAAGTTTATGATTTGTCGTGCGGTCTGGGGTATTCAGCTATATGTATGCAAAAATTCATGTCTCCAACTTAATTAGAGGCTCTCTTAGAAAGAATTGCTTAAAATACATATGTGGTAGCTCAAAGGGTTAAACGTAAGACTTTTTCAAGATTTTATGATTTGTCGCCTGGCCTCAGGTGTTCTGCTATAAGTATGCAAAATTTCAAATCTCCAATTTAATAAAGGGCTCAGTTAGAAAGAATTGCTTAAAATACGCATGTGGGAGCCCAAAGGGTTTAATATACGACTTTTTCAAAATTTTATGATTTGTCGCATGATGGTGTTCAGCTATAAGTATGCAAAATTTCACGCCTCCAACCTAATTAGGGGCTCACTTAGAAAGAATTGTTTAAAACACACGTGGGAGCCCAAACGGTTAAATGTACGACTTTTTCAAAATTTTATGGTTTGTCATTTGATGTGAAGTGTTCAGCTATAAGTATGCAAAATTTCACGCCTCCAACCTAATTAGGGGCTCACTTAGAAAGAATTGTTTAAAATACACATGTGGGAGCCCAAAGGGTTAAATGTACGACTTTTTGAAAAATTTATGATTTGTCGTTTGATGTGAGTTGTTCAGCTATAAGTATGCAAAATTTCACGCCTCTAACCTAATTAGGGGCTCACTTTGAAAGAATTGTTTAAAATACACATGGGGGAGCCCAAAGGGTTAAATGTACGACTTTTTTCAAAATTTTATGATTTGTCGTTTGATCTGGGATGTCCAGCTATAAGTATGCAAAATTTCAAGTCTCCAATATATATAGTTTCTGAGAACGGGCTTTGTGACAGACAGACAGACAGACGGACAGACAGAGGAGCGAGACAAATAGGGTTTCGTCAGATGAACGAAACCCTAAAAAATAAATCCAATTGCAAAATAACCTCTGCCACAAACGAAAATCGAACTAAAAACAAATTAATTATTCCCGCCTCTTTAGTGGCGCCGCCGGCCGTATCATAGGACCATCGTCGGCAATGCCAAACATAAATCTGTATATATGACTAATCATTTTCTTTTAAAATAGCATTCTGTTCTAATAACTAAAATAGAAAAACACAATTTCTGTTTCCCCTTCATTCTGATCAAAAAAGCAATACAATGATTTGAAAAGGAATAAGTAATTTTTAAGGAGGGGGGGGGGGGAGTTCTTTTAATTTTTTCCATTCATGCATAACTAAAATTTTCAGGTTTCAGAAAGAAAGAGTCTGAGCCCGAAGACTAGAATAAAAATAGAGCCCGAGCCCGTGTCGGGCCTGGGCTTTCGGGCTCGGGCTGAGCCCGTCTCATCTCTAATGTCTGCATTGGGTCACGCAACCGGATTTTTTTTTCAAAACCGACACGACCCGATCCGTGGCACATATCGAGGCTGGTTGACGTTTCTTTTTTTCATTTCGGGTCAGGTTGACAGCCTTGATCGGGTCGGGAACTCGAGTTGTGGATCAACTCAAGTTTATGCTATTTTTTTCGCTAGGTATACGTTAACTTTAAGCGTTTATGGTTTATGCTGTTACTGATCGTAATTAAAATCTCCCGTACGAGGGCGCTGTATCAGCGCCGTAATTTTATTTATTATTCCAATCGTCTGCGTGTTGACGATAGATTGTAATTTAGTTACTAGTGAGTGGAAACACTGAATTGTTGTTGTTGTTGTTATTGAAATGATGGAATGTTTTGATTTGGAAACGGCCAGAGAGACTGTTTCACTCTTAACAATTATTGTTTTAAAATAAAGAAATATACAGTTCACTGCGAAGAGTTCCTTAAAAATGGTGTCATTGAGTAACTTATTGATTTATTCTTAACAAAAATTGGTCCTTCGAGGCCAAAGTAAACGGATTTATCGTTTGCTTTTAGAGTCAAGAATCAGCGACGAGACTTGGTTTCTTCGAATAAGGTAGGACTTTTTCTTTAACATGTCTACTGAATTAAAAAATATTTTGACAAAAAAAAGAGTTTTAAAATGTAAAATTACTAAATTTGTGAGTGAAATTAAATTAAGTGACTCTGATGAATGTTCTTTAGAACTTGTAAATACGAAATGTGATCAATTCAATACAGAATTGAAAGAAATGTTTGATAAAATTTATTCATTGTGCGATGAAGAGGAAATTGATAGATATATCGATGAACAATCATCGATTGAAAAAGAGTTAGATGAAACTTGGTTGAAAATTAAAAGAGCGAAACAAAAGCAAATAAATGTTCTTAATGAATCAAAGCCGAAACAAGAGAATAGTGTAACGGAAGTTCGACTTCCCACGATTAATCTACCTTCTTTTAGTGGAAACGTACAGGATTGGATATATTTTAGTGATCTTTTTAAATCTAGCGTTCACAATAATAGCGCACTTTCGGGTGCTCAAAAGTTATCATATTTGAAATCTTCGCTTCATTCTGAAGCTGCAAAAGTTGTACAAAGTATAACGATTTCAGATGATAATTATCAAACAGCGTGGTCCTTATTAGAGGAAAGATATTCCAATAAAAGACAACAAGTGTTTGCTCACATTAAAAAATTAATGTCCATTAATTCAATACAAAGTGAAACACCTAGTGCTATTCTTAATTTAGCAGATACCGCCAGTGAATGTATCAGATCTCTAGAAATTCTCGATCAAAAAATTGAAGGGTTTGCGGATACAATAATAACTTATATATTGTGGCAGAAATTAGATGGGTCCACAAAATTATGGTTTGAACGTGAACAAAAAAAAGACGAGCTACCAAAATTAAAAGAATTAATCGAGTTTTTAAAAAGACAAGCGAGAACACTGCAAGTTTCCAAACCAATAAATAATGTAACTCCTAAACGCAATGCTCAACAACGAATCACTAGTATGGTATCTACATCTAATGGTAAAAACTCAAAAACATTTAAATGTGTTAAGTGTCAGAGTAATGAATTCCACGGTTTGCACAAATGTCCAGAATTCTTAAATCTTTCAGTGGCTTCTAGATATGAATTCGCAAAGAAAAATAATATTTGTTTTAACTGTTTAAAATTCCACTCGGTTAGAAATTGTAAATCTACTTATTCTTGTCGGAAATGTATGAAAAAACATTCGAGTTTACTGCATTTCGAGAATGAAAATGAAAAGCAAATTCAAAACAGCGATAGAAAAAATGAATTTATTTCAAAACCCGAGGTCAGTGATTGCAATATCCAAAACCAGAATCAAATCATAGCGCATTCAAATCTAGACCCGAATGCTGCAACATTTCACATTTCTAACGAAAGAGCATTTTCAGGTACATCTGTTTGTGAGATGAATTATTTAAGTTCTGGCATCTTATCAACTGTCATTGTTTATATTAAAAATAAATTTGGTGAATTTAAGCCGTTAAGAGGTTTGATTGATGCTGGATCAATGAGTAATTTCATTACGATTCAGTGTGCTGATTATTTAGGAATTAAGAAAGAAAAAATAAAAGTTGCGGTTTCAGGATTAAATGGCATCTCCGTGAATATTAACTCCAAGGTAAAAGCATTAATTTCGAACAATTCAAATTTTAAGGCGGAAATAGAACTTCTTTGTGTACCAAAAATTTCGGATACTATTCCAGTAAATCGGATTAACGTTCCAACAGAACATTACCTTAATAACATTAAATTAGCGGATCCAGAATTTTACAAACCTGGAAAAATTCATGTTCTTTTGGGAGCTCAAATATTTTATGATCTTTTAGAAGTCGGTCGAATTGAAGTCCCCAATTCTAATTTAAAATTCCAAAACTCGGTATTTGGATTCATTGCCTGTGGAAGCGTATTAAATCCTGACAATCAAATCACGCAAAATACTCATTGTGGGCTTGTTTGTAACTATGAAGATTTGACAAAAGAAGTTCAAAAATTCTTTCAGTTAGAAACATTAGGGATAAAAGACGATCCCACATGTACTGACGAAGATAGAGCATTAGAAATATTCGAAAAATCTGTATCTTATAAAAATAAACGTTACGAAGTTACCTTACCATGGAAAAAAGATTGGCGAGAAATGAACGACAATCTCAAAATAGCCAATAATAGACTAAACTGTCTTAAAGTGAAAATGAAGCGAAAATTAGAGCTTCGTGCTCAATATTGTGAGACTTTGAAAGATTATGAAAATAAAGGAATCATAGAAAAAATAACGGAAACGCACAAGCCAGTGGAGAAACCACTTTTTTATCTTCCACATCAACCTGTCTTTAGACAAAGCCTGACAACAAAAATGAGAGTAGTCTTCGATGCCAGCTCACACGATGTTGGCGAATTATCGTTAAATGATTGTCTTTGGCCAGGTCCAAATCTAAATCCAAACATATTCGATCTACTTATCAATTTTAGATTAAACAAAATAGCATTGATAGGTGATATAGAAAAAGCCTTTCTGCAGATATCCCTAGCGGAGAAAGACAGAGATGCAGTGAGGTTTTTATGGATTGGAGATAGAGGTATAGAAATATATCGCTTCAACCGAGTTCTTTTTGGTATGAATGCTTCCCCGTTTCTTCTTGCTGCTACTCTAAGAAAACATATCAAGAAATTTCAAGTTAGATATCCTACAACAACAAAGTTATTAGATAGGTGCCTCTACGTTGATGATTTCATCGCTGGTACCAACAACTTGCAAGATGCGTTAGAAATCTCTCGAAATGCTGTTTATATTATGAGCGAGGCAAGTATGAAACTCAGAAAATGGTCAACTAATGATAACGATTTGATGGAGCAATGGAAACAAGAAGGGTTTGATACTCAGCCTCTACACAACCCAATTGAATTAGGATTTGACTCAACAAAGGTTCTAGGAATGTCTTGGCATACGAGTGAAGATTGCTTTATCGTAGATGTAAAAGGCTTATTAGAAATGTTATCAAAAAATGAAAACACCAAGCGCTTCATCCTGCGTGCTATTGGAAAAATATTCGACCCTCTTGGCTTGCTCACTCCTTATACTATTCGCATGAAATGCCTATTTCAAGATCTGTGGTTGAGGAAAATTGCTTGGGATGAAGATCTACCAATAGATGTTAAAGAAAAGTGGCTTCAATGGTGTTCTGAGATCCCACGCCTCTCCGACCTAAAAATTCCAAGAATTGTGCTAAATTCAACGAAAGAAGAAAATTCAGATGTGGTAGAGATTCACTGTTTTTGCGATGCTAGTAAGAAAGCCTTCGGCACTGTCATATACCTCAGAATTGTAAAAGAAAATGCTATTGAAGTTAACCTTGTGACTTCAAAAAGTAGAGTTACACCTCTTAAAAAAATCACTTTACCAAGATTAGAGCTATTGGGAGCTTTACTTGCTGCCCGACTAGGTAATGCAGTCAAGAAAATAGTAGATCATAAGAAGCCATCAGATGTGTTCTTCTGGACAGACTCGAAAATCACTTTGTACTGGATTAGAGGTTCTAGTAAAAGATGGAAATCATTCATAGCGAATCGTGTCAACGAGATTCAATCTTTGACTGACTCCAATTCGTGGTTTCATTGTCCGGGAAAGTCTAATCCAGCCGACCTCCTTACCAGAGGCGTCAGTGTTGATATGCTCTTAGAAAAGGATTTGTGGTTTAAAGGTCCCCCCTTTTTGAGAGAAACTGTTCTCCCAACTAATGACTGCAACATCCAAAATTCGCCAGATGACTATTCTGATGAACTAAAGAAAACAGTTAAATGTGAAAATGATAACTCTTTAGTTACTCTAGCTATTTATGATCAAAATTATTTATTAGATTATATTATTAGTGTTAGTAATAATTATATAACTATCATTCGTATTTTATGTTATGTGCTTAGATTTATTCATAACCTTCGAAATGTTAATAGAGTGAAAGATCATCTTACTTCTAAAGAATTGAATGCTGCAGAATTATCACTGATAAAGATGGTTCAACAAAGTGAGTATCAGGAAGAAATAAAATGTCTTCAGAAAGGTAATTCGGTACCAAATAAAAGTAAACTAAATTCTTTAAATTGTTTCTTAGATGAAAGTAATATTTTAAGAGTTGGGGGTAGATTGGGTAACTCATATTTGACAACAAATGAAAAACATCCTATGGTTCTGCCAAGTAAGCATCCCCTTACTTTAATTATTGTAAGATATTTTCATTTAAAGTATTTACATGTAGGATCACAAACATTGTTGTACCATATTCGTCGTAAATTTTGGATAACTAATGGTAGAAACATCTGTCGCAAAATAACATATGAATGTGTCACTTGTTTTAAAAACAAGCCTGTATTAGCGAGTCAAGTTATGGGTGACTTGCCCAAAGAGCGTGTTACACCTTCATTTCCATTTTCCATTATTGGAACTGATTATTGCGGCCCCTTTTACATTAAATTCAAAAATCAAAGGAAAGGTACATATAATAAAGTGTATGTATGTATATTCGTTTGTCTCTGCACCAAAGCTATTCATCTAGATTTCGTTTCAGATCTCACTTCTGCAGCCTTCATTGCTTGTTTTAAGCGCTTTGTTAGCAGAAGGGGAAAGTGTTCAAAAATATTTTCTGACAATGCAAAAAACTTTGTAGGGGCAAACTTAGAATTGAAAAGGCTTCACAATTTGGTTAGACACCCAGATGAAGCATTAGCTGATTATTTTGCAAGGGAAAATATCGAATGGAATTTTATTCCTCCGAAAGCGCCGAACTTCGGTGGTCTTTGGGAGGCAGGGGTTAAATCATTCAAATTCCATCTAAAACGTGTAATTGGTAACGCGCACCTCACTTTAGAGGAATTTCTGACAGTAATTCTAGAAATTGAAAGTGTTTTGAACTCAAGACCTCTGTCCCCATTGTCATCAGATTTCGACGATTTCGAGACTCTGTCACCGGGTCATTTTCTTATAGGTAGGCCCTTAACGTCTATTATTGAACCCCAGCTCACTGAAATTTCGGAAAACAAACTTAGCAACTGGCAAAAAATAACAAAATATAGCCAGCAAATATGGAAATTATGGAAGCGGGACTATCTGAACACCTTGCAGCAACGTAATAAATGGCAAATAAATAAAAACAATATAAATGTTGGTTCTCTCGTATTGATCAAAGATGAAAATATGCTCAGCACAAAATGGGCAACAGGTAGGATTTCCGAGATATTTCTCGGTAAGGACAAAAAAGTTCGAGTAGTGAACATTCGTCTGCCTAACGGTACAATAATAAAGAGAGATGTAAGAAGTATTTGTCCTCTTCCAATTAATGGAAACTAATTTCTTTAATTTCTATAGTATGTTTTATTGTATTCAAATGTAAAGTAATTTAGCCATTTTTCCTTTGTTATTAATTATATCTTTGCATTGTTATATGTAGTATTATGTAATTTTATATTATATATTAGAGTAGTTTTGAAACCTGCAGGTTTCAACGGTCGGGAGTATGTTACTGATCGTAATTAAAATCTCCCGTACGAGGGCGCTGTATCAGCGCCGTAATTTTATTTATTATTCCAATCGTCTGCGTGTTGACGATAGATTGTAATTTAGTTACTAGTGAGTGGAAACACTGAATTGTTGTTGTTGTTGTTATTGAAATGATGGAATGTTTTGATTTGGAAACGGCCAGAGAGACTGTTTCACTCTTAACAATTATTGTTTTAAAATAAAGAAATATACAGTTCACTGCGAAGAGTTCCTTAAAAATGGTGTCATTGAGTAACTTATTGATTTATTCTTAACATTATGGTTTATGCTTTGTATCTCTTTGTATCTGGATGAACCGATTTTTCAAAAGGAAGATCTGAATATTTTAAAAATGAAAAAGATATATATCGGAGTATTAATGGGTGCATATGTGTTCATTTTTGTATATAAGCTATAAAATTGTAGACTACTTTTCCATAAATGTAATTAAACATTAGATACATTTTCTTTCACTTTGAGTTTGGGTATGAATATTTCAGGTTTATTTTGCAGTTTGTCAGGCTAGAGTTGTGTTTCTTTTGTCAGGTTCGGATAGGGTAGAACCCGATCCGTGCGGAACTCTAGTATCAGGCTGAGTAGATTATCAAGAACATACTGTATATAATATAATGATTTAATAAAGCAAATGATCTGATAGTGTTGTAATGACTGCAGTAAATATAACGTGACATTAATAATGCAAAATAAAAAAACTTGAATTAACCCCTTTAAAAAAAAAAAAAAAAAAAAAAAATCCTCTCTAAATTTCGGACTAAAGGGGAAATTCACCTCGAAAATTCTAGCCCCGAGGGGGACGAGTTTTCTTTGCTCATTTTGCACACGGCTGGAAAGCAATTAATAGAATTTTTTCTCACATATCTTTTTAAAATTAGCCAAAATACTCATCAATGAGAAATGTCTCACCTTGAGAGTGTTGGAATAGTAAAGTCTTTAGAAAATATTTTTGATAATTATCAGTTTCCGTGCATAAAGTGTTTATTTATTGCATGTATTTTTATTGTAATAAAATCTGACAAGTTACTTTAGCTTTTGAAGAATTTATGAAATAAAAATGTTGAGTCTGACCTGTGATGACAGATAGGAATGCATCGAATATTCGGTATCTATTCGGTATTCGGACATGCTACCGAATATTCGGTTAGGCAGAATATCAAACTATTCTATCTGCCGAATATTCGGTTTGGCCGAATATCGAACTATTCGGCCAAACCGAATACTTAAAAATATCTTTTGAAAAATATTTTTAAAATCCTTACCAACTTCAATTTTTAACTGTCAATTTATAAAGATATTCAGAATAATTGGAAACAGAATCATATTTAAGTCAAAGAGAATGCTGTTACGTTTCTGAACAATGTCTTGTAAATAATCTGTCTTGCTTTTTCACAAAAAGAGTGTTTCTAAAGAAAATGGGAAAAACTTTCAGATGTGATAATAGACATCAAGACAGACAGACCATTTTTGCACAAGAAACCAGTATCGCAATCCGCTTAATCAGTCAAAATAAAAAATACAGTGTATCTCATCTTATTTCAGGTCAAACTTAGATTTTCATTTGTTACTTTAACAATAAGGAAGATATCGTAACTATATTTTCAAAAGATTTACTTTGATTTCTGTGACATATGATATCACGAGAAGAAGTGCCGGAAATTGGGTGTGTGTGTAAAGTTTACTTGTAAAAAGGTTTTGTTTATCAAAATGGAAGTATCCGTGTTAAGTACCTATTATGAAAAATTGTTTTAAAATTTCATTTTTTAATATCTTTAAACTTTGAACTCCGCCAGCCGAATATTCGGTACTTGATGACGTAGACACGTGTAACAACATTTCAAAATAAGCTTATATAAAAGAAATTAAGTAAACAGAATCTTTGTCTCCCGGTATTTTTTAACAAAGCGAAAAGAAAGTTCTTTTAAATGAGACATTTTAAATTAATCGTTTTTAATCTGACGTAATTTTGACCAAACTATTCTTTCTCTTTTTAATATTCATGTGAAAATGCTTGTGTTAGAAATGAAATATTATTTGCGCTTTCCTAAGAAAAATAGTTGAAAAGTATCCGCTCAAAATATCAAATAAATGTCTGCAATTTCTAAATTTAAACCGTTTTGCAATATTATTTTGTGTTCGTTTTATGTAATAACTGTAATGTGACGTAAATATGACGTAATTTTTTCTATTTAAGACTTCTAACGCATGTTAATAAATTTATTATTTTACAAATTCCTTTCTCTCTTAAAATTAACGTATAATTATAGTTTTATGACGTAATTTTTAATAAGTTCCTGCTTTTTGTACATAATTATTTAATTCTAATTCCAATGTTTTTTTCTATTTATAATAGTCACGTGTAAATAAATTTTTTATTTATTACACGTATAAATATTTTTTTTTTTTTTTTGAAGCAAACATTGTTTTCGCTGTTTATACAGATGGCAACAGTTTAAATTAATATCACTTTCTAAAATCTGTAAAAAATATCTCTAGAAATGCTGAAAATTTGAATTTAAAATAGAAATAAAACCTCAAAAAATTAGCCAAATTAAAAAAAGAAATACAATCTGCACACCGGCAAATTCTAACGCATAAAAAGATCTAAAAATGATTACATTCCCATGTATAGTTTTTGCTGCTATAAAACTTTTTTAATGGAACGATTTTGTCCAACTTTAGCATTAAATATCTCTTAAAATAATTCTTCGATTTGAAAGCTGTCTGCATCAGCGTGTTTATCAAACATTTCTCTATAATACCACCGATTTTCCTATTTTTGTACGCAATATTTTTCTTAATATTAACGAAGAAAGACCTCCTGTCACAAAATATTCAAAACCGGCGGCGGCGGCGGTGACAGCCGTAGTTGCTTTTTTTTAGAATAGAGAGATTCTTCTTATTAAATCTCAGAAATTCTGTCATTAAATAAGTTGAGGAATACCATAAAAATTTAGTGGTAGCAATCATCGACAGCCATTTGTGGCGCAGCGCTTGCATCCCTGTTAGCTGAGCAAGTTTTTCAGTCCAAAACCGCATTTCGATTCTTTTAGAGTTTCAACAGAAAACGAAAATGGAATTTTAACCAATTAATATAGTACCATATGTATATGCAAATATGTTATTAATTTAATTAATCACTAGCTCATACATTTTACAAAGACACATCATTATGTATATGTGGGCATGGTGCTGTGCATGTGTGCTTGTTTAAAGTAAAATCGCAAATATTATTAGAACATTATTTTGTATGGTTTTATAACTAATAATAGTCAAAGGCGTTTATTCATTATTAACTGATGTTGTTATTTATGTATTAAAAGTTTGAAAACCAAGATTAATGTTCATTGTACATAGAGTTTCAAATTGTTTAATATTTGGCTTTTAAACTAATTGAAAAAATATCAAGAAAATATTTTTTTACGATAATAATGTACTGTAGTTTTATAATAAAGATATTCAACATTTTATGAATGTTTAAATAATTTTAATTCAGTGACTTATTCGCAATCAGTGGGGTAGCCCATTGTGACACCATCTTACGGAAGCATAATAATGATCCGCACTCAACTTTAAACTGCAAAATTACCTCCCCAAAAATTTTAAATGTATTTTGAAAATACATGTATTTTGCATTTGGAATTTTTTAATTTTGAAAAGTATTTTAAGTTCTAAAACCAATGTATTTTGTATCGAAAATAAGTTTTCGGTGTATTTTGCCCAGCTTTGGCCTACAGGCCACAGCTCTGCCAACTGAGCTATCAACCGAGTTATGCAGTCTTTCATTAAACGATTTAAGTAAATTTCGAAAATACTCGTTTTTGTATAACATACTTTACATCCCTTTCTCTCGATTGTGTTATTTGAAAAACTACGGAAACGTTGAAAGAAAAAATTTGAGAATGTCTATTTCAGTTTTATATTTTTATTTCATCGTCTAAAAATTACTTCTGTCGAACCGGAGAAAACAATAAAATTAAATTGGATCTTACTTAATGATGATCTGGAAGGCAATAACATTGAAGGCTGAAATGAAGACACTTTACTTGCAATTAATCTATCTTTATTAAATTCATGAAGGCAATAGAGCAAGGGTGATTCTGAGTGAAAAAAAAAATTCGGAAATTCACATCGCATTTTCGGAAATACGGCAGGGGGATCCACTCCCGGCACTAACTGTGTGTTTTCTTTCGCAACCCTTTGACAAAATTTGCGTTTTTATGCGATCTTTTGACGAAATTTGCCGTTTTTTCGCGATCTTTTGACAAAATTTGCCTTTTTTCGCGATTTTTTTATGAAAGTTGCTGTTTTTTCGCGATCTTCTGATGAAATTTCGCGATTATTTTACGAAATTTGCCGTTTATTCGCGACCTTTTGACAAGAATTGCGGTCTTTCGCGATCCTCTGACGAAATTCACGTTTTTCCCGCGATTCTTTGACGAAATTGGCGATTTTTCTTCGAACGACTGACGAAATTGATCTTTTTCGGCGATCATTTGTCGAAATTGGCGATATATTTTATGTCCGAATTTTCAGATTTATGGCCGATTTTTTTTATTTTCGGAAATGACTGCCTTAATTTTTCGGAAAATTCGGATCACCCCTGCAATAGAGGAAGGCTTTGTAGAATATTTTAGTCACTGCACATAATTGAAAAACTCCACACATGAGAATCTGTTTGTAGATACCGAAATTACTAATGCTACAGCTGGCAATCCTTCTTTGAGATTCACTTGACAACAAAAACTTTATATAAAAGATGAGCTCTCTGAAATTTTTAATAATTAACTCCAGGCAATTAACTTTATAAAAAATCATTTTCGGAAAGGATGGAGTTCTTATGAACATCGTTACCATCATTTTGAAGCAGGCATTGGGGCCCGGACATCTATCCGTAACAATAAATGACACAGATTATTATGACACCATCAATATCTAAAATTTTAATGACATCCGTATAAATACAAATGAAAAGGAGTGCACAAAAGTGATTGCATGATAATTTTGAACCTATAATTAATTAAAATGACGATAAAAACTGAAGAACAGTTAATAGAATAAGAAACCAAAACAAATCGATTAATTTGTGCAAAATAAACAAATCTCTTTGCATTAGCACCAAGAGGAAAACCCAACTTAGAAGTCACGCCGTCCAATTGCGAGCTTAGAATTGCTTTTCCAGAAAGACCACAAAATAGACATACCTATATTTACATCATAGAAGGTCATTTTATGTAACCAAGATGAAGAAAATGCTGATCTTAACTATATTTTTCAACATGATAATGCTTCAATTCACTCTGCAAAAGGCACAAAGAAGTGGCTTGAAGATGATTACACTTCCACACTTGATTGGTCGGCCAATAGTCATTAGCTAAATCCCATGAAGAACGTTTGATTATAAGATGCAATGTCTACCAAAAAAATGGTCAAATGGTACAGAATACTTTGAAGACAGAATAAAAATCAGTCTTTGTGAAGCATGGTGCGTTATGTTGCTTCGTCAAATTTGAAACCTTGTAAACTTTATGACACAACGCTGCATTGAAATTATTAAACACAAAGGAAGCACAATTGACCTGTAATATTTTGATAATATAGGAAAATCTGTTCCATTCTTATAATTTTGCTTCTATAGCTTATCCAGTGAAAATGCAATTTCTTATATTGTAATAAAAATTATTATCTTACAATATTTTCTTTATGTTTATATTGTCTATTTAGTTTTATAAAATCAACTTACAGGGTTTGTATGTAGATTAATAGGATTATATTTATTATACAGTCAATTAAATAATCGTTCTTATCATTTTGCACCCCGCTGCATTCTTTTTATCGATGACTCTTCAGCGAAACCTTAAACCTGAATTTGTTCGTTGACACGGTCCTAGTTAGTCATCAAGTGCAATCTGTTCATCGAGTGGAGTTTACACCTGGTCAACGAAATCTGTGCCACATTCGACACAGTCTACAATAGCTCCACCCTTTAATTCTAAAGATGAGCGAACGTTTGCGCAAAAGTTTTGGGAGTCTTCAATCAGCATGAGACCAGACAGCTCACAGACAATCTTGTTGGGGGAAATATTGGTGCATGTTTTAAGGAAGTTTTTTCAGGAGAAGAAACCCTTTATTATGTTCACTGATATAGACAGACAAAGAGATTTTTTTTTTCTGGGATCACAAATTGTTAAAATTTCAAAATTTTAACAATTTGTGATCTCAGAAAAAAAAATCTCTTCATCTGTCAAACTAGAAATAAATTTTGAAATTTCTTCATTTTATTCTAGATGTTGACTTTTGTACAGTGAAAGACACTAAGAGTCTGTGCTAAAAGTATGTACTGGTATAAAAAAAAAAAAAAAAATCAGATTTGAGTCTGTATCGTGACCAGGCTCGGGCTGAGCCCATCTGATTTCTAATCTGAGAGGCAGTGTCCTTTTTTAGTTAACCCTTTAATACAAACTAATCATCAAATGCATAATTGATCTTAATTAAACAATCAGGAAAACAGTTATCAGTTGCCGCAACACCATCGGATGAAGCCCCAAGCCAAAAGAAAATGCATGGCAACCCGATTACAAAAGATTACCATTGGTCACAGTAATATCTTTGAATCTTTTGTAATTGGGCTACCATTCATTTCCCTTTGGTCATCGAGGCTGCCACTGTCATGACAGTTGATGGCTTTTTTTGTAATTAATTAAATAAAATCAATTACATATTTGAAAACCAGCTTGTATAAAATGGTTAAGTAAAAAGATCATTGACTGCCAGAGTATTGTGAATGTACTAGTTATACAGATTTAAAAAAGCATTTCACTGTTGAAAAACTTTTTATCTTTTTTAATATACCTTATGTATAAATAAGCATACTTGCCAACTTTTGAAAATTGTAAAGTGTAAAATGACGCGTGAAGAGCATTTCACATTTTTTTCCATATTAATGTAAAACTCATGTAACCCATTTTTTAAATAACACAAATAATTTTTTTACATTCTCTAAAAATATATAATAGATGAATATTGTTAAATAAAACAGTAATGACATTTACAAAGGTTGTAGTTTGATGAGAAAAATATAAAAACAATATTGCACTCATTAAAAAATGTAATCATTAAATTTTAAAGGCGTATACATAGATTTAATTTAAATGTTGCTGTTTAAAGGTATGGAAAATTAATTCAAAACATTACATTTAAACATAGAACGAATATTAAAAGTGTCTTTCTGATGATTATTGACAATAAAACCCAGATTCATTTCTTTGACAATACTAAATATCCCCACTGCATTCAGAATTTATTGTTATTAAAAGGAACTAGAAAGAAATTCATAATTTAAGGAAAGAAAAATGAAACTTAGTAGAAACTTTGCAAAAAAGTAAAAATAAGTATCCTAAGTGTAAAAAATGGGATTTTTTACAATTCCCATTTGTGTATGATTTTCTTACACTATAAAAAATGGCCAAAAAGTGTAAAGTGTAAGTTTTACACCTAAAGTGTAAAAATTGGCAAGTATGAATAAGTAATAATGTATAATGATAAGAATAAATACAAAATTTAAGCAAACATTTTAATTATGTAAAAGGAACACAATATATTATACATAATTCAATTTCAATTACGAAGAAAGAGGTCAGTACATATTAATAACTGATGTATAATTACCTGAAATATTTCAATGTAGTATATTTTCTATTAATATATTGAGCACACTTTATACATAGTGGCAAATGCCATTAAGGTAAAAATTTTTGGAAATCCAATTTAAAATATTCTCTTTCTTTTTTTTTCTTATAATACATTAATAAAATTTTTATTTCTCAACATGGTTATTTCTTTTTTGATATCTACATTTTATTTTTACATGTACACAATAACCAGAAGAATGTTACAACAAAAGAAAACAATATATCATATTTCTCTACATAACAGTGATTCTCAACTTGTGGAGCACATATTACTAGGTATGTAACTTAAATATCTGAATATAAATTCAGAAATAATGTTTATTTATAGATATAAGGATAAAACAGCTACATAAATGAAGAGACGAGTGGAAGAAGGTGCTGTAGCAGTTACAGTTAAGTAAAAATGTTGAAATGTAGAAATAGCGAATTTATAAAATGGGTATTTTTTCAGCAAAACTCAGATTTTGGGATGAAACTGAATGTTCGGTAAATCTCTAGTTATAATATAATCAATCTATCATATTATAAAGCTAAAGTACAAAGATTCTAATTAACTTTGAATGTATGAGACATTTAATATTTTTATAGTTAATAATTTAATTAATAATAATATTTAATAATCAAATGTTAAGAATGTTTTCTGAGAGACTTTAATATCAGTAGTAACATTTTTAACATCTGATATCAAAAAGAAAATAAATTGAAAAAAAAATCACAATAAAAAAGCATTTCACTTCAACTTCTGTTACATAACACCTCCTTTTAGTCATGTCTTCAAATATTTAGAGCTAGATTGTCATTGTAGTTCTACTGAATGCATTGGTTAAAATATATAGACAACTATGCCAAAAAAACATACAATGTTTTTTGCTGGCATCTAAGAACAGAAACTGGAGAAGCATAAATACAAAAAGATTGAGAATCACTGCCTTACATGTTCTAATATTTAGTATGCATTTGGCATTAGCCCCCACAAAATGTTTTAAATAAAAAGGAACTATAAAAAACACATGATATAACAAGTCAGCCTGAATATAACATATTAAAATCTAAACTACTATTATTTAATGCTACATATTTATAGACACATTAAAAGAATGGACTATTATTAAAAATAATTTTCCTTAATTAGCTCTTACGTTTCTTTTTCATATTCAAATATTAATAGTAGCAATAATTGTTATGCATGCAGAATGCATGGAATCAACAAGGAAGAAGGTAAGATGGAAGATGCATGCTTTGTCTAAAAAAATAACTTCACTAAAATATTAAATTGCTTAATAGACTAATCAGTAAAGAGAAGAACCTGGAATCAATTTATGGACATTTCTGAAAATGCCCATAAATGCAAGAATGCAAATTATGAAATATTTTTTTGTAATAAGGTATTTAGTTTAGTTCAGTTATTTGTAGTTAAATGCAAAATTATTTTTAAAATTCCAATATACAAGGTGATTGTAAGTTGTTTCAACAAAATAAAGGACAGGATAACATGAATCAAGATTAACAATATTTACATGGAATTTAGGGTCACAAAGTACTTTTATTTAATAAAAAATACAAGAAGTTTTCACTCCATCCAAACAGAATGTCTATAAGATTACCTATAATGGAAGTATTGTAACAACTTTTCAAACAAACTTACTTCCCTCAATGAAATAAGATGACATCACCAGAAATAATGAAAATCATCACCACTGCATCCGGATAATGGTGGGTTAGTCTATTATTCAGAATGTAGCTGGCAATACATATCACTCACCCTCAAGAAATGAGACATAATTGAAAATTACTATGTTTCACAGAAGAGGCAAAGAAAGACAGACATTTTTTACTGTAACATAAAACAACCGTATGCAGCTGTAAAATCACAATAAAAGTAAATCTGCATATAGACCAAATGCTGCGACAAGAGCCGTAAAATTTATTTTTTGCTTTCTTTTTCAAAGATTTTTATGGTCAATTGCAACCCTTTTTATTGCACTTCAAAGGTCTATTTCAACCTTAAAAATCAAGATACAGAAAGGACCGAGTAAATTTATCACTACCTCCATCCTTTGTCCCCTTCTGTAGTGACCAAGTGACACATAGCATAATCTGGTGCTCTTACAGATAACTACACTTATGATACTTTTCCTGTAGTAAGGGGATTAGTGGAATAATACACAAAATGAATTTTTTGGAGATATGTCATTTTTCTTGCGATTGAGCAATATGGTATTAACGACTGACTTACCACGATGTCATCAAATGTTACACAAAGTTAGTGTCAAAAATTTTGTTAAAATAGCATCACTACGGTACAGTTATAAACAGAAAACAGAATTCAGCTTGGAGTCAAACTCCCTGTATTTTTAACTGAACAAGTGGATTCTAACCTTGAGTTCCATTGTAAATATTGTTTGTTTTAATGAATACTATAACACCTCTCACTTCATTGAAATGATTTATGATTCCACTGTACTACACATTAGAAGTTACACATCTAACCTAACAATAAACAAGTATCTACAAATTGAATCATGAAAATTCTTTATGCAATTTATAGAAAACTTTAAATATTAGTTTTTAAAAAAGTAGATTTAATATGGTTATATACAGGCTGAACAATAAATGCTAAACTAAAATAAAAATCACAAATTCAGAGTAATCTAGACATGTAATGAGTTAAATGAGCACTTTTTGAAGATCACATTTTTAGCCAAAAAGTTTTAAAAAAGAGTGAAAATTGATTTCACATACACCTAGAAATTGACAATATGCTGAAAATAAAACAATAGCTTTGGTTGTTAAAAGGAATGAATGTAAAGTTTGAATTATCTGACAAGTTAATTGGCTATCCAAATTCACAATAACTGTAAATAAACTATTACACACATACTTTTGTATCAGAAACCAATAAATAACAGTTAGAAACAGTTAGCTTTATCTTTTTTAAATATTTGTGAGGAAATAAATTACAAATTTTAACTTGCAACATCAAACAGAGATATTTTACAAATTTCTACCAACTAAACAAAGATAACAAATGAACAACGAAAATTAATTTATGCTGAAACCACAATTGAAAATATGTTTAGAACATGCACATATAGCTTTTAATTCATAAATTTACAGATAAAAATGAAATGGATAGCTAATTAACTACAATAACAGCTAATAACTTTACAATTACTCTAAGCACAGAAAATAAACAGAAAAAAAATAAAAGGAAATTATATCAAATTTATCAAACTTAATAGATTATAGTTTTCATTGAGATGCAAAACAAATTAAAACAAAATGATGCTGTAATATGACAGTGCCAGTTGATAATAAAATCACATACTTTGCACAAATAAAACAAAAGGAATATATATAATATATATATAAAGAAAAGAAAGGTATTAATTCAAAATTTCATAAAATTTAAGGAACTATGAGAAACACAAATTATAATCCTAATATTTTCATGAATTCTGTTGCCCCCAAAGAAATGTTATTTCCAATTATTATAAAAAGAAATGGCTTTCACAAGTTAAACATAAATGAAAAATGTTATGAATTTAAAACATTATAGATGCTATACATAAGTAACTCAAATAACATTTTGGTTAAACAGGGAAAAAAAAAAACCCTTTTATAAAAAACAACAGAAATAAATTATAAAAATAAATGAAATAACATATGACCAGTTCAAAATTTTCATCCTTTTAATGCACTCTAGACTTGCTAGAACAGGGTTCCTACACAATTTTGGTAAAAAAAATTATCTGACTTTTCCCTGACATTTTTCAAAAATTTCCATGACCTTTCTCAATAAAAATTCAGCTTATATATTGTTGTAAAACCCGCCACAGTGGACAACTTTAATTTGATAAATGCTAAAAAAAAAAAAGTATACGCTGCATGAATTTCTAATTTTTAATTATTTTTTATATTATGCTATTGTTAGTATAAATTTTGTATAGTTTGTATAAATTTTATATGAAAATTTTAGATTGGATGAATAATTAATTCAAAATTTTTTCATTTATGATTTCCGAGATTCTGATGGAAAGTAGTACATCAAAATTTCCCTGACTTTTCTCTGACCACTTCAAATATTTAAAAAATTCCCTGACATTTCATTGACTTTTTGCCTAAATTTTCAAAATCCATGACTTTTCTCTGACCTGTAGGAACCCTGTAGAAGAATCTGTTTCACTATTTTGCTTCTTAACTTTATTTGGGATAAAAATTTGCAGAAAATTGACTTCTTTATAATAATGATAACAGATGACAACCCCGGAACACTTTTAGTAGCAAATCCGTTGAGAATTTCTTAACTTTCCAATCTACATTCCTCCCAAGCATTACCAGAAATTTCTCATGTACAGCATATTTTTAATGAAATTTTATAAACTTTAAAAAAAAAGGGGGAAAGTACTAAGAGTAATACAGTATAGAATCCTTTATACAGAAACCAGTTAATCAGACATCCAGAATCATATATCCAATCTATTGACTTCATAATCTTTCTAGAAAAGAATGCCTATACAGTGCCAGTTTTAACATGAACATTGCTTGGTGCATTAACAAATGTGTGGAATAACTTGATGCCAACAACTAGGATTGGATTTGAAGTGGAAGCATTTAGATAAAGGGATTTTGATTATTAAGGGACTGTACATATATAATGCTATCAACTTTGCAATTTTGGACCCCTTCCCCCCCCCCCTTACGATGCCATATGTTACCATTCCTCAAAGCCCCCACCCCCACCCCATCCCCTAAATGATATTGTTATCAGTGTCTAAAAATTTTTTTTATTTTTACAATTTTTTGTTTTGTTTCATTTTTATATATTTGCAATGATATACAGATAGTGTTATACATTTATTATTTGCATACTTTACTGATTTAAATGAAGAATAGAAGTTAATAAAAGATCACTATTATATATGAAATAACATATCAAATAACACTTTAAAGAAATACTTACTATTTAAAAGTATTTTATAATAGCTTTTTGTATATAATGCAGTCAACAATAATATAGTAATTTTCCCTTTTTCTCCCTCCACAGGAAGAATAAGGAGACTTCTTATAAACAAAACAGGTGGACAACATTCTTCCCATTTTTTACTAGTAAATATAAAAAATCTAATTTCAAGCATGGTTTTTCTAACAATGCATATGGCAGAAGAATATTTTGGAATGAAATGATTTTATAATCCTTTAATGGTTTTAATAACAACTTTGTATTTCCATAAAAATAGATAACAGACTGAAAAAAAAAATAAATAACAGACTATATTGATGTAAAGAAACAAAAAAATGATATCAAGTGCTAGACCCCCTTCCCCTCTAAAGTGCTAATAACATTACACATGTACAACCCCTAAGCAGAGTTACTGTTTTGAAGGAATTCCTATATGCTGTACTCTTTCAAACTCTCATTAATCTTTGATTTTGATTAGATCTGGTCCTTAATCTAATTAATCTAATAGACCGGGAGGTGTCAGCACAGACAATTACCTCATCGAGTTCACGGCTGAAACTCCAGAATTAGTTAAAACTTTATTTGCATATTAAAACGCAATCTGTCTGCCGAGTCATGTCTTGGTGGAAAACACCTGAAAACCCGAATTTTGCGGTTGACTAGCAGGTTTACCATTGTATTTTCCTGCACCCAAAAGTATGAAAACATGTAGGACTGGGAGCAGGAAAACAACGGTAAATCTATGAGTCAACTGCTAAAATCGGGTTTTCAGGTGTTTTCCACTAAGATATGACTTGGCAGACCAATTGCGTTTTAATATGCAAATCAAATTTCATAACAATTTGAAATTAGAAATGGTGGGCACAGCCATACATTTTCTACAAATCTGATCAAATGGTTGTTGGTTTGACACAGAACTAGTTACCTCCTGGTGCTGAGTATTCTGGATAAATGATTCTATACTGTACAATAAAATTATAATACAGACATTTCCCAGAGTACGATTATTTCAAAAGTTCCATCAAGGGCATTAAAGGTGAGCAATATTGTGCAACAGTACACAATTTAGCATAACAACAAGGATTTTAAATGAGATCTTCTTGCCTAGCAGATATAAATTTGACAATTTAATAAAATATTGATTAATTTTATAATTTTTACCAAATATCTGTGTTTATCATGCTGGCTGTTTCCCACAATTTTAATATAAACATAAATTTTAACAAAAATACAGTTAAAAAAATTTCATAGTCAATAATACACATTGTGACCAAATAACTTATTTTTCATTAGACAGAAATGACATAAAATATTACACATTTTGTACTGTTAAAATAAATAAATAACAGTACCATTTATAAACCTATGTTTGTTATTTGCTTTTAAAAGTTCAACTTTATATTTTGTTATCTTTAAAGTTAAAAAGAGTTCTACAACAGTGATCCCATAAGCCATAGCAGGGAATGGATGTGATGCGAAACAAAGTAAGACTCGGTGGATTCACATTTTTTTTTTTTTTTTTTTTTTTTTTTTTTTTTAAAGGTACATTAACCTAACATGCAATAGACTTTGATTTACAATTATGGTTAATTAAAAAAAAAAAAATCTACAATGAGAAATACAAAAAATTAAAAGTTTGCTTAAACAATAATTAAAAATTACTTAAATCTGGTTTACATTTGAATGATATGCAAAGAAATGGAACTAATCATAATTGAAAAACTAGATGCTACAAAAGTCTTGTATAAATTCTCTTAATCAATGATCTTAAACATTAGCTCAAACAAAATAGATAAGAAAAAAGTAACATTTTACAATTACACTTCTTGGCTAAATAAAATAGCAAAAACTACAAAATAACCAAATCTGTCATAAACCAATAAATATAAATTTCATTTCTGAACAAAGCTGCATGTATATTTAGTAGCACAATGTTCAAAATCTGTAAATTAACAATGTTTCTACTGATGTCAAATGATAATTTTAAAAATATTTTGATTTATAAGTAAAATAATCACAAATCATTTAAATCATAATAGATGTTGATTATTTTTTGATGAAAACTTCATAAAAAAAAAAACACCTTTTAGGAGGGGCATCAATAATTATTTTTATAAAATTGCCAAATACGCAAAAAAAGTGCAAAACAAACTTCACAGTATAAATGGATAACACTTATATTTATTTAAATTCTCTCTTAATTTTGAATGAACTATATTTTTCATTAGTGTCCTGTTTACATTTTATGCATATCCAAGAGCTTATCTATAATAATTATTATATTTACATATAAAGATCCCTATTATGCTTATTTAAATCATAGGTTCCCAAAGAGGGGCGATATCCCCCCATTGGGCAGTAGCGGGTCCAGAGAGAAATTGGATAGGGGGGGGGGGGGGAGAGGAGATATTCAAGAAAAGGCGGCCATGGTGTACCTACATATTTAGAAAATTGATATAATAAAACTAGCTGGCCTCCTTTCCCCCCTTTGGCATTGCACGGACCCATGACAAAAACCTTAAATATACCTATATTAAAGTAAAATCTATACAAACGGATCTTAAAGAAGGGGATCTCAAAATGAATTTCTTTTACACAAATATGCCGTGGAACACAGATAAGTGCTCAAACTCGCCAAAAACAAAATTTTATTATAGCGGGCTGAAACATTGTAGCCACAATTCTTTCATGAATGTCAAAAATCGTTAAAATTCGCATTAAAAAAAAAATTATAAATTCAAAAATTGTGGAGTGCAAAATTAGCTATATTAGGCACTAAGAAAAAATAAACATGAAATTCAGACATGGATACTAAGACCAATGTCAGACGGGCGTCTTTTTTGCTTATGTATTATCCGTTCACAATGCTATAGCATTGTGAATGGATAATACGTAAGCAAAAAAGCAGCAAAAAAGACACCCGTCTGACATTGGTCTAAAAATTCTGGCTTCAAAATCTATACAATATGTCAGCCAGTGCTGAATTCAGGAGGTGGTCCAGGGGAAACTACACCCCTCCACCGGGAGGAATGAGATTTGAAATTTCGTGTCTTCAATGGTCAAAAAGTGCAATTCTCCTGAGAGTCTATAATGTCCCCCCCCCCCCAGAGTCGCAGAAATCCCTCCCGGAGAAACGTGTCAATTCAATTCTGATATCAGCACTCTCTACCCTGGTCTGTGGGAAAGAGTATAGAAATGTTTAATTTCTTTTCCTTCATCGGATTTAGCTGAGCAAAGTTCAGTGCAATAGCTAATTAAGTGTTTAAGAAAAGGAACAGACTGTGCATCACTGAACGAGGTAATTTGCGGGTTGATGTTAGACTTGAAACTCAACATTAACAAATTGTTAAAACTTCGCCAGCATTAACCATCACATTATTTTTATTTCTTATTGATTTTGCACTTATTTTAAAATTTTTAATAAACAGTTACTACATTTGATGGTCATTTTAATTAATTTCTACTTTGTGATTCTTAACAGATAGATAAAATAAGTATAGGTAATATGCAACAATATTTTAATATTTCATATAATTAACTATTATGAAAGTTGGATTTTTTTTTTTCTTGTAAAGGGGGCAGTGGGCTAGGACAGGTTGGGAACCTATGATTTAAATGAAAATAGATACGGAAAAAAAAATCAGAAGAAGAAAAATATAGTTAAATATACTACTTTTAATTGCTAAAAGGTGTAAGATTACAACTTTAAAAACAGTAAAAATAGTTTTATTCAACTGCTTACATGTTTTGATTCTCAACATATAAAAGTAGTTTTCTCATGTGTCAAAACATGTAAATAGTCGAATAAAACTATTTTTACTGTTTTCAAAGTTTTAATCTTATACCTTTTAGCAGATAAAAGTAGTATATAATTACAAGGTGTTAATTTGTAATATATATAGTTAAATAGTTGAGAAATGGAGAAAATTGTACTATCCAACAACTTATTAGAATATAAAAGAAATTTTTGAAAAAAAAAATGCACAATTCTTTTTCAAAAATCCTATACATACATTTTGATGTGTAAAGATTGTCCATACTGAATTAGCACATAAATGACAATGACAATGAGTACAGATGTGCCATATGACAAGTATACAAACCTAATCTATATGCATACATTTTATAACGCTACTTAGGGAAACCAGAAACAAACACCAATTCTCCTTAACTGTAGGTTTAGATAAGTCAAGCACAAATTACAAAATTTAAAAATATTTGAATAGTATATTTGCAATGAAAAAGGCAAGTCATTGCAGCATAATACAAAAAGTACACACTAAAAAGTATGTTTAAAGCAGTACATTGAAAAACAACATCCAGCATATAAAAAAAAAAAAAAGAAAAGAAAATGCACCACTGTTTAGTATGCACCAGTAAATCAAAATTATCACATGAAAGGGAAAAAATGTAATTCTAAAAAAAATTGATGGGCAGAAAAGATTATATAATAAATGCAATATCAATTCTATTTATAGATACAGAAAAGATTGATGTCAAAATGTAAGTTTTAAAAAGCAAGAATAAAAAAATATCCCAAAGGTGTAAATGTATTTTCAAATTATCGTAAAATCTTCATAAAATACAATCCAGCTGCAACTAAGAGTCAGGTTTGGTAGAAAAATACCAATATGAATAAAGTCCTTAACATTTTTTATTTTTTATGAAATATACCTGACAACCATCAAACATAATGACAGAAAATAATAAATAAATAAATATAATTGAGTTTTTCAGATAACTAACATTCACATTCTGCAACAATTATAAAAGTAAACATTTTAACCTCATCAAGACCTTGTCCACACATGGACATTTAACTATTGGAGAAATATTTAGATTCATTAAACTGGTACAAAGATAAGCAAATAAATTTACAATTAAAAGCAAAAGAAAGCAATTAAATTGTAGATTTATTTACTGCTTTCTTAAGCAGAATGTAAATTTATCATAAATAAAAGATAAACCATTTTACATTAAAGATTTTTATTATTACAGTTTTAAATAAAAATCTAACCCAAAGAAGTTAAAAGAGCAAAAATTTAAATTACATAATATAGAACAAATTATATGTATAAAATTTTAAATTTAATTGCATTTTTTTTAACACTTGCTTATGTAATTTACAGAAGTGAAGTTTTATATGCTAAAAGCTACTAGTTATAAGATTTTTTTTTTTTTTTTTTTTAACAATTTTTGATCGAAAAAAAAAAAATGTTTATGAAGGGTATGAATCTTGTTAATGAAAAAAGAAAATCAAATATTTCTTTAATTACAAGATTATAATAATAATCTTGTAATAATAAGATTGCATTATTATTCTTTAATTATACGATAATATATATATATATATATAATAAATGTTTAAATAAGTGATATAATAAATATACTCATTTTCTTAACTTGTGACGTTAATAAGTAAGGCCTTTTTTAATTCCCTGCAGAATGGAATGTTTCATATGCTTATAAATACAAGCAAATACAAATACTGAGCAATATAAGCATTATGTAAGAAATACCTATTGATTTGGCATTGTTGTTGGGAAGCAATATGTGTTAAAATTTTAGGTTAAAAATAGTTAACAATAGGTAAAATTACAGTTTTTTCATTGTTTTTAGTAATCTGCTGTTGAACAAGAGCAGAGGGTGTGCATGATCAACAACAGTTCTCTCTGCTAATCATTCACAATTGTAGAAAGCAGAGTTCAATCCCCCTAACATCTGTGGCAGTGGTGTAGTTGGGTGTGAACGCTGTTTCCAAAAATATTTGGTTTGTTATTGTACTTATATGCTTAAGTACACCTTCTAGTTCACTTTTAAAATAATTTTGTCCTGAACCAAATGTAAAATCTTGGTGGCAATCAGGAAGAAGATTAGCAGACGAGACAGCTTGTCATAAATCAGAAAGCACAGAAAACACCTCACATTATCATTCATTATGGAAACTTCTAGGATAAATGTTCCAGTAAGTAATATATGGGTTTATTTCTGTTATTTCAATTAAATTTTGATTCATAAAGGAAAATGTTACTATGAGATTGATTAAATATTGCTTTTAGATGAATGCTTTACAAATACAATACCTGTAAAAAACTAAAATATAATAATTATAATTGTTAATTCAAAGAAGTCGACTTTTGGGCTAAGCAAAAATCCAGTAGCATCAACATCTACTCTATGAAAAGGTGAGTTCCCACAAATATTTTTTTCCAACTACAGCATTGATCTGTGGATATAATTTGTAATTTTTGGTGCAAGTAAAAATATATCCTGTGCTATATGTTTTAATTAACAATGACTTAAATGAATACTTGTGATTAAATATCAATTTAGAAAGCATGTATACATGTCTTTTTTTTTTCTTTTAAAGGGTGGTGGTGGGTGGGTGGAGGGTGGGCTCAGTTTCACTCAAGAAAAATTACAATTTTGACAATATCTGTATTTGAGTGATTTTTGCTTAGGGTAAGCATAAATATATTTGTTGTCAGGTAATCATATATAAAATACAACAAATTGCATAAATATCTATAATACTTTAAGTTGGTTTAGTTTTCATTTCAAAATTTTATATTATATATTTTTACTTTTTTCATTAGCTTTACAAAAAGGTTTAGAGGTATGCATAACCCTGAAAAAAGACCCTGAATGTATACAACAAAACAATTAGCAAACAGTTACTATCAAGTAACAAGCATTTGGTGACGCAGGTCTCTTGTTAAAGTTTTATAACACCTATTGCTTTTGATCCCCGCTGCCGAATAATTTTTTTAAATTAAGGTGATATAGAATATTTTGCTTATTTTTTTATGAAATATCAATTTTATACACTGACAGAGAAAGTGAAGATGAAAAGGCCTACCCACAGAAAATAAACTTATTTTTTGTAGAAATATATAATATTGTTTTAAATCACTTTAGTAACTATAGTTCAAAATCTTTCCAACATCAAAACATTTGCCACATCAATAGCACACTTAGATGAAAACAGCAAAGCAGGATTTAAACAAAAAAAATGTATGTTAAAGAAACGAAATTAAAAAAAAGTAGCACATATTCCTATCTGCCTTTAAATTTTTTTTCACAGAAAATGTTCAATTAATACCAACAAAAAAACTTATTGCTTCATATTAATTTTAAAGGAAAAAATACTAAAAGCAGAACATCAATGATCTTGAAAAGAACACATAAGAGGAAAAGGGAAAATCTCATGACTTTTAATTCTTGAAATGTATGTTCATTAACAGCAAAACCATTAAATTTTTTTCTCCTAAAGCTACAAAATATAATTTAATAATGAAAATAATTTTGTAGAATCATTCAGTAGAATTTGATTCTTTGTATATCAGAAACTGTATTAATACCTTCAATTTAGAATAGATAAAGGAAACATTTTCAGTCATCAAAGATTAAATGTCTTAAATTTTGTTTTTTCACAATAGTGCAGTAATACTCTTAATTATTTGGCAATAATCATAATTTACACTAATATAAAAAGAAACAAAATAAAAACTTCTATTAAGATATAAATGATCTATTTGGTTAAACTACATTAAATTCATTTTCTGAAATATTTACAATAATCTATTAAACAGGCAAAACCCACTGGTGAGAAAATACTATTGGATCTTTTCTAATTTAAACAAAATGAACAAAATACTGTTTTAACATGAAATTTTTAAAATGCATTAAATAAATCATTATTAGAGTCAAAAAATGCAATCAGTTTAACTATGAAAAATAAAAAGCTAATCTAATATTATGAAGAGAATATTTTTTTTACACTCCCACTTTTAAATGTACACACTATAGTCTTAAATAAAGTATTTTTCAATTGTAAATATGGGAGAAAGAAAAAGAGAGGGGAACTTATATTACTGCTTTTATTTGTTTCAAAATTATTCAAGATAAAGGGTATTTGTACTTTTAGCCACTTTTGATATGATTTTGCAACAAACCAGTATCCACTTTTATGTTTCCATGTATAACAATAGAATATACTTAAGAAAAAAAAAAAAAAGAAAAAAAGAAAAAAAAAAGTTAAATATGCATGCAACTGAGAGGATAACACTATGTGGTACTGGATAATTATAAAAACAAATCTTACACCAGGAGCTCAACAAATGTATGTAGTTGCCACATTGCCATTAGTGACCAAAATATTTTAACTGGCAACTGGATGCATAACTTACATTTTTAACTTATTCATCAAGCCAACTTGCCAGCAAGTTAACTTATTCATCAAGCCAACTCATCAATTGAACAGTTTTTGCATTACAACAATTTAATGTTTGCAATTCAAATGTTGTATGTTTGCAATATGCCGATTTCAAAAGTTTTCTAATCTGTAACTCAAAACTGATTATTTTATTTTTTTACTTCTAAATACGTCAAAGAAATTACCTACTATTTGACATCACCAAAATCAGAGAATATAGATGAATGTGGTTCTCATAAAACTTTATAGAACTAATAAGGAAGGTAACTCCATAAGCAAATACTCGAAAAATTTTGTAAAAAATACTGAAGATACTTCTCATGTGAATAAACAAAATTACAAAAATACTTGGGGCAAAATCTCTTTTTAACCTTACCTTAGTTAAAAAATAATTAATTTTTCATTATTTGGCAAAACATCACTTTTTTGGTAAAATAATGAATTTCCTAAAAAGATTTTCATACGTTTATGAATGATAAATGGTAAATTGCCATTTAGAACTGAAATTTAACTCTATACATATAAAAAAAAACCTGTGTACTAAAGAAATGTTTTATTTAATCACATTTAAAATAATATTTAATTTCAGCGTAAAAGCATAATAAAATGAAAATTTTCCTAAATAAAAAGAAAACAAGTGGGGAAGTGTGATCAAAGACTGTACAGAGTGTTTCCTTTAATATTCCTTTCAAAGATGGCAGCATTAGTCATTAATCCTCTGAGCAGTTTGATCGTATTTTTCCGTTTCCAAAAACAACTTTAACTTGTTGTAGATAAAAATATTTTAAACAGAATTGTATTTCAAGATGTATATCAAATAAAGGGGCATGAAGTGTATTTTAGAAACAAACAGGGAAAAAAAAATTTAATTAATATTATTTTTATAAGCATTTTTATGAAAATACAGGAAAGGCCTCAAGACGCTCGAAAGGTTAACAAGAATTAATTCATTTAATTAAAATAATATAAGCATTTTTTTATTTTTCGTGTGATCGGAGATATTCATCTATAAGTATGCAAAATTTCAAGTCTCTAGCTTATACAGTTTCCAAAAACAAACTCTGGGACAGGCAGACAGAGGAGTGAGACTAATGGGGTTTTGTCAGATGAATGAAACCCCTAAAGAGGGAATTTCTGAAAAGAAAAATATTTCTATAACCATGTTTATTTTTAACAAATACTTTCATTCGAGTGTTAGTAATTGAATGTATAACACATAACTGAATCAGTAAGAAAGCGATCATATTTGAACATTTTCCACCAACTAACCCTTCAGGAACTTCTTCAGATTCCACATATACGTTAACGAGTTTGGAATCTTCAGGTTGTTTTATTTATTCATAAAGTGGAATTAATTGTGTTTGCTCTTCTGTAAATTTATCAATCACAGTTTTTTTTTTATTTATTATATCTCTGAATAATATGCAGATGATATTCAATATGTTTATAATTCTAATATGCACAGTTATGATCCCTCATGTGAAAAAAAAAAATAACATCTTAATGATTCAGATAGAAAGTTAAGTATTTGAAGATCATCTTAATTTGCTTTTAATATTTAAATATACATGAAATGTTAGTGAAATCTCAGCGTGAAATCAGCGTAGAAATCATTACAGTAAGAAGTGTTTCACAAATTTTGCTGTGTGAAGAGCATCAACATATTTGCCAAATTGTACAAAGTATTGGCTTTGGCCAAACAGGATAAAACCTTTTAACTGTGAGAAATCTATCAAGATTCCACCACTACATTTAAATGATAATTTACCATATACATACATAGATTTTTTCAATAATTTCATTTATTTTCAAATATTCGCTTTAGGGAGACCTTCCTTGGAAATAATTTTTTTTTCCATCGACTAGTATAAAATCTGAAAGCATAACTAGATAATCATAAAATTTGTATCTTTCGTCAGCTAACTGCTAAACACAGCTTGAAGGGAAGATATTAAAAATTTTGCTAACTCTCAATCAGCCAATAAATTAATAGATCAAAAATTCATTTTTCCTATATATTTTTTTAACAAGGAATTTTTTTTAATTCAATATAAATGATCTAGAAATTAACTTATAAAATAAACTTATTCGTCTAAAAAGTAATCTCATCAACGTGAAAGTAAAAAAATTAGCATATTTTTGCAGAAAGCTTTTGGTCAAATAGTTATGTTTGCAGACAGTTTCAGATTTTATACTATTACGGCATTACTGCTCTATGAGCCAGTTTTCAAACTTTTCCCAGCAGCTACAATGCATTTATAAAATTATATAAAACCAAGAGGTTTTTTTCCTTTATATTTTCTTCACAAGTGACAAGAAAAAGAGGAATATCACATTGATAAAAGGGAAAGATTCCTAATTTGCAGCCAGACATGGTAATTGATATTGTATCAGAGAAGACTACTAAAATACAGATGTAATAGACAGGAGAAGAATTTTAGAAACAATTTAGAATTACAACCTTAAATGAATTTAACAGAAACAGTATTAAACTGAAACTAAACCTAACTTCTCTTTGCAATTATTTTGCATCTTTTTTATTAGATTAATTTATGTCATGATAATAAACACAGAAAATTTTATTATTGTCAATTGTGAGATGCATTTTCTATTTGGGATGAGAAGATTTCAATCAGAAATAAACTTTGTAATAAAGATGTAAATATATTTTAGACATCTATATTTTGGATGGAAGCCAGTAACAGATCACACAACATGATTATCCTTTATTAATAATTTACTCTAATTTTTTTCAAGTTGGAATATTTTAGTAATGTGAAGTTTAGTGTGCACTACAAAACAAGTAGTGTTCAATATAGGCAGATAAAAGTGCATTTTAAGCACCAGAACTTTTTAACTAATTGCAGACTTGTTTCTGCAGCATTCATCGTACCATCATCAGCCCAATGAAGATGGAATTTTGTCCATATACATGGAGGTGAAGCAGATTTGAAAAGGAAGAAACAAATCTGCTTCTCTTTCATATATATATATATACATATATATACAGGCAAAATTCCATAATTCTTTGTACTGATGACAGTATGCTGAATGAGACCAAAACTAGCCTTTAAAAACAGTATGGAACCATTTATCCAGACACCAATTAACCAGAAAACCAATTATCCAAAATAACATTTCCAGTTGACTTATTTCAGAAAAATGTGCCATACAGTGCCAGTTTGACATGTGTATTGCTTTAAACATTACAACATGCATGGTATGACTTTTTGCCAACAACTAAGATTTAAAATGGAAGCATATTTAGTTATATATTGGACATATTGATTTTTATGCAGAAGAAACCGAGAATTTTTGTTTGCGAGGTATTCCCATAAATTGCCTTCTTTCAAATTCCTATTAATTTCTTTATTTGTTTGGATCAGATTTTTAATCTGTGCAATCTGATAATTGATTTAAAATCAGAAACAATGCCACAACTCCTGCGTCAACATTTTACAAATCTGATCAAATGGATATTACTTTAATGTGCAACCAGAAAAACCAGCTATCTGGTATACATCTCACACCAACCATTCTGGAAAAATAGTTCTGTACTGTAATTAAAAAGTTCTGGTGCTTAAAACATTGTTTTATCTGCCTATATTGTATTGTGCCTAGTATATACTTAATTATCAAGTAGTGTTCTTTTAACAGTGACCTAGTGACATAAAAGATATTTTTGAGGTTATTTTGTTAACAATCAAACAATTTTACAACATTCATCTATAAACAAATATACTACTTTTATATTGAAATTTGAATAAAAATATTAATGGATTTCTTTTTAGCACTTTAAGCATAATAAACCATAGCATGGCTTGCATATTATTTTTTCAATGTTTTATCTTTAACGCAATTCCCCTTTTATTTATTTCAATATTTTGGGGGTGTTCAACTTTGTTGAATATAAAAAATGTGAAATAAAAACCTCTTTATTGTGCTCTGGTAATTTTGGACAAATAAATAATAACATTAAAATATATATAAAAATACTTCAGGTGCTGAAACAGAATGATGTCAGCACAATTTTATTTAAAATGGCCCAGTCATTTTTATAAGAAGAGGTGGTAAAAACCTCCCATGACTTGGGTTACAGTTTATGTCAACAGGAATTAACATCTCACATTCTTCATATGGCACTATGAGGGTGGCTGAGCCCCAGGCCAAGACAATGATCGTCAGAGAGGGTTGTTATCTTCATTTTGTTGACTAGATGATGTTTCAGCATTTTCTTGAAGGGATGCTTGTAAAGCAATAGGAGTTAGCCATTCTTTAGGAAGGCAACGTTGAAGAAATGGTACCCGTGAACTCATATCAGCAAGTCTGTTGACCCAGGAAGGAATATCTTTGCCACAAAGAATCTGTAAGAGCAATAATAATGACTAAGGTAAATAGCAGCTTGCTGTTTTTTGCAAGAAATTTTTAAAGCTTTATAAATAGAATTAAAGAAAATAAATAAATAAAATTAAAAGTATATTCTGATGTAAAAAGCTTGTCATTAATTTAACTTGATATTAATAATATGTTAAACATAACATGGCTAGAAATAGATGCTATTTTTCTCTTTGAGACATCCTAAAATCATCTCTAATATCCCGAACAACTAAACTTAAAATTTATAAAACTGTTATAAAACCAATAGTAATTTAAGGTAGTGAGACCTGGACTACTACACAAAAAGATGAAAAATTACTTATTACTTGGGAAAGAAAGATCCTAAGACACATTTTTGGACCTATTAAAGAAGGCAATACATGGCGTATCAGGACAAATATGGAGATTGAACATTTATATAATGAGAAAGATATAAATACTATTAAAATAAAAAGAATGCAATGGTTAGGCCATTTAATCAGAATGAGGGATGAGAGAAGCACAAAGAAGATATGTAATGGTAAATTAATAGGGAAAAGAAGTATTGGTAGACCCAGGAAGAGATGAATAGAAGAGGTAGAGAAAGATCTAACACAAAACCAAATTATAAATTAAAGGCCAGAGATCAGGAGGTCTGGCGAGGTATATTGAGGGAGGCCAAAATCCTACATGGATTGTAGTACCATTGTGTATGTATGTAAATATAACATGAAAATCCTTCTTTTTGTTGACAGATTTTAGCTTTGTGCTAATGTGCAACAGCTTATGGTTAACCGTCTTTTTTACACTTTTACTCCCAGTAGCAGAAAATTCTCCAAGTGCCTGTGACAGATACTTCAGGGACAGAATTTAATCTGTGGGTAAAATATTTTACAATTAAAGCATTAATTAGTCAAACAATTACTTAACTGTAACTTTTTATGCTTTTTATTCATTTTTATTAATAATAATCTTAAGTTTTTGTATTAAGTAATAAAGAGCTAAACATAATATTAAACAAAAACATAATTTGAAGAACAAATTAAAAAAACAAAATTTATTTCCTGCATTGTTTAAGCCCGAGAAGGGACAGATATTAAGATATATTTCATTGAATTAGTTTTACATTTAATGTTAAATTTTTGTAACAAATTAGCTAAGCCAATTGAAGATTAAAAAATAAAAATAAAATTCATACAATATGATACTTAAAACACCCTAAAAAATTAGATTCCGTTCAAATGAAATCGAAACAAATCTTAGACTCCTTTCATTTTTAATTGAAAATATTTGTATTGCAGATTTTGCAATATGTTTATGACAACTGTGCATAAAATGATAAGATGCATGCAAAATACAAAACTTAAAAAAAAGGTCTAAGATTTATTTCGATTTCATTTGAACGGAATCTAATTTTTTATGGTGTTTTAAGTATCATATTGCATGAATTTTATGTTTATTTTTTAATCTTCAATTGGCTTTACTAATTTGTTACAAAAATTTAACATTAAATGTAAAACTAATTGAATGAAATATATCTTAATATCTGTCCCTTCTCGGGCTTAAACAATGTAGGAAATAAATTTTGTTTTTTTAATTTGTTCTTCAAATTATGTTTTTGTTTAATATGTCAAGTTTTTTAATAACTACTGCACCCAGACGAACGCATTTCAAAATTAATGGAGAGTATCATCATCTGGCTTTGATGTATGCAGTATTGCATCACAATGTGGGATGCAGTTTACCAATGTGTAATTCAAAATGTTTCACTACTGTAGTAATGCAGGTTGCGGTACTTTGGACAAGAACTTCCAATCTGAACGTAAAAAATCTATAATCAAAACATAAAAAATTAACTTAATTTAAATTTAGATACCCTATTTCCCACTCAGAAATGCTATGAATGTAAATGTAAATTGTATTGAATCCTTACTGCTAATATTTAACAATATTATAGCTGTAATACAGTAAAAAATAAAAATTTCACTTAAATTTTTAAGCCATATTCTCTCCCAAAGGGTGATGTAAACACATCAGAGAATTATTACCAAAGTTTAACTTGGAGTATAAATAGTTCTCATCTCGGAAAAAAAAAAACATTTTAAAATTTAAATTATGTAATTTCCCACTAAGTTCGCTAACTTGCGTAAAAATAGCTATTCATTAGAAACTTTTTACTAAAATATAAACTTGACCAAAGCAAAAACTTATTCTGAAAATATCGTTTTTATTTCCACTATGGCGCTATATTCACCTTTTTAATTTTTGAAAAACTAGCTCAATTTAATATTTCTCCTGAAAATCTTTCAACTAAAAATAAATAAATTATTATTACGGCTTTTGAAATTTTTGCAACAATGAAGTAAAAATATTACATTTTCTATGAAAAATGTCCGTTGATTTTCAATGAAAAAAGCGAAAATTGAAATTATTAAGAAAAATATTTAAATAATGTAGAAAAAAATTAGCCCATGTTTCTCTCTGGGTTATAATTCACCCATATGCAAAGGCATTTTACCATTCGTTTTGATCCTGACGTCAGGCAATCGTTTTTACACTTTAAATTTATAATATCATTAAAATTAGTAAAGAATAAAAAATGAGTGGCATCAGGGACAAAAAGGTGAAAAGAAAAAATGAAAAGTTATGATCTCCATAGGCTTTTCCATGTTAAATTAACATTGAGAAGTGACACTGGAAATAAATAAGTATTGCGCTGCCACGCAATACTTAAATAAAACAAAATAAAGGTTCTATGGGAAAAGAATCTGCAAAAGAGAAAAGAAAATCTGTGAGAGAATCTGAAAGAGAATCTGTGTATCCCATCTTGAACTTTCTCCTAGAGGGATTTAACTCAACCTGTTTTTTGTGCATAAAGACAGAATTTTATAAATAGAATTTTAAACCACATCCTGATATGCTAGAATTATAAAAATTACATTCACAGGTCTCTTTCTGACGACAATACAATATTTTGATACTTTTAGAACTTAATTAAAATTAATAGCACAGCCTGCTCTGCCTGGAGAAGGCTATAAATGAACTTCTATTGCAAATAGACATAAATATGTAGTTAAAACATAATAAATATCGAAAGTATATATTTCTGGATTACCTGAGTAAGAGCACCAGCAAAATGATTGCAATTTTTTGTAATAAGATGATACCAGTCACCTCGAAACTGTTTTCCTAATTCTTCAACTATCTGGCGAACATCTGCATCAGTAAAATCTGTGTGGCCAATCAACAAAGATTGTCTGAAATCACAAAAAATAGCAAATTTCAATTATGGGGTGTGAAGAGAAGGAAACAGTGTTAGAAACTAAGAGGAAACAATCAGATGTGAGTGGCACCTAGTATTTTTTTCTTAGCTGCCAAAATGTTCCACTTGGGTGCAATTTTGAAATTGTCTTGCTTACATCACTTACATATAAATATGACTAATAATAAACAAAGGCATTTTAAAATTTATGAAATAAAACATACAATGGGTTGTTTTTCCTTTTTTTTTAATCTACCTTGTTTAATTGTATTTTATATTTTTTCACTTTAAATAGTCTGTGGGACTTAAACTGTAACAAGTCAACTTGGATCAGCCAAACAAATGATTGAAAGAAGCACAGATAAAGTCTTATTTATCTTTTAATTAAAATTTTAATAATTAACCCCCTCCCTCACACATGTAGTTGTACTTGAAGGAAGAACCATTATGCAATTAGAGTGAAGCAAAAAAAGTGAATGGTGTGGATTGACATGAATCATTTACATTATTAGGAAAAGGGGCAAATGCTTGATTAGAAAATGCATAGAAAAATTTACAAAATTAGGTGTAAATCATAGCCGAGTTGAAATTTATAGATGCAAAATAAGACTAATCACTGCTAATTTTGAACCCTGGTAGGGAACAATAATACAGGTTACGTATTTATTTTTTAGCATTAAACAGATCTTTTAAAAACAAGAAAGGAAAACCATTTATCACACATAGATTACAAGAGCTTCACAACCAACTGTCATGAGAATATTATTACAAAAATTTTCACCATTTACTTATGTGAAAGTACAAATTGATCCCCACTTAAGGAATCATTGTCATTGGATGAAAAATATGAGGTATGCCAGAGTCTAACATCCCAGGCACTAGTTTGCTGCTTTGCAAACAGTATAACGGGAGAAAATCTTATGACTTTACACAAGTAATCCGGGACATTTTTGATAATCTAACTTCTAAAGGTCATAGAAGTTTGATTTCTGAAATTTTCCAAATTCATGTCTCACACTTTTTGTCACACAGCTTTGTCTCAAAATTTCTCAGGACAAAAAGGTATTACAGGCATCCCCCGACTTACGTAAGTAATACATTCTGTAAACTTTTGCGCAAGTCGAATTTTATGTAAATTGAATTTGTAAATTCCTTAGATAAAATTTCGTCAGAAACTGCAATATTTATTATATATATATATATATACATTATTTACACAGTGTTTTTTATAAATAAAGTAGCATGCAGCAGTATTTACTTGGATATAAACTATAAAAGCATGAAAAAATATAAAAACAAACTGAAAGAACATTTTTCCAATAAAAAGTACCAGTACTTTTCGGTTAGCCGGGCACCAGTGTTACATATATATATATATATACATACATACATATATTGTATGTATGTATATATATATATATATATATATATATATATACATACATATATTGTATATATACATATATATATATATAAGTATATATACATACATATATATAAGTATATATACATATATAAGTATATATAACACTGGCCCCGGCTAACCAAAAAGTACCAAAGTATCTTGTGGAATATGGGATTTATAAATTTAACATTGACAAATTAATTTATATACATTTTGAATCTACATCAAATGAACAGCTCTGAAACCGGAAGAAAAAATACACTCGTTCCTCTTCACCGAAACTTTAAAATTAGGTTTCGTTATGGTTTGAATTCAGCTAACAAAATTGTAACGGTTAAACAGTTTTTTTTGGCTCATTTTAATCAGATTTGTGTTTGTTTTGTTAAAGATTTGATTGTATATCCCAATAAAAATAGAACTATATCTAATATATAAAACTATATTGTTGTGGTTTTTATCTGCATATTTTATTTATAAAACAATTATCAAAAGTATGCAAATGCGTATCAAATGCACTAGTATGTTCATAAATGTAATTTTCGAAATTTCTTACGTAAGTACGAATTTACATAAGTCGAGGGATGCCTGTATTCATAAATATATGGCTAATACATAAGTGTTGCGGAAAAGTATCCCTTAAGGCTCCGCTGCACTGAAACTCCCTGATCGCGAAATCCCATGTTAGCCTATGGGAAAACTTTCAAGCGCGATGACTCATTACCTAATATAATTATTAAAATTCCGTCTTCACCATCAGAAAGTAGACGTCAGATGCCGATGATGTGCGTTTTTAAAAATTATCTCTGCAAATTTTAAGTGCATAAAAAAATCCCTATAAACTTTGAAATCTCCATTTGGTTAAATTTTATCATCTTCTTAAAAATACTTAAAATTTACGTAGACAATTTTTAAAAACACACATCATCGGCATCTGACGTCTACTTTCTGATGGTGAAGACGGAATTTTAATAATTATATTAGGTAATGAGTCATCGCGCTTGAAAGTTTTCCCATTGGCTAACATGGGATTTCGCGACCGGGGAGTTTCAGTGCAGCGGAGCCTTAAGCAAAAGATTGGAAAAGCGATGAATATATTTTTTTTTATGGCAAATCTCTAGATTTATTGATATCAATCTGATTTGATCTAATATCAATCTGAATGAATTTTGATATCAATCAGGAATTTTTTTTTACACTTGATTAAAAAAAAATTGTTTGCCTTCAATTGAGCTAACTTTTTTTTTTTTTTAGATTATGTGACTTTATTAACAATTAGACATTTTACAGACACCCAGTAAGAATTTGTCCAAAATTCTAAACTCTTTTCAGTTACCATTGGCAGAGTAAGTGAAATGTAAACCTCAGATTATTAAGAACAAATAATGTTGAATTTTAAAAAAAACCTTGCATTTATTACAAAACTACCCTGATATAAAGTTTACAAGCATTAAAAAATATTATTAAGAGTTATTAAATAGCTTTTGTAATAGGGTCAGGTGGGGTGGAATGGGTATAAAAATACAAGTTTTTGAAATGATTATGGAATCATTCCTAATTGGGAAGGAGTTTATAGAAAGCAATGATTCAGTGTTTACATTGCATTTATAGACATCACATTTTCATTGTAATTGTTTTTCAAAAGATAATTTATTAATGTTAAAAAAAAGTTTTTCTGATGACTGTTTTTATACCCATTCCACACCATAGGGTGGGGTGGGGTGGAATGGGTAACCAAGTTTAAAAGGCATTCAAAGCAACCAATAACCCAAATTTCAGTGTATTATATATTTTATTACATCAAATTATTTATTGCCAATTATATTGGCCAATTTTTTTCTCATTAAAAACGTAATGCCGCTGATTATTAAGTGTTGGTTGGTTAAGCTTTCTGAAAGTTGTTTACTGTCGATTTCTACCTTGTCATCTTTGTTAGGAAAGGTATAGAAGTTTCCTATTGATGATTTAAGCAGGAATTTTCAATGTAAGTAAGAGGATCTGATGTTTCAATCACTTGGGCATTAAAATATCTTTTAGGTTTTTTTCCTAAGTATTTTTTCCCTAAGCCTAACCATATACCCATTTCACCCCACTTTACATTTTTAATTATAACTTTTAAAAAATAAAGAATTTTTCTTACATGTTTGTTTAAGTCAATAAAGGACACTGCTATGTGCAAACCATGTAATAAAAAAAATTATTTCTGCAATAAAATAAAAAATACAATAAAGTTAATGTAGCACTAAGTGACGTTGACATTCATCATGCGCCTTTCAAAACTGAATCTAAATGGGCTAAATGTAGCCAATATTTTTTTTTTCTAAACTTAAAATGGAAGTTGAATGGTTAATAAATTATATACATGATTTCCAAGTATTTTTTGAACATAGTATGATTTTAATTCAGACACAAAACAGTATTACCCACTCCACCCCACCTGACCCTAATTTAAACTTTGGGCATAATACCACAAAAAAATTGATACTTTTGTTTAGATCCATAAGCAGAAATTATTTGAAAAAAATATTTTTCCATACAAAAAAAAAAAAAAAAAAAATTATTTAATGTTACATGAAAGTTACATATGTTACACGAATACAAATAGCATATGAACAATTTGCTGAGATTATGTATTTGCTATCTATAGCTATACTTTACAAGCATCATTAAATCTTACGTGAAGTTTATATGTGATATGTGAATAAAAATAGCAAATGCACAATTTGCTGAGGAGAGTTTTCAGTACAACCTCATATGAAGTTGCCATACATGAGAAGGTTAAATTTTAATATTCTTTCATCCTGTGTGTCGCTTATTTTCAGCACATGCCGAAACAGAGACGAGTGAAAATTACGTTATTTGTGTCTAAATTGTCAACAAATATTTAGTATGATCGATAAAAATGAAAATTTCCCAGCTAAATGCAACATCACTCACATCACGGGAGCATTACGTTATTTTCAGAATAGAATTGTAAGTTATATTTGAAAACATTTCTATTCTATTTGACCATGAATATTTACAGGGATATAAATTGAACACATATTAAAACATTTAACCAATAAAAATTACATGATGTCAAAAAAAAAAAAAAAAAATCTTATTATAGCCTTAGATCTTTATAAAACATAGTGAAATGATTTTGCCAAAATTTCAAGAGACGGTGGTAAAAAAGAAAAAATTTACTTTAGTATCCACATTTGTATTCCAAGACTTAAGAGGAAAAGGATTCATTTTCATGCAATCATAAGTTAAATGCTTCAATTTCACGTAAAAAATTTCACGTAATCTTCTTTATTAAGACTTATCCAACTTCTGAATTCCCCTCCCTAATGTTAAACCTATGGGCGTAGAATGCATTCATATATTTAAAATATCTGCTCAGGAAATTAATATTTTTGACTTCCCTTTTTTGTTTGTATTATTCTTAAAAAATGTCTCTTTTTTTCTTAGTTGTCAAAATATTTCTAAAATAAATATTTTATTTTATGTGAAGTGTTCCTCATCTTATCACTTCACTTATTCACAGTTCCTGAGCTTTTAAAACATAAAATATTAAATTAACCCCTTAACTGCTGACGAAATCTGATGCAATCCCCATGGTCTTATTTAACAACTTAATTCTCACTCCCGTACAGGGTTCATACTCATTTTCCCCCCAAAAAATCCCCTGAGAATCCCCTGATGTATTTTTCAGGATGAATAATTTTTCCATGTCGACAATTAACGACATTTTTAAAAATCAGTATCATGTCCCAACCTATCCCCAAAAATAATAAATAAAGAGGCAATCAGTAAAAGTAAAGATTATGCATCAGATATAAAATACAATTTATATTTATTTTCTACCTGCCTAAGTTGTATTATGTATTATCTACAAAAATTAATCCAAAAATCTGCTGAATCACAAGCACACTAACATGTTTGCTTTTTTCCCGTTTTAATAAAGTGCTACAAAGTTAAATAAAGCAAACTGCATATTTCTGATGATTAGATTAACAGATTACACATAATGATTTTTATGTTTTACTGACTTTCCTAGCCCGTAACTAAAACTTTAAGCTTAATCAATTAAAAATCCTTCTCGAAAATTTTCTTTTTTATACTTTTAAACCTTTTCTGCACCTAAAAAGAAATGAATCTGGCAAGCGTTTCAAGTTTTACTTTAAAAATTAAATAAGTTTATTATTTTTAAATTTCAAAGTTTTCAATACCTTTTTAAATCTGAAAAATAATCTTTACAGGAAAAAAAAAAAAAATTAAAAAAAATTGACTCCTAGACCCCATGAGATTAAAGAAAACCTTCTCTGAACCTTCCTTTCTGCAAAAACAACACCAAAACTTGTAAGTATCAGTTTTAACACATTCAACCCAAAATGCAAAAAAAAAAAAATATTTCACAAAAAAATATTTTCAGAATTTAAAATACAAATATCAAAAATCCAATACTGATGAATTCATAAATGAACATTTATCCTTTTACAATCCATTAAATAATGAGTTTGAGTTAATTGATATTTGACTTTCTGTCTACTTCAAGATATATTTCATCTATTTTAAACTATATTTCTACAAACAATCGCGAGATAATACACATAATATTGTCTATTTCTATCTACGATCTGCTCGCTTGATGATCATATCATTTTCAAAACAAATTTGAAGCTGTTGTCAAATTCAGACTTCATGAATGAAAAATAGTTAACCATGTAGAAAAAAAAACTTTCCTTTGCAGTGCTTGGTGGTGTTGAAGGCGTGTCTGGTTTTTGAGTGGATGTTGCCAGACGTTAGAAGGCATGGCTAGTTTCCGATTCGATGTCTCACGATGTTTGAAGGTGGGTCTTAGTTCGATTGCATTATGACATCACAAAGCATGTGAATAGCAGAGAGTACCCTTATTTCCCAGAGTAGACGATCATTCTGCCAAGTTTCCCCAGATTTTTTGGTATTTTTTGGATTGTCCCCTGAGATTCTCCTGATTTTTAAGACCCGAATTTCATCCCCTGACTTTCCCAGGAATCCCATATTCCCCTGATGAGTATGAACCCTGCGTCAATATCACGGCTGAGGTGTTGTTCGTTATTTCTCGTGCCTGTCATATTTCTGGGCTGGAGATTTATTGCTGGAAAAAACTTCCGAAACCAGAAAAATTTAACTGGCATCTCCCTGTGAAGTCTTTGAATATTAGCGGTTGGTTTTGGTTTCTGGCGCTGATTGCGATGTTGGACTTTGTATTGCATGTTTCGAAATATATCACACTCAAAAAATTTATTAATAATCAAAATTTAATGTATATTATTTCAAATATTATTTGTAAAAATTTGATGATGATAAATAAAGATCTAAGATGTGAAAAATAAAAGTCTTATTTGCATTAATTTGTATGGTGTAAAACAGACATTAAAACGCAGAATTCTCGCATGATGGCTTTTCCACAAATGTGAATTTATTCTATAACATCTTTTTATTTTTGCCTTATAAAATATAATTGCATATTTTATATAGAAACCTTATAATTATTCAATTACTGTAATAAAAAAATAGGTACTTTTTTTTATGGTTTTTCCAAATATTAAGTGACCATTAAGGGGTTAATCACATAATTTTGTGACTAAATAAGATAAAGATTAGTTTTCTGAAATAAAAGTAAGAAAGTGCACATGTTATATGTATGCAAAATATGGCCCTGATTGTGAAAATTCGTCCTCTCTCATGGGAGTTGGCCAATGCTTATAATAGATATTTTCTGAAGACATATATATATATATATACACCAGTGGCAGTTAAGCATAGTCAGGAACATCCATTAAATTGTCTGTCCATTTATCCAAACTTTTGCTTATTCGAACCAGGGTCTGACCTGACTTGTTTGAATAATCGGCGCTCTACTGTATATTTATTAAATCATTATAAACGGAGAAAGCGTGCAAATTCTCAGAGCTATAAATTTTTCAAAGAGTAAAGTCAGGAGGTTTTCCTCAGAACAAAATATATAAAGACCAAAAATGTTACATAATATTTTGAAATGTAAATTTTAATTGTTGGATAAGGAAGAGAAAATACATTCAACTACTTCCTTCTCCATAGAAGTTAGCCATAAAAAGATAATGTTTTATATAGTTTATTTTTTGTTCAAAATGAAATGTAGTATGGAACCATTTATCCAGAATCATTTTTCTAATGGACTGATTTCAGAATGATTCTAGAAATAAATGCCATACAGTGTTAGTTTGGCATGTGCATTGTGTGGTACATTACCACAGGTAAAAATGGATGCCAGCATCTAAGATTTGAAACAGAAGCATGGGCATTTTGATTTTTATGCAGAATTGTTTCCAAGGGATTTCCATAAATTGCCTTTTCAAACTTGGTCATCTTAACTTTCATCTTGATTGGTTTCGATTCTTAATCTGAATAATTTAATAATTTAAAATGAGAAACAATGCCACAGCCACACATGTTCTACAAATCTGATAAAATGGATGTTGCTTTAATGCCCAACCAGGTATTAAGAAAAAAAACCCCTGCTATCTAGAAAACATCTGAACCCAACCATTCTGGATAAATGGTTCTATACTGTATTGTAATTTCCCAATGTGCAGCCACCTTTTATAAGTTATGAGTAGGATTGAATTTTTGTGGAGAAAAATAATAGGTCTTCTTTTACCTTTAGCCACTATTTCTAAACAATAATCTTGGTGTCAGATTTTTATTGCTAATGTTGTAGAATTGTACCATAAAGATTATTTGAAAATAGCAGTATTGAAAAGGTGACAAGTACGACCCCAGCTAGTTTTTACCCCAATAAACATTTTTAGTCACCAGCCATCACTACAGAATTGAGGATATTTTTAGAGCTTTTAATCAGTCATTTACGTTGAAATGTTGCAAGACTGACAACTGGACTGAGCTGGCTGACTAAAAAGCTTTTACCCTGCATATTATATGTTTGATTTTTTAAGTTGCACAGCAAATACTAAGAAAAGAAAACGGACTACTGAAATAGTAATCCTATTAAGAGAATTTGAATGCCTATTTTTTTTTTCACTTTTAATCACCTAATTTTTATCTTTAATAAAAGCACTTTATTTTCTGCTTGAGAAAAATCATTAATATTCTATTTTTGAATATTAAATATGAATTTTTTAAAAATAGAAACATGGCACAGTAAAAATTTAATATTTATAGATTCAAATAAGTTGGCAAACTAAAATATTTTTTTCAGCAGTAAAAAATAAAATATTTACAAATGCAATGAAAAATATTTGTATACTTACTTGAATTTAAACTGTTCGCCTAAATCATCTGCATCTCTTGGAGTTATTTCAAATATTCCAGAAAATGGAAAAGGATGTCCACCATATGCAAATTCTAGAAAACAATATTCCCTTTTTATTAAGAAACATAAATGAATTTTGAATTACATAAAAGCACATCATAAGTTATACTTCTTAAAGTTAGAAATTAAGTTATGTTTTATTCTATAATGAAAAAAGTTTGAACATTATAATATCAAGTAATTTGTTTTTTCAACAGAAAGACAATACAGTATGGAACCATTTATCCGGAAACCAGTTAACCGGAAAACCAATTATCCGGAATGATATTTCTGATAGACTGATTTCAGAATCTTTGCAGAAGAAGGTGTCATACATTGCCAGTTTGACATAGGCTTTGCTTGAAACAATTGTACAATTTGATGACAACATCTAGTATTTTTTGTCATCACATTTAGTTGTATTTTAGATGTTTTAATTTTTATGCAGAGGAAACAGAAAAATTTTTGTTCCTAAGAGATTCCCATAAATTGCCTTCTTTTAAACTCTGGCTAATTTTTTATCTTTCTTGCATTGATTTTTAATCCAAATAATCTAATAATTTAAAATGAGAAATAATGCCACAACCATGCATATTCCATAAAATTTATCAAATGGATGCTGCTTTAATGCACAACCAGTTAACCGGGAAAACCAGTTATCTGGAATACATCTGACCCCAAGCATTCCAGATAAATGGTTCTGTACTGTATACATATAGTGTGTATCTAAACAAATGGAACAAGCTTTCAGAGATGATAATACATATCAAGATAGGCAATTTTTGCTAAAGAAACCAGAGGTAAAATTATTCAGTCAAAAATACAGGATATCTTACGCCTATGCCAAACTTTGATTTTCTTTCATAACTTTAATAATTGCCGAAACGTCAGTGAAGGCTTACTGTGGAGACACAAAAAGTTTTTGGTTTCCGTCTGTTAGTCTGTCCCGCGATAACTGCTGCAAAAAGCATCCAATTAGCTTGAAATTGAGTGGACATGTTCATGAGATACCCGGACTTAGCTGTATAGTTTTTGGTTAAATTTGGTTCCTTCATTCAGAAAATATGGAGCATTTTATTTTGCTCCATAATGCTTTTCGATGGCAAGTCAGACGATTTTTAAATTTCCATTTGTTGAAAGAAAATAGCACGTTTGGTTAATGTATTTAAATGGTAAATTATGGATACTAAAACTTCCAAATAAGGGTTTTAAATTGTTCCAACTATTTTTAATTTTTGTCAATATGTTTGTCAGATTTTATAAATAACGTGTATAATTTTTTGTGGAGCTTTACACATGTTTTCCAATAATATAAAGCATTTTTTAATTAATTTACTTCTTTTAAATATACATATTTCATTTTTTCTTTTTCTTTTAACAGTTACCTAGCAATTGTTCTTCATTTAAAAATATCGTAAATGTGAAAATATGTGTAGTTGTTTGAAGTCAAATCAATGCCAAAAGGGATGAATTAATGTCTCTGTGTCTTTACATATAGATGGAATTTCACGCAGAAATGAAAACAGGCTATGTTTTATTTATTTTATTCAAATATTTTGCTTATAAATTCAAAAGTTCATTATTTTCATAAAGAATAAATGGACATTTTTCTATACAATTTATCGTTGCCAAGAAAATCAATACCTGGAATAATAATTTCTCTTAAACAATTTTCAATTGAAAGATTTTCATGTAAAAAAGGAAAATGAAATAAAAAAATTAAGAATTAAAAAAAAGATGAATATGGCATCATACTGGAAATAAAAAGGAATCTTGTGTATTTCTTAATATTACAAAGTGGAAAGATTTGTGTAGTGCAGAAAGCTGGCGAATACGACGTTATTTATCGAAAACAAAGATATTAAAATAAAATGGGTTATGGTATTAATTCTTATTATTTAAAGAAAATTGCTATCAATGCTTCAAGATTTATCGTCTGCATACGGTTAACATAAAGATTTGATTTTTATTTTAAATTTTTAAAGACTTTTGAAAAGCAAATAGATAGTAAATGTCAAAATTATGCACCACAAAATTATCCGTGACGAAAATGACGTCATATCGGGAAATAAATATTTTCATTCTTAAAAACTAAAAATTAACTAGATTACTTGAAAAAATATTTTTTGACGAGTGTTTATTCTTAAAGCCACCTCATTTCAGAAAATATGAATGAAAATTACTGTTTAAAAGGAAATTACATTTTCGTTTATAAAACGTAAGCTTTTAATGGGATTGCGTCAAAGTAAATTATTTTCTATCTACCAATATCGAAATTAAGATTTTAAGACTCAGAAACTCGAAGTATATATGAGAGACATGTTTGTAAACTGGATTTTAACCCCACATTTCTTTTATCTTCAAAACTGAAAAAGTATTGTTATTTTTAAAAATAGCATTTTTAAATACTTTTGTTAAACTCTTTTAGGACTAGCCGCCCTTGGCAACCAGTCCGTTAGATGTGTGCTAAGCATTGGACCATGTTACTTTTATCCAAAATTTAATTTACTTTCTCAATACTTTGCCAAATCAGAAGTTTCTAGTACAGAAATCAAGAACTCTGTATTTTTATGGGTACTACTTGGTTATCACGTCAACCAAAAATATATCGCCAAACTATAAGATTAAATATCAATAATGGCTGATCGTAAATGTCATTTTCGTTTGTTTTTAAGCAAGTTACACATGTTTACATCGTCAAGTTAATTTTATTTCGACGTTTTATTTTTATTTTTATTAATGTTATACTAATTTATTTGTTTTTTCGCTATTTAAAATAAAAATTATGTCAATTTGTATAATTTGGCGAGTGGTTTGGCGATTTATATAATTTGGCGAAATTGGGCGACGGCATAACTAATATGCTAGCCAGGCACAAGTGATAAAGCATCAAACATTGTCTTTCCAATCGCATTTTTTCATATTTCATTAAATTCATCTAAATTATAATAATTTCACTCATTTTATTTAAAATACATAATTTTAATTTGAAATTCATGACGGTCACTTTTTCTTTCCCTTTTTTAAGCAAAAGAAAAGAAAAACAATAAATAATACCAAAAACCATGACTTTTAATTTCAATATCAAAGCATTGTTTTAATTTACCACGCGAAAAATAAAAAATGTAAAAAATGGTCACCTGGCATATAAAAAGCGAAGCGGTCAGCCCGGAACTATTGATGACAGTCACATGACTTAGGCTATTATTATAGAGATGCAATGAATTTGAATACATATATAAATTTCACAAATACCACCTAAAACATTGTAGTAGTATTATTCTCCTAGCGTTGATTCTTTATTTTATGAAAAAAGATTCGTCATAGGTAGAGATATTAAGATTATGTAAAAGCTTGTTCAAACTGCTGCTTATCCTTATAAATCACAGTGTAAAAAAGAATCTAAGATATACGATAACCACTAGCACAATAAATAGAAAATTACAAATGTAAATTTAATGAGACTACAGGGGGTTCAGAGGGGTAGAGCCATCCCTGAAGCAATGCGCTTTATTATCAAAATATTTCCAGAGTAAGTAGCTCATGAGAATTTCAAACTATCTTTTCATAACGTGTTTGACACTTCAAGTCTGAAAACTTCGAAGTATTTTTACTTTCTTCTATCTTCAATAGAAGAAAGTATTGTAATTGGGATTTTTTTCGACTTCTGGTTTCCGATGGATTTACACGTTTTAGGGGTCAGAGATCCCAAAAAACATGTTTATAGAAAATGTCTGTCTGTCCGTGTGTCGCCGTTGTACCATCGAAAAGTGTATGAAGTTATGCATAAAATTGAACCAAATTTCGTGTGTATGTTTTTGGCCAATGCAAGAAGGTCCTCCCTGAATTTGGAAAAAATCCACCAGCAGGGGGCGCTGTAATAGCGATTTTTGTGCATTTTGAATATTTTACCATCAAAAAGTGTAGGAAGCTATGCATAGAATTGAACCAAATTTTTTTGCATATGTTTTTGGCCATGGCAAGAAGGTCCTCCCTGAATTTGGAAATATTCTGCCAAAAGGGGGCACTATAATAGCGATTTTAGTCAAATATTTTTGACTTTTTGTAGTTCTATTTTACAACAGCAGCTGGTGAATCGGCGGGAACTTCCCTTTCTGATTAGTCGACTATTCGCGAACAGCTGATATACAACAGAATAATGAAAAACTACTGATTTTAATAAATGTCATGATTGAGATTGAGTCTATTTTACTCCGAATCATCGACTGAAGCAGAAATTTAAAATGAAAGTCAAAATTGATATAGTATTGAACAAATAAAAATGAAATATTGACATTTGTAACATTTTGAAATATTAAAATATATGAGATAGAAGAAAGTTTTGGGATTGGCACATCCAACTAGTTTATTTTTATAAATACTTATGTAATTTGACAATTTTAATTTGCGGTTTGTAGGAAGTTGAAAATTATGCATAGTGTTTTTTAAAAAAATGACTTGCAGAGCTGATGTTGAGGCTCCTGATCTGAAGATTTACTAGTAATAAAGTTATTGCAAAGATATTTTCAACTAACTTACTTTGCTTTCTACGAAATATGATGACAACATGAAAAGTGCTGGAAATGGCTACCATTCATGTCTAAACAATACTGAGTGGGATGTTCCATAATTCTGACAAACAAAACTACAGTAAACTCTGTCTAAGGCGGAATCGATCGGGACTCAGAAATTTTTCCGTGGTAGACAATATTCCGGCTTATGCAAAAAAGCTCCACCCCCCACCCCTCCCAAAAAAATTCCTCGAATTTGATGATTTTTTATTGATTTTCCAGACTCGAAAATCGGTTGAAAATTGAAATTCTGAAAGATCTTTTGTCTTTATACATAAATGAGAAACGCTATTCAATTTTCTTAGTACTGCTGTAATACATGCGAATTGCAAGTTTACACACACACACACACACACACACACAAAAACTAACACCCCCCATCCCCCCCCAATAAACTTCGAGAATGAGGCAGATTGCTATAAGTTTGAATTTGAGTACATCCTTAAAGTATAATATTGCACTTTCGAAAATATATATTTTGATAAATGCTCATTCTACTAGAAATATTAAGTTTTAAACAGTTCCTGTCCTTTTGAATTAACTTTTTCAAAGTGTTGGGAAATTTAACTAACATGCTCGACATTGAGTATTTGACTTATCTGTTTTAAAGTTTAATGAACAAAATGCCTCTCATTTTCAAATTATCCTTTTTTCCGCCTTACGCAAAATTTTGGTTTCGGTGGGACCTTAAAATCCTTTCCCTTTCCGCGTTAGACAGATTCTGCCTTATGCAGCAAGAATTAATGTTATTTTCTATGGGTTCTCCGGGACTTGAAAAATTTTCCGCGGTAGACAGATTTCCGGCTTGCACAGAGTCCGCCTTAGACAGAATTTACTGTATAGTGCACTTCTCATTATGTCATAACCTTTCATACAATGTAATAATATGACAAAAATCTCAGTTATCTTCATTATTGTTAAAGTTGTAAGAAGAAAATTCTAATTCAGCATATAGTGAGATGCCCTGTATATTTTGACTAAATAAATGGATTGAGACCCTAGTTTTCTATACAAAAATATTTTATGCAAATGCATGTTATCAGTACTAAAAATTTGCTCCTATATCAGTACTAAAAGTTTGTAAAAATTAATACAAAATTGTTATTTAATTGATATTTTTTTATACATTTAGAATCCATAACAAATGAAATGAACAGAAAACATATGGTTAAAATTCAGCCTAAAACAGTGGTTTCCAACGTGGGGCGTACGCCCCACAGGGAGCAATATGACTTTTCAGGGGGGCAATTTCAGATTTCTTATTAACAAATTTTGTAATTTTTTTTCTAATGAAAGTAGTGTCTTAGTGTAAAAATAGAAATAATAGATGAAAAAATTTAAAACTAACTGAAAAAAAAAATTAATTTTCAAAACGATCCCATTTAAAAGTTAAAAAATACACTGACACAGGAATAATTAAGTGAATTTTTTTGGATAATTTGACACCTTTTATATATTAAAAAATAATTTTAATTTTTCTGATTTTAATATTATTTTAGTAAATTACTTCTCTTTTTTTACTATCTATTTAAAAAAAAACTTGTACATCTATTCACAGGTAATATGCCCCATGAGGAAAATTTTGCATATGAAATTTTGTAGAGTATATCTAAAATTGAATACTTGGACATGTTTAATCTAAAAAATGTTTTGAATGATCTAAATGAGGTGCTACATTTATGAAATTAATAAAACTCAGTGCGCATCACGGAAGAAAAGGGTTGAAAGTAAACTTCTTATGGCTTTTCTGCAGACCCCATACAAAATATGACATTCATGACATAGGAATTTTAAAATTTGGTCAAATAATAATAATGGGAGAAAAAGCCCACTACCAAAGAAGTATGTTATGAGAGGAAAGAAAAATAGTAACTTAAAATGGATAAAAGCGCAAATCCGGAAATATTACTTGTGAATTATGTTATCCATACAGTCTTGGCGATAAACAAATATCCCTTATTCTTAATAAAATATTAAAATCCATTACAAAATGTATCAATTCTATCAGATGTAATACAAAATATGACAGAAATTTCAAGAAATTTTACGAAAATAAAAATGTACACTATTTATCATTTTTAAATTTGAGGTAAGTTGCCAAAAAACAAACTTTTGTAGATGTAAATGCGAAAGATCCTTGGCATCACTGCATTAATGGAGTTAGGTTAAAAGCATACTTGTAATTAAAAAAAATATGATTTTGATAAATTAAAGAATGTGAAATCACTTATCAGAGTTAATGCTATTTTCACATCCATCCAGGAAAATGGAAGTTTATTTTTTATGTGACAGTATTTAAATGATATAGAAGGGAGGGGCATCATGATTTTAGAGATGCATAGGTGGGGTATGGCCAAAAAAAGGTTGGGAACCACTGGTCTAAAAGTTTAAGGAAAATGTCTTGTTTCAAACCATACCATACCTGTTCCATAAACTTGTACGCCTGAATGGAAAACACCGAGACCTAATGCAGATGTGTACTCGTTAATCCAGTACTGTAACATAAAAAACAAAACAAATTAAGTATATTAATCAAAAAATAATAGTAAGTGAGATAAAAAGATTAAGTATTATTGCAAAATGTATAAAAATCTATTTTGGGTCTGATTAGAGTTCATCCGATTTTTCAAAGGAAAGTTCTAAATATTTTTAAAATAAAATAAATTATGTACAGTGCAGGACTTATTATCCAGAATGCTTGGGACCGGAGGCTTTCCATGTTTCCAGTCCTTCCAAAATTCAGAATCTCCCACCCCTACCTCCCGAAATCCAGAATTTTTCAAAAACATAAAAAATAACAAAATTTAAACAATCCCATGTACAATATGAATAAAACTTATCTTTTGCATTTTTAAAAAATTATTTAAATAAAAATTCCTACATTATTCAATGGTAACAATGAATAAAAAAAAAAAAAAAAAAATTGGTAACTAATATTATTTTATCGACAAGTTCTACCCTTTTTTTATTTACATCTATATAAATTACATAAAAAATTTTTGATCAATACTTTTAATAAATTTTATTTCTTAAAAGAAATTGAAACCTCCCCCCTCCCCCAAAATTTGAAACTTTGCCGGTATTTTTCAAAAACATAAAAAAGACAAAATTGAAACAATCCCATGTAAGATATGAATAAAAACTTACCTTTTGCATTTTTTTTTTATTATTATTTAAACAAATTCCTGCACTAATCAATTGTAACAATGAATAAATAAAAAATTAAAATTGGCAAACGAATTATTTAATCTACAATTTCCATCCTTTTTTTTTAAACTACCGAGTTTACTCGCGTAATAGTCGCTCGCGCCCCCGATTTGAAGCAGAAAAAATCGTCAAATTATTTCCTTCGCATAAATTGGATAGATATCAGAATGATGAAAGATTGGTTTTGCAGCGTTTGGAAGAAAAGATCTGGTGCATTGCTCAAAAAACCAGCCATGCTGGTACTCGATAGCTTCTGAGGACATCTTATTGATGATGTAAAGAAGGAACTTTCAGAAGGAAAAGAGATCTTGTGATAATTCCTGAAGAACTTACACCGATTCTGCAACCGTTGGTCGTATCGGTTATCAAACCGTTTAAAGACAATATAAGACGAGTATATGGATTTTGAATGGTCAATGGCAACAAAGAAAAACCTCCTAGTGGAAAAGTAAGATCCCTGGAACTAATGTGTAGTTGGATATTACAAAGCTTGACTTTAATAACAAGCGATATAATTTCAAAAAGTTTTAAGAAGATGGGTATCTCCGACGCTTTGGACGGTAGCGAAGATTACATTTTATGAAATGACGGAGATTCTTCAGATACCGATTCACAATGTAATGGTGATACTGATACCTTCAGTGAAAATGATTTATTATAAGAATTTTTTGTCAAAATTTTCCCAAAGATAATTTGTAAATTTTATGTCCATAAAAATATTACCAGAAAAAGAGAAATGGTATTTAATAAACAGCGTATAATCTGGAAACTTTTGGTAAGTTACTAATTTTATTATAATATGTTTTTTTTATACCAGAAATGTTTTAGCATTAGAGTGTACAATATTGTGCAGTAGATTTCCCCGCATAATAGTCGCACCTAGAATTTCAAAATGAAAAATTTGGCAAAAAAAGTGCGGCTATTATGTGAGTAAACACGGTACATAACTTATATAAAAATGTTTGATCAATATTTTTATTACATCTTATTTCTTAAACAAATCAGTCAGTTTTGTTTGTTTTAACCAAATCTGTAAAATGTTTGAAAAATTTCAGAAATTGTAAAATTTTAGTATAAATTTACAAATTTAGAAAAAAAAAATTTCTTCTGGATTTTGGGCCCTTCCAGATTTTGGAATTCCGGATAATGGGTCCTATACTGAATACTAATGAGTGTATATGTGTTCATTCCTATGCAAAAAAAAGATAAAATTGATATTACATATATCATTGTAGTCTATTTTCCCATAATTGTACTAAAATATGAGTTAGTTTTATTTCACTCCGGTTTCAGGTTTGAATATTTCAGGCTGAGTTCAGACTGAAATGTATCAGGTTGACAATATTTTTTTGTTGGGTTGACTTTAAACAGAAATTTCAGTTTAGATCGGGTAGAACCTGACCAATACAGGACTGCCCTAAAATTTCTGCGACACAATGATATAACAAGTTTACTATCTTCAGAAATAATAGTAATCTATAAAATAAGCAAAATTTGCATTTAAAAAGACAACATGATAACAATGACACAATAAACCTAGACTTTTTAAGCTCAGAATTTCTTTTTAAGTTGTTAGATTAATCTGCAGCACCTGCTGCAGTGCAGTTTCTGCTATTGAACTGCTCTACACTGGAACATGGGTTGGCACAAATTTTACAATATAGCTATAAATCTTACTTCAATTAAACTCACTTTTAAAAAATTCTTCTCAAAATTTTGGTTAGAAGGGGAAATTTCCCCCTTTTTTTCCCCCATTATGATCAGGGGTGTAGTGGAGGTTATACACAGAGGTATATGCCATATACCTTCTGGAATTTTTTAAGAAGCTCTGTATACTATCTGTTTCTCAAATAAATCTATAGCGTATACTCAAGGCATGATGTTAATGACTGTAGCATGTACCCCTGGTTTTTTTGCGACTACAACGCTGATTATGATGAACTCTTAGCTGAGTTGTAACTCAATGTGTTTCATTGATTTAAAATGTAAGCCATCTTCAGTTGCTTTATTTTTATTTTATTTATTTATTTATTTATTTTAGGGGGGGTGGGAGAGAGGACAATTTTATTCTAAATTTGAAATATATTTGTTATAATATTATTAATTTTATTAAATATCTTATGATATGTAAATATGCATTAATTAAATAAAAATTATGTGAATTTGATGTTTTATAATAAAAGATTGTAGTTTCAGAAGAATGTCATTCACACAGGTGAAAGCATTTTGTCCCTTGAAGATTTGTCCCACAATTTTGCAGCTGGTGGGATGAACAGTCTCCGAAAAGGATGTCATTTTGATGCAATTGTAAAAAAGCTCAGTTTTATTAAAAATGCATGATTTTAATGCTATAATTTCCAATTGTGGTATCCAGGGTTCGTAAATATCATATTTTATAATATCAAAAATATCCCATATTTTATATATATATCCGATATTTTCAAAATTACCAACTTACTGTTGATGATAAACATTTTCAAAGTATAATATAAATTAGAAACTAAAACATATTGCATTGAACATGAAAACTTTAAAACAATATTTTAAAAATACATTTTTAATTTTCACTTAAAACAAATCGAAATAACATCAACTAACTGAAAACAGAAACAATCTGTATATACACACACACGCAACAAAAAATGTAGGATTCAGATCAAGTATCAAGAACATTTTATATTTTATAAAACAAAACTTTAAATACAAAATATTTTTTTTTATTTAAAAATTAACATAAATGTAATCTTTTCTTTTTTATTCCCTAAATATAGAAGGTCAACTAAAACAAGATTTTTTTTTTCTTTCAAATGTAGACTATAAATAACTGATTAATTAAATTAGACAATTTAACTTTGGCTGTTCTGAATTAATTATGTCCCACATATTTGTTAGTTCTATGTTTAAAAATAAAAGCTTCAAACATAGAGCTTGGAAAAGATATTCAATTTCTTTGGCTAAAAAAGTCACTGACAGAAACAACAGTTCTTTATGATCAGATTTGTAGTATATAATCTACAGAACAACAGTCAATAACAATTGAAACTTTCATTTATACTTCTTTTGACTGAAAATATCAAAAATATCTTGCACAGTGAGATTTTGAAAATGAATATCAAATATATGAAAATATCAAATATCCTGATATTCTGAAATAAATGAAAATATCAAAAATCTTGATATTTTGAAAATAAATATTGGATATATATCATGATATATATCAACGAACCCTGGTGGTATCAAATATCAATTTAATTTTAAGATCCTTGAGAAAAGTCAAACACCATCTTATTCAAATTATATTTTTTCTATATTAATACATGGAAATTATTCCAGAGAGAAACATTCGCCTTGCATACAATATTTCAAATGAAAATCAAATTTCAAAGTGATTGCTTAAAAGGCGCAAAGGCCAACATAGTGAAAAAGATTCCAAGCCGGGACTCGAACCCGGGCCATCAGTATAGCGCACTGACGTTCTACGGACTAAACCACTTGGAACGATACCTAGCTCGGCCTTTGCGCCTTTTAAGCAATCACTTTGAAATTTGATTTTCATTTGAAATATTGTATGCAAGGCGAATATTTCTCTCTGGAATAATTTCCATGTATTAATATAGATTCTATCGATGCTGGATTTAATTATGTTTCGTGCTCGCCCCAGGTCGGTGGCTCACAATAAATATTCCATCTTGTGCTACGTTTGTAGCCTTGCCAACATATAATAGTGAGAAATTTTCCGAGCTAGGTATCGTTCCAAGTGGTTTAGTCCGTAGAACGTCAGTGCGCTATACTGATGGCCCGGGTTCGAGTCCCAGCTTGGAATCTTTTTCACTATGTTGGCCTTTGCGCCTTTTAAGCAATCACTTTGAAATTTGATTTTCATTTGAAATATTATATTTTTTCTTTTAAATTTTGAGAAAAAGCTATCAATAAAGAAAATATTTTTGTTTGCACTTTTTTATTTTCTCTGCACAACAGTTAGTCCAAGAGCCGACAGCACAAAAAAACCTATGTTATCAAGCACAAGAAAAAACCTTTATGGGAGAGCAGAAGTAGGGGAATCTCATGATCCATGTTTGCCGGAAGTGAAGTGGTGCATAAACTAAAAATTAATAACCTGCCAGTGGTTGACTCGTAGGTTTATCATTGTGTTTGCCCTACAACTATCCTCCATGTTTTCATACCTCTGTTTGTAGGACAAACAAAATGATAAACCTATGAATCAACCACTGGTGGTATTAATTTTTGGCTTATGAACCCCTTCACTTCTGGAAGACATGGATCATTAGATTCCCCTACTTCTATTTTTGCATAGAATAAAGGATTTTGCTTGTGCTTGATAATATAGGTTTTTTGTGCTGTCGGCTCTTGGACTAAGTGGAAAAACCAAATTGTTACTATTTCAATTTATTTCAGAAAATTCATTAAAATTCAAATATAAATTAATATTTTGAAAATCAAATTTCAAAATTTTAAGAGTTATTATAAATTTATCAGATGAAAAGACATGCAATTACAGCTATGCATAAATATACATCATGTGACATAATACAATCCATATTATAATGGAGCATAAATAAAAATTATTTACCATATCATATACATTCAATATTATTGGTTCTCTAGCCATATCTGTAGCCTACTTTCTGATACCTAGAAAATAAACAATGAGAACATAATTATATAATATGTAAAAATTATTATTTTTATTATTTGAGTTATAAATATTCTTGGACTTAATATTCACATTTTGCATCATTTGGCAATTGCCATGATTCTAAAAAGAACTTCCTTTTTTCCTAATTTCTATTATTCATTCATTGGATTATAAGCACTAAAGAGATAAACCTGGACTTCCCCAGTTATATAATACAGTAAACTCTCTCAAATCCGCACAGCTTGTGACCAGAGGTTGTGCGGATTTTAGAATTTTGCGGATTTCTGGTCATTGCTTTGTTTACATTTTTTAAACAGACATTTGATTATAATAATGCAATCGAAATTATAGTGAATGCTTGCAATATAGTAAAATATTAAAATAATTAAGTAAAGTAATAAACTAAAATGATAAAAGGTAACAATTTTAAAAATGATTCAATTATTAAAAGTAAAGGTTAATTAATTAATAATGTATAATTAAATATGCACAATAAAGATGAGATACCTGAATTATTCAATGAAACCTTTCCTCATAAGGGTATCCTATTAATTCACATCAAAATCATACAGTAAGGAAGTTTTATTTCGGGTTTTGTGAATCTTAATAACCAAAGAAGCTTGATTAATGCATAAATATATTTGATAAAAAGATTGTGATTATCTGTGACATCAGCAATACCTTGATTTTTTTTCAGAAATAAATTTATACTTTCTTCATGAAAAACCACAAGTTCAGTCATATTATAGATATTACATATTAAATTACATGCGGAATGATAGAAAACTAAAATATCCTGTAATTTTGCCCCTACATCTGAACTGAAAGTTTCATTGTTTACATCTGCAATGATGTGCGGATTTCAGGCGTTTGCAGGAGTCTACTGTATAGGTAAAAACTATTGATGCACCGAATATTCGGTATCTATTTGACCATACTACCGAATATACGGTTAGGTCGAATATCAAATTATTCGGCGTACCATACATTTGGTTTAGCCGAATATCAAACTATTCGACCAAACCGAATACTTAAAAAACCTCTTTAAAATATTTTTTCAAAACCTTACGCTACTTCCTGCTTTTAACTGTCAGTTAAAAAAGATATGCAGAATAATTAGACAGTAGGACTGGGCGATGTAGAAATTTCTTAAATCGATTTATCATCCATCTAACATCGCGATTTAACACCGATTTTACATTTTAGAATTTGAAATCCTATTTTTTAATTTTTAGTAACAAAATACGGTCTTTATATCCCCCCCCCCCCCCTTTCCTGTATTATTTAGTATATTTAGCTTTTAATTTTTCAGATAATTTTGAAAAGAGGTATATTTTACACATAAAAAAGCTTTGAATGACCCAAAACACTATTTTTTTTCCCCATTTTAAAAATTAATGACCTATTGTAATACATATTATAAACTCTATATATACTCTATCTCTATTATAAACATTCTATAAGAAGTAATATAAAAGAAAACGATTTTTTTTTTTTTTTTTTTGTCTGACTTGTTTTGCCTGCTACAATCTAAATTCCTTAAGGGATGGGGAGGGACTTCCCCTAGCCCACCCAAATAGCACTTCATTGCTAACAGCCTACATACACTTTTTTTTTACAGATACAGATTAAAAAAGTTATTGAGGTAAAACAGAATATTAAAAGAATTTAATGATGAATTTAACTATTCATTTACCATGATGAGAAAAGTAGTAAAAAAAGGGGGGGGGGGGATATAAGAAATAAGGTGCAATTTTATATCTTTTTAACTTTTAGATTATAATAAGATTTGTTTAACATAAATGCTGACATTTATACAGTGGATGGAGAAGGATTGAAAGTGTGAGCCTTGGAGCACATTACTGAAATTGCTGATTTTTTCGCGGACGTTGCCATCCTTTACGATTAGTATCTTAAAATATGTCTCTTTTTAATAACAAAATGTCAAAAAAGCAGAAAATCGCAGATCTGCAGAAAAATCTAATGAATGCCTCCTCCAGCCGTCCCTCATTCTGCTGTAAAAATAAAGTTACTTGGCTCATTACAGAACTTTATTAAAGTATTTTTAATTAATTACAAAATAATAATAAATTAAAACTAAAATACTCCCATAATACCCAAACATATGAAAATTAATTTTTCATGAAAATAATGCATAAAAATATAAACTAAAAATGGATGAATTTGGATATAAATAGTGAATCAATTTCAGCAAGATACTCAATCCACATGACTGGTGTTGAAATCGGATGTCAAACCTGATGCATGACTATTTTAAAATACAGTAGACTCCCTTAAATCCGCGATCCTAAAATCCACGAACGCCTAAAATCCGTGTATTTTTTTCAGATGTAAACAATGAAATTTACAGTTAAGTTGAAAGAACAAAATTCAAGATTGCGTCGAAATCAGCGACGACCGCAATGTTTTTTTTACTAAATTTTTTGTTAATCATTCTCTTTTGGTTATTACAGCTGATTTATTACAGTAGACTCCCTCAAATCCGCACAGCTTGGGATCAGAGGTTGTGTGGATTTTAGAATTTTGCAGATTTCTGGTCATTGATTTGTTTACATTTTTGAAACATTAATTTGATCGGTAGTTAAGCAAGGGAAATTATAATGAATGCTTACAATAAAGTGAAACATTAAAATAAGTAAAATATTAAAATAATTTATTAGTTTAAACGTAAGTAATTATTAAAATAATTATGTAAAATAAAAATCTAGAAAAATATTAAACTATTACCGATGAAATCAATTCAATTCGATTCCAAAAGTCTTATACTGCCATCTAGTGGTAAAGGATCGTAAGATCGATACGCCATCATATAGATAAGCTAATTTATATCAAAATCAAAAGTAATGTAATGTATTTAGTAATAAATCAGCTGTAATAACCAAAAGAGAATGATTAACAAAAAATTTAGTAAAAAAAACATTGCGATCGTCGCTGATTTCAGCACAATCTTGAATTTTGTTCTTTCAACTTAACTGTAAATTTCATTGTTTACATCTGAAAAAAATACGCGGATTTTAGGCGTTCGTGGATTTTAGGGTCGCGGATTTAAGAGAGTCCACTGTACTAAATAAATTTACATTACTTTTGATTTTGATATAAATTAGCATATCTATATGATGGCGTATCGATCTTACGATCCTTTACCACTAGATGGCAGTATAGGACTTTTGGAATCGAATTGAATCGATTTCATCGGTAATAGTTTAATATTTTTCTAGATTTTTATTTTACATAATTATTTTAATAATTACAGTAGACACCCTTAAATCCGCGACCTAAAATCCGCGAACGCCTAAAATCTGCGTATTTTTTCAGATGTAAACAATGAAATTTACAGTTAAGCTGCAGGAACAAAATTCAAGATGGCGCCGAAATCAGCGACTACCGCAATATTTTTTTTACTAAATTTTTTGTTATTAATTCTCTTTTGGTTATTACAGCTGATTTATTACTAAATAAATTTACATTACTTTTGATTTTGATATAAATTAGCATATCTATATGATGATGTATCGATCTTACGATCGTTTTACCGCTAGATGGCAGCATAGGACTTTTGGAATCGAATTGAATCGATTTCATTGTTAATAATTTAATATTTTTCTAAATTTTTATTTTATATAAATATTTTAATAATTACTTACGTTTAAACTAATAAATTATTTTAATATTTTACTTATTTTAATGTTTCACTTTATTGTAAGCATTCATTATAATTTCCCTTACTTAACAACCAATCAAATTAATGTTTCAAAAATGTAAACAAATCAATGACCAAAAATCCGCAAAATTCTAAAATCCACACAACCTCTGCTCCCAAGCTGTGCGGATCTGAGGGAGTCTACTGTACTTACGTTTAAACTAATAAATTATTTTAATATTTTACTTATTTTAATGTTTCACTTTATTGTAAGCATTCATTATAATTTCCCTTGCTTAACTACCGATCAAATTAATGTTTAAAAAATGTAAACAAATCAATGACCAGGAATTCGCAAAATTCTAAAATCCACACAACCTCTGATCCCAAGCTGTGTGGATTTGAGGGAGTCTACTGTATTTTAATTAATTACAGAATAATAGAAAATAAAGAATATGTATTAAAATATTACCCAAACATGTGAAAAATGAATGTTTCATTAAAAGAATGCATAAAAATAAAAACTGAAATTTGATGAATTTGGATTTTAAATATGAAACTTTATTCTTTTTTTTTCCAACCATAAATACTCAATCAATTTCAGGAAAAAAATATTACAGTAGACTCCCTCAAATCCGCACAGCTTGGGACCAGAGGTTGTGCGGATTTTTGAATTTTGTGGATTTCTGGTCATTGATTTGTTTACATTTTTGAAATATTAATTTGATTGGTAGTGAAGCAAGGGAAATTATAATGAATACTTATAATAAAGGCAAACATTAAAATAAGTAAAATATTAAAATAATTTATTAGTTTAAAAGTAATTAATTATTAAAATAATTATGTAAAATAAAAATTTAGAAAAATATCAAATTATTATGGATGAAATCGATTCGATTCCAAACATCCTGTGCTGCCATCTAGTAATCAAGCGATCGTAATATCGATATGTAGCTTATTGCGCTTTCTGTAACTTTTTTCATTGTTATTTAGAGTCTTGAATGCTCTTCTTATACTGCTTTGTATGCTTAGAAATAAATTTGTCTATAATTTTTAAAAAATTCTGCGAAGAATAATTTTAATATAGCGTTCTGGTTCGTGGGTTTTTCCATTTCAAATCCTGGAATTTTTGATATAGATATGGTAATTTATATCAAATCAAAAGTAATGTAAATTTATTTAGTAATAAATCAGCTGTAATAGCCAAAAGAGAAGGATTAACAAAAAATTTAGTAAAAAACACATTGCAGTAGTCGCCGATTTCGGCGCCATCTTGGATTTTGTTCTTGCAACTTAACTGTAAATTTGATTGTTTACATCGGAAAAAATACACGGATTTTAGGCGTTCGCAGATTTAAGGGAGTCTACTGTATTAGTAAAAGAAAAATATTTTATGTGGATCACGGCCAAATAGTGATACACAAAACAATGCATGACTATACTTTAAAATAATTTCATTAATTATAAAATAATAGAAAATAAAAAATAAATGTTAAAATATTACTAAAACATGTAAAAAATGAATTTTTCATCATAAGATAGCATAAAGTATAAACTGCAAGTCGATGAGTTTGGATTTTAAATATAAAACTTTATTACAGTAGACTCCCTCAAATCCGCAACCCTAAAATCCACAAACGCCTGAAATCTGCACATCATCACAGATGTAAACAATGAAACTTTCAATTTAGCTGTAATGACAAAATTGCATAATTTTTTAGTTTCATATCATTCTGTATGTATTTTAATATGTAAATCTCATTAATATGACTAAACTCATATGGTTTTTCATGAAGGAAGTATAAATTTATTTTCTGAAAATAATCAAGATATTGCTGATATTACTGGTAATCAGAATCTTTTTACCAAATATATTTATGTATTAATCAAGCTTTTTTTGGTTATTAACACTGGTTAAACCTGAAATAAAACTTCATTACTTTATGATTTTGATGTCATTTAATAAGGTATTTTTAAGAAGAAAGTTTCATTGAATAATTCAAGAAAAATGTACCTTATCTTTATTATGCATATTTAATTATACATTAATTATTTACTTGACCTTTACTTTTAATAATTTAATCATTTTTGAAATTCTTACTTTTTATTATTTTAGTTTATCACTTTACTTAATTATTTTAGTATGCTGGAAGCATTCATAATAATTTCGATTGCATTATTACTAGGGATTGACCGAAGCAGCAATTTTGCCGAATACCGAAGCTTCGGTCGGAGTGTATACCGAAGCTTTGGTATTCGGCAACCGAATACTTGAAACTTTTTAATATGCATTTTTGCATATAATATCTTTTTTTAATAAGCTTTAATTGAAATTAAATTCTCAATAATTTAATTCAGTTACATTTTTATTCTTAAATCTAATTACACAAAAAAATTTAATGACTTCTTTCCAATCACAAATTCATTAACTCATCACTTATATTTTATTATTTTATCACTAGTCAATACCCAAAAATAACCTATGAAAGTATTAAACTATACAGGGTATTATTAAGGATAAGAATTGTCAGAAAAACAAAAGTTCATTCAAATACAAAGAAACAATGCTGCATTAAGCTGATTTACTGATTGTCAAACTCTAATTATATACATATTGTATAGGAATCTTATCAAAATACAAAAGGTATCATATCAATTTGTACATTTAACTATTTTCTGTCAAATTATTGATAGAATATTTATATTTTGATTAATATTTTAACATTGTGATGATGAAGAAAAGAAATTTGAGCGGTTTTGATATAATGGTTAAAAGCTACAGGATAGGCATAGCGGTATACTTATTTGATGTGTGTATTTTCTTTAATATACACCTTAGATATACAGATATGAACTCTGATATACTTGTTTGATGTGTATATTAAAGAAAATACACATTAAATAAATTTACATTAAAAAAAAAAACTAATGTAAAAGTAAATAAAATTAAATGATAAGGGAAAGATGCACATCTTCCTTACTTTTTTTTTCTTTGTAGTAGACAGTTGTTTTGATTTAGCACCTATGAAGACTATTTTAGGAAGGAAAACGTTTTTTAAAATTAAAAATGGCCTTTGACTTGTTTTTTGTAGTGCAGCTGAACTCTGAACTCATGCACATAATATTGAAGCTCATTGTTTTGCTTATTCTACTGCTAAGTAAAAGAGAATTCTTCTACTTCTAAGAAAATACTTATCTGCAATTATTCGGCCGAATACTTAAAAGTATTCGGCCGAAGCCGAATATTCGGTTTACATGCCGAACCACAGAATACCGAATCAACTATTCGGTATTCGGTCAATCCCTAATTATTACATTCAAATTACTTTTTTAAAAATGTAAACAAAGGAATGACCAGAAATCCACAAAATTCTAAAATCTGCACAACCTCTGGTCCCAGGCTGTGCGGATTTGAGGGAGTCTACTGTATTATTATTTTTAATCATATAAATGCTGAATGAATTTCAGGGAAACAATCTTTTGAAACAATGCAGGATTCTACTTTAAAACATTTTAATTAATTACAGAATATTAGAAAATAAAAAATACATATTGCAATATTACTCAAATATGTGAAAACTTAATTTTTCATCAAAAGATTGCATTAGCATATAAATTAAAATTCGATGAATTTGGATTTTAAGATTTAAACATTACTTTTTCCTTTCAACTTTCCACCATATAAGTTCTTAATTTCTGAAAAATACACATTCCAATCTCATAAACTCTGAATCTTGTTTACAAAATAAATAAATAAATATAAATTTTTACTTAAATCATTGTTTTCTTAAATCAGAGAGGATTGAGGCTCGATGTTCTCTTAAATTGGATTCTGCTAAATCGATTTAACTCCATATTGCCTTGATTTTCTTAAATCAGAAAGCACTGAGGCATGCTATGTTTGCTTAAATCGGATCCTCCTAAATTGATTTAACACCAGCTTGCCTTGTTTTTCTTAAATCGGAAAGCATTGAGGCTTGCGATGTTTGCTTAAATCAGATCCTCCTAAATTGATTTAACACCAGCTTGCCTTGTTTTTCTTAAATCTGAAAGCATTGAGGCTTGCGATGTTTGCTTAAATCGGATCCTCCTAAATCGATTTAACACCAGCTTGCCATGTAAGCTGGTGTACATCAAAGTAGATAAATCGGTTTTCCGATGTTATCTTTGAATCAGTATTTTGTTTTAAATTAATTTAAAGCCAATGGCTAAATCGTGACTTAAGACAATGGCTAAATCGCAGTTTAAGATAATAGCTAAATCGCGATTTAAGACATTGGCTAAATCGCGATTTGACATTAGCTAAATCGCAATTTCCGATTTTAGCTGAAATCGATTTAAGACCAATTGTTAAATCGGATTTCTGATGTAAGCTTTATATCGATTTAAAACTTAAATCGATTTAAGGCCCAGGACTATCAGCAAACAAACTTAAAGATTGCAGCGAGAAAGCCTCGCACGGGTCTATTGGTGGTACTTTTCGGTTAGCCGGGCGCCAGTGTTATATATACATGGATATGTATATATATATAACCATTAATTAAACATTACCGACCCTATATATATATATACATATATTGTATATATATACACATATATACATGTGTATGCACATATTTGTATATGTTTATAGATGTATATAAATACATCTGTATATACATATCCATGTATATATAACACTGGCACCCAGCTAACCGAGAAGTACCCTATTGGTTTGTTTTTTAAATTGATAAGTCTAATATATTTTTACATTTAACATAATTTTTAGAATGCCCACTAACAGTACCAAAATCATATTTATATGAAAAACAGCAAAAATGTGTTCAAATAAAGTTTTAAAACATATTAATTTTTAATAACAATTTTTTTAATTTTTAATAACACAATAATAATTTTTTTTAAATTTTTTAATTTTTAATAACACAAAATAAAGTTTTAAAGTTTTAAAACAGCAAAGAGAATCACCTCATCGAGTTAACGGCTGAAATTCCAGAATTAGTTAAAATTGGATTTGCATATTAAAGGGCGATTCCGTGCAGAGTGTCACACATGTAATGCAGGCTTTAATTTGCATTTATTCAATTATTTATTAAATTTTAATGTTAATTCTGATTTTAAATGGTATGGTAAATAAGTTATTAACCATATTTTTAAATTCAAATGTGTGGCAATAAAACTCACAGAAATATATCATTTAATTTCAGTACTCAAAATGAGCTTTTCTCTGAAGTAGGAAAAAAGCACATTTTGAGTAATGAAATTAAATGATATACTTCTCTGAGTGTTATTGCCACACATTTAAATTTAAAAATATGGTAATTAACTTATTTATCATACTAATTAAAATCAGAATTAACATTAAAATTTAATAAATAATTGAATAAATGCAAATTAAAGCCTGTGTTATGTGTGTGACACTCTCCACGGAATCGCCCTAAAGCGCAATTGGTCTGTCAAGTTATATCTTGATGGAAAACACCTGAAAACTCGATTTTAATGGTTGACTCGTAGGTTTACCATTGTGTTTTCCTGCCCCCCACCACCCATGAATATAACAATCATTTCAAATTCACAAAATTATGACTTGATTTTTCACAAACATAAAAAGCTGCTATTCACAATTTCACAAAAACAGGACCTTGTGAGAAAAATCTGGACAGAGCCCTATGCAATATAATAACACTTAATTGCTAGGTAACCATCCCTTTTGGGGTTTAGTTTACCACAAATTCATTTATTTACTTTTAATATTACCACTCCCTTGTGTAACTTTTTTTGTATAAGTGGGTTAAAAGCAATTTGACACCAACGCTGGAAAAAAAAACTTTTCTTTTAAATTTAAAAACAACATTAATATAAACCAAACCACTAATATCATTTTAACAGAAACCTAAAACTCAATTTTTCAACATCAATTTTCAGTTACTAATAAAACTATTAATCTCAGAGGCTGAAAAACAATAAAGATTCAGAGATTCTGTGAATAATATATACATATATTTATTTTACACACAAAAACTTACCTTGCAGTTGAAAAAATCTGAAGGAAAAAAAAACCCAAATCGTTAACAGCTATCTAGGTCAACGCAAAATGCTGGGTTCAATATTAAAACAAACAATGTAAAAAGAATTATTTTTGATTGCATGGTGTTCGATACATAAAAGAAAATAGGATTTCTTTAAAGAAAGGGAACACAGTAATAATGCGAGGGAAAAAAAATCACAGTAAGGACTAGCTTAAACGTCAACCAAAAATATTAATAAGCTTGCTTTTCAAAACTTTAAAGAGCTTCTAAATTCAAACTGCTCGATATGCTTTAAAGAGCTACTATAAAACAGAACTACAAATAAATAATCTGTGTTCACTACTAAAATTTTGCAGAAAGTTGAAGAAATATAAGCTGTCTAAAGAAAGGAAGACTCTCTATTTAAAAATATATGACGTCACGAAAATTCATTGAGGTAATTCTTCTACCTCCATATGGCAACAACTCCAAAAATTGAAGCTTCAACTGTAACCGGGAGAAGACTTAAATCGAAAATACACAGGAGAAAAATTTTTAATAACATTAACACTTTTAATAATTTTCCTATTTAAAAATCATTTCTTCCATAGAAAAATGTATCGCTCCGAGATACTCACTCATAACAACGTTTCGTGATTTTCATGTCTCTGAAATTCTTTTTAAAATTACATTAATTTTTAAATTTTTACCCGACCATTAACAAAAATCTGCAAAAGTCACAATTCTTATTTTCTTTTGAAATAGAATTGTACAATGGTAGAAGAGCGTGAGTTCTGTTTTTTAGTCATTCTGAAAAACGACTTCAAACAGAAAGCGAGGATCGATAATTACTATGTTTACTGCTTCTTGAAGTCAGAAAGAAGTATTTCTTCTTATACCCCATCAATAATAATCCAAATCCCTTTCAAACTGATTTTTAAAAAGTTGTTTAGACTACATTCTTATACCTCAAATAGCAAGTTTCTTTTCCATTTATTTATTTTTGTGGATAATTGAAAAGTTTCATTTTGAACCCGAGCATGAAGATTGGAATAAAAATAGAGCCCAATCCTGCTCCGGGCAAGGTCACGGACTCGGGCTGAGTCCATTTCATCTCTAATTAATACTACTGAAATTATATTTATTATTCATTTGCATCGAGTTTCCATTCGTTGTGATTAAATTTTATTCACCCTTTCTTAAATTTCAATTTTATGTTTAACTAAAATGTAGAGTAATGAGTTTTGCACAGTGGATGAAAACCTAAGACTTCACTGATAAGTGTTGAATTCAGACACTTTTCTCCGGGAGCGATTCCTATGGCTCCAGGAGGGGGGGGGGGGGGGGGTTGCACTTTTTGAACATTAAAAACGCAAAATCTCAAATCTTCCGGCGGGGGGACATCTCTTTGCTCCGGAGGGAAATGTCTCCCCCTCCGGCCCAATCCCCTTAATTCAACACCGTCACTGATACATATTATCATCTCCTTGCTGATGAAAGGATCTAATAAAAATGCATAACACAATCTCATTGCTTAATATAATTATCAAAATTCGGTTCTCACCATCATAAAGTTAGCCGATGCCAACAGAGTGCGATTTTTTTCCTTATCTGTCACCTGAAATAAGTTTTTAAGAAGATAATGCTTTTTATTCTCTTAACTAAGTCTGATTTTGTATGTAAAGGGGGAATTTTGTAATCTACTTTTAACTAGCTTCCTCATATCCTAGAATTAAAAGAATTACGTTCACGGGTGTGTTTTTTATGTCAATACAACATTTTAATATTTCTAGAACTTATAAATTAATGCATTCATTTTAAGGCATTTTTTCGTTGGCACGCCATAGCTGATAAATCGCGAAATATGTTTAGTAATTCGTACAAAATGTATTCGAATTTAAAAGATTTTATTTTATTTTTTGTTTTGTTTTTTAGGATCGCGATGATATTTCTACATTAGTGAAAATATTCCAGTTATAATCTTTTTTAGCTCAATATTGTAAATTTTGTCTTCTTTTCAATAAAGTTTATTCGGATTTATACAGCGATTTTTGTATTTTTCGTGAATTTTTTATGGAGTTTTTTTTTTTCGTGTTTCGCGGCGTTTTTGCAAAATTCATAGAAGAATTCCTTTTTTAATCTCTTGGCCAAATGTAGTCAATGTTGCCCTTTGCGACTTTTGAAATAAATTTTTGTCACTTTTAGCGTTTTTCGTGATGCACTACGATTTTTTGTGCATTATTAAGATGAATCCGGTTTCAATCTTTTAGTCCTTAGTAAATTTTGTTTTCTATTAAGTAAAGTTTATTTAGAAATCGTGCAGCTATTTTTATAGTTTTTTCGCGTTTCGGGCTATTTTTTGACGGTACCGGGCAACGCCGGGCGGATTTGCTGGTAAAAAATATATTAAAATGTAATTCCTATTTAATATTTATTACCAAATGTTATAAAGACCATCTGCTCGAAATAATCATATAACAAATTTTTGCATTATGGTAATTATTTTTAGAATATCGACAATACCGAATACCGCATAATTAACTTTCATTTTATGAACACACCAAATAATTTATAAGAATTTATTTTTATGCCATAAATGAGTGTTTTCTTTTGGAATGGATTTTTTTATATTAAGCATAAAAAATTAGGATATGCTTTCGCGATGCCTTAAAATATTAAATTTAAATTTACATTACATCAAATGCATCTCGATGGGCTGTGCTATTTTTGGACGGTACCGGGTAATACCGGGAGCATAGCTGCCAACTTGTACGGATTTTTGCTACCACTAAAATTTAACAGAAATTTCTGTTTTATTTAATTACCAACATTCACTGCAGTTCGGCGATTGAATTAGGCAAAATTTTCTATTAAATTTTAGTGGTAACAAAAATCCGTACAAGTTGGCAGCTATGCGGGCGGATCTGCTAGTAAAAAATATATAATTCCTATTTAATATTTATTGCCATGTGCTATAAAGAGCAACCATACGAAATAATCCTATAAAAAATGTTTATTATGGTAATTACTTTTAAAATATAAACAATACCGCATGATTAACTTCCATTTTATGTTAACACTCACACCAAGTATTTTATAAAAAATTATGTTTTTGTAAAAAATCAGTCTTTTGTTGATTGTATAGTGAAGCTCAAAACATTAAAAATTAGGGGTATTCTTTTGCGACCCTTAAAGTTTTTAATACAAGTAACATTATTCACATTCGCCCTCGCCCCAAACCTTTTTTCTTAAATCGATAAGGTGGTGAAGGGAGGTAGGGTCAGGCAAAGCGGTTATGTAGGAACCGCTTTGGGGTCAGGATTGTGGTAATTGTGATCGTGTTTAAGCAACGCCCGTTTAAGGGTGTTCTCAAATCCAAAAGGCCAACTTTCTGACATAAGTTCTAATTTATTTTTGTTCGAAAATGCATGAAACTAGCTGGTGTTGTTTTTCAGAAACTATGTAATGGAGCTGTTTTTTCCATTTTTTTTTGCCAACGCAATAGATCTTTCAGAAAATTGTGTCAAAGTGGGCGTTTAGAATCGAATTTCCGCGCGAAGGGAGAAGAGCACTCAAGAGCGGGCGAAAAACGTGTTTGTCACGTGATCGATTTCGTTTATAACTCAATAGGTAATTGATTGATCAAAAAATGAAAAACAGTTCCATTCCAAATATCTTCCATGGCCAGGCTTTCCAATTTTATATCTTTCCGTTAAAAAATGAATTGGTAAATACGTCAAAACGTTTTGCGCTTGCTGAGCAGAGCAGTTAAGAACAACCTTAACCCCTTCGGGACGGGAGTCTTTTACGAAAATTTTAATCTTTTGCCACCGTTTTTTAAAAACAGAAATTTGCGTCTTCTTGAATCGAGAAAATGCGCTGATTAAATAAGGCAAATTTTACAGTAAAATTTTACTGGTGAGAAAAAACAAGGATTCTGAACGCTTCATGCGGCACGTATTCGTGCCGCTCGTCCCGAAGGGCTTAAGACCTCCGAGAGGGCGTTATCTGCTCTTCATTCTATTAAAGTCATGGAAAATTCATTTTTATAGTCCTTCGGAGAATCATGTACAACATAAATACAAGTACATTTTCCCTTTATTGAATAAGGATTCTTAGAAAATGCGTTTAAAAATTCTTATTCAATAAGAGGAATAATGCACGTTTACATATATTGAATATGACTCACTGAACGTACATAACATGAATTTTCGAAGATTTGAATAAAATAGCGTTAGTCACTGATGAAAATTTATTGCTTTATAAGATGATCCATTTGTTTTGGAAGAAAAATCGCCAAATCCTTGTTTTAGAAACTTTTAGAACTTATAAATTAATACATTCATTTTAAGGCATTTTTCCTGTCAGCACGCCACAACAGATAAATCGCCAAATATCTTCTGTAAATCGTAGAAATGTATTCAAATGTAAACGATTTTTTTTTTTTAAGGTTCGCGGCGGTTATTCAACATTAGTAAAAAGAATCCAGTTAAAATCTTTTAGCACATGTAAATTTTGTCCTTTTTCAATAAAGTTTATTCGGAAATTTTACAAATTAGATATATAAATGATTAGTAATCATCTAACAAAATTTTCTAAAAGATCTAATGCCTTCAGAATCAGATAGAATATTTCTCCTTATACACTAACAATAAGAATTCAATTCCATTTCAACTGACTTTCAATAAGTTGTAAATTACCCTCAGACTATGTTCTTATTTCTCAAACTAGCCGCCCTTGGCGACCAGTTTGGTCTCCCTTAAATGTAATGCTAAGCATTGTATCATATTACTTTTATTCTACTTGTTCAATCCTTCACCAAATCGGAAAATTCTGATAGAGAAACCAAGAACTCGGTATATTTATGTTAGCCGGACGCAGGGGGATAAATCGCCAAACATTGTTCCTGTCGCCTTTTTTCGTATTTTGTTAATTTCATTTAAAATATATCCTTTCACTCATTTTATTTAAAATACACAATTTTACTTTAAAACTGAAACATTTAAAATTTATGACGTTTACTTATTTCTTGAAAGAAAAATAATAAATAATACAATAAACCATGACATTTAATTTAAACGTCAAAGAGTTGTTTTAATTTACCACGCGAGAAATAAAAAATGCTAACTGGCGAGTTAAAAAATGCTATTGGTGAGATTTTTACCTGGCTAACATAAAAGTACCAAAATATCTTTCCGATTATGACAACTTTTATGTTAGTTTTATTCGAAAAAATAATTTTGATTGAAAATGGGTGTGCATATGTAAAGCGTAATTGTTTATGACAGTCACATGACTTGAACTATTATAACATAGATGAAATGATGGCGATGGAATAATATTTGGCGATTAATCACCTGCGTCAAATACCAAAATGGCCGCCTAGCATATAAAAAGTGAAGCGGTCAGCCCGGAACTTGTGATGACAGTCACATGACTTACGCTTTTATTATATAGACGGCAATTAAAATGAATTAATGTAATTAATAGCAATTAATGTGATTAAAGTTTACTCGCTCTTCTTCAATTTTAATTTTATCTTTAAGGGTGTTTGTTCTCAAATCCAAAAGGTCAACTTCCTGACATAAGTTTTAATTTATTTTTGTTCGAAAATGCATGAAACTAGGGTTGTTGTTCAGAAACTATGCAACTGAGCTGTTTTTTCCATTTTTTTGCAAACGCAATAGATCTTTCAGAAAATAGTGTCAAAGTAGACATTTTGAACCGAATTTCCGCGCGAAGGAAGAAAGAGCACTCAAGAAAGATCAAAAAACGTGTTTGTCACGTGATCGAAAATGCTTATAACTCAATAGGTAATTGTTTGATCAAAAAATGGAAAAAACAGTTCAATTCCAAATCGCTTCCATGGCCAGGCTTTCTTTAAAAAATGAATTTGTAAATGTGTCAAAACGCTTTGCGCTTGTTGAGCAGAGCAGTTAAGAACAGCCTTAAGGGGTCTCAGGACTCTTAAAGCTTCCAATTTTTCGAAATTTAATTTTTTTTTTTTATGTTAAACTTCTATCTTTTCTGAACATTTTGGTATGATTGCTTCCTTGAAATCCCCATTAGAACAGAAGTTATGGTTATTAGAATTATACTCGCTCAATAGCTAAAGCGGCTTTTCGAAAACTTTAAATTCATATTTTTCTCCAAATGACGTTTCTTGTTATAGCGCGCAGGATATCTCAAAAACTTCTCAATATTTTGTATTAGCTAAATACAACTTTACATTAAAAATATAAAAATACTTTAAATACAAATTTATTTTGCTTTAGGATAATTATTACAATATGAAGTATAATTAGGTGCAGAAAAATTCATTCTAGTTGCAAAATTGCTTTTGTAATCTTGCGCGTAAGCTGTTCTATTAATTTTCAGCTCGACAAATGTCAGACACTTTGGATCACCTTATAAATACTAATTCTGTATTTTGCAATTTTTTTAACTACATGAAATAAAAGAACATACATATGTCTTTTATTCACAATAAAAATTGTGTTTTTAAATCATATACATTTTAAGATATTAAATGTTGAAAATTGTCTTTGTTTTTTCCCTTTTTTCCTATTTTAAGGGGTCTCAGGACTCTTAAAGCTCTAAAATTTTCGAAATTTTAATTTTTTTACATGTTAAACTTCTATGTTTTCTGAACATTTTGATATAATTGTTATCTTGAAATTCCCATTAAAACAGAGGTTATGGCATTTAGAATTATACCTATTCAATAGCTGAAGCGGTGTTTCCAAAACTTTGAAGTCATTATTCTCCAAATGACGTTTTCGGGCATAACGCGCATGATATCTTAAAAACTTCTGAATATTTTTTCATGAAATTTTCAAAACATATGTTTCATGTTAGTCTGTGTAAACGGAACCTAAAATTTCCTTTTTATTGTAAAAAGAAAATATTTTTTTAGGGGTTTATGTTGTCGAAATTTTCTAAATTTTGCATTAGCTAAATACAACTTTGTATTATAAATATAAAAATGCTTTAAATACAAGTTTATTTAGGTTCAGTGTAATTATTATAATCTGAGGTATAAGTAGGCACCAAAATTTTCATTCTAGTTGCAAAATTTATTCTGTAATCGTGCGCATAAGCTGTTATGCCGATTTTCTGCTCGTCAAATGTCTGACAATTTGGAGCCCCCTGTAAATGCTAATTCTGCATCTTGCAATTTTTCAAATATTTGAAATGAAAGAACATACTTGTATCTTTTATTCCCATCTAAAATTGTGTCTTAATATCAAATACATTTTAAGATATTAAATGTTGAAAATGGTCCTTTTTTTTCATTTTTTCCAATTTTAAGAGTCCTGAGACCCCTGAACTAAAATGAGTAACATAATGAATTCTGCCCCTAATGAGTGAAAACTTAAGGCCGCTCTTCACTGATACATATTATCATCTCCTAGCCGATTGCGAAGTTCGTTGTTAAACTATAAGGAAATAACCTAATACAATTGAATACCCTAATCCCATTGCTTAAGGGGACCTTCTACATTAGGAAACAAAAAAAAAAAAAAAAAAAAGCACTTTTTTATGATTTTTTTTTTTTGTAAGAAAACTGCATGATGGATCTTTTTGAAATTTTTAACACTTTATTGTACATACCTTAAGGTATACGCAAGAATTTTTTTTATTAGATTTTGTTGCTTCTACTCTAAGTTATAAACAAATATGTTCAACTACATTTTTTTTTTTTTTTTTTGACACGGTGGGCAAGATAAAAAAAAAATAATAATTACTCAATGGATCTTCTTGATATTTTTTTTAATTAAAGCTTATTTAATTGTCTTCGATATGAATTAAAGCTTTTACTAAAATTATTTTAAAAAAAAAGTTATTAACAAATAAGAACGAATTTTTTTAACAAAAAAATTTTTTTTTTTAATAATCAGCCATTAGATAACTTTTTGTTAATAAATTTATGGGATCCTTTAATTTAACTAGAAGCTATACTCACGAAGTTTACGAAAAAAATTTATTTTTGTGTTTCAAATAATTCTAAAAGGCGCTATCATGCCCACCGTCCAGACGAAATTTTGCAAAGCAGTTGAATTGAACCCCTTAACCCTTTCCGGCATGGTGGGTCGAAATCTGTCCTGCTAACTTTTAATTCCCAAATGCCACAACGGAACCAGCATTTTAAAATGAATTTTTTTCCGTTTAGATTGTACGTGAAGAAAAGGTTTTGCTCATTTTCGAATAAAGAGCCGGATAAGCATTGGAAACATGCCTTTTAATCAAATTTCCCGATTTTTCCCCCAGACGTAGCTACATATCTGACAGTATATTTCCCCTATTATCACCCTATAAATATTGATATTTAATGACATAAAAATGTTTTTTCGATTTAAAAAAAAACGGATTTTCTCAAAAACTGCTGAATGGAATTTCATGCCATTAATTGAGGATATATAGATACCAAAGATGCATAACTGGTAATTTTTGTATAATTTTCTGTTTATAAAAACTGTGTGAAATGGCGAAATAAAAATTTAAAAGAATAAAAATCATATCTTATGGTTATCCGAAAATTACCATTTTCTTGTAAAAAATTCTCCATATGTGCCCGTATATTCTATATAAATGCCGAAAGTTTGCGTTGGGTACTACATATAAATATTTACAAAAATGTATATTAAAATTATGGAAATTCATTTTAAGGCGTTATTTTGGGCGGAGCTACTCAATTTCCACACCCGAAGAATTTTTGGAATAAACAGTTACAGAATTGCTGTATTTTAAATTTTAATGAATACATTAGTAACATTCTCAACACTGTCGATTTCAAAATGAACATGATGTTGAAAAACATAGCTTATATGCTAAATGGAATCTAAAATACATCCATTGACATATTGTCTGCTGACTTTGTTCCAAAAATTTTTCGGATGGTGAAGTTATGTTGCTCCGCCCCAAATAACACCTTAAAATCAATTTCAATAATTTTAATATACATTTTTGTAAATATTTATATGTAGTACCCAACGCAAACTTTCAGCATTTATATAGAATATACGGGCACATATGGAGAATTTTTTACAAGAAAATGGTAATTTTCGGATAACTATAAGATATGATTTTTATTCTTTTAAATTTTTATTTCGCTATTTCACACAGTTTTTATAAACAGAAAATTATACAAAAATTACCAGTTATGAATCTTTGGCATCTATATATCCTCAGTAAATGACATGAAATTCCGCGCAGCAGTTTTTGAGAAAAACCGTTTTTTAAAAAATCGAAAAACCATTTTTATGTCTTTAAATATCAATATTTATAGGGTGATATTAGGGGAAATACATTGTCAGGTATGTAGTCACATCTGGGTAAAAAATCAGTAAATTTGATTGAAAGGCATGTTTCCAATGCTTATCCGGCTATTGCCTTTGTTCGTAAGTCCAGGTGTCTTTGAATTATTTCAACATTTTAGCAACAGACGTACTTTCAAGCGGAAAGGGTTAATTTAATTATCGGAATGCGATTTTCACCAGCAGGATGTAGCCGATGATAACAAAGTGCGTTTTTCCTTAATAGTCACCTTAAATGTTACGTTTTTAAGAAGATGATTTTTATCCTCTTTTATTTAACTAAACCTGGTTTTTGTATGTAAAGCGGCTACATACGTGTTCTTGACCACTGCTGGTCACCACACGGTGTTTTGTATGCAAAGATGGAATTTTGTAATCTATATTTACCTAGCTTTCTGATATGCTACAATTTAAAAAATTACTTTCACAGATGTGTTTTTTATGGCAATACAACATTTCAATATTTTTTGAACTTATAAATTAATGTATTCATTTTAAAGCATTTTCCCGTTAGCACGCCACAGTTGATAAATCGCCAAATATCTTTTGTAATTCGTAGAAATGTATTCCAATTTTTAGGCGAAAAAATTTTTTGGGGGTTCGCGGCAATTATTTTACATTAGTAAAATGAATCCAGTTATAATCTTTTAGCACCATATTTGTAAATTTTGTCCTCTTTTCAATAAAGTTTATTTGGAATTCATGCAGCGATTTTTGCATTTTTAGTGAATTGTTTATGGAACTTTTAGAAATTTTTCGGGATTCGCGATGTTTTTTCGAGATTCATAGAAGAAATCAATTTTTAATATCTTAACCCAATGCAGCAAATGTTGTGTCGTTTGTAACTTTTGAAACGAATTTTCGTGACTTTTAGCACTTTTTCGCGACGCGACGCACTACGATTTTTCTGCAATATTAAAAATTCATTTTTATATTCCTTCAGAGAGTCATGTACAACATAAAGAAAGCACATTTTCCCTTTATTGAATAAGGATTCTTAAAAGGCAGAAAACCAACGTTTAAATATGCACAAATAATACACAAAAAGCAGCAAACAACTGTTTCGATTCTACAAACAAGTTCCTTCTTCAGTGCAAGATAGAGCGCAGCATGCCAGAAAAAGAAAGGCCGGCAGATTCGAAACAGCTGTTTGCTGCTTTTTGTGTATTGTTTGTGCATATTTCATAGCTGCCAAATTTTACGCTTTTTACCCGCCACTAAAATTTAATAAGAAGATGTTGTCTTATTCAATTGAAGAAGTCTCAGTAAAATTTATTGAAGAAAATGAATTAAACAATGCAAATTTTTTTGTTAAATGTTAGTGGCAACAAAAAAGCGTAAAAGTTGTCATCTATGATATTTAAACGTTGTTTTTCTGCCTTTTAAAATTCTTGCACAAAGACTTTAATTGCTATTCTTACAAGGATTCTTAGTAAAGCCTTTAAAAATTCTTATTCAGTAAAAGCAATAATGCGCTTATGAATATATTCAAAATGCCTCACTGGACGCGTATGAAACGAATTTTTGAAGATTTGAATAAAATAGCGTTAGACGCTCATGAAAATGTATTGCTTTATAATACGATCCATTTGTTTTGGAAGAAAAATTGTGGTTATTTCATCAAAGCTCAATCTCTCTCTTATGTAGTATCTCTTATTTAATGTAGAGACTATTTTACTGTGACTGTTGGCGTAAATCTATGAATTAGTAACGCCAAGTAAATAATATGCGGAGCCCAATGCATCCCGACAGAACATAAGATATAAATATACATAATAAATAAACATTTATAAATACATAATAAATAAACATTTATTTTGTTTTTCCGCTATTTTATTTTGCGATTTCATAAATAATATTAATAAATTTTATAATCGTGAAGAAAAAAAATAATTCGATAAATTTCTTATTTTAAAAATAATAATTATAATAATAAATTTTAAATATATGTTTTTAAGATTAACAGATCAGATTGATCATATTGACTAACCTTTCCCTAGAACAGTATTTTACAATAAATATTATAACAAAAAAGCACAATAAATCTGCCAAAATTTTGAAATAAGGTATAAAAATGATTAGTAATCATCTGACAAAATTATCTAAAAGTTCTAATGCTTTCAGAATCAGATAGAATATTTCTCCCTATACACTAACAATAACAACTCAATTCCATTTCAAACTAATTTTCAAAAAGTTGCAAAATACTTTTAGACTACATTCTTATTTCTCAAATAGCAAATTTCTTTTCCATTTATGTATTTTTGTGAATAATTGAAAATTTTCATTTTGGGGCGATTCTCAAAAGGTGGGCACTGGACGTGATAACTTTAAGCCTTTCAAACATAACTTTAACTAGTAAATCTGCAGATCAGGAGCCTCAACGTCATCTTTGCAAGTCATTGTATTATAACACTCATTGCGTAATATTCAACTTCCTACAAATCGCTTTTTAAAGTTTTCAAATTACATAAATATTGATAAGCATACTAGATACTTCGTAAAGTTTCAGAAATTAAAAGTGTTAAACAAGTGGTTATACATTGATGTTCTGAAATTCTGATGAGCTACTTATTCTGGTAACTTTTTAAGTCAAAAATTGCATTTCTTCAGGGGGGCAGAGCCCCCCTGAATCCCCCGTAGTCTATTTAAATTTACATTCGTAATTTTTTATTGATTGTGCGGATGGTTATAGTATACCTTAGATTTTTTTACGTTGTGATTTATAAGGATAAGCATAAGTTTTTTTTTTTTTTATAAATTAATAAAATTTAAATTTAAAATAAAATATTCATGTTAACCGTACACAGACAATAAATCTTGAAGTGACGCCAAAAATGTAACCCTAAAATCCGCTACATTCGACTCAACACAACAATGTGCTTAAAAAAAAAAAAAAAAAAAAAAAAAAAAAACAGAATATTTTTAGTAATACAGTTTTTAATTCATAATACAATGAAATGCTACCTTAGAATGCTTATTGCTTAAATATAAGCAGATCATTTTCATTTTACAGAAAAAATGCACGGATAAAGTCAAAGTCCCTGTTCCACGTGCTTGTTTTGTTTGGCCGAATGATGGCATTTAAATCTGAGCGATAACGCACATCGTATTGCAAACAGTTTTTAAGGCATACTGCATCTCCATCTATCTCTTTCCTCCGTAAATAATAGTTAATTTTATTTTACCCAAGATCTTTTTATTCCAGCATCTTTGTTTTTGATAAATGACGCCTAATTCACCTGCTATGCGTACTTACTCAAAACTTTTCATCTTGTTATATTAAGAAATACTCGAGACTTTTCTTTTTATTTCCAATACACCGCCATATTAATTTTTCTATTCTTAATTTTATTTTTCATTTTCCTGTTCCACGACAAAACATTTCAATTGAAAATTGTTTAAAAGAAAATATTATTCCGGGTTTTGATTTTCTTGGCAACAATTAAAGAAATATTGGTAAATGTTATGGAAAAATGTTACGTTATTCTCTATGAAAATAATGAACTTTTGTATTTTTAAGCAAAATATTTGAATAAAATAAATGAAATATTGCCTATTTTTATTTCTGGGCTAAAATCCATCTATATGCAAACATACAAATGCATTAATTCATCCGTTTTGACGTTGGCTTTACTCAAACATTATACACACAATTATACTAATATTATTAGGACCAAATATGTTGCTAGGCAACAGATGAAAGAAAAGGAAAAAAAATGAAATATGCATTATGTCAAATTGATAAAAGAAAATCCTTTATATTATTGGAAAACATGCATAAAATTCCCCCCAATATTATAAACCTAATTTAAAAAATCTCGCAAATATATTGACAAATTTTCAAACTAATTGGGATAATTTAATAAACTTATTTAAAAATTTCAGCATCAAAAATTTACTAGTTAAATCCATTTTACATATCAGCCATTTCTTTCAACAAATGAAAATCTGAAAATCGTCTGACTTGCCATAGAAAAGCATTATACAGCAAAATATAATATTCGATATTTCCCGAACGAATGAACCAAATTTAACCAAAAATTATACAGCTAAGTAATTATACAGTACCTCATCAACATGCCCGGTGAATTTCAAGCCGATCGGATGCTTTTTGCGGCAGTAATCGCGGAACAGACAGACAGACTAACAGACAGACTAACAGACTAACAGACAGACTAACAGAAACCAAAACTTTTCTTGTCTCCACAGTAAGCCTTCACTGACGTTTCGGCAATTATCATTGACTTTATTATTATTTTTTTTTTACACTGAGTTTTTAATTCTATTCAGAGACAGAAAATGACATAATTTATTGTAAAAGCTTTGTATAAATATCTTAAAATTTTATTATTTTATGTTAAAGAGGCCAATTTCGGACATTCATAACGTTAACTGTTCCAATGTACCACCAAGAAAAAGAGTTTAAACTTTTTTCCAGGTGGTTCTAATAGTAAACAACGAATGCATAAAGGAAACGGATGCTTTTTTGATAATTTCGTTAAGAGATGGCAGGCTGATTTGTTGCTTTTTTGAAGATAGAAGGACTTTTCTATAAAGAATTTTTCTGTATTTTGTTATGTCCGAAAGTAACGCACGTAACAAAGCATTTGATTTTATTATTATTATTACTGGATAACAAAAAGTTAATTATGCATATATATATGTATACACATACAATTATAGGACACATTTACTACATTCTTAGTCTTAAGAATTTTTTAAATACTAAGAGCAACGTCCAAAATCTGCAACGTACGTACGAAAAAATGTCCAAAATTTGTAACGTACACAACTGCTAATTAAATACTTTAATAATTAATTTTCCAGAATAGTTGCTGCCTTTTAATGTTTGTGTATAATTTTGTAGACATACTATTAAAAATATTTATATATTATATTTATAGACAAAATACTATACTATTAAAAAAATTTACCTTAAATTTGAAAATTTTAAAAATTACATGTAGTTAACGTTTAATGATCCCACCTTTTGAGAATCTCCCTTTGAGCCCGAGCTGAAGACTGGAATAAAATTGAACCCGATCCCGTTGCGGCCAAGGGCAGCGACTCGAGCTGAGCCCATCTCATCTCTAATTAATACTACTGAAATTATATTTATTATCGATTATTCATTGAATTTCTATTCGTTGTGATTAAAGTTTACTCGCCATTCTTAAATTTTAATCTTATCTATAACTAAAATGTAGTGTAATGAGTATTGCCCCTAATGGGTGAAAACTTATAGCGGCTCTTCACTGATACATATTGTCATCACCTTGCCTTTTGCGAAATTCATTGTTAACCTATGAGGAAATAACCCAATAAAAATGAATAACCTAATCTCATTGCTTAACACATTCACGCCGGCATGCATCACCGGTGGGTCACGCCTGACTGCCGCATCGGTCGGCGTGCATCACCGGTGGGTCACGCTTGACTGCCGCATCGGTCGGCGTGCATCACCGGTGGGTCACACTCCACTGTTCCATAGAAGGCGTGTACTACAGGTGGGTCACACTCGACTATGCCATAGACGGAGTGCACTACAGGTGGATCACACTTGAATATTTGAAAATTAAGTAGTAAAAACAATTCAATATTATAAATCTTATACATTCACGACGGGAAACGAGAATTCTCGTTTTCATTCAAAAGATATCATTAACTAAGGGCGTGGCTTCTACCTTACAGAAAATGCATTTATATGATGTTGTCCATATTTCTTTAGATTTTAAGACATTTTATATTAAATTCGTACATATGCAGTCAATAAAATCATGTCTCTAATTAATTTGCTTACTCCTTACGAACTTTCAGACATTCACAATCAACTCTGCTTGTTATATTTGAGTTCAATGTAATAAATATGAGGTGGGCGTGTCATTACATACAGTGTCTGAATAAGCGAAAGTACCGCGCCGCCAGATGAAGCAAAAGATGAATTCAAGAGCCGCCTCACAGCGAAAAACATGAATATAGGCGCCGGCGTGAACGTGTTAATATAATTATCGGAATACGACTTTCACCAGCAGAATATAGTCCGTGAATAGTTACTACACCAATCTTTTTTTGAATTAAAGATATTGGGCCACAGATTTGTTATCGTTCATTCGTTTGTTCAAATATTTTATTAATTAGCCGTAATTTTAAATTAAAATTCTACAGTTGCGTATGTGCAGTATATAAGTACAAGTCTGCGTTTGGTGTGATGCGCTGCACATGCGCAAAGATACTCGCTCAGTTGAACTGTCACATCACAGGTAGAATTTGTTTTAAGTTCTTCTGCTATTCGATCTTACTGTAAACAAGCTTTTCTTTTTTTCACAAAGTTAATATTATTTGACTCTTTCATCATTATTAACAATTCAAAAATTTATTGTGTCGATATTAAGAGCTAGATACGGTTTATTTCGGGAGTGTCATGTTGTTTTGGTGATATTACACACAGAAGATAAACACAGTGATTTGAGGCTAAAAGTCTTATGAATTGCCAATAGTTACACATGAAGATGGGGAAACTAGCATGTTAAGTTGTAGCTGCTTCTTTGAAAAAATAAGGTATCATCATCATATCGTCATATATATATATTATAAAGCAGTAAGCTCTTAAAGTTCCGCTCGAATGTTTTCAAAAACTACCCGGTGGAATTTTTTCCTGTTTGTGTCATTCGGTAGAAAATATTCACACGGTAGTTTATGAGTCAAATATACAGGGATAACTATGATTTTTGGTAATAAATTTCGTATTTTATTGATATTTTCGGCGAAAGGGTTGCCAGTGATTATATTTTGGCATCATAATCGTTGGTTAAAGAATTGAAAATATCAGGTGGAAAATAGTGTAAACAACTCGCTAAATAAAAGAAAAAATATGTTTTTCGTTTTATTAAAAATAATAAAAGATTTCGTTTAATTAAAAGAAAAACCCTTTTAAAGAGAGAGAATATTATAAAATGAAAATACTTAATTTAAACATGAAATGAATATTTGTAATGCTTAAAAATAAATTCAATATGAAATATTTCAATTGATACAATATTTGGCGATTTTTCGCTTGCGTCAGGTTAAGAAAAATGGGTAGTACTTGATTATCAAGCCGATCAATTTCGCCACATTATACAAATGCAAGAATGTTGCCACTGTAAAATTTTAAGAAAGAAAAATGAATTAATTTAAATTAAAAAACATCATTAAAGAATATGGTTACCTTTTTATTATGTTCACGTATGGCGTATAGCGACATACCAAATATAAAATTTGATTTTTTTAAAGTTAATTTCGGACAAAAGAATACAAATAGTTCACACATTTAAATGCAGAATTATTAAATTAAACCATAAGCAAACAGATATATTTAGGATATTGTATTTGTGAATAAAATGAAAGTATTTTAAATGCAATAATCGAATTTATTAAGGGACACAATAAATATTAATGATAACGGAAAATTGTAAGGAACCTGGTGCTCTTTATTTAGCCAAAAAAAGTAGGCGGATATAATTATAAAATGTATGTAAACGTTAGATATAGGCTTGAACAAAAAAAAAATTCAAGTTTTGCAGTAATTTTAAATAACGAAAGAACAATTAAATCAGTAATCAATATACAAATAAAACGTCGAATTATAAAGACTTGATGACGTAACAAATACGTGTAACATATTTAATGTCAAGTGGATGTGACATTTACGACCATCCATTATTGGCATTAAACCTTACAGTTTGGCGACAGCTTTTTGGTCTACGGGATAATCAAGGACACAGATGTCATATACGCACTACGTTGGCGCAATTTTTTTTCTGACGCCAATGTCATATACGCACCGGTGTACTTAACTGGCGCCAAAGTGTCGTTATTTTGCTTGATATGGTAACTCGGAAGTTGTTCTTTATTTATTAATAAATTGTTTATATGCTTTTATTTTCTTTTTTTAAATTATATAAATTTTTCTGTTCTATAGTTATTAATTAAACTTCTTTTTATTTATTGCTGTTCCCTTTTTAAAAATATATTTGTAACTGATATTCGAAAACGAGGTTTTCGCCAAATTGGCGTCAGAAAGAAATCGCGCCAACGTGGTGCGTATATGACATCTGTGCTTAATTAAGTAGTACCGAAAAATGCAGTTCAAAAATTGGTACTTTTTCATTATACGGACACCATGCCAAAATGTATGCTAATGCGCCAATTATTTCAACCCTGATCGTGAATGTATGAAAAAAGGAAATGTTTTCTGGAATGCTAAAAGATATTTGTAATTTTATGCCAGCACAACAGTTTAATATGAGTTTTATTTTATTACTTTTGTGTTGTTACGCGTGTTTAATTAACTTTACTAGTTATTATACCGAGTATTTTGGTGTGTTTGTGTATTTAAACAATATTGAATACAACGTAATATCGAACGACACATTTAATAAGCACACAGACAAATACAAACAGTAAACATACTTCACAACTAAAGTTACAGTTAACAACCGGTTAAATAGTTCTAAAGGTTAAATGCAGAGTTCGGACTTAACACTATCGTTCATAGTTCAGGATAATGCCACATCTCCCCCTTTTAGAGATTTAGTCGATTTGGAGGTTTAACAGTTCTTCCACTTCGAGTTACAACAGGTTGGTTGATTAAAAGGTTTGTGGCAGCCGCAGAAAGGCAAGGGAGAAAATTCTTCGTTCGGAATGGCAGTTGGCCAGAGCCGTTGTCATAGCAGCGCAGACGAAAATGTTTACATTGCGTTTTTGTGTGTTCGAATACGATGAGTGTCAGAATCGACGTTTATCAATGTTCTACGAATAAAGGTAGTAAAGTGTTTTTAAGTGAGTGATTATATTATACGAGCGACTCACCACAATGGTGACCCGGACTGTTCTTATATAGAGCATCAGCCTTCTTAGATGAGTTGGAATGTTATCCGATCTCCTTCATCTTTCAAAGAATACATCGTTCTACAGCGGCTCGATGGAAAGCAGATAAGTTCTTCTGAGTCATTTTCCTGATATTTTTTCTGTTATTTTATTAGAAAAATTTAACTCGCGAATTTATTTTGGTTTGATTGTACTATTTTATATATTTATTACTATAAATCATGTCTAGTGTCGATGCTGTTCAAATTCCATTATATAGCAGATCAGATCCTGCGCTATGGTTTGTGATGTGCGAAAGCACATTTGCTTTAGCTACCCCCAAAGCAATATCAGAATCTGTTACAAAATATAATTATATAGTTTCGCATCTTCCACCCGATGTTGCATCAATCATTCGTGATATTTTAATGCAACCAGATGCTACTGACCCTTATGGTGTCTTAAAAAAGGAATTAATTGCGCGCTCAGGTGAATCATCCCAGCAAGAGATACGACAGCTCTTGTCTGGAGAAGAACTAGGAAATCGGAAACCTTCAGATTTATTACGTAGTATGAAACGTCGCACGGAATCCCTAAATGTTCCAGACAATTTAATGTTAGAATTGTTTTTGCAACGATTACCAAATTCTGTTCAGACAATTTTAGCGGCTGTTTCTGAATTAACCCTTGATAAAGCAGCGGAAATTTCAGATCGTATTTCAGAAGTTACCCCTTCCCCAGCTTCTGCAATTGCCGTGTCCTGCTCGAATGAACAGGCGATAGAGGGTAAATTATTGAAAGAAATCGAAAAATTAAATAAGCGCATCGATCAGCTTGCTGTTTCACGTGGTCGGTCCCCATACCGCAGAAACTGGAGTAAACCTCGAGGGCGAAGTAATAGTGATAATCGGGATTCAAGTATCTGTTGGTATCATAGACGATTTGGAAAAAAATGTAGGGAAGAAAAATGCATAAAGCCGTGTTCTTGGGCGGGAAACGAAACCAGCAAAGAGTAGAGGCGACTTATTCTTTGCCTCAACAGTCACGTCGCCTGTTCATTAGAGACCGGACTACAAATGTTTCTTTTCTGGTCGACACCGGTTCGGACGTGTCAATCCTTCCTGCCAACAATGTACAAAAACGGAATCCACCCGTACAAACGCTTTTGGCTGCTAATTCTTCCCCTATAAATGTTTATGGTCAACAAACCCTTTCTCTAGATTTTAAGTTAAGACGAAAATTTAATTGGACTTTTCTAGTGGCAAATGTTAGTACACCAATTTTGGGAGCAGATTTTCTCCATAATTTCGAATTGGTTCCAGATCTCCGCCACAAATGTCTAAGAGATTTAAAAACAAAATTTGAAACAACAGGTCACATGAAATGTGCATTAATTCATTCAGTAAAAACAATCAATATTGATAATATATATAATGAACTTCTTAAACAATTCCCATCTATTACAAAATTACCAGATCCCAATCAGCCTGTCAAACACAACACAATGCATTTTATTTCAACAAAAGGACCTCCAGTTGTGGCAAAACCCCGCAGGTTGGCTCCGGATCGCCTGAAAATTGCTAAAACCGAATTTCAAAATATGATACAACTCGGACATTTAAGACCTTCACGTAGCAACTATGCATCACCTTTGCACATGGTTCCAAAAAAGGGAACTTTGGAATGGAGACCTGTAGGTGATTATCGTGCCTTGAATGCGCAAACCAAAAAAGACAGATACCCGATACCATGTATAGCTGATTTTACTGCTAATTTACGTGACACTAAAATTTTTAGTCGACTTGACCTCATCAAAGCATATCATCAAATACCAATCAATCCTGATGATATTCCCAAAACAGCGATATGCACACCTTTTGGATTGTTCGAAAGCACACGCATGCAATTTGGCTTATGCAATGCGTCTGCAACATTTCAGAGATTCATAGATGAGGTAATACGTGATTTACCAGGCGTCTATGCTTTCGTCGATGATATACTCATAGCCTCTAAAAATGCCGAGGAGCATTATCATCATTTAAAAGCACTATTTTCCAAATTAGCAGAATATGGTTTGTGCATAAATGTATCCAAGTGCACATTTGGTAAACCTACCATTGATTTTTTAGGATTTCGAATATCTGAACATGGTATTCAACCACTTCCAGATAAAGTTAAATGCATAATCGATTTTCCGCAGCCCACAACCTTATCTCAACTTCGAAGATTTTTGGGTATGTTTAATTTTTATAGGTCTTTCATATATCAAGCTGCACACATACTTGCGCCTTTAGTGAAAATGTTAGAAGGCCATACAAACAAAAAGAAATCTCGTTCCCGTGTTCCTAAAACAGAACCCCTTAATTGGAACGAAGATGCTGAAAAAGCTTTCGTAGCTGCCAAAAATGCAATATCTCAGGCTGCTCTTTTACGGCACCCTATTCCAGGCGCTCAGTTGAGTATATGGGTTGACGCCTCAGATGTCGCGATCGGCGGCACCCTTATGCAGTTTTATCAGGAACGTTATGAACCTTTAGCATTTTTTTCCATGAAATTAAACAACAGTCAGCGGAACTGGTCAACATATGACCGGGAATTATTTTCTATTTATTCGGCAATAAAAAAATTTCGGCACATGCTAGAGGGGAGAATTTTTCAAATTTATACTGATCAAAAACCGCTAATTTATGCATTTAAGCAAAATCCCCATAAATGTTCGCCGCGGCAATCACGCCATTTAGATTACATTTCCCAATATTCCACCGACATTAGACATGTACCAGGTTCCGAAAACATTGTTGCAGATTGCCTCTCAAGAATTGAAATTGATTCTATTTCAAAATCTCCAATCTTAAATTTTGAGGAATTCGCAAAAGCTCAGGAAAATGATTCAGAGCTACAGAACCTGCATAATAGTACATTGCTCAAATTGGAATTGAAACCTTGCCTCATTTCTGATTGTAGCCTACTATGTGATACTTCAACAGGTACGCCTCGACCCTTAGTTCCTAGTTTCTTTCGTCGGCTGATATATGAACATTTGCACAACCTAGCCCATCCAGGCATAGCAGCTACCACAAAGCTAATTTGTTCCAGATACGTATGGCCAAATATGAAACGAGACATCAAGAACTGGGTTCGTGGCTGTGAGAAGTGTCAAAGATCAAAAATACAGAGGCACACCAAAGCACCTCTTGGCACGTTCTCTCTTCCTGATGCACGTTTTTCCCAAATACATATAGATATCGTAGGTCCCTTGCCTCCATCTGACGGTTTCAGCTATCTTTTAACGATGATTGACCGATTTAGCAGATGGCCAGAAGCCGTACCTATATCTGATACACAAGCTAAAACAATTTGTAGTGCCATATTAAAGCATTGGATATCAAGATTTGGTTGCCCTTCGCTCATAACCACGGATCAAGGCCCACAAATGCGATCAGCAATATTTGATGAATTCACAAAAATGATGGGAACACAGAAGATCCGCACAACGGCATATCATCCGATATCGAATGGCATTATCGAAAGATTTCATCGACATTTAAAGTCATCCATCAAAGCTCACGAAACCAGTAGGTGGACTGAAATATTACCGATAGTTTTACTAGGCATTCGCACAGCAGTGAAGGAAGATATACAAGCTTCTTGCGCTGAGCTTGTCTACGGCACTACGTTGAGATTGCCCTGTGATATGCTGGATGAATACAAGATCCGACCTTAAAACGATAACTTCGTCACGCAACTACGAAACACCATGCGGCAGTTAAGTCCAGTTGCTACATCATCTCACTGCCAAGAGAAGTTCTATATACACCCTTCCTTGACATCTTGTTCACACATCTTTCAAAGAGTGGATCATGTACAACCTCCATTGTGTCAACCATATACTGGTCCTCACAAAGTCCTAAGTAGAACTGGGAAAACTATAACAATCGAGCTTAATGGTCGTAAGTCTACGGTATCAATAGATCGAGTGAAGCCAGCTCATTTGATTTCTACTTCAGACTTGTCCACGAAAACTGTTCCAGAGAACTCTAAATTAAAACTCTCTCTTAAGGCGGACAGTAACCCTGACCAAACAAAAACTGTCACACGTTCGGGCAGACATGTCCATTTTCCTAAAAAACTGGCATCTTATATTACTTACTGAAATTGTTGATAAATTGTTCATTTTGCATACTACACATTATGCCTATATTTTGTTATATATTGCAATTTTATTTCATGTAAATATCCTTGTAATTTTTCTCCACAAGCGTGGATTCTGACACAGATAGTCAAAAAAAAAAAAAAAAAAAAAAATAGTATACACTTGTATATCGTTTCTTCGGTACCCTACGTCACTGGGGGGATACTCTGTGGCAGCCGCAGAAAGGCAAGGGAGAAAATTCTTCGTTCGGAATGGCAGTTGGCCAGAGCCGTTGTCATAGCAGCGCAGACGAAAATGTTTACATTGCGTTTTTGTGTGTTCGAATACGATGAGTGTCAGAATCGACGTTTATCAATGTTCTACGAATAAAGGTAGTAAAGTGTTTTTAAGTGAGTGATTATATTATACGAGCGACTCACCACAGGTTAAACTGATCATTTTTTCGTAGTTGAGTCTGAAGGGTTTGGTATTCCATTTTCAGGTACTTCACGTTTAGAAATTTCTGTAGAGAGAGCTTCCTCGATGTCATCATCTGTCGGACGTGGTTGCAGTTTCGCACTCGGAATTAGATGTTTTCTGTTTCGTCTCAGGATATGATGTCCTTCTTTTACGAAATATGATCTTGGTGTATCTGCATGTTTCTGTACTGTACCAACAGCCTTTCTATCGGTTATCCACACTTTCTCCCCTGGATTTATTGACTTGAGTTCATGGGAGTTGTGCCTTTGATTATAGTACCTTTCTTGCGCTTTTATTCGATGTTCCTCTATTTCTTCTAATTTCTCCTTCTGTATGAGCTTTGGTTGAAGTGCTGTTAGTGGTATGGGTAACGTTGTTTGTAATTTCCTACCCATCAATAACTCAGCTGGACTGTATCCATTCTTTAAAGGCGAAGCTCTGTAGCTGAGTAATGCTAAATATGGATCTTTGGATTTTTTCAATCTGAGCTTGATAATTTTAACAGCAGCTTCTACAAATCCATTGCTCTATGGGTATCTTGGATTAGACGTGATATGTTTAAACCCATATGTTTTTGCAAATTGATAGAATTCAGCTGTTCTCGTTACTTCAAATTGTTTCCCATTGTCAGACCTAACAATATCCGGTATTCCATGTCTGGCGAAAATTGACTTGCAATGTAGAATCACTTCTCGAGATGTAAGCCTGTCTAATTTAGCAATTTCTGGATAACATGAATAGTAATCAGTCACTAACAAATACCAGTCTGAATGAAGTTTGAACAGATCCATAGCTACTATTTCCCAAGGTCTTTGAGGAAATCCTGTGGGTTTCAATGGTTCCGAAGGATTTTAGCTTCTTGTGTACATGAAGTACACTCTCGCACCAACTTCTCTATGTCTTTACTGATACCTGGCCAATATACTGCAGATCTCGCCAGGTCTCTACATTTACCTATTCCCATATGGCCTTCATGTATTTTCTCTAAAATTTCATGTCTTAGATTACGTGGAATGATTATTCGAGTTCCTCGCGTAAGTAATCCATTCTGCAAGGATATTTCGTATCTCAAAGGCCAATAAGGTAGACATTCTGGTTCTAATTTATTTTTTTCCGGCCATCCTCGTAAAGCATAGGCTGTCAACATTTTACATGTTGAATCTTGCTCTTGTTCCAATTTTACCTGTGTGAGTCTTTGCGGAGCTACAGGAATGGATTCTGTTAAAAGATTGACATGAGCTTCAACTTCGCCTTCTAATTCGAAATCTGGAACTTCCTCCTGGAGAGGTGATCTAGATAATGCATCTGCTGCACATAAATTTTTTCCCGGGGTGTGGAAAACATCGAAAGAATATCTCATCAATCGCATTTTTAATCTTTGAAGACGAGGAGTTAAATCATCTAAGGATTTTCTTGTCAATATAGGGATTAGAGGTTTGTGATCTGTCTCTAGAAGAAACCTGGTGCCTATCAAGTAATTACAAAATTTTTCACATGCCCATGTTAGCGCAAGTGCTTCCTTTTCTATTTGTGCATAACGTCGCTCAGTTGGTGTCAGCGTGCGAGATCCATATGCAATTACCTTCAGTGTAGAGTCACTCTGTCTTTGACACCCCCAAGACCATAAGATGAGGCATCAGCTGTCACAATAGATTCCTTGCCAGGATCAAAAATTGCCAGCACCGGTTCGGACGACAAAATCTTTTTAAGTTTTTTCAGTGCTTCATCTTGCGGTGAATCCCAAATGAATACGTTCTTCGTGGATAATAAAGAATTCAGAGGTGCTAAAGTTTCGGAAAATCTTGGGATGAATCGCGCGAGGTAATTAGCCATACCAAGAAGTTGTTTAACCTTTTCCCGTGGGCTTCCAATCCAGCATAGAGTTCTTGTGAGGGGCTATTTGTCTCGCGGGGGTCGAAAATACTCAGCCTCGTTTCTCTCTCAAAGATTTTTGAAGGGAGGCAATTACAAGAGATTTCTCCTCTCTTTTCATTCTTATCAGCAGCTTCTGTAATGTACCCTCTCTAATTCTACACCAGTTGGGGTTCTGTAGTCTTCGCGACCCAATTGAAAATGATGCTTTTTGAATAAAAAATAAGGTTTTGATAAATCCTTAGAAAAGCCTTTTTTTAAAAAAAGCATTATTTGTAAGTTTTAATTCACACAATTCTAAGAATTTTTTCAATTTTATTCTGAAATTAAAAAAATTAATTAAACATAATAAAATGATTCCATAAAAAGAATAGATTAGTATTAAAATGGACAGACTTTTCTATCTATATTCCAGCTTATTGCCAATGTAAATTGAAATTCCTTGAAAATCATCTTTTTAGATTTTAAACAGGAATAAACAGTAGTGTTACGAAACAATACGAAAAACAAGTGCATTGTCAGAAATGTCCTGTTAATATGCCTTTTAAATAATTAGAAATTGCATGTACATTTTCCGCATACAAATGTCTTAAAATTTTATAATACGAGTTTTTCTTTTAGGGAAAAAAATAAAACACAAACACAATAGTATTATTGTTACTGTTGTTTCTCATTATCGCTGATTTTTTTTTTTAATTATTTGCTCTGACTATTGAAGAAGAGGGCTCCTTTTATGAAGCCTTGAAAAATCTGGATGTGACACCCCCACCCCCCCTCTTTTCGAATTAAAGATCCTATGTGCAGATAGACACAAAAAATATGGAGGAAAAAATGGAAAAAAAAAACCTTACATATTGAATGCCTTATAGTTACAACTTCAATAAGAGTACGAAATGTAGATATTTATCGGATACTAAAATAATAATAAGAAGAATAAATAGTTTTTTAATTGCTTATATAAATTGCATCCTGAATATTGAACAATTTATTTCGACATTCACAAAAATACAATTATCGGTAAAGAAAAAAAAAAAAATCAATTGCTATTATTTTTTTTAGAACATAATTATTTCTTCTGAGTAAACAAATCAGTCCCTCTCATTCTTCCTCTTTTCTTTCTTTCTCCCCCTCCCCCCAACCCCCGCTTGCGAAAAAAAAAATGGGATAGAGAATTTCCACAGACGTTTCATGATATTAATCTAAACACACAACCTACTATGTATATACACAGGGCTTAATACGTAAAATAATAAAAAAAGAACAACAACAAAAAAAAAAAACATACTCTAATATTTTGAAATAATAATAAGCGCAGTGCATATACACCCTACCTCTGCCTCTTCGCCCCGTATATTTTGTTGTTCATACATTATCTCCAATTTTTTTTTTTAATTTTAATTAGATCTATATAAAATTATATATATATGATCTAATAAATGAACAGCGTAATATATATATTATATATATATATCAGGAGTGGGGAATTTCCAAAAATCACTATTCGCAAAATTTTCATCTTCGGATAAATCGTCCCACCTTGCGACAATATCTTCTATGTCTTTTTGAGACAAAATTTTCCTCTTTTTCGACATTTGGTAATCCAAATAAAACTTAAAAATATGTCGAAAGCAAGGCACTAACAAAAAAATAACATACGCTTAAAAGAGAATTATTACCTCAACTGGCGTGTGATTGAAAGGAGAATATCTGGTCATTCTGTACTGAGCGCGCGAAGTCATTACTTACGGATTTGACACTTTTACGACACTAATCTCCGCCCTCGTCCACTTTCGTTTTCGCTACCCCTGTTCCAAGAGAAAGTGTCACGAGCCCCTCAGAAGATCCCTTTCTTTCTGGACACATGCTGTCACAGCCCCCGAGAATAGGTTAAGCTCCGTCTTATTTGTTGGAATTTTGAAGTTGTGTATAGCTGCTATCTTTTCTTCGTCGGGATGTATTCCTAACTCGTCGATGACATGACCCAGAAATTTTATGGTCTTGACATTAAAAACGCATTTTTGTTTATTTAGGGTAATTCCCGTTTGTTGAAGCCGTTTTAGGGTAATTTTTAACCGTTCGTCGTGTTCTGCCTGACTAGACACCCAAACAAGGATATCGTCCATGTTGCAGATAATGCCGTTAAGTCCTTCTAAGGCCTGTGACATTCTCCGCTGGAAATGCTCTGGAGCCGACGAAATTCCGAATGGCAGACGCAAAAAACGAAATCTGCCAAAGGGTGTTATGAACGTTGTCAGGTAGGATGATTCTTCGTCAAGAGGTATTTGCCAGAACCCGGAATTTGCATCCAATTTCGAAATATTTTTGCCCCTGTCAAGAGAGATAAATTGTATTCGGTGGTTGGCAGTGGGTGCCATTCCCTACGAATGCTTCTATTCAGTATTGTCAAAACTACGCAAATCCTGACATTTCCATCCTTTTTTCTTACAACAACGCCAGGAGAACACCAATCAGTTGGTTTTTCCACTGGCTGAATTACATTAAATTCCTGAATTCTTTTAATTTCTAACTTTGTTTTTTCTAATAATGGCGCAGCTATTCGCCGTGGAGAAGTAAGAGCATAAGGCTTAACGTCATCGATAAGTTCTATGTGGTAGTCACCTTTCAGTAAACCAAGTCCTTGAAATAGAGAAGGAAATTCATCAACAGGATCGAAACTACTAATACTACGCACACAATGACCTAGTATATTAGGACCTAGCCCAAACATTTTTATGGCTGGTTTCCCCAACAAACACGTCTGGAGACCTTCTATAACATATATTTCTTCCAAACAATTTTTTTTACATTAAACATAAGAAATTAGGGAATGCTTTCGCAACGCCTAAAAATATTAAATTCAATCGACATTACATCAAATGCATCTCGATGGCCCGTGCAATTTTAGGTAGATTTCGTATGAAATACTACCTATTACATTCTCCCCTATGTTGGAATTTCTGAAATTTTTTTGCAGATCTGCACCGATCATGACCCCTAAAACCCAAAACCGTCCTCAGTAAAAAACTTTATGTATCTACCTATCTATCTATTATCTATATATACTGGGTGTCCCAAAAATGACTGATGGATTTTAAAATTCAATAACTTGCAAACGGTGATAGATATTTAAAAAATTCTTGCAGGAGGGTTATGTAAGATGTCAGGAATTTTTTTACTGTGATTCTTGATTTTAGTTCGAATTTCAAACAATAGATGGCGCTGACAGCGATTGACGCTCAGCCGAGGCAGAAACTGACGTCAATCAACACTAATGCGAAGGTAGGAGATTAAGGCTATGGAGTGGGTCTCGTTCGCCAGTAGAATATTGCTCTTAGGGCCCGATTCTGAACTCATTCGATATGATTTCAATGGAGTGCGTTGTTGCCATGGAAACAACAGATTCCTCGATAGTGGAAATACAGCGTTAAGAAGTGGGCATAAATTTAAGAATTAGTATTCGAGTTTGCAGGCGATTTTACATTAATGAAGTTTTATTTTCCCGGATTAAATTACTTTTTATGGTCTGATTTAAAGAATATTTTATGCATCGTATTTTAAAACTAGGTGAAGAGTTTTAGACTATTTTGTTGTTGTTAAAAATTTCATAACTTTTATTACATTCTAATAAATTTTAGATCTTTTAAGGAAGTTCATCAGTACGTTTTTATGAATGTTGGAAAATAATCGTAAAAATGGTTAATAGTATTTTGTTGTTCAAAATAACTACTTAAAAACAAATATTACAATTTACCTTGTTTAACCCTTTTCAATAGGGGTATTATATCGTTGCATTAAAATAAAAAAAAATAAAATGAATACTAGTTAATTAAAAATTTTGTTTGACAGTATGATATTAAAATATTGCACTACGTGCAGCTTCATCTTGATGTTTGATAAAATAAAACTAGTAAATATTTTTTATCTACATCTACTATTTAAATTGTAAAAATGTGTTAAAAGAATTCTTGGAGTTAGAATTTTTACGGTTTGGCAACTCTTTCTACATACAAATGCTAATATGCATTTATTTTTTAATATTAAAGATATCAGTGATATCTAATGTGATAAACTAAGTTCAAATTAAACTTGACAAGAGTCTAAAACTTAGTAGTACTTAAATTATTGATGGCCACAAACAAATTTTGTATTGAAATTTTTATCTTTATATAAATTAAAACGGTATTTCTAATAGCAGTTTTTGTTGGAATGCAATTGCAATTTTAAAACTTTTTAGTTTATATATATTTTTCAAAAAATCATGAATCGTAATAATCAGGGCTTGGCAAATGTGGTCGCCACTTGCAACCAATATTTTTTGCTCGACGACCACGATTTTTAATCTGGCAGATTTTGTAGTGTTAACGAAAGAACAAAGTGTAAGCGGCACTTTCCATATCATGCACAGAAAACGACATTCTTTGTTGCTCTAGCCATCTAGCATGTCATGTCATGTGATTAGAATGTGGGGAGAGGGTGGTTCGTTCTTACGGGTTGTTTACCAATGTTTTTGCAAGAAGGTTCAGTTTACAGTTTTTCAGGGAAATTTGGTAGTAGTGGCCCAAGGGGGGGGGGGGGGATTGAGAGAGAGAATTTTAAATATTAGAATAATAACTTTATTTAATGAAGAATATTCTATAATTATATGTGTTTAGTGTTTGAATTATCATCCATAGTAAATGGGAAAAAATTCCACTGAAAATCAGAAGGACATTTTTTGGAGCAGGGGGGGAGGGGGGGGTACTTATCCTTAGCGATTTCATTGTTGAATTAAATCAATCCTTAGATTGTTCTATTAAATCTATCGTTAGATTGTTGTATTGAATCAATATTTTGATTGTTGTATCAACCCGTTAGAACGACCCACCCTCTCCCCACATTCTAATCACATGACATGACATGCTAGCAGCAGAGAATGTCGTTTTCTGTTTATGATATGGAAAATGCCGTTTAAACTTTGTTCTTTCGTTAACGCTACAAAAACCGCCAAATTAAAAATCTTGGTCGTCGAGTAAAAAACATTGGTTGCAAGTGGCGATCGCATTTGCCAAGCCCTGATTATTACGATTCATGATTTTTTTTAAAAATATATATACACTAAAGAGCTTTAAAATTACAATTGTATTAGAAATACGGTCTTAATTTATATCACGATAAAAATTTCAATAAAAATTTGTTTCTGGCCTTCAATAATTTAAGTACTGCTAAGTTTTAGACACTTGTCAAATTTAATTTGAACTTAGTTTACCACATTATATATCATTGATATTTTTATTATTAAAAATATATGCATATTAGCATTTGTGTATAGAAAGAGCTGCCAAAGCGTAAAAATTCAAACTCCAAGAATTCTTTTAACACATTTTTACAATTTAAAACGGATGTAGATAAAAAATATTTACTAGTTTTATTTTATCAAACATCAAGATGAAGCTGCATGTAGTACAATATTTTAATATCAAACTGTCAATATTTTTTAAAATTAACTAGCATTTATTTTATTTTTTTAATTTTAATGTAACGATATAATACCCTATTCAAAAGGGTTAAACAATGTAACATCTAATATTTGTTTTTAAATAGTTATTTTGAACAACAATATACTATTAACCATTTTCACGATTATTATCCAGCATTCATAAAAACCTATTGACGAACTTTCCTAAGGGGTCTCAGGACTATTAAAGCTTCAAATTTTCGAAATTTTTATTTTTTTAGATGTTAAACTACTATCTTATCTGAACATTTTGACATAATTATATCCTTGAAATTCCTATTAGAGCGGAAGTCATGGTTTTTAGGTAGATTTCGTATGAAATACTACCTATTACATTCTCCTCTACGTTGGAATTTCTGAAAAATTATCTACACCGATCATGACCCCTAGAACCCAAAACCACCCTCAGTAAAAAACTTTATATACATATATATATATATATTCACAATTCTGCACAAATCTCTTCCAAACTGATACATAAAATCAAGGGGCATAAAATCTCGGTCAAGTTTGTTAATGGGTAAAATCGGACCAAAGGGATGGAAATAGGAAGGGGTTTTGTGAAAACCGAAGAAAAAAAACCCTAATTTTTCTACACATCAAATCAGTTTAAAGTTTTCTTTACTTCTAAAAATAGCGTCAAAAATTTATGTATCATAGATTTTTGATAAAATTAAAAAGGGCTCAAGAGGCGCAAGAGGCGCAAAAAATAGGGTATTTGGGAAAAAAAATTCATAACTTCGTCAATTCTCCAGATATCAAATCCAATTAATTTTATTATAAATCTCCTTAACATTATCTACAACTTTTATATTCACAAGTTTTTGATAGGACCAATTCGTACCGCAAAAAATAAAAAATAAAAAACGAAAACAAAAAGGTTGGATTGAAGAAGAAAAAAAATCATAAATCCGTCAATTCACAAGATATAAAATCCCCATAATTTTATCATATATCTTGTTAATATTGTCTGCAACATTTATACACACAAGTTTTTGATAGAACCAATTCTTACAGCAAAAACAAATTAAAAATACATAGCGGTTGAAGGGAAAAAAATCATCTTATTAAGCGTGTATTCAAATCCAAACTGTTTATTTTCTTACTCATTTTTAAATTCATTTTTGCTCTCAGACGCATCCAATTGGTAGATTCTCTTATTCAGAAACTGTATAATGTACCGTAATGATCGATTTTTTGATAGAGGCAGAATATATTTCAAAAAATGATGTCAAAGTGGGCATTTTGAACAGAATTTCCCGAAGTGATTGTGTTAGAAACGAAAAATATTGTCCTACTGAGAAAATAATTGTTTATAAATCAAGTTTTAATTAATTGAACGAAAAATAAAAACACAGGTCGCTTATAAATCTCTTCAAAAATCACGTCAGCACGTTTAATATTTTTTCTATTAAAAACGAATCTGAAAATGTGCCAGAAAATTTCGAGTTGTTGAGCATGGAAATGTATTTTTTTGAACACCACCTTAACATGATTCTGATAAAACCAGCTATTATATAAAATGAAATAAAAACTTGTCTAAAGCGACCAGATAAAACTGTTGAAGTGTGTTAATCATAATTTTTTTTTTTTTTTTTTTTTTTTTTTTTTTTTTGTGAAATTAGTATACTTAACTTTGAAATCTACCCCCGCCTGTAGGTCGGGCCGGCAAGGATTTTTAGAATTATACCCGCGCAATAGCTGAAGCGGCATTATCGAAGATTTGAACTCATTTTTCTCCAAATGACGTTTTTGGGCATAACGAGCAGGATATCTCAAAAATTTATGAATATTTTTTCATGAAATTAAAAAATATATATGTTTCAGTCTGTATAAACTGAACCTAAAATTTCTTTTTTACTGTCCAAAAAATATTTTTTTTAGGTGATTATACTGTTGAAATTATCAAAATTTTGTATTAGCTAAATACAACTTTGTATTAAAAATGTAAAAATGCTTTAAATACAAATTTATTTTGGTTCAGGATAATTATTGTAATCTAAAGTATAATTAGGCACAAAAAAGCAATTTTAGTGACAAAATTTATTTTGTAATCCTGAGCGTAAGCTGTCACACCAATTTTCTGCTCGACAAATATCTGACAGTTTGGAGCCCCCTATAAATACTAATTCTGCAACTTGACTTTTTTTAAAATACATGAAACGAAAGAACATACTTATATCTTTCAACACAATTAAATTTGTGTTTTTAAATCATATGCATTTTAAAATATTAAATGTTGAAAATGATCTTTTTTTTTTTTTTCATTTTTTCCACTTTTAAGAGTTTTGTCCTGAGACCCCTTTAAAGATCTAAAATTTATTAGAATGTAATAAAAGTTATGAAATTCTGACCAACAACAAAAAATATTAAATCTTTTCATCTAGTTTTAAAATACGATGCAATAATATTTTTTAAATCGGTCCATAAAAAGTAATTTAATCCAGGAAAATAAAACTTCATCAATGTAAAATCGCCTGCAAACTTGAATACTACTTCTTTAATTCATGCCCAGTTGTTAACGCTGTATTTCCACTATTGAAGAATTTGTTTTTCCATGGCAACAACGCACTCCATTGAAATCATATCGAATGAGTTCAAAATCGGGCCCTAAGAGCAAGATTCTACTGGCGAATGAGACCCACTCCATAGCCTTAATCTTCTTCCTTCGCATCAGTGTTGATTGACGTCAGTTTCGGCTTCGACTGAGCGTCAATCGCTGTCAGCGCCATCTATTGTTTGAAATTCGAACTAAAATCAAGAATCACAGTAAAAAAACTCCTGACATCTTACATAACCCTCCTGCAAGAATTTTTTAAATATCTGTCACCGTTTGCAAGTTATTGAATTTTAAAATCCATCAGTCATTTTTGGGACACCCGGTATACGTATATCACTTTCTTCTGGACACGATACCTTCCACAATTCTGCACAAATCTCTTCCAAACTGATACATAAAATCAAGGGGCATAAAATCTCGGTCAAGTTCGTTAATGGGCAAAATCGGGCCAAGGGGATGGAAATAGGGAGAGGTTTTGTGAAAACCGAAAAAAAAAAAAAAAAACGCATAACTTCTTAATTTTTGTACATATCAAATGAGTTTAAAGTTTTTATTACTTCTAAAAATAGATGTATCATAGATTTTTGATCAAATTAAAAATGGGCTCAAGGGACTAAAAAAATAGGGTTTTGGGGAGAAAAAAATTCATAACTTCGTCAATTCTCAAGATATCAAATCCAATTAATTTTATTATAAATCTCCTTAATATTATCTACAACTTTTATATTCACAAGTTTTCGATAGGACCAATTTGTATCGCCAAAAATAAATAAATAAATAAAATAAATAAAAATAATAATAAACGAAAACAAAAAGGGGGGGTGGGTTGAAGAAGAAAAAAAACCATAACTCTGCCAATTCACAAGATATAAAATTCCCATGAATTTGTCATATATCTTTTCAATATTGTGTACAACATTTATATAGATAAGCTTTTGATAGGACCAATTCTTACAGCAAAAATAAATTAAAAATACATAGCGGTTGAAGAAAAAAATCATCTTATTAAGGGTATATTCAAATCCAAACTACTTATTTTCTTACTCATTTTTAAATTCATTTTTGCTTTCAAACGCATCCAATTGGTAGATTCTCTTATTCAGAAACTATTTAATGTATCGTAATGATCGATTTTTTGATAGAGGCAGAATATATTTCAAAAAATGATGTCAAAGTGGGCATTTTGAACAGAATTTCCCGAAGCGATTGTGTTAGAAACGAAAAATATTGTCCTACTCAGAAAATAATTGTTCATAAATCAAGTTTTAATTAATTGAACGAAAAATAAAAACACAGGTCGCTTATAAATCTCTTCAAAAATCGCGTCAGAAAGTTTAATATTTTTTCTATTAAAAATGAATCTGAAAATGTGCCAGAAAATTTCGAGTTGTTGAGCATGGAAAAGTATTTTTTTGAATACATCCTTAACATGATTCTGATAAAAACCAGGTATTATATAAAAATGAAATAAAAACTCGTCAAAAGCGGCTGGATAAAATTGTTAAAGTGGATAAATCTCTAATCATGATTTAGTTTTGTTGATGAAATTAGTATACTTAACTTCGAAATCTATCTCCGCCTGTAGGCCGGGCCGGGAGGGATTTTTTAAATGTACCAGGCAACGCCGGGTGGACCTGCTAGTAAAAAATATATAAAATATGTAATTCCTATTTAATATTTATTAACAAAAGTTACAAAGACTATCTACACAAAATAATCTAAAAAAAACCTGTTTATTATGGTACTACTTTTAGACTATCAACAATGCTGCATAATCAACTTCCATTTTATACAAACACTCACACCAAATATTTTATAAAGATTTATTTTTTTGTAAAACATCAGTCATTTTGTCCATCGATCAGTTTCGTCATCTCATTTTGAAGAAATTAAAAGATAGGGGATATGCTTTTGCGACCCTTACAATTTTAAATACGTCGGCGCTCTATCTCTCTCTCAAGAACTAATGCACGGAATTTCACAAAACTTCAGGGATGGGCTTTCCTCTTCCTTTTGAAATACGAAAACGAACTGTTCCTTTTACCTGTTCCTCAGGAACAGGTCACGTGATCTCGAAACGAATGGGGAACGAACACCACCAAGACCTGTTCCTGGGACTGCTGTTTTAAAAGACCGGGCAGTGATTCAGTGTTCGGTTTTAGGGATTAAAAAAAGCCGTCTTTTCTTTACTGAGTACATAACACTGAGGAATGGAATTTAAAGCAAGCAAAGGAGGTTTCTGACAAAAGAAAATCTGGATACATCATGATATTTTTCTTTTTCTTTTAACTTTTGAGTTTTCAAGTGGAAATTTGGATTATACAAAAAATGAAGAGGATGTTGCTTGAAAAAGAAACCAAATAATCAAAAAATACTTTTAATAATATTTTCAGTATTATAAAAATGGAACCCATGGCCAACGTTTAAAGCAACTGCTATAAATACTATGTTGGCATTTGACTTGAAACTGGCTTTAAGATAATCGAATAATAACATTACGTGAAATGTATTCTTCAAACTTATTCATTCTAAACTTAAATATTGAGATTAGATAAACTAAGCATTTAGAGACTTATTAAAATTAGCAAGCTAAAAATTGAAAATGATACCAAGAATTGAGATATAGTTATGGCGATTGGAAGGCGGGGGGAGGGGGGGGGGGAGTGAGGATAATTGCTATTCCTACGGTTTTCAAATTCAATTAATTAAATTTTCTTTTTAACTGATGATTAACAAAAAATTAATATTATATATTTATTTTTCAATTAACTTAAAAAAATTACACTGTAAAAGAAAAGTAAATTAAGGATTTTTTTTTTTTTTTTTGGTGAGGGGTAAGCTCTCTTTCCCTAAACATCTCGTTGAAGACATATTTAATTCTGTTTCTCTTAAGTTCATGAGCTTAAAATTTTCTTAAACGGGGATCCTCGACAAAAAAGATAATAAGATGTTTCAATTCTTGAAAGTTCTATTTCATGTGTATGTACTCGATTAAAAAAAATACCTAGGCAATTAATAGCAGACATATTCCTTCCAAAATTTAGTGCCACTGTGGATTTTTTTTTTTTTTTTTTTTTTTTTTTTTTTTTCTGCGGGCACAATTGGTTGTGTATTTCAAAATTGCATAAAAAAACCTTTAAAAAACTTCTAAAAGTTGTTTCTAATAGAATCTATGCAACTCTTTAAATGCAAATATTCTCAGTGTTTTGTAGCTACTACTGTAAACCTTAGTTCCGATATCAATTAATTTAAAACATATCTGGCACTGCTTGAAAGTTTGTAAGTATACATTATTAAGCCGACACCAAAAATATTTCGAATGAATACATAAAGAAAGATGCGCAGTTTCTTTCTTTTCTTTTCTTTCTTGCATTCTTTTTTATTTTTACATTTATTTTTTGGCGAAATCTTCTAAAGGATTATTTATCCAACTTATTGACTTGAATCCAAAAAACAACTCATGAACACTCTTTATTTTTCAAAAAAAAAAAAAAAAAAAAAAAGACATTTAAGGAACATTGTCGTTTGGTTTTCATTGGTCATCATAATTAAAATTAGATAAATATAATACTAATAATAAAATGTATTTTTCTATCTGATGTTCATAAAAATCTGAAAATCTGAAAAAAAAAAAAAAATAATAATAATGAATTTTTACCGAGCGATTTGTTTACTTGATAATTCTAGCTTTTTCTTTTTTCAGATATATGAATTTTAAAAATATCTTATCTTATTGACTTTCTTGATTATCTTAATAGCCCAGTGGTTAGGGGGTTGAATTCGGAATTAATTAGGGGAAAGCTGGAAATTGTTTTAATCCCTTCACTTTAGATCTAGAATTAATAAACTATGTTTTCCCCTCGTGCTAGGTGAGCATTAGGAAATATGTATAGATTTATAGCAAAAAAACTCGTCTTTTTTACATACCATAGCAGTATCTCCAAACAGCTAACTCTCTCAAAAACATTGTCAATACAAATGTTGTAGAGCTTAAAATTCTGAGTAAAATGAGTACCTACACTTAATATTTTTGTTGAACATTAAGGTCACAATTCCACTTTAAAGTTTTAGACCTGTTGTCAGGGGTTGAACTCGGAATTAATTAGGAGAAAACTGGAAATTGTTTTAATCCCTTCAGTTTAGGTCTAAAATAAACGTGCTAATGTTTTCTTCCTCGTACTTGGGTGAATGTTAGAAAATATGTATATATTTATTTTCGAAAAACACGTTTTTTTTAATTACCTTAACAATATCTCAAAACAGCTAACTCTATAAAAAACATTGTCAATACAAATGTTGTAGAGCTTAAAATTCTGAATAAAATGAGTACCATCATTAATATTTTTGTTGAACATTAAGGTCGCTTTTTTTTTTCAAAATATTTTTAATCAAGAGCTTGAAGCCAAGAGAGACCAAGTTAACGTAACAATATCTCAAAACTGCGGCCTTAATATTGAACAAAAATATTAAGTGTAGGTACTCATTTTACTCAGAATTTTAGGCTCTACAACTTTTGTACTGACAATGTTTTTGATAGAGTTAGTTGTTTTGAGATATTGTTAAGTTAACTTGGTTTCTCCTGGCTTCAAGCTCTTGATTAGCGATTAAGGCAAAGTTTTGAAACAGAATTGCGACCTTAATGTTGAACAAAAATATTAATGATGTTACTCATTTTATTCAGAATTTTAAGGTGAAAAAAGTCCGGGCCCGGAATCGAACCAGGGATCTGTTGGCTGAAGCCGCCAATGCTCTGCAGACCGAATCATCGGACGGATCTGGAGGGTTAATTCACCCAACTAACGTTTAACGAGCACGATATCTAGTCTGGTATCTGCATTAGCTCAACAGAATTTATCGAAGGTTATTTCTGGAACTACTGTAAGCGTTGCATGCGTAATTATATTAGATTAATTTTTAACACAATTATTCAGTTGGTAAGAAAATCAAAACAGTTGTAAATTTGTGAGGGAAAAAAGTCCGGCCATTGGCGGCTTCAAAGAAGACATCCCTGGTTCGAATCCTGGCCCATATATATATATATATATATATAGTATATGCATATACATAAGTATATATATGCATAAAAAACATGACAAACTTCATTAAAACCTTGTATCGTGAGAGACATAATACAGTTGAGTTGGAATGGTTGATCCACGTCGAATAAATGCTACTTTAACTTTGTTAAATAGAAATAATTAGATGGATTTAAAGAAATTGACTTTTGCTATAAGTATCAATATGTGCAATTATACTGTTCTCACAAGAATTATTTCTTTAAACAATGTTAACTACATATCAATTAAAAAATATCGTTAATTTCTGTCATCTTTTGTGATTCTAATATTCTGTTTATTAGAGCAAAATAAAAAAAAATGAGCTGTTCGGTCATAATTACATGGATGCAATTATGCGGATAACACATTGCACTGGAAGCAGGACGTTTCGGTTCTGTCGTTTTGGGCCCGGGCAAATGCTAAATGTCCCGAGGTATGCTAAATGTCCCGAATGTCCCGAGGTATTTCGGCCCCTAGTCATTTCGGTCCTTAGCCATTTCGGCCCCTTCTCCAGCAAGCTGAAATTTTGTGCGCGTGAAATATGTGATATAATTTTATAGCGAACAATGTAGAGTTTTTTAACTGAAGGCCTTAAGATTTTAGTATAACGCGATTAAAAGGTCCCGAAAACCACAAACACGTATAACTCGAACCAAACTATTACAGCCCACATAAATTTTGTATGGTAATCGTAATCGCTTTAAAAAACAAGGGAGGGGGATTCTGTTGACTTTTCCTATATTTTAGTGTATCATAAGTATAAGGTTCTGATAAATTAAAACTTTTATAACTTGATCTTTAATTATCGCAAAACACTCATATTTTGTATGGTAATCGTAATCTTTATAAAAGGAGGGGCATTATCATAACTGAGCCCCCTAAATTTTGGTATAACCCGTATATAAGGACTCGAAAACGCAAACACTTATAACACAGATCAAACTTGTCACAGCCCACACAGATTTCTTATGGTAATCGTAATCGTTTTAAAAGGCTGCGGAGGGGTAGAGGGCTCTGTTGATTTTTGTAGAAGCCTCCTATATTTTAGTGTATCATAAGTCTAAGATCCAGATAAATTAAAACATTTGTAACTCGAACTATAATTAGTGTAAAACACTCATATTTTATGTGGTAAACGTAATCTTTATAAAAGGAGGGACATTTTCGGATTTTTTTAAACTGAAACCCATAAATTTCAGTATAACGCGAATATAAGGGCTCCAAAACGTAAATATTTATAACTCGGATCCAAATTATTACAACCCCCACAAATTTCGTATGGCAATCGTAATTATTTTAAAAAGTAGGGGGTTGACTCTGTTGTTTTTTTTTCTATATTTTAGTGTATCATAAGTATAAGGTCCTGATAAATCAAAACTTTTATAACTCGATCTATAATTATCGCAAAACACTCTTATTTTGTATGGTAAATTTAATATTTATAAAAGGAAGGACATTACTGAATTTTTTAACTGAATCACCTAAATTTTAGTATAACCCGAATATAAAGACTCGAAAACACAAACACTTATAACACACAGTGTTGAATTCAGGCACTTTTCTCCGGGAGTGATTTCTGTGGCTGGGGGGGGGAGACATTATAGAGTTCCGAGGGGGCATCTCATTGCTCTGGGGGGGATCTCCCCCCGGGCCACTCCCTGAAATCAATACTGATAACACAGATCAAAATTGTCGCAACCCACACAAATTTCTTATCGTAATCGTTTTAAAAGGCGGGGGAGGGGAGGGGTGGTCTATGTTGATTTTCGTAGAAGACTCCTATATTTTAGTGTATCACAAGTATAAGATCCAGGTAAATTAAAACATTTATAACTCGAGCTATAATTAGTGTAAAACACTCATATTTTGTATGGTAAACGTAATCTTTATGACAGGAAGGACATTATCGGGTTTTTTAACTGAACTTCCTAAATTTTAGTTTAACCCGAATATTGAAAAAAATCATCTTTAGCTGGTTTTATATACTGAAAATCTGTAAAGTTTTAACAGGAAGGATGTCATGAATTTTTTGTCATGGAAATGGGGGAATTAAAAAAAATCATCCGATCTTATGTTTATAGTTTTAGAAAATATTCTTCCAAAATTTTACCTCTAAACCAGTGATAAATTCCAACATATGTTTTTGTAGTCCCCGCCACCTTCAATTCACAAGCGGGACTGGATTTTTAAGATATAGGTATCTCACATTTACATTATGATTCTCTGTACCTTACAGAAATTTTTCATTGAAGCAGTAACAGGTTTTGAGATACTTTTTAATGTCCCGCCACTTTTCCGTCCCGAGGGAGTAATGATGTCGAATTAAAAGAAAAAATCATCTTAATCTGGTGTATATATTCTAAGATTAAGCATCTGGATTACTAACAGACTTATTTAATAAATGATTTGTGAATGAAACTAACTTTCTTTTTAATATAAAAAATAATATTGCACGATTTTTATATTCTACGATTAAGGTAAGATTAACAAATTTCTTCAATTAAACTAATTTTATGTTTATTAAAATATATCAGAAAATTTGTTTGAAACAGTATTACAGCTGTAAGTACACGTGAAGATATCCTTTGATCACCTTTTTTGTTAAAGGTAATAGCTAAATTTCGAAGTGAAAAATAATTGTGCAATTGTAAAGTGAATATTAACAAACGCCTTGAAATTATCATTTGCAATTTCTGTGAGACTTTTTGAAAATCATTAATGCAATATTTTCTAACACATTTCAGAAGTAATCCTAATATATGTGCTAAATTTATGCAGGATGGAATTTCAGTTACTCCTGAAATCAAGATAACTGAGTGAGAAGAATAAAAAACATCGAGAAATGCTGTTCTTTTCAAAACATTCATATTTCTTCAAAGAAATAAAGCAATTATGTGGGAGGTCCGTCCACGTTTGAACTCGGGAGCGAAAAGGCTATTGTATGGAATAGAGGATTTGTATCTGACATTTGTATAAAGATGATCAATAGTTAAGATGGGCGTTGACAATTGATTGGCATACAGAAATTTCGCTAACAAGGGGATAATAGTATTTAGCTGATACTTCATTAGTATTTCAAATTACATACCAACACCAACATCAAAAAACTTTTTAAAAATCCCGGCACCTGGTTTTGATTTGCTATTTGTTTAATATCATACTGTATTTTATTAATCGATTAATATCATCTTAGAAATTTGAAAACAGTCATACTTACATTGTGAAATAAAAAAATTCTCAAAAATTAAATTGTTTTTATTAAACGTATTTATTAATAACAATTCAAAATTATTTTAATTATTAATTGTTTATATAACTAATTTATCAATTACTTGTTCAAAAACTATTACATGAACTATATAATGGTTATTACAGAGTAAATGCAACTATATATATATTTTTTAAACTATAATGTTATTAACTTCACTATACGGCTACTATAATGTTATTAACTTCATTAGGATGTATAAAAATGATAAGGATTCTGAAGATAAATATGTTGTTTATTTATTAGTTATGTACTTTATAATATTTTTCTTGCTCTTTAACTATAATTAATTAATAATATGTTGCTTTTTGCGAAATGTAAACTATAATATAAGTGTGCTTAACAAATTGAAATCTGCATCTGGACAATAATGTCACCTAAAACTGTTAAAAATTATTTTTATGTATTTGTACAATGTTGCATTATTATTATTATTATTATTATTATTATTATTATTATTATTATTATTACTATTATTACTATTATTATGTTTAATTAATTAATTAATTATCACTTAGACTTTATGGTTTTGACTGATTTTCATAAAAAAAATCGATTTTATTTTTTGGAAATAAAACATCAAAAATTTTGAATAAAAACTTTAAGTGATGAATAATTGCTATTTTTTAATTTTCAAAACAGTTAGAAATTTTAGTATATAAACCAAATTAATATTTTGTTAAATATATTTTTTAATGTAATGTTTTCTTAATTTATTAAATTAATAACATTATTAATATATATTAATTACAAATTTTTACTTTAAAATAAATTCAATACATAATATTTTATAGTAGTTATAAATTGAAATTTATCCTTTATCTGTTTATTAATTTTATATTTAAAGTTACTGAAATTTAAAACTATTAATAATGGAACAGTGGAGCAATGTGAGTTGGTTTTTGGATTTCCTAGTTGCGTTGTAACTGCACATCCAGTTTAGAGGTGATGTGTTTTTCAATGCAATGGGAGCCATAAGAATGTTTAAACGCGGTTGGTGGCCTCAGGAAAAAATAAAAGTTAAAGAGTTAGACAAAGGATAAAATTGTTAGTATAACATAATGAGAAAAAAAAAGTTCCACATGATCCTAACAAACTGACAGTCCGAGAACAGGCGAAAAGCTACCAAGGGGAAGCCCCAGCATAAAAAAAAGACTCTTTTCAGCGATCATACATTAGGTTTATGATAATATAAAAAGTTAAACACAGTGCGAACAATTTAGAAAAAGTATAAAAATATTTACATATTTACAAAAATATAAGATAAAGCACATGATAAATTACTAAAAAACCGTTATAAAAACTTAAATGAGAAGAGTTCAAACTAAATGAACAGAAAAATGCATAAACCGAGGGGAATGTACGAAAAAAAGAAGAAAGCGCCGCCCAGTTTTGTAACTTGAAGAAATAAGGTGAAAAAATGTTAGGAAGAGAAGATAAAAATGTTAAGACAATATAATACGTGAAAAATACAATAAAATGCAGGTTAAGAGTTTTTTCTTATTTTTTTTAATACAAGACAAAGAAAAAAGTAAAAGTTTAACATGGGAAGAGATTCATCTTCATTAAGGTTAAGTTGGTTAGCGAGATTGTCGAACTCAGTTATGATAACTAACAATTTTTGATTAGGATTTTCGATTTTTTTAGTTTTAGTTGAAATATTTTTTATACAGCTTAAGAATTTAGTAATTTGTAGGACTTCTTTAATTTAATTGAATGTATTGAATATATCTTGAATGCCATTAGAGTAATTTTTCGGAATTTTGGGTTTTTGAGTGGTATTCGGGTTATCTTGAGTAGGGGAGGAAATGGTATATGGGGCATTTTCACAATCTTTTGACTTTCATGTCCCTGAATAATAATTTTTATTTTAATATACTTTTTTGTGTTTTTTTAATTTCATATACTGGGGAACATCCTATTGCATGATTGCGTAACAATATCAACGAGATAAATAAGTTTTGGACGATGTTGGGGGTCCAAATACCAGGAAAACTCATCTACCGTCCCGTGTCCCTGATGCTGATTTTTAAGTTTGGAGCTGTCTGTATAAAATTGTTTCAATAAAAGTAATTCGATGTAATTTTTTTCCGAAACTGGGACAATTGTTTTATATAAATATGTGGCAAAAAATTAACCTGCACACATTTTTACGTTGATATTATTTTTTTTATCTCTGTCCCTGGGTTTTTCGTCTTTACCGTCCCTCTTGCTAAACTTATACAGAAAATCACTTCAGATGCAGCCACAGAATTTTTTCAAGTTTTTTCTCATGCAGTAGTACGCTAGAGAGAGAATGTCTAAAATTCTTTGACAGGAAATTTACTGCAGAATTTAAATCAGCATTTAAATATCTATTTCAAGATCGTGGCTTTATTGGTAGTTTTACCGTCTTCGCTGCTGACCATTTTTTCTTTATTTTGAATCATTAAGGCATTCGTCTATCAGATTAAAATGTTATTTTAGCAAGTTTAATTTCGCCAGATTTTTTCCCTCAAAAGTCAAAAGATTGTGAGAATGCTCCATATTTGCGGTATCGCTATCAGTAATTTCAGAATTTAACATATTAGTTCTAGTTGAGGGTTCAGAGATCTTAGTTTTTTAGTATAGTTAAAATCCTTAAGGATATCAGCAAGAAGTTGGTTTTCACTGGAGATATCGCTGACGCTATTACTTAAAGTTTTACGGTTAGTTTTGTTTTTCAATCTATATGGATTTTTGGGGCAACCATGGTAATTTGCGGGATGCCCAAGTCCACAATTGGCGCTTTTGGGGGTAATTCGACCCTTGTGCTCGCAGACTGTGCTCAGATGTAAGTCGCCACATTTAAAGCATTTGGCATCAAAGCCGCACACCTCTGAGGCGTGGCCATAGCCCTGACACCTGTAACAATGTCGAACACGGTTTTTGCTTGTAAAGGCTTCAATTTCGACTGAAATATATTGTACTAGCAAACCCCGCGGCTTTGCTCGCGTAATATTTGAAATATGCCAAGTGATATTTATATGTCTATTTTTTATTAAAATGTACTAACTAAATTTTTATTTTATTAAAAGATAATATTTTATTTTATTAAAAGTTTTTTTTTATTTTATTGGAAGGTACTTATTACTTTTAGGAATAATTCAAAAATTACTATTTAAAACGCAGTTTGACTAATATAATTTTTACACTGCATTAGGCAGAAATGAGACTTAAATTAATAAAACGAAATAAAACTAAATAAATGATAATTTAGAAAATATTTTGAAACTTTTATGCTCAATTAATAACGCTCATTTCAGTATTCATTTCAAGATTTGAATTTTTTTAGAAACAATCTTCTTATATCTTAAAATTAACTATCATGTCAAATTCCAAGTCCTACCACTTCCTTCAACATAAAGGGCTATGTTGAAATAGGAGCTGTCACCATTAATTTGCCAACATTAATTTTTAAATCAGTTTGTTATTTCCTCATATTCCACAGAAACGTAATTTAGAAAGCTTTTCAAGGCCTTTTTTAGAACATTTGTTGTTCCTGTGAGCGCCAGGTGGTAGAATCATCGGCATAAAATATAGCCTGTGTAGGATCGGAGACTGTTACCATTGATTCGCGACTATTACTTTTATAATAGCTTTGTATTCCCTAAAATTGCATAGAAATCGTAATTTAGGACTTTTTTAGAATGCTTTTCGCACCTCCCCTTCATTTCACCCCTTTTTAAGTCGAATTTATTTTCGACAATCCTTCGAGGGCATTTATATTTTATAAGTAACTACCATGCCATATTTAAAGTTTCTAGCCTTTTCAGTTTCGCAAAAATCACAATTTAGAAATTTTTTTGCTCCTGCAACCCTCTGGTGGTAGCGGCACAGACATAAAATATAGCTTTTGTTTGATCAGGTTCTATCACCAACAATTTGTCACCAGTTTTTTAAAATCGGTTTGGAATTTGATAAGATTGCATAAAAATTGTAATTTAGAACGCTTTTCGCTCACTTCATTCGCTGCAGCAGTTGCATCTTGTAAGTAAATACCATGCCATATTTCAAAATATTAGACCCCTCAGTTATGCAAAAACGCAAATTAGAACATGTTTTGCTCTTGCAACACCCAGATGGTAGTGACAGCAACATAAAATATAGCCTATGTTGGAGCAGGGACTGTCACCATCAATTTGCAATCATTACTTTTGAAATAGCTTTGGTATTTCCTGAGATTGAGTAGAAATCGCAATTTAGAACGTTTTTAGAATGATTTTCGCGCATTTTCACCCCTTTTTAAATTTAGAATTTTTTCGAAACTGTTCTTAAAGATCATTTATATCTAAATATATATGTACCTTGCCCAATTTCAAGTTGCTAGCCACTACCCATCACAAAAATTGAAATTTAGAATGTTTTTTGTTCCTGCAACTTCCAGGTGATAGTAACACCGACATGAAATAGCGTCTATTTTAGAGCAGAGGCTGTCAGCATCAATTTCCTACCATTACTTTTGAAATCAGTTTGATTCTTTCTAAGATTGCTCACAAATCGGCATTTAGAACGTTTTTGGAACGCTTTGCCCGCATTTTCACAACTTTTAACTTTAAATTTTTAAAGAAGTGTTCTTAGAGATCATTTATATCTAATAAATATATACCATGCAAAATTTCATGAATCTAGGTCCTTCCATAATTCAAAAACGCATTTTTAGAACGTTTTTTGCTCCTGCGTCTCTTCTGGAGTACTGGAAACAGACATAGAATATAGCCTATCTTGGAGCAAGAGCTGTCACCACTATTGTTACACCATTATATTTGAAATCGGTTCAGTACTTCCTGAGATTGCATAGAAATCGGAATTTACAACGTTTTTTAGAACGCTTTTCGCGAATTTTCATCCCTTTTAAATTTCGATTTTTTTTAGGAAATGTTCTTAGAAATCACTAATAAGTAACTACCATTCCAAATTTCATGATTCTAGGCCCTATCATAACACAAAAACCGCAACTTAGAACGTTTTTTGATTCTGCACCCCATTTAGGGTAGTGGCACCGAAATAAAACATAGCCTATGTTGGAGCAAGGGCTGTCACCATGATTTTAACGCCATTATTTTTTTAAAAATCGGTTTGGTATTTCCTGAAATTGTGTAGAAACCACCATTTAGAACGTTTTTTAGAACCCTCTTCGCGCATTATCCCCCCCTTTTAAATTTCGAATTGTTTAAGAACTGTTCTTAGAAATCCTTTATATCTAATAAGTAACTAATATTTAAAATTTCATATTTCTAGGACCTTCAGTAACGCAAAAATCGCATTTTTAGAACGTTTCTTGCTCCTGCACCCCCTTTGGGGTAGTGGCACCGACATAAAATATAGCCTATCTTGGAGCAAGCGTTGGCACCATCATTTTGACACCATTATTTTTTTTAAAAATCGGTTTGGTATTTCCTGAGATTATGTAGAAATCACCTTTTAGAACGTTTTTTAGAACGCTTTTTGTGCATTTTAACCCCTTTTAAATTTCGAATTGTTTAAGAACTGTTTTTAGAAATCCTTTATATCTAATAAGTAACTAATATTTAAAATTTCATATTTCTAGGACCTTCAGTAACGCAAAAATCGCTTTTTTAGAACGTTTTTTGCTCCTGCACCGCCTTTGGGGTTGTGGCACCGACATAAAAAAGTCCTTCCGGCCAGTGCCGGGAGGAAGAGGTAGCTTTCATATTCCTTATTTTAAAAAAGCCAACTTATATTATTCAAACACACGAATCTCAATTAAGTGGAAACCGAATGTAGGAGATTCAATACTAATTTTTATCAATACTAAATCATTATGAAGGAGAATTTCGCGAAATTAGTCAGCTTTATCCAAGCTGCTTTTATTTGAAGTAACTTATATTTGGCTGCCAAATTCGGCAATTTCTTAAAGTGCCTGTCATTTTAAGACAACATGGTGGATGAGGCTAACCAGTGAACTTGGTCAAGACCTTACTAATTGCTGTGCACATGCTCACTCACATCGGAATCGGTTGATATATACGAGTGCTGTCGCAGGCAAAAAATCAGATTTTTCAAAATGTCACCCACGTTAGAAATTGAAACTGCTATATCTGAGCCATTTTTTAAGATAAAGACAAACAAAAAATGCTCCTGAATCCTTATATCAAGGTCAAATACTTAAGAAAGAAACCTTTTTCAATTTCTAATTTTTTTCACCTCACTTTAAATATATATATTTTTTAATTTAATGGCCGCCATTTTGAAGCAAGATGGCTGATGAAGCTGGCCAACGAACTTGGTCGAGACATTACGATATACTATCCACATGCCTTCTTCCATCGAAATAGGCAAATACGTGTGGTATCGCGAGACAAATACAAGATCGTTTCAAAGTGTTAGCCATGCTAGAAATTCAAAGTGCTATAATTCAACCACTTTTTAAGATATAAACAAAAGAACAAATTTTCAGAAACAAAAACTGCTCCAGAATCTTTGTATCAAGGCCAAACACATAAAAGAAAATCTTTTTCATTTTCCAATTTTTTAACCACTTCACCGGCGAATGGTATGGGGAAACAGTGCTTTTAACCCCGAGTTACCTCGGGGCAGCCGGTGAAGTGGTTAATACCTCATTTTAAATTTTAAATTACATTTTTTTAAAAAATGGCAACCCTTTTGAAACAAGATGGCGAATGAAGCTGGCCAACGAACTCGGTCGAGACATTGGTATGTACTATGTACAGACCAAGTTACATTCAAATCGGTTCATAAATACGCCTGTTATCGCGTGACAAAAATCAGGTCGTTTTAAAATGCCAGCCACAATAGAAATTCAAAATGTTATAACTCAGCCATTTTTTTAGATATAGACGAAACAAAACCTGTTCCGGAATCTTTGTATCAAGGTCAAACACATACGAAAAACTCTTTTTCATTTTCCAGTTTTTTGGTATCTCATTTTAAATTTATTTTTTTTTAAATTTTTTTAAATGGCCGCCATTTTGAAACAAGATGGCGGATGAAGCTGGCCGACGAACTCGGTTGAGATAGTTGTATGTACTATGTACACACCAAGGTACATCCAGATCGGTTCATAAATACGTCTGTTATCACGTGGCAAAAATCAGGGCGTTTCAAAATGTCAGCCACACTAGAAATTCAAAATGCTATAACTCAGCCATTTTTTAAGGTATAGACGAAACAAAAACTGCTCCCGAATCTTTTTATCGAGGTCAAACACATAAGAAAAAAATATTTTTTCAATTTTTAATTTTTTGGTACCACATTTCAAATTAAAATTTTTCTTAAAATTTTAAATGGCCGCCATTTTTAAACAAAATGGCGGATGAAGCTGGCCAACGAACTCGGTCGAGACATTGATCTGTACTATGTATAAACGAAGTTACATCCAAATCGGTTCATAAATATGCGTTTTATCGCGTGACAAAATTCAGGACGTTTCAAAATGTCAGCTTCGCTAGAAATTCAAATTGCTATAACTCAGCCATTTTTTAAGATATAGACGAAACAAAAACTGCTACGGAGTCTTTGTATATAGGTCAAATACATAAGAAAAAAATATTTTTCCATTTTCAATTTTTTGGTACCACATTTCAAATTTTAAATTTTTTAAAAATTTTTAAATGGCCGCCATTTTGAAACAAAATGGCGGATGAAGCTGGCCAACGAACTCGGTCGAGACATTGGTATGTACTATGTACACACCGAATTACATCCAAATCGGTTCATAAATACGAGAGTTACAGTGTGACATAGTTCAGATATATATATATATATATACTAGAAAGGTAGCCCGTCAAAAATGACGGAAATTTAGATATAATGATATATACAACTTGCAAGAATATGAGTTTTCTCGCTTGTTCCGCAGTAATAGATGAAAATAACACATTTTAAGAACGAAACACATTTATGAAAAACTGTGTACAGTAGAAGACCACTAATCTGCACAGTTTGGTTCCAAGTGTTATGCAGATTTGAGGCTTTTTGCGGTCATGTCTATTCAATCTTTGTTTACATTTTTTTAAATTCATATATTGGGCAATTTAGATTGTTGAGCCTTAAAAATAAATAAATAACACACTTGAAGTAAGGTTAAAAACTATTAAATTATCGTATACGATTTCATGAAATGGTATTATATGGTATTATATGTGTGTGCATCACGATCTTGGTTACGAAGTTGGCGAAATTGGCTGCAACTTGTCATAATCCTAATAGTGTGGGCCGCTATAACAAAAAAGTAACCAGTTTTTAGTAAAATTTCTGATATAAAATAGCTTTCAAAAACTTGTGTAAAATTGCAGGCCGTTCTCGTGTTATGTCAGTCCTAGGAATAATATTTCTAACACTGAAGATTTTCCATGTATATATGGAATTTAGAAAAGCTTCTCCAAAAGAAAGGTCCTGAAATGACATTGTAATTCCCCTAACTTCAAAGTTTAATCGGGCCCTGATGTTGAGTACTGAAATCTAATAAATACAGTTATTTTGAGCATTGCAACAGAATTAAACAGTTAAACTTATTTAACTTAAACTCGCTGTTACTTCTCGATGTTATTTTTTAGTATTAAGAAAAAAAATTATTTAAAATTTTCAAATCATGCATTTATGATTTTTTTTCCGTCTTTAATAACTAAATAATGAAAAAATAGGCTTTTGTTCTGAGCTCATAAATATGACAATAAAATAATGTAACTAAGAGACATTGCAAAATTAAATCTTTGTGATTACAAACCATAAACAAACGATACCGCCACCATTTTACCTACTATGACGTCATTAGAATATTGCCCGGGGCTAACGAAAAAGACGGGCTACCGTGCTTCTCCGATTTCGAGTAGTCACGTGACGCTCGCGGTCTCAGCTGAACTGAGCAGATGCGTGTCACAAAATAAATTATCGTCTAGGCTTTAGATTTACTATCATATTAAAATCATTCTTTTATTTGATAGAATTCATTACTTTACAGTATAATGAAAACATTAAAACGTTGTTTTTATTTCACAACATTACATTAAATAAAAAGTAAACTGCATAATGTATGTTTTCTTTTAGTTCTAATTCTTTTCTATCTAGGGAAAATCTTATATATGTTTTGATTTTTAAACCCTCCTTAAACAGTAAACCCTCCTTATATCACTCATTTGGATAAATCGATGTTTTGTGAGTCTTTCTTCGATTAATAAATAAAAGATATCCTCACATTAAGAGCATTTTTTCGGCCTTTCATTTAACTCAACCTGGTTTTTGTAAGTTAAAAATGCAATTTATTTGCAATCCATTTTTAATCCATTTCCTACTATGCTACAAATTATGTGCAAAAGTATAATTCGGATGACAATAAAGAATTTTAATATTTTTACAACTTAATTTTAAATTAATAAATCAATTTTACGGTATTTTTCAACTAGTTCGCCACAGGTGATAAATCGCAAAATATTCTCTTAGCTCGTATAATTGTATGGGAGTTAAAACAATAATGGATTCAATTATGCCCCAATAAAGGTTTTCCAAAATATGCCAAAGCACTGCGAAATTGCAACGATAGAACATTTTAAAGACTAAAAACTAGAACATAAATTATAAATACAAAATGAAGACTATAATATTACAAAATATGCCCATTTATCTATCAAACGTTAAATATTAATTTACAATTATACGTTCATAAATTAATTTAGAAATCCTAAAAAGATAGTTTAAATTATGTTTCAGTTTTTCTTTTCTGTTCCCTTTCTTAAAAAATAAACAGAGCAAATATTCTACATTTTTTAGTAAATTCATTTGTTTGAGCTTTCTATCAAGTGTAAAATAAGCAGTGCAGTTTTCATAATCGAGTTCACTAACAACGCCAAACGGAAATTTCAAGAGGAATATCAGAAATTCATTGAAACTATTAATCAGTATAAATGCGATATAGAGCAAACATTCATAAATTAAAAATATTACTTTATGACCCCTTATGTATAAATACATTTTTATAACGGAGATGCATAACATTTTCTAATTTAATGTAAATACACCAAGAAATGCAACAGTGTTTCTGAAATTTATATAAATACAAAGAAGCTTTAAGAAAATATTGTCATGTTTGGCATTTTAAGACAATTTTAAAGATATGATACACCGCAAAAAAGACAGATGTTTCTTAATTTACGAAAATGTACTATAATCACGAACGAACATATTAACCTCTTCCCCAAGATTCCGAAAAATGTTCCTTTATCTTTAGAAACCTCACAAAAGATTTTTAATGAAATTTAATGATTTTTTGATGAAATTTAAAGAAGAATTTATAAAAATAATTTTTTAAAGCTGCCCGTAGTTTTCGAAAACGTTTCAGAGTAGCTTTTACAGTGCATTAAACCCAGAAAACATGTTTTTCGGATGCTATGAGGACTCTAGTAAATATTTTCCTGTTCATCAAACATATTTAACTGTGAAACATGTAGAATTAACAGCATTAACATTAAAATAACCATTTTTTCTGTTACAATTGCATGTACAATTTCAGTTATGCAGTGGAAAATAATTAGATGAGGTCTGATAACATCTCGAAAACCGATTTTCCGGGTAGAAATAACTGATTAATGCAATGCAAAAGCTGTCCGAAAACGTTTCCGAAAGATACGGCCAGCTAATAAAAATTTATTTTAATAAATTCTTTTTAAATTTAAAAAATAAATTGTTTTCTAAGGTTTCTAAAGATAAAGAAACGCTTTTCGGAATATTGGGTGACTTGGAGGTGGTTATCGAATATTTTCGTTCGTGATTGTAGTAAATTTTCGTAGTTTAAGAAACACCTGTCTTTTTTTACAGTATAGTCAGTGAAAGGCGATCATCGGAGAATAGACATTTAAAAAATGCACATTTCCTATTTTACAGCCTGAAAGTTCCACTTCCTTCAGATAAAAAGGATTTCATGAATTTTTGAAATAGATGTGCATTATATTGAGCTATGAAAATTCAAAATGTGAGAACCTCCTTAACATAAAAACTATAGAATGCAAAAAATTGTTAAACATTTAAAAATAGTATTTTTTTTTTTTTTAAATACATGTTTAAAGGGCCTTTGTCGGTTTCTTCAACCTGACACCTGGTGTCTCATTCATAGCTTCATTGTGCAGGGGTTTAGATTTTCCAGGTGCCGGCCCCTTCCCTGCACTAGGCTAAGAATTCCTCGACAGTTTTCAACAAAACTAATTTTTGTATTAATTGGAATAATTCTGTTAAAATTAATCAAATTAGATTATAGTCTCGGCTTTAGATTACGAACACATCCAAATCATTTTATAATTTGATGCAATTGGTGGCTTTACAAGCAACGGAATCATGATTGTATAATCTTCTAAAATTTTCAGATTACTGGCATAACTATAAGTATATTAAATAAAATAATTTGTATGTACAATGTTGTCAAAAGTAAAAAAAAAATCAACTCAGCTCTTTATGCCCTGGAAATAATCGTTTTAAATGCATCAAAATTTAAAACAGATTACTTATGAATAATTTATTTTTCACGCAAAAATTGTTAAGGAAAAGCACAATGTTAAGTTATTGGAAAAAAAATATCATTGTCGAAAAAAAGAGAGAGAAAACAAACTTTTTTTTACACTTTAAACATTACTATTTTTCCACGGAAATTATACACGACATATTCATTTAATATATATTGTAAAGTTATAGTACATATATAAATAAATATTTTTAAAGATGTGCTCAGTATTTACCTCTGAATATTAAGAAAAAACCAAAATAAAACAATATTGGCACACAGAATATATACAAATTGATATTTTTTAATCAAAATTTTTCACAAGCAGCAGAATCATGACTAAAAAATCCTATAAAAAGTTCAAAACCATTGACATCTTGAAATATGTTAAAATAATTTTTTAAAGGACATGAAGTTCTCAAAAGTAAAAAAAAAAATAATAACAACTGAGCTCTTTATATAAAACCCTAAAATTAATAGTTGTAAATATGCACCAAAATTTAAAACACACTGCTTAAGAATGATTTATTTAGCAAATAAAATCTTTAGCCCTTTATACCTTAAATATCAGCATTTCTGCACGAAATTTATACATCGTCATGAAATAAGTTTTTTTTTTTTAATACATAAAATTTAAAAGCTTTGGTGCAAAATTAAGTATTTACGGAATTTAAATGTGCTCAATGTTAACCTCTGATCATATGAGTTAAAAACCAAAATAAAATAATCTAAGAACACAAAATATCTAAAAATCCGTATTTTTTTACTCTGAGCAAACAGAATTATTATTGCAAAATCTTGTATAAAGTTGGAAATCACTGGCATTATTTTAATTATATTAAATAAAATAATTTATATCCATCAGGTATAATGTCATCAAAAGGGAAAAAAAAGTTCTTTGTATCCTAGAATCGGGGTAAATACATCAACATTTAATAAAGATTTCTTAAGAATGATTATTTCAATACATAATATTAATACGCATTAGTATCACAGATATAGATAGTTTTATGAATACTCAATCGTTAAAAATAAACTGAATTTTGAAAAAAATCTGATTTGTTCTGATCCTTCTTATAATAATAAAGTGAACAGCTTTTACAATAAATGGTTGCCGAAAGGACAATTTCATTTAAAATAAATGATATTTACGTATATTTAAAGAATACAAAACATAAACAATCTTATCAATGTATAGGTATCGTAAAAATGCACGCTAATTACTCTAAAACGGAAATGGTTAATACTTACATTCGATTGATCAATTCAATGCCTTGTCATTATTTAATCCGTAAGAATTACGAAACACAGTCACTTTTATATAAAAATATGCATTCGCAATGACAATTGCGTTTGTTTTTATATTATTAAATTATTAATATAAGTTATTATAAACACACAGCATTCGAAACCGAACTAATCAAATTCCTCTGAATCTGATCGAATTCCCGCGTCAAAGTGCGTTCTGGATAAGACCGCCGCTGTCACGTGACTTTTCACCGCGGGAGCCCAGTACGTTAGCCCCGAATATTGCCCATTGATTGTTGGAGAACTTACTTTGTGAATGATTACCTCAATGATTTAATATTTTTGACGTTTCACGATGAATGAATCACTTGTGTTTGTTTAGGTTTATGGAATGAGATATTAAGCTGTGAAACTAATTTCAATTGAAGTTATCCAAGGATATATGTATTTTTAATCGAAATTAAAAACAATGCTTTGATCTCGAAATAAAAAGTTTTAGTTTGTATAATTTGTTATTTCTGTTAATTATTTATTTAAGTACTTTTCCATTATAGCGCATTTTTAAGAAAAGCTTGGCGCGATTCTGGCATCAGAAAGTGAGATATGTTGCGAAAATATATAAACAGCTATGAAAACAAATCTGACGAACTTTTATCTTTGGGTACAGATGTCATATTCGCCCCATATTGGCGCGATTTTTTTCGGTTGCCAATTTGGCGAAAACATCAAAAGCATAAACAACATAATCCGGGTTACCACATCAAACAAAATAACGACACTTTGGCGCAAGTTAAGTACCTGTTGCCTATATGATATTGGCGACAGAAAAAAATCGCGCCAATATGGGGCGAATATGACATCTGTTCCTATCTTTGTTTATATATGCACTTATATGCATAAAAAATCGTTTCTAAATATATATATATTTTTATATACAAATTACGGCACAGATTTCAGATATGAACCGGGATACCTGACTGGCATTATTTTGCCTGCTATGGTAACCCGCCTATTGTTTTTTATTTATTAATAATTTTTTTATTTTCTGTTTTTTAATTATATAAACTGCTTTGGGCACAGATGTCATATTCGCCCCCATATTGGCGCAATTTGTTTCGGTTGGTAATTTGGCGAAAACATCAACAGCATAAACAACATAATCCGGGTTACCACATCAAGCAAAATAACGACACTTTGGCGCCAGTTAAGTACCCGTTGCGTATATGACATTGGCGTCAGAAAAAAATCGCGCCAATATGGGGCGAATATGACATCTGTGCCCTGCTTTGTTCTATAGTTATTATTCAAACTTTTATTTATTTTTAGTTATTTCCTTTTCAAAATGATAGCAAATAATTGAAAAATATATAAGTAACTGGTATTCGAAAGCGAGATTTCTGCCAAATTGGCGTCATAGAAAAATCACGCCAACCCCCATGCGTATATGACATGTGCGCAAAAATTACTTCTGTTTCTTTATAAAAATGGGTAAATAGCTTTTATATATTAAATTGTCGGCACAGATGTCATATACGCCCATGTTGGCGCGATTTTATTTTTTATTTTATTTATTTTTTTGACGCCGATGTCATATACGCACCGGGTACTTAAATGGCGCCAAAGTGTCGTTATTTTGCTTGTAATGGTAACCCGAATGTTGTTTATGCAGTTGATGTTTTCGCCAAATTGGCGTCGGAAATAAATCGCGCTAATGTGGGGCGTATATGACATCTGTGCCAAATTGTATGCATATGGAAAAAATTGCTTGTGAGTATGAAGCAGTAAATAGGTTGTCAGAAAATACGTTGGCAAACTTCTTTCTCGCCAAGAAACTTTTCTCCGAAGTATTGTACATAAGCAATGATTGCTAGAAATGCATTTTTAATTATGATATGCGCTTTTATGTTTCATTATATTTATGCATACTATACTGTGTGTATAAATGCTACAGTTCATATGCAGGGCTACACAAAAGAATTCGTAAGCGTTACTGAGTGTGAGAGTAAATTGCTTAAAGGTGGATTTTAAAGGAGTTATGCATTTTTACGCTGAACTGCATTTAGTTTCCTAAGAAATGTTTGTGGAATATAGATAAAATGATATACAGGGTCACGCAAAGAATTGGATATATAACCGTCTATGGATGATAATATCTGGAAATGGGATTTCAGTAGTTTTAAGAGTAGTTTAAATTAAATTTTAACTAAATAGTGGCATGTAATAACGGTACTATTGGCTATGAACGGTAACTGCTGAAATCAATTTTTAAGTTTTTTTATGCGTTTTCTAAAATGTTTACTTAGTTATCTTGGTACTTCTTAGTTATCCCGTCGACCAAATTACTGTCGCCAAATTGTAAGATTAATTGCCAATAATGGTTGCCATTAATTAATTAATTAATTAAATGCCAATAATGGCCAATAAAACCATTAATTCGACGTTTTATTTGTATTTTTATTAATGTTTTACTATTGATTTGGCAATTTATATAATTTGGCGAAATTGGTCGACGGGATATGTAAGAAGTAACGTTATCTTATTTACCTTATTTCCCTAAATAACGAAGTTTTGTTAAAGCATTCAGGATGTGTTGGAAAGAGTTTCAGATTCTATGCTTAACGCATGATTTTTCTTTCTTCTTTAGTCTTATTTTGCATTTATTTTATTCTTAATTTTATAGTCTTATACTGCTTTACAGAAACTTTGGCACAGTTGTCATATACGTTATCATATATTGACGCGATTTTTTTTCCGACGCTAATTTGGCGAAAACATCAACAGCATAAACAACAACATCCGGATTACCATATCAAGCAAAATTACGACACTTTGGCGCCAGTTAAGTACCCGTTGTGTATATGACATTGGCGTCAGAAAAAAATCGCGCCAATATGGGGCGTATATGATATCTGTGCCCTCCCCTTGCATATAGTACAAACTATAACACGGATAGCGCAAAATAATAGACAGTTTGGTACTTTTCCACTGTAGGGGCTTTGGCATTTTTTTTTTTAAAGCTTGGTGTAATTTGGGCATCAGAAAGTGAGATTTGGGTACTTTTCCGTTATGCGGACACCATTGTCGCCAAGCGTAATAGTTGGCGCAAAATCGTGAATTGAAGCATTTGAAAAATAAAAGAAAACCCTTGTCGATACTAAAGTGAGCATTTAAAAAATATAACAATTTAAAATTCCAGACTTTTACAAACTATTTCATCAAATCACAAATATATACTTAAAATAAGTGAACAAATAACTGCTATAAAATAAAGCAATAAAATAAAACTCATATTAAACTGCTGGCATAAAATTACAAATATCTTTTAGCATTTTGAAATAATTGGCGCATTAGCATACATTTTGGCATGGTGTCCGTATAACGGAAAAATATCGAGATTTGTTGTCAAATCATATAAAAAGCTATGAAAACAAATTTGATGAGCGTTTTTGTTTGTTTTATATGTATATTATTGATGTTTTTATGTACAAATTACATCTGTTTCTGTATAAAATTAGAGAAACGGCTTTTTTATGTTAAATAAATCATATAAATATCGAAAAAAATGCGTGTGTATATAAAATGAAACAGTGCGAATAGGTTCCCGGAAAATATGTTACCAAATTTCTTTTTTCGCCAAGGCACCTATACTGGAAAAGTACCTAAAGCACATTAAAATCGCGCAGTTAGGAGCTCACACAGTACACCGTTGTCTATTGGCGGTTATTTTATTAGTAACATCGGGAGAAAGATGTAAAGATGTACTTTAAATTCTCACCCATAGATTTCGAAAAAATATCTTAAAAGAGTGGAGTTTAAATTAAATTTCGGTGACCTCCATTATGAAAGATTAATGGTTTTAAATGGGAATTTCGCCAAATTAGCCAGCTATCGCCAAGTTGGCTAACATTTGGCGCTACTGTGGTAACCCTGCATTAATATTTTTCAACAATTACTCATTTTAATGAGGCGGTCCTACCGGAATAGTGAGGGACACACACAGACTTGGATTTTATATATATATATATATATATATATATATATATATATATCAATTTTGAACGGAGGGTGGTTTCGGGGTCTGGGGGTCATGATCGATGAAAATATACCAAAATTTTTTGAAATCGCTTTCCTCCGAACGGCTGCAATAGGTAGTTTTTTGTAAAGAAAGCTACCTAATATAGCCTATGCTCTAAGTTGGACTAAGGGGCTGTGCATATATAACGTTATCATTTTAGGGGGGAGGGGGAGTCTGGTAAATGATATCGTTAGATATCTCTAGGGGGAGGGGGAGTTCGTCTTTTGATATCGTTATCATTTTTTATCCAACCAAAATTTTCTCTTTTTATTTATAACTTGGCTTTTACATCAAAATAGAATGTTATCTTTTTTTAGTCTGTTATCTATTTTTATGAAAATGCAAAATTATTATTAAAATAATTAAATGATTATAAAATTATTTAATTCCAAATTTCCTATTTCTTCTGTTATATGTGTATGTGTATATAATTCGCTGTTCGAGAAACCATATGCGATGTATGTTTCAAATGATACCTGTGTTTACTAGTAAATAAAAGAGAAATAATGTTGTCTACCTGTTTTGGTGATAAGAAGCTCTGCCCCCCCCCCCCGCCCTGTGAGTGGCAAGTGCAAGAAAACATTATTACTGTTGGATGTATTATGTAACAAAAAGCTATTATAAAATACTTTTAAATAGTAACTTATTCTTTTAAGTGTTATTTGATAAAAAGTTATTTCATATATAAAGTGATATTTAGAGTTCTCTTCATTTGAATCAATGAAGTATGCGAAAAATACATGTATCCATATATTTGTATATCACTCCAAGGAAAAGAAAAAAAATTAAAAAATGAAAAGAATTTTTAGACATTGATAACGATATCATTACGGGGGGGGGGGGGATTCGAGGGATGATAACGTATTATATCGTAAGGGGGGGAGGGGTCCAAAATTGCCAAAAAAGTGATAACGTTATATATGCACAGCCCCTAACACCATCATTTTGATACCATTACTTTTGAAATCGGTTCGGTAGCTCCAGAGATTACCTCTAACAAACAAACAATTTTTACTTCTTTATAATATTAGTATAGATAACATTGATTTTGTAGATATCCTCAAAATTCTTGCGCGGTATAACATTAACCATGTAAAGTGGCATTGGATGCCCTGTTTTTTGATTTTTTAGCATGGCACCCCTTGTGGCAGTAAACCCATGCTCTTTAAAGCTTTCTTCAATTAATTTAATGTCGGTATAACAGGTAAGGCCCCTAATGCAGATTTTTTTAGGTCTTAACTCCCTAGGGTCAAGAGTAGTATATTTCTTTTGATTTTCGTCTAATCATCTTTGGGTGAAACCAAAAATACTTGTGCTTTTCATGTCCAAAACTTTAATATTTTTTTTTCTCATTTAATATACAAAGAAATTCCAAATTTTTTATGCCATATTTTAGAAAAAACTATTCTTAACTGGTATAAAGTTTGTTCTAGTCAATTTTATTGCATTTATTGCACAATTTATGCAATTTATCCATTCTTAGCCATGAAAATTAGCTGTCCAAATGACTAGAGATACAAATTTAAACAGACTACAATTCTAAGTATTATGAACAACACAATATTTATCTGTTTTTATTTAAGTAACAGATATAGTAATTTAATAAATTTGTACTAATGAATTAAGATATGTATTTTGTAACTGCATAAGTTTAATTTAACATTTGTCCATGAAAATGAAACCTCTGTTACTTTATTTACATTTAGCAGAATAAATAATAAAAATTTTGTCCAACAAAGGGCGCTACTAAGCTGTATTGCTCAAAGAACTTTCTACAATAGAAGTCAAGTACCATTTTCACTTTGTCTGCCACATGTTTAGAGTATAGAGCAGTATTATGAAGTTCTAAGGTGAGTGTGTTTTCTCTTTGAAACTTCTGTTACTCCAATTTTAGGTTTAAATATTGTTTTAAAAATAAAATTTCTCTTTAAATCACAAAACACTAAGTAAAATAAGTTTATATAAATAACATAGTTATTTTTTTTATAATATTATTTTTTAAGAAAAAAATTGTTTTTTGCTTAAATGTAACCTCTGTTACAACTTTTTCAACAGATGTTACATACAAATAACAGAGGTTGCATCCCAGAATATACATTTTTTATGGTACTTATTGTCATTCTTATTACTTATTTATATTTATTTTTAAGTATAAGTATAGCAGTAGCATGTATTATTTATTTGTGGTATTTTCCAGATCTAAAAATTTCTCCTAAGAAAACAAGTTTAAGCTAGCGTCGTCCAATTGTTGTCAATTTCGATGTAAAAAGGGTTAACAGTTTTTTTTTTTTTTTTTTTTTTTTTTTTTTTTTTTTTTTGAGTTACCAGAATTCTAGACGGTATTATCACTTACACTAGGCTGTTAACTATTAATATAATTAATAATAAAACTAAAATAAAAAAATATTAATTTTTTTTCTGCTAGAGTGAGAGGAAAAGGGTAACATAAAAAATAAATAAATAAACGGCAAATACAAAAAAGCTTAGTTTTGTCGGTTAAAAATTTAAAATAAAATTAAATAAATTAATAATTGCATTATTACATAAAATTAAAAGTAATCATCTTATTACAAAGAAAGTAAGTTTCAATAAAATTACCTTACAAAAATCGTTTTCAAGGGGTGAGAAGACTTAAAAAAAAAAAATGCAAGCAATAATTATAGAAAAAAAAGAAAAAAAAATTAAGTGGTCGGTGGAGTTTTCTGAAAACAAAATATTTTTCATAGCACGCCTAGTTACCAAATCACTGTTGTTTTCTCAATATTTATAATGGTAAAGTAATTTATGAAAACAAATTTATAAGACGCAACTTTGTATTATAAAAATAATAAGAAAAATTAAATATTTGTGTTTGAATAAATATATGTCATTTCTGAATTATTAAAGAAGAGGGTGTGGAGGGTTGTTTGGGGGAAATATTTACATATAATAGCTTATAAGTGTCTAATTGAATTATTGAAGACATTTATTATTAATCTAATTCGTAAGAAAGGGAAAAAAAAGCACAGTTTTTTAAATTATTTAATTAATGATAATTTAAAGGTTAAAAAATGTATGAAAACAACCAAAAAATACTTAGTTTATAGTATATATAAAATAACTAATATTAATAACAAATAACAAAAGTTAAAAAATCCATTCTGTTAAATAATAATTATAATTATAATTAATAAAAGACAATGTCCCCTGTGAAATTCTATACATTGTTCAATCAAATTTTTAGCTCGCTCTTATCTCATTATCACGAGTTATAAAAGTTTAATATTACAGACTGGTTATATTCAGCTTTTTATAAAATTTTGGTGGTGGTGATGAAATTATGCGGATAACACATTGTGAAACGTGAAAATACGTCTTTTGGATTAATATATAGTTCCGCCCACGGGCGGTACTTTTGCATTTTATGTGTTACATTATTTCTAAAGAAAATCTCAAAATTCGTATTTTTACAATTAGAGTACTATGCACATGAATAGTTCGATTAGAAACAATATTATTATTATATACATTTATTTATAATATAAACACGAACAGAAAAAATCTTTTTGTTAAGTAATGAGCATAACGCCTATGGGCGGAGGTTTCTGTTTCACAAGACGAAAACTATCCGTCTACAATGTGTTAAGGCTGTTCTCAACTGCTCTGCTCAACAAGCGCAAAACGTTTTGACACATTTACAAATTCATTTTTCAGCAGAAAGATACAAAATTGCAAGGCCTGAATATGGAAGCGATTTGGAATCGAACTGTGTTTTCCATTTTTTGATCAATCAATTACCTATTGAGTTATAAGCAATTTTGAACACGTGACACGGTATTTTTCTCTCCTTACTGACTTGATTTTCTTCTTTCGTTCGGAAGTTCGGTTCTAAATGCCAACTGTGACTGTATTTTCTGAAAGATCTATTGCGTTTACAGGAAAACGGAAAAAAAAAACAGTTCGATGACATAGTTTCTGAATAACAACACCTTCTAGTTTAGTGCGTTTCCGAAGAAAGATTAATTTAAAGTTATGTCAGAAAGTTTACCCTTTGGATTTGAGAACAGACTTAAATGAATAGACAAAAGATTCCTTAAAAATAAGATAATGATGGCGGTTGATATTTCATATTTAATAATAGTTACTATAACAGGGAATCAAATTTGTTATCAGCGTGAAACATACAAAAATATTTTACTATGGTTATTAATATTATTATTATTTGTACTTAATGATATTAAAGTAATGATGGTCTTAACTATTTTCTTCACATTCCGCTAACATAATTTATTAATATCAGAACTTTGACATAAAATAAACAAATCATTCAGTTTCCATCAAAGTCAATTTACTCTTTCCGGGAATCAGAACCAATTTTGATTGTTTCTATTTCGGAGAGAACGTATAAAAAGCATAGTAATTCACTGATAATTACTATTTAGAACGCCAAAAAAATCGATAAGCTGCTATATTAAGGAATAGATAACAGCTTAGGTAAGGAATTTTTCCTCTGTATAGGATTCAGTGTTTTTCTAAAAAATATTTTTCGTGGTAGGTTACGTTAATATGTGTAGTAGAAATTAAAAATATATACTACTGTTTGGGAACAGTCGTACTGAAAAAAAAAAGCACAGTGTCTCACTTTAACGAAAACTTCCGTATTTTAAATCTCACACCAGTAAATCTTAGAAGTAAATCTAGAAGCATGAAATAAGCAATTACTGCATGTTGAAAGGTTTTTCACGATTGATCCTGTCGTGTCTAGCCTTTAAGGCTGGATCGATACCGTTAATATGAAATCCTCACGTTTTGGTCATTTGATCACCATTAGTGCGACTAGCGTCTCATTTCTAGAGTAGCGGATGGGGACAGCTTAATGCAACAATGTTAAAGTAGCGCCTGCGTAATAGAAGAAGGGAGAAGGAAATCTCGTAGGGATTTTTCTAAACTGAAGCAAGGAAAAAAGTAAGCTTTTGCAATACGACTGGCGCCACCTATCCAGAATATTTGAAAATAATATTAAAACGAAATCTTTAGATCATAATCTTTCCAACATTGTAGTAAGAAGTATATAAATAAGTAAACAAATATCGACAATTTTCACTGTTAAAATTTAAAAGCAGTTCATTTTTTATGTCATACTAATGTCATTTAATATTTAACGCATTACATATAAATGAATTGACAGGGATATGTATGTGGCGTTTTAGCAGCTTTAAGGATATAGCAAATTGGTCACCAAAGAGATATAATAAAATTATTGTCAGTCAAGGCTTTAGAAAACAATAAATATGACTTAACTAACATATACTTCTATAATTAAAATATACATAATTTTAAACTTGTTCCTTAAGTATAATTATGTATATGTAACATATTATTATATGTAGTACATCAATGTAGCCTTTTTTTTTTTTTTTTTTTTTTTTTTTTTTAAAGATTTAAACGCTATAACAATTTGTTTTCTTTATGTTCTTAATTTATTTGTTTTCCCTATGTTCTTGATTTAAAATGTTTCTTTGTTTTATAATAATAATATAAAAAAAAAATCTCAATTGAGAGGGTACAGTTTTTTTAAAATTATTATTACATTAAACTAAACATATTTTAATTTTATGATTATTTCAGTTCCTATTTTATAGAAAATATATAATGAGAGCATCTCATAATCTTTTTAACATTAGAATATTAATAATTATAATGCGTTCTCTTCAAGTATTAACATCCTAATTTATAATAATAAAAGTAGGAGAAAAATAAAATATAAACACACAATAAAATGTAAAACACATGGTCTGTGGGATAAGTAACAAGTACAAATGAACATCAACACCAACAAAACAACGTGCCGAAGCCGGCTACGGCTAGTGATTTTTTAATTTTTTCCCCATAGCTTTATGCAGTCGAAGTTTTAACATTGTTGCATTAAGCTGTCCCTATCCGCTACTCATTTCTAGATGGTTCTGAAGTAGCGGATGGGGACAGCTTAATGCAACAATGTTAAAAAAGCGCCTGCCCCCTAGAAGAAGGGAGAAGGAAATCTCGTAGGGATTTCTTCATACCTGGTTCGAAGCACAAGAAAAAAAAAAAAATAAAATAATAATAATAATAAGCTTTTGCTTTTTTACTGGCGCCACCTACCAAAAATATTTGAAAATAATATTAAAAACGAAATCTTTAGAACATAATCTTTCCAACATTGTAGTAAGAAATGTTTAAATAAGTAAACAAATATCTACAACTTTTACTTTTAAAATTTAAAAGCAGTTCATCTTAATTAACTCATTTCATATAAATAAATTGATAGGGATGTGTATGTGGCGTTCTTACAGCTTTAAGAAAATTAGTTTCGAAGGGATACAATAAAATTGTTATTTCTTATATTCAGCTAAATCTTTTGACTCCACTGTCAGTCAAGGCTTTAGAAAACAGTAAATATGATTTTACTAACATACACTTCTATAATTAAAATATACATAATTTCATACTTGTTCCCTAAGTATAATTGTGTATATGAAACTATTATTATAGATAATATGTCAATGTGGCTTAATTTTTTTCCCTTACTTTAGAAAGATTTAAAAGCTATTACTATTTGCTTTCTCTTTGTTCCTAATTTAACATCTTTCTTTGTTAAAAAAAAAAAAAAAAATCCCAATTGAGAGAGCACAGTTCAATTTTTTTTTAAATTATTACATTGAACTAAACATATTTTAAATTTATGATTCTTTCAGTTCCTATTTTATAGCAAATGTATAATGAGAGCATCTCATAAACTTTTTAACATTAGAATATTAATCGTTATAATGCATTCTCTTCAAGTATTAACATCTTAAATTATAATAAAAATATGACAAAAATAAAATATAAACACACAATGAAATATAAAACACATGGATAATTAAAGTACCGAGTACAAACGAACACCAACACAATCAAAACACGAGCGTCTGGGGAGAGAACGACTGCTAACAGTAGAACATAGAAAAAATTCCCCTTCCCTTTCAGCTATGGAGAAAAGGGGAAAAACTACTGCGTTCTTCCCTCAGCTTTATGTAGCTTTCCCCTTCGCTTCGCGCGATTTCACAAACCATCACGTGTAGCGCGATTAAGCACAATATTGAATGGTGATTGGCTGCAAGATAGTTACGTACTTGTTGGAGGAGGAGTTAAATGATATCAATTCAATAAACAAGTAAATGAGGACTTTGTTTAAGGTTTGAAAGCAAATAATTCTGCTGAAAGTTTTGTTGATCTTTATTGAATTAATTAAGTTAATAAATGGTTTTTGTTTGCCATATATAAAAAGTATTTACTAACTGATAATAAAGATTACTTACTATCAGTTGCTTTGTAATTTTTAATTGGCAATTAGATAATTAAATTAAATATAATTACAATTTATGAGTTATAATTAAGTTAAACAAAATTTCATTTTGAGTAAATTACAATAATATAATACACTTTTAAAATATTTTTTTTTAATTCATATGAACTATTTTTTTAATAATAGTACATCGATGAACATTTATTAAAATGCAATAACTCCTAAACTTACATGAATCATATTTTTATGTTAGAACTTTAGAAGTAGATAAATATCAAATTAATAGAAATAATTTATTAGTTTTCATCTTTTAAATTAATTTTATTTATATATATATGTATAATTAATGAATTTAAATATCAATATTGATATTTAATAATATATATTTAATATTAAAGTATTAATATTTAAATATATATAATTATATTAATTACTATTTTTGTTAAGCATGTATAAATAATATTAATTAATATTTTTATTTAAATATATAATTACTGTTAATAAGTGCCATTATTTAAATATATACTTAGTATTAATAAATATTATTATTTAAATATATAATTAACATTTTCGTTTTCGTTTAGTTGTTTGTTATACATTCTCTTCAATTTTCAGTGATTAGTTAGCAATACATAAATTATGAAAAAAAAAGCAATCTATGTTAAAGAATAACTGTAGACATAGCTCGAAGAATGATCTTTTATTTTGGATGATACACTTTGTACAAGCCCAAACTTTACATGTATGAATTACGTGTAAAATCAAACTAAATGAATACAAATTAAAGAAAACCTACAATGGCATCATATAGCAGCTTTTATAAATAATAAAAGAAAATATATAAATATACTCAATAAATAATAATAAATATAGTTATCATTATCTGATTTTGGAAAAAAAATTGTGGGGAGATGGGGGGGGGGGGTGTAATTAGCTGCTTATTTTAAAATCACAGCATACATACATACATATATATATATATGTGTATATTTATTTATTTAATATAACAATTAACTTCTGTTTAGCTAAATAGCTCAGCTGGACTAAAATTTCAGGACTATTACTCAATATGTATTAATTCTGTAATTTGGGCCTTCATCAATACTAAGGTTTAAAACTTTATTGGCAATTTTACCATTATCTGAAAATGATATTCAATTTACAATGTTATTTTCTATGAAGGACCATGTAAGAGAAATAAAAACTTAGTGAAAAGAGTTTCACGTTTTACTAAAACAGTTCATATAGCTCTTTTTTTATATAAAGTATTTTAATATAATTCAGCTTCGTATTGCCTATTTATTTTTTGTGTTACATTTGACTGGTAGATGGCGTTACCATACATCAAAAGAAGACTGTCATTTAAAATAAATAAAAATAAAATAAGAGTTATGTATTAATGAAGTAAAAAGTACAAGTTGCCTAAAAAACTTGTTTTAAACAAATATTATTAAAATGAAAATTTTAAATATTGAGTTAAATTAAAAAAAAAAAATCAATCCTCAGTTTATAAAAAATTACTCCTAAATTCTCGTATCTTCTATTTATTTTATAAATTATTCTTTTTGAATGTTAATTTTCCGGACAGAGGGCGCCACTACACAATTTATGGAGTATTTATTATATTATTAAATATTCCTGGTTTCATGCTTTTTACATCATTTAATTACTGAATAAGTTTTATTTCAGTTATATTTTTCTCTGGATCCATGCAATTTTTGCAAGATTTTAATCGTGAGAAAATAATACTAATAATTAAAATATATTTCAAAAATTAAACATTTGTGTGACAAATTTCGTGTTTTACGCACTCTTTATTTAAGATGATGAAGCAAATAGTTGTTTAATAAACCTTAATTTAAAAAAAAAAATTAAAAAAAAAACAGAAATATAAAATAAAACTATATGTAAAAACTTCATTGCTTAAGTATATATTAATTTTATGCAGTAAATTTTTGCAATAATTTTATGCACAGTTAAAAAAGGTTTTAATAGACTAATAATTTTATTTTTTATAATGATCTCAATTATGATGATCGGAAAACAATAAACATTTAGAAAGCCACATGTTTCAGTTGTGGTTTCATGTTTAACTCTAGCTAATTCTCAAAAATAAGATAAATAATAATAATAATAATAATAATAATAATAATAAAGGTAAGTATGTTAATTTTATTTAAAAGTTGGAAGTAATAAATGTTAAAAAATATAATAAAGTATAAATAAAATAGACAAAAAAATATTATTTATGTTTTAACTTGCTATAAATTGAAATTATCCCCCCGCCCCTGCTCTTTTAAGTCTTAATACTTTATTGTTTAATTTGTATGGTTGTAATCATTCGACTGACAATATCGTAATTTATTCTATATTAAATTTATAAGGAATAAATAATAATTGTACGCAAATAATTGCGCTATATTATTTACAGTGATAGCGTTTAATTCTATAGCATACGATGATAGCCTATTTATTAATCATAGGATTAAATGCTTTATTATTAAAGAATGTTAAATTAATATATTATTATTATTATTTTTTTTAAAATGGAGTAAATTAATTGATTTTATCATATTGCAGTAAGTGTAATTAAAATTAAGCTGAAGATTGGATTGGATTGGCGCGGGGGGGGGGGGATAAAATTTAAACAACTGCAAAGGTCTTTTAAATATGAAACGCACTAAGCAACCATCAGGTTATTCTTATTAGATTTAGACGGTTAAATTATTACATTAGACCTTAATTAACCCTTTGATGGTCACGACCGCATATCCGCGGTCAAAATAAAGTCCTTCTAAAGCGTTATGGCCGCGAATAGGCGCCCAGAAATTTCTACTTTAAAAGCGTTATGAACGCGTATAGACGGTCGGCATTTGTTATCTCTAAATGGTCAACGTCGCGTATACGCGTTTGTGCTTCCCCCCATTTTTGGAGACTGGAAGTTAAAGAAGGCGTTTTTCAACCACACCTTCCTTCCACTACATAATAGGCGTAGACTATTTGTCAAGTAGTTTATTGTAGTCGAATGCTTTAGAGATTTGGTTGAAAAATGCCTTAGAGAATTAAGTTTTTGGTAAATGATTAAGAATGGCATTACATTTCAAAACAGATACTAAGGTGAATTGAAAGAATATATACAGTAAATGAGTTATAGTTTCTTTGAGTGGAACTAGACAAATTCGCAGAATATTAGTGTTTACATGTTTTATTTTATTATATTTTCCATAAAATTATATTTCACTATAATTATTATTATTATTTTAAAACATTTACCATGTTGCATTTATTATTTGAATGAATACATGCGTTCTTTTCTTTTTATTTTCTTTTTTAAAAGTATTTCAATGTTTTTCATTTACTAAATACTTAAAAGTGTTTTTTTAATTTCTTATTTTTTATTTGCATCACTTTTGCAGCGCAATAATAATTAAAATATCAAAAACCCAAATTCATATTACACTTAAAAAAATATTTTCTAATTTATAATTGCTGCTCAAATTTCATTCAAATTCAAGTGTAACTTTAAAACTATACCGTGAAACCTGTCTATAACGATTCTGAAGGGATCAGAAAAGGCATCGATATGGACAAGTTATCATTATACACTGCTTCAAGACTGTTAATTGATTTAAAGTACGTAATAGAATGATTATTATATAGAGAGGGATTTTTAGTTTTACTTTTTAAAGTTATCTAATTAAATAATGAAATTTAATTATTTTATTATCCATAATAGAAATTATAAACCCATAATAGGATTTTTTAATTAATATGTAAAGAATGTACAATATAAATAAATCTAATAGAAACATGTTTTTTTTTTTTTTTACCAGATTTGTAAAAATACATGAACTCGCAATTAAAAAAAAAGAATGGGATTTATAATTTTCACTATTAAAAAGGAAAAATAAATTGTAGATAGTATTTATTAGTATATGAATTAAAGAAAAATACTTCATGTAAAATAAAATGTAATTAATTGGACGTATAAATGTCGAAGATAAGAAATGAAATATTACTTTTTTTTATTGACAGACATTAGTTGACATTCATAGCATTTTTGTAATGGAAGAAGAAATAAGTATTTTCTCAATTAATTCAAACGCATGTATAGCTGCGATCAAAATTTTACTTTAGTGTAATAACAGGGTGTCTTTATCAGCATTTTCACTGAATATCAATAAAATTAATTAACTAAATTTTAATACTCTTCAATATTTATAGGGTACTTAACTATATCTTGATGTAAGAAAAATGTGCACATATTCCTCTTTTTTAAAAACATTCAGTTAATCACTACGTTTAAAATTGTCATTATAACTGTTGGAAATAGATTAAAAACTTCAAGCAATTAAATATAGTAGAAAGCTTTATTAACCCTTTGGGGACGAGCAACCGGTATACGTGCCGCGTAAGGTGATCAGAATCCGTGATTATTCTTACCAGTAAATTTTTATTGTAAATTTTGCCTTATTTAATCCGAGTATTTTTCCCGATTCAATTAGGCAAAAATTTCTGTTTTGAAAAACCGTAGATAAAAGGTTAAAAATTCTGTAAAAGACGCTCGTCCTGAAGGTGTTAAATCCAATTGCTCGCAATAATCTGCAGTGCTTATTTAACATTTTTCTGGGTAGTGATAGATAATATTTATGATAGCGACTCTTCCTTGTTTTTACTTATATTAATAAATAAATAAATAAAAATTTGTGCACTTCTTTATGTATGTTGTTTTAATTGCATCCAACCTTTTTATATTTTTGAATAACTTGATACTTGTACCGTGCATTGGTGTCTTTATAAGCAGTATATAATCGCAGGTTTAGCATTATTGCAGCGAATATTTGCTTAATATGAAAAAGAGTTTTTTTTCCCCCTTTGAAAGAGTTGGGGAGTAATCGAAAAAACATTCTCATGGTGTGGGTTCAATATAACGAACTCCTGGGGAGTAATCGAAAAACCATTCTCATGGTGTGGGTTCAATATAACGAACTCCTGTATGGAGCTCTTACATTATACCAACTAACTAAAAGAGTCCCAAATCATGTTTATTCTCACAGTTCCACTCAAAAGAAGTTGGGAACGTATCCCTAAATATTCTTTTGAAGCTACATCCACCCCCCCCCGCCCCCCTCACAGTCTGATATCTGCAGATATCAGTATTTTTTACCTAATCATTTTACTAAATCATTATAGTCTCTATTGTTACAATTTTGAGACGGTAATGACTAAATACAATCGAGTCGAACAAACATTTACATTTGAAAGTTTCTATGGATTTTCTTTGATGGATTTCCTATTGTTATCTACTTTCATTTTCCTATTTTTTTCACAAGTCATCGGATGTGGAAGGAGAGAGGTGGGGTGTAGAGAATTCCAAACTTGAACAGAGACTGTATGGACCTAACTTTTGCAATCTGTGGGTGACATCGAAATATTACTTGTAAGTGAAACTGGAATTCTCGGAAAGTTATAATTGACAGAACTTCCCCTACTTTGTAAAGATTATTTGTAAAAATGATTTGTAAAGAAAACAAGTTCAGAGGAATAATACAACTTCCAAATGATGGACATTTATAAGAGGCTGCGTATTGTTCTCAATGTCACATATTTATTCAAAAGATTACCTTAGTCTTAAAAAAAATAGTATTTTTTCATAAATAATTATTATTCAGATTTCTTAAATTATCAATCTTGCACAGTGTAACATAAAAAATTGATGATATAAAAATAAAGAAAGACATATTGTTTTTTCGTTATCTTTTTGGTTTCATATCAGAGATCTGACAATATTGCCCCTCCCCCTTCCCCCACCACCGCCTTAAAAAATTTGTAGCCTATGAATAATTAATATTATGCTTATTTTTATAGTAAAAATTTCATTGCTCGTTTCTGTAGATTTTCGATTTCTACTCCATTCCGCAAACGTGCTTTTACATTAATTTAAAAAAATTTCTATTTTACCAGAATACATTTAACTAATCTCTTTCAATGATTTAGTTGGAAAAAAAAAAAAGTAAAAAAAAAAAAGATGCTTGATATTTTTTATATGCTTGATAGCTCCGATACCTTGAAATCTAGAAATAATTTCTCCGGGTAAGTATCACGCTAATGATAATTTGTAATTCTAAATTATAACGAATAATTTAGATAATAACTTTTTTGAACTAATGCACTTCATTTTTTATGCTGGAGAAAAATTTACAGAGATTCCACATGGACATATATATATGGAAAAATAATACTATTTGTTTAAAAATTAAAATTAAAAATATCTTGACAAGGAATATAAAAATTGGTTTCATCAAAGTATTCCAAATCTTTAAAAAATGAAAAGAAGAACAAACGATAAAACGTAAAAATGATATAAAGAGACGAAGTGACAGTTGATTTTTTTTTCTTTTTACAATTTTTTTTCTTTTTCCTTTTTTTTTTTCTTTTTCTTTCTTTTTTTTTTTTTTTTTTTAAATTTCTCTAGAGAACTTTGAAAAAATCATTGAATCTTACGGTTTTTAACATAAGAAATAAACGTATAAGAAATGTTAAATGAGCAGTTTCCGAATTTATTAAAAATGGAACTTAATTTCAGTCTAGTCGAATCATTTGTTATCAGATTGGAATGGCAATGTCGTCAAAATGGCGTTTTATTTAAGGTAGTTCTCTAATTCCCTAGTTCAACAACGAGACGCCACACCAGTGGTCAAGAGGTTCTGCTCTCAAAGCTGGTAGAGGGCCCCACCAGTGGCCGAGAGGTTCTGCTCTCGAAGATGGTAGACGGGAGGTGCTGTGTTCGATCCCAATCGCGCCCGTCGGCCTAATCGTTCGGAGTTTTCGTGGTTTTCTTCGAGCCGTGGATTTTCCATGCGTAAATACGGATTAGGTTCCCTTAGAAAGACCCCCACGGAGGGCACCCCCCCCGGGCCTATATCCCTCGTGAAGATAATCGGCCGTCAAAAATCAACCCAAACCAAAGCTGGTAGACGGGAGGTGCTGTGTTCGAACCCAATCGCGCTCGTCTGCTTAATCGTTTGGAGTTTTCCGCGATTTTCTTCGAACCCTGCATTTCCTTGCGTAAATACGGGTTAGGTTTCCTTAGAAAATCTCCCACTGAGGGCAGCTCCCCATTCGGGCCTATCCTTCCTCGTCATGTAGATAATTAACCATCAACATCGAGACATTTTCGGACTCCTTTTTAAACGTAAAGGCAAAAAAATGACAGACTAGACTATTGAAGTGGTTTGAAATCAAATAAAGTTTTCCCTTTAATTCGAGTTTTTTACTTGAATGAATACTAATTCAATGATAACTTTCATGTAAAAGTCTTTTATTTATTTTTTTTTTCTACTTACCCATCTTCACACACACACATAAAAAAAAAAAAACTGTAAAAGTAGTTTTGGGTGAAAAACAAATTAATTTTTTAAACTTTAATGTATGATTTTTTCAGGGCCGAAACTAGCCTTTTTTGCACCCGGGGCAAGCATGGATTTTGCGCCTCCCCCTCTTCCGCAAAGTATATTTACAAAGAGAATTTTACTAATTTTCTAATAGCCGATTTATTCTAAAATTTAAAATATGTAATACTCAACTACGTAATCTACAATGGCGGATCCAAGGGAGGAGGTCACGGGAGTCATGAGTCCTCTCTGAACACCAACAAAAATATTCTAAAGATCTTTTTTAAAATGAAATATACAGTTAGAGTCCCGATTATCCGAGTCCTGTTTAACCGAGTTTCCGCTTTCACCGAGTTATTTTCTTCTGATGGACTGATGTCTTCTATTATTATGAAACAGTCATTATAAATGAAGTGTTAGGTGACGATGAAAGAGCAGCCGTAAGTATAACTTTTTTTGAAAAAAAAAATTATGGCCATTTTTTTCTTTCCATTCTGACCAGAAAATCTGAGTTCTAACTTTTTACGGCTGCTCTTTCATCTTCACCTAACACTTCATTTATAATGACTGTTTCATAATAACAGAAGCCATCAGTCCATCAGAAGAAAATGATCCATTCCAAAGGTAGAATCCTTCATTTGGCGCCCCTTTGTTCTGGTGCCCGGGGCACACGCCCCCTTAGTTTCGGCCCTGGATTTTTTAATCAATAAATTACTTATCGAGTTGTCAGCGAATTTTGCGTGTGACAAGTTTTTTTCCCTTTACCGCGTTGCCGCCACGGAAATTCGGTTCAAAACGCACACTTTCACAGTATTTTCTGAAAGATCCTTTAACAAACAATAGAAAACGCAATTTAATGACATGATTTCTGAATAGGAACATGTCCATTTCATGCGTTTCCAAACATGAATAAATTTAGGAATGTGTCAGGAAGTAGCTCTTTTGAATTTGAGGACAGTGCTCTCTCATAAGCGGCTAAGAGGTTTTGCTCTCAAAAAGAGTGATGTCAACACAGATTGAATTTAATACTCACAAAAAATTTCTCCTAGTGAAAGTGACATTTCAAAATCAAATGTTCAAAGCATAAATATTTTATTTTGATTGTGCTATAAGTGGCATTATTTTTTCTCATTATCGTTGCTGCCAGTATATTTAAATGTCATATAATTTTAAAATGCAATTCTTATGTGAAAATGCATTTTTATCGTCAGTGATATTTTTGTAAGATTAAAATAGCAGGAATTTAATCCATTCAATGCACTTCAATTATTTACCTCAATATAATTTATTTCACGTATATGACTGAAAAGGAAAAAAAAATTGTGAAATAATGCCACTTTTCTAAACCTACACAATTAAATAAATGATTTATTTGTGTATATTTCTGACCAATTCGAAGGATGGGGATTTGGGTGAGGGATTTAAAATTCTTCTCAAAACAGTTAAAATCCATAAGATATGTACAAATTTGGTTTTGTTAAGACGAATAAATAGTGAATAAGACAAATGTAAAGACAAACGCAAACAGGCAAAATCTTTTCAGCTTGCATCTGTTTCAACGATTCCTTGTTTTGTGCAAAATGAATAAAAAATAGAGCGAGGAACAATAGCAATAAATTACATACACATGTATTATGCTTCAATATATATATATATATATATATGACTGAAGAAGGAAATCCTTTTATGAAGCATTGGAAAATCTACGTGCTAAATTGGTTGATATTGTTCATTTTACGAGTAAAAATGACTGAAAACCTTTCGCAGGAGAAGATCCTGGCTGCGTCACTGTGTAAATGTCGCTATTACTGCTGAGCCAAGCATTAAAGACCGGTCACGTGAGTAACAGGTCTAAGACGGACTAGTCTATTCTTCAAAATAGGGCTGAGAGCAATGAAAAGGGAGGTTCCCGTAGTATTGCTTTTGTGGGGAATGGGGAGGAGAATAAATACTACTGGACTAGTTTCGTATTCACTTGTCTTCAAGATTATAGAAAGGATTCTTCTTCTTATCTAATAATAATGCGTTATTTTCTTTTCGATGAAGACGATATCTTCAATCAAAAGAAACATGTTAGGATAATTTAGATATATAAACTTTATTATTTTATTTATAAAATATGAAACATTTTTAAATGGTATAAACACCGCCATGAAAGGTTGTAATTATTCTTTAAGGTGCATTAAAAAAAATAAAAATAAGGATGGAATTTTCAGTTATATAAATAATTTATTTAACAAAAATAATGTTAAGTAAAAAAACTGTCATATTTACTGTATTTTTACGTATGTCATTGTAACTTATTTTTTCTTAAATAAATTAATATTTTAAATATCTATTCCTTAAAGTTAAAGGATACACTTATAAGTATAAATTTCTTATTAAATATGAATACACTGAAATATTTTTTAATCTGTTTACAAATTCAATTTCCTTATACCTATACGGAGACATTTTTATCCGTAAATATGGGGAAATTGCGGCAATTACGCTAGCTCTTTTAGTTGAATGTGATAACGGAATAGTTAAGCAGCCTTTGTCAGCTTCGTTATCACAATATTTTACAATATTATGTAAAATATTTTTGGTTGCACTATGAAAGTGTTTGCCTTTAGAGCTTTTAGATTCTTTTACATTCATTTTATAGAAGTAAAAGCAAATACAAAATCAAAAGGAAAAAGCTTCTTTTCTGAAAATAGAAAACAGAATAAGGCGAGTAAGAAATAACGTTAATAGTACAACAGCCAGTGTGGAAATGACATGTGGTCAGCAGTCCGGTCAGACGGGTTAAGAGAAACCTGAATTTCCTCTCCTCCTAATGCTTCCCTACCTTCGGAAAGGTCCATTATTTTGGCAGTATGCCAAGGTCGGTCTTTAAAAAGTGGCCAAGCAGTATATGGTTAGATTCTATTTTCAGTCAAAAAATCCATTCCATTACCACAACGTGTAAACAAGTAATAAAGTATTTCTCAAAATTCTTAAATGAAATTTAGTATAAAAAAGCAAGCAAAAGAAAAGTATTCGGAAAAAAAGGCAAAAAAAATTTATGCACTTAAATTATTGTTGAAGAGATTATTTGCATGACTAATTTTATATGGATGAAATTCAAAAACAAGATAGTTTTTTTTTCTCTTTACTAATGCAATCATTTTTCTATTTTTTTTATGCTTACTCTTTTCTAGCTCGTCCACCAGGGGTTGCCGGGGGCCGTCGAAAAGTAGCACAATACGAGAAGAAGCCCTTTAAAAATCGTATTAAAAAATAGGAACATTTTTAAAAACGATGTTAGAATTCCGAATAAACTTTTTTGAAACTACAAAACTTAACATAATGGACCAAGATATGTTAACCGGAATTTTTTCACATAGGTAAAAAACTCCCCGTAAAACGTAAAAAAAAAGCAGGGGATATAAATTACTAAAATATTGTGATCGTAATTCTTTTATGACAGTCAAAAAATTTAACTCCGACTTCGAGGTGCATAACTACATATAGAGAGGTACCTTCTTACCAAATTTTGCAGTTCTGCATTCAGCGGTCTCTTCAGAACACATTCGAGAGACACACGCACAAACTTTTTTCCTTATTTATAAATTGTGTAATTTTAGTTAAATATATATTGTAAGATATCTAAAATAAGCCCCTCCGAAAACGCCCCCCCCCCCTCATATATGAGAATTTTTTGAAAGACCCACCATTGGCCGAGATTTTCTGCTCTCAAAGCTGGTAGAAGGGAGGTGGTGGGTTCGAACCCAATCGCGCTCGTCGGTCTAATCGTTCGGAGTTTGCCGTGGTTTTCTTCGAATCTTGAATTTCCTTGCGTAAATACGGTTTAGGATCCCTTAGAAAAACGCCACACGGAGGATACTCCCCCCCCCCCCCCTTCGGGCCTATATCCCTCGTGTTGATAATTGACCGTCATAAACAACACCTTTTTTGAAAAAGTGCCATATATAAGATCTCCCTTCAAGTTTTATTTTCTAACGCTGTCAATCCTTCTTCTTCTTCTTCTTCTTTTTTTTTTTTTTTTTTTTTTTTTTTTTTTTAAATACTGGAAATACTTTAAGTTTTTTGTTTTCTTATCTCCAAATTGAATATATCTTATGCAATTTATTTTTATCTAATCTTTTTACATATAACTGTATCATAGAATGGTCACTAAAATTTAACTCATTTGTGTCGTGAGTCTTTCATTTGGTGAGGAACTATCACAATAGCTTCATCGCCGTGGTGGCGTATGTATGGGTGGTGGTTTATCACAGTGATGTTAAATGTATCGCTGCACATTCTATCCACTTTTTTTTTCGAATGAACATTAATTGGTGCGGGAATATCAGTCACGAACCGGAACAATATTAATCATAATTTCACGAGTCGGAATATCATTCCCGTTTGCTTAGGTACATTTCGCGCCCTGACTTTGTGTTGCTTAACCCTTTGAGGGGGAAGGAATTGCGTTTCTGCAATGTCGAATTTACACTGGAATCTTCAAAAAAGTTTACTGCAAAATAAGGAAAATCAATTTTACGACTTTTTCAACCAAAGTTAGAAAAGTAAAATTTAATTAAAAAATAATTAATAAAATTTAATGAGTATTAAATAATTTAATAAAATGGTATTGTTGATGAGGTTTTCATGTAGGGTGGAATTTAGAAAATATCTATTAAATGTAAAGGGTTCAAAAATAATATTGTGCTTCTCCTAGAATCAGACGTTAAGCTGACTTTCAGGTTGGTATCCTTGGAGAGGTATATCATCCCGAAGCTACAAAATAAATTGTTTAAAAAGAAAAAAAAAAAGAAGAAAAGAAAGAAAAAAATTAAAGTAAATTTAAAGAATATATAACCATCATTTGTTCTAAAATTATTTTACAAATCACATTTTAAAGACAAAAATTTCTATTTTATAAGATATCATAATTAAAAAAAATGAATTTAACTTTATTTTAATATTGAGTTTGAAACTTCTGCATACGAACATCCGTATCTGATCTTAATTAATATCAAATACCATATCGAAAGTCTTAATTAAAAAGGTTAATTTTAGCTTTTTTCTATGATATCAGATCAGTTTATATATATATAATTTACAGTTTATAAATGTTTAGATCTGAAAATTACAATATTTAAATACTAATTTTGGGGCATTCTTTGTGTCATACTTTTATAAGCAAAACATTCTTTTGTTGTTTAAGTAAAAAATAACCATATTTTCCATACATTTTGTTAATGTAAATTTCTTTAGACAGTCTAGTTTCTATGGCACCTCACCTAATTTAAGGATCTGTCTTTTACAGGTATTATTTGATCTGAAATTAAGTTCATTTGATGTCAAGTAAAAAATGTCTCTCATTTTAACTTATAAGTTTTTAGATCTGAAGATTACAATATTTAAAAATTATTTTTCTTTCATTCTACTTGAGTATCGATAAAATAGCATTGGAATCGCGCTCCTTGCTTTTAAATAATTATATTTTCTTATCTTTAAAATTGTCGTATTTAGAAAGTTCTCAATCTAATAAATCTTGCATAACTAATTATTCCTTGTAGGTTTGATTTAATAATAATAATAATAATACTAATGAATCCATATCTGTATTTAACTGATTTAATAATAATAATAATAATAAAATTAATAATAATAATGAATTTATATCTGTATTTAACTGTTTCTGATATCATATTAAAAGATTTTGCTTTAATTAATTTATGATTATAGTGATGATGTATAGTTAATAATTAATTTAATATATCAACACCTTGGATTATAACTCATTTAGATAATGCAAGTTCTTAACGTTTATAGTTTAGAATTTTTGTTTGATAACTTTTAAAAATCGCCTCAGAAATATGTTTCCTTTTCTTATTTGAGTGCAAACAGAAAGATACCTGAAGAATGAGTTCGAAAGGGGGTTAGTTCTGCGGTAGAGGTGGTAATCAATCACTGTCGAAATGAATGTGGGAAGTCTATCCTTTGGAAGCACATTACAATGGACTTTAGTAGGTTACTGTTTGCTAGGATGTACTGAAGGGGGGGAAGGCAGTTTTTGCAGATTCATTGCTAAACGTTTGCCAAACTAAATCATTGACCACTTAGAAACATACAAAGCATTTCCCCGTGAAACCATTTTCGAAGACAAAAATTGCACGCAGCTTAACCGCGAAAGGGTTAATATAATATTAATAGTATTGATTTGTAGTATCCTATTGTCACTATTGATACACAAAACATTAAAAAAAATGTAAATAATAAAAATTATGTCACGCTGTAACAAGTTTGCAAAGAATTTCTTTACTTGTTTATTTTGAAGCTTGTCATATTATAAATTACTTTTCAAATAGTACAAAATATACAAATACTTTAAACAAACTTTTGGGAAGATTTTAGATTTAGTATACAATAAATTTATTTCCAATCTGATTTAGTATACAATGAAATTATATTAATAAACTCATGAGCTTTCTCCTCATTAGATACAGTTGATCTAAGTGTTTTATACTCATTTTCATTTCAAATCTCAACTATAGAAAAAAAACTTTTCTATTATATCAAGAATTTCAGCAGTTTTACGCCGCAAATTTATTTATGTCTTTTATCATATTGCAGTAAATGTAATTAAAAATAATCTGAGAATTGGATTAGATTCGGTTGGTGGGGGTGTATAAAATTAAAACATTTATAAAGGTCTTTTAAATATGAAACGTTCTTTGTTCAATTCATTTTCACTGTTTTCGGAGCGAAAAATAGGACAGAAATGCGAAAAACAGCAGAACTGGAAAATGTTGTCGTTCAAGCGAATTAAACCCCTCCTGTCTTGGTCGATGAACCAATCACCATTCGACACCGCCCCCAATCGCGCTGTGCGTGATGGTTTGTAAAATCGCCCCTTTCGCTTGCATTTGTTATTCGATTATGGAAATTGTTAAAATTATAAACAGCGAAGAATGCTGAATCTTATAATTTGAACAAACAAACAAACAAACAAACAAACAAAAAACATCGGATTTGCAAAAAAATGAAATGTTTAAAAAAAAAAAAAAAAAAATTACAGTAATGGTTGTTATTTATCTGAAAATCTTTGGTTTGATAAATCTGAAAAAAGTATTTTTATAGCTTCCTATTTTATTATTATATTTTAACATATTTTTGTAGCAAAAAAAAAAAAAAGTAGTTTTGTCAATTTTGCAGTATTTTTATAGATAATATATTTATTCGAAAATACCCATCATACCCTACTATTTTTCTTTTGTATGTGAGTGTGTGTGTGAGGGGGGGGGGGGGGGGGGTTAGCTTATGTAAAATTTTACAGTCAAAGGATTTTTGTAACTTTTATACTTTTTTAAAAAGATATTTTATAATATCTTACTGACATATTATTAAATGGTTTTGTGAAGGAAAATGACTTAATAAAGGAAAAATTTAATTGTAATAAGATTTGAAAAGTTAATTTAAAAGTTATTAAGCAGATTTTAAAACAACACTTCTTTTTCATTTCTTACAACATTCTCTTTCGTATTTTTAATTCTATGTGTGCTGTGTATAGCTGTAAGGACCAGATATTCGAATAATTATTATTTAACCCTTTATGCCCCGACGCTACTTTAACGTACCATTAAAATAACTTGATATAAAATATGCATCGATTAGTAGTAGTACATTTTAGAATGAGTTATAGATACTGTACGTTATCTTATTCCAAAAGCATTATGGGTTGAACCAAACAAAACAATTTTTAAAAGAATGATTTTTTTTTTTCATTTGCATCTCTTCAGCTTTCTTGACGTTGAAAGTTTGAGGGTGAAAAGTTTCAGTTCGGAATTATTTCTAAATTTCTATTGTAAGAGCATTACACTTGTACATTTCCTAATTCTATAAAATACTTAAAAAAATATTTAAAATAAAAGATTTGAATGAAGTTATAAATATTTCACAAAATTCAGTTAAATACAAATTTAATTAACCCTAGAACTACCGGAAATTTTACTCAAGTTTTATAAAAACATTCTACACCAGAATTTTTACTTAAAACTATTTAATTTGTTTATTTAACTTATTATTGTCTGATTTATACATTTAGTTTGTTTTGAAGAAATTTCTGGTTTGAATAAATATTTTGAATGTACATGTCGGGTCCAATGGACCAGTCTGGTAGACGGAAGGTTAATTGACTTTAAAGGGCAAAATCCTTCTAAAATTTATTGAATGATTGTGTAAATCTTCTAATGTAGTTTCAAAAATTCACAAAAAATGTTTTAGAAGATGAAATTTTCATGAATTCATAATTTGGGACATAAAGGGTTGAAAAAATAAATGAAATGTCATGACATGCTGTAAAAAATAATGTACAAATGACTATTTTCTTAATATTTTTATTTTAAAAACTCATCAACACTGAATTTATACACTGCTCAAAACAATTAAAGGATATTTGAAGTTTTATATAAAATAAAGATATAAACGAAATTTTTTTTGCCGAAAATAGAAGAAGAGAATCACAAATGCAAATTTTCTGGTTTTCAAACTGTGGAGTATGCAAATTTTGAGTTCGACGTCAAAAACGTCGCTTCAGCGGGAGCGAATGAAATTTGACTTTCAACTGGATAAAAGAGAATGAAGACAAGGATGATCGGCATTCAGTGATTATTTGTTTCGATGAGTACGATGTCTCAGCGAAGTCATTTGACAGATTCAGAAGCTTTGAGAATTGTTGGTAGGTTAGAAGGGGGCCAAACTCAAGCCGAAGTAGCGCAAGCCATTGGAGTGTCACAAAGTGTCATTTCCAGGATCTGGAACCGTTTTTTGGAGAGTGGATGTGCAGGCCGAAGACCGGGGCAAGGTCGTAGACGGGCAACAACGCCCAATGAAGATCGGTATTTAGCGTTAACAGCTCGGAGACACGAACCATGAACGCTACTCTTCTCCAACAACACCTTCGCTCGGCTACAGGCACCACGATTTCAACTCAGACTGTCCGAAACCGGCTCTATGCTGTAGGTCTGTATGCTCGCCGACCGATGGTATGTGTTAGATTAACATCAAGGCATCGTCGCGACCGCAGGGAGTGGGCAACCGAGCATGTCAACTGGAGGAGAAATGAATGGAGCAATATTCTGTTTTCTGACGAGTCCCGTTTTTCTGTGCATCCGGATAATAGGCGTATTTTCATCTGGAGGGACCGTGGCAGTAGGAATAATCCTGCGTTCGTGCACGAACGTGTCAGATTTGGCGGTGGAGGAGTGTTGGTGTATGGTGGCATCTCCATTGACGGGCGCACTGACCTCTACATCATTCGAGATGGAGCTCTGACTGGTCGCCGATATAGGGATGAGATCCTCAGACCTATTGTAGTCCCTTACGCTGCAGCAATTGGAGATAACTTCATTTTAATGGACGATAACTGCAGGCCACATCGTGCAAACCTGGTGGAGGATTTCCTTTTCGAGGAAGGAATCGTTCGAATGGAATGGCCATCGTGTTCTCCAGACATGAATCCAATCGAGCACGTTTGGGACGCTCTAGGAAGACGAGTTTCTGGCCGCCAACAACCCCCACAAACTCTCCAAGAACTGGAAAGAGCTCTTCTGGAAGAGTGGGGCAGAATACCCCCAACTCGTCATTAATAGCCTCATTGAGTCCATGCCTCAAAGGTGTTCAACGTTGCTGGCCACCCGTGGAAACCATACCCCCTACTGAAAATGATTTTCTTTGAAGAAAACACCTTTTCTTATTCTTTTTTTCTCATATGCACAAATTGTGTTTTTTTCCTTTAGTACACAAATGCGCAATAAAATGCATTTTTTTCTGCCAAACATGTGTAATTTATTCTCATATAACCTACTATGTCTGTCGACCATGTATCAATCAGCTAAACAGTTTACCAGATACAAAATCCACCTAAGACTGCAATATCCTTTAATTGTTTTGAGCAGTGTATTAAGGAAAATCCTGTCTTTAATTTTATGAACCATGAGGATTGTTCATTTAACAGTCGAGTTAATTGAAAAACATGTCGAAGTTTTAGCATTTTAATCACACTGATATATATATATATAAAATAAAAGAAAAAAGAACTTATAAAGATTGCAACTCTGGAAGGGAAATTTCATTTAATGTCAAATAGATGCAGTAAATTAAACGGGCAAATTGATATTTTCGTCCCTTGTGTAAGTTAAAAAATTTAACACCCCCCCCCCTCCTCCTTCCTACTTAATCGGTTAAACGTAATCGTTAAAAATATATTATCTCATACCTCCTTCATAAAATCATTTAATAATAAATTAAAATAGTCATTGTAAAATATTCAAATCGAATTCCCCAAACTGGAAATATTAACATAAGCTTGCAAAAAAAAAAAAAAAAAAAAAAAAAAAAAAAAAAAAAAAAAAAAGGATACGATGAGGTTTATGCTAATCTTAACAAAATGTTAAACCTTTACGACAATTGGCCTTATTTAAAAAAAGAATAGGTAAGCACGCAGAAAGGTAAATCATTAATATATAAAACTTAATAAAAAATGAATACTGTAAAAATGAATTTTCCGAGGTGAAAAAGAAAAAAAAAAAAAACAGTATTTCGTGGACACAGATTTTTTAATATAGTTGTATACAATATTAATTGCCAAATAACTATATTGTATATAAATGTAATGCAGAAATGTCAAATCTACTTTTTAAAAAAATGTTAATATATATATATATATATATAATAAAATATTATAATATTAAAATATGAAGCTGTAATTATAAAAATAATTTTTACAGATTTATATATAAAAGGTTTTTATATAAATAACAGATATTCTTCTTTTTTATTTATTTCCTTTTACAGTTATTTATTTTTGAAAAAAATCATTTTTTTCTGAGAATCAAATTAAAAATTCAACATTCGGCGTTTTTTATTTATAATTTTAATGTTCCGATAACCGGATAACAAATGCAAGCGAAAAGGGGAAGTTACACAAGGTTGAGGGAAGAACGCAGACTGTTTTCTCCCTCTCTTCCCTGTTGAAACGGGAGCCGAATTTTTTCTAAGTGCTACTATTAGAAGTCGTTCTCTCCCCAGACGCTCGTAATCAAAACGATGTGCCAAAGCCGGCTAGGGATTTTTGGATTTTTCCCCCATATCGTTATGCAGTCGAAGTTTTAACATTGTTGCATTAAGCTGTCCCTATCTGCTACTGGTTCAGTATACCTACGGGAGGTCGAAAAGTGGGTAAGTCCGCTTCTTAGTTTGGGTAATGCGTTGACAGAATTGAGATTTGTTTCAAATTTCGTTATACCCTGTTCACACTAGAAACTTAGGGTATCTTTGGCCGCCAGTTTTGAAGTGGTACCCTCCCGGAATTGGATGCCTGTTCACATCGAAAAACTTACCTTAAGATATCTCAGTAGCGTCACTGTGTCTGTGATCTGAACAAAAGTAAAATATGCGCATGCGCTTAAAATAAAAACGGCCGCAACAGCCAATCAGTAAAAGCGAAGCTTCATAGCCAACGAGAGTGAGTGGTCGTTCCTGTATCTAGCCGAAGTAAGTCGAAACTCACTGAGAGAGTTTGTGGAACTCTCTCAGAGAGTTCGGCGGCCTGAGATATCTTAAGGTATCCAGTGTGAACATAGTATTATGAGCTATTTCAGACTGAATACCAGTATCTCTGTGGTATGTCTTTTCTCTCCTATTCGATAGATCGTAAGATCGAATTCAAGTGGGGGAGAATTTGGAAAAAAAAACTGGAAATCTTTACTTTTCAATATTTATTTAAATTATGTGAAAAAGTTTGAATGAAAAAATCCAAAGTTTCTATTTTTTTAAAAATTCAATTAAGTTAAAAAAATATATATTTTTTTAATAATTGGACATTTATAATAATGATTCATAAATCATTTATTTAAATTGCAAAAAATAACTTGAATGAAAAAATACAAAGTTTCTTCATTTAAAAACTGAAGTTAAAAAATCATTTTAATTTTAAAAACTCAATCATTGAGCACAGAAATATGGTGCGGCTTCTAGCGATATGATGCGAAGTTTTGAAAAAGAATGCAGCCTCCAAAATACTTTTGCTTTCGACGTTAATGATATGAATTTTCACCAATTCCTTTTAAAAAATTAGATAATTTTAATGCATAATTTCTGTCAGTAAAACTTTGTTTACAAAGAAGAGAAATACAGTAAAACCTCTAAATAACGAACAACTCGGGAGCGCGGAAATTTTCCGCTATTCGGAGGTGTCCGCTATTGGGAAAACCTCAGAGATTAAAAAATTGCTAAGAAATGCTTAATGTTTCATTAATTGACTTTTATATGTCCTAAAACCTCTATCAGAAGATTAATCAGAAATTAAAATTATTTTTTTAAGCAATAACACTGAAAAGATACATGTTATGGAATTCTGCGGATCAGGAAATTTGTACTTCTAGACATTAACCCTCTCGCTGCGTAATTGCTTTATCAAAATAGCTTCAAAAATTGCGTATTTAACCCCTTCGCGACGAGCGTCTTTTAAAAATTTTTATTATTTTGTCACCGGTTTTTCAAAACAAAATTTTTTGTCTAATTTAATCGGTAAAATGCTCCGATTAAATAAGGCAAAATTTACAATAAAAAAAATAACTGGTGAGAATAATCAAGGAGAGTTAATTAGACGGAAAAAATGCATCCCCGAGAAAATCTCGGGTTGCGCAAATTTTGCTACTTATATGTTGCCCGAGGAAGTCTCGGGTTGCGCACCGACAGGGTTAATCAGTAGGAAATCCTAAATCTTTCAAGAAGGAGGGACGTATTCTTTCTCCGATGTGGGCACGTGGGAGGGAGATTTTCCACAGCCCACCCCCTTCATTTATCTGTGATCACAAAATTTGTGACACATTGCCCTGATAAGTTTAGAGGCTTTTACTTTTTCCCCCTCTTTTTTTTTCTCTTTAAAAAATAATTTCTCGCCCTTTATCGCAAAAAATTACTGTCCGCTATTCGGAATGTCCGTTATTCAGGTGTTAAACATACAAAAATTTAGGTTTTGGGCGTAGGGATTAGAAAACTGCCCGTTAAATACAGGTGTCCGCTATTCGGGAGTGTCCGTTATGGAGGTTTTACTGCATATGCATTGTAAAGTTTACGCTAGAACCAAAATATTATGTCGTAATTCAAAAATATAAATGAAGTACAAAATTATTTTTTTAGCCCCCGGTATGCTATTTCTTTCTCCCACCTATTAATGTGTCGTCTCCAAAAATTAACCTTACGTTGTATAAGCCAGCAGTAAATCAAAGCAGACGTATCATTGTACCGAATAATCTCTACTGCAATTTTTTAAATTTCTAAGCATTGCACATTTTTAATTGTTATACCGTCGTATTGGAGAAAAAAGTACTTTTAAATGCAATTTGTTTGAAAACTGCATCTCCATTTATTTTTGAGATATTAATTAAATTGTAGTTTTTAGCACCATTTGTTTAATTTTGGCAACTTAAGTACTCCATTTCTGTAGAAAGTAAAGGTAAAATAGTTAAAAAATGGCAATTATATCTTTTTGTTTCTATTTTCTCATAAAAACTGAAGAAAAAAAAATTGTAATTAAAATACGTGCTATTTTGAAAAAATATAATAGTTTCTGATAAAACATGGAGCTATTATAAACTAAATTTAATTTTATGTATGTATATTAATATTACAAACAAATGAAGGCATATGAATCCTGAGATAGCCGATTTTTTTTGTCCAGTTTCTTGAATGATAAAATCTCTTTTTTTGGATTTGTGTATTATGCAGCGATATACACGTCCTATGCATATTTTACTGTAGATGTTGTTTAAATCTGGATCGTAAATGAGGAATTCTTTAGCGGATGCGGATGACGTCATTTTATATAAAATAAAAGCGCGTGTTTGGAATCTTAAAACTGAACTATTTATGTTTATATACATATATATTCTTTTTCATCGGGGCCGACACTAAATTCTGAAAAAACGGAATTCCTGTTTTCTAGTTATTTATAATAATTTGGGTATAAACAATAATACCAAAATATTATGCCGTGATTTAAAAATATAAATGAAAAGTACAAAATTATTTTTTTATCTATAATAATTCAGGTATAAACAATAATACCAAAATATTATGATGTGATTTAAAAATATAAATGAAAAGTACAAAATTATTTTTTTAAATATATGCATTTTGATTTTAATAATTACCGTATTTACTCGCATATACCGCGTACGCGTGTATAACGTGCAACAAATACTTTACAAGAAAATAGGACAATTTTCTTATCTCGTGTATAACGCGCACCATAAATTTGACATGCAAGTGAATGAATAACCAAATGAAGTTCAATAAAGAAAGTCGAAAGAAACGTTATGTTAGGCCAGAAAAGAAGACAAAATCTATTTTTATGATTTCGGGTAGGGAATGAGTGTGTGTGTGTGTGTGTGGGGGGGGGGGGGGCAAGTGACATTTCATGCTGCGGTGACGTGTCTCGCTTGACGAATTACTCGAGAGCGTCTCTTGATAACGTACGAGTAAGATGGCGAATCTATGTAGTTATACCAAAGAACGTAGAGGAAAAGAAGGGAAGGCTTTGGAAACCGTAACTAACAGTGCAAACAGCTCTGCTGGGAAACACGCTCAAAGGGGAGATCCAATCATAGGCATTCTTCATTGCATCTACCAATTCGCCAAACTTTCTTGTAGTAAACCTAAGATAACACCTTCGCGCCAACGCCCCGCGAGAATTCAAAACGACATTTCTTGGTCAATTTTGACTTGTGACTTAACAGCGATTGGGACAGAATTTTTAATATGATCTGTTCATGTTCTGTTGTTATGATATATTTTCTGTATTGCAAATAGATAGCCGATGAATACGTACAATGGAAAAATCTTTAGTGATACAGCACTCTGTAAAATAATAAATTTTACGTATCGAAAGTTCCACTTTCACTCGAAATCTAACATAACAACTAATAGATTCATCTAACGTATTCTACGATCTTTGACCTTCAAGGGGTTTCTCCCTCGGAGAGAAGCTCCATCCACGAAAAGAGGGGGAGGGGAGCGCACTGCTTTCGCGCGGACAGGGGACAGCGATGAGCACAGCGTTACTCCTCATTTTGATAATTATCGCTACTGGCGATCACGCAAAAGCCCGCCAAGTAAACCCCGTGTTATCTTTCGCCCCTTTATGCGGCTTCTACCGCTTAGCTGTTTGCACTGTTTCACTGAGGGTCGGGGATTTACATTGCGTCTATGAAAGTTTCCCTTCTTCACGGTTCAATTTCTTTGGTTATACTGCGACATTTAAGTTGAAAATAAATCAGCATGCAATAGAAAATGGTAACCGTGCTTCAAGTCGGAAGTTCCGAGTTGGTGAATCAAGTGTGCGAGAGTGGCGGAGTATAGAAGAAAAACTGAAAAAAGCACCATACAAAAAGCGTGCTTTTCGGTGAAAATCGTGTAAATATCCTCAAGTGGAGCAGCAGATTTTAGCTCATGTAACGGATTTGTGACGTTCGGGATACTGAGTCTTGACGAAAATGTTGATGTTCCAGGCCTGTAAACAGCTAGGAAATTGAATATTCCAAGAGAAGATTTCAAGGGGAATTATGGCTGGGTGCGACGCTTTATGATCCGTAACAGCCTCTTTATCAAGAGAAGCACAACGCTCTTCCATAAGCTACTGGAAGAATACAAAGAACAGCATACGAAGTTCTCCCAGTACGTTATAAGGCTACGAAAACAAAAGGGATATCAGATGTCGCAAATCGGCAATGCAGATAATGCTGCATTGTGGTTTGACATCCCGGAAGCTACAATCGTTCATACCGTTGGAGATAGAAGCGTTCAAGTGCGCACAACAGGAACAGCTGATGCATTGTTATGCTGTCCATTACGGCTGACGGCCGTAAGTTGGCACCATATATGATTTCCAAACGTAAAGCTACCCCACAAGAATATTTTCCAGTCGCCATAACTGTAAGACAACAGGAAAAAAAAGTAGATGATGTATGAGCTCGTGAAAGAATGGTTTAAGGCTGTGTGGGAACGTGGCTAGGTGTTTTACGTCAGCGATCGACGCTGGTCCTGGACAGCTTCTGTGGACACATGACGCTTGGAATAAAAGTCAAAATGCATCGCATCCTGGTTGTGATACTAAGTGTGGGATAACGAAAGTGCTGCAGCCCTTAGATATTGTCATTAACCGACCATTTAAGGCTACATTTCGGCATCCTACAATGGGTGGATGACAACAACTGATCACAACTTCACTCCTAGCGGGAGGAGAATAAAGCGTGTGTCACTCCCAACTGCACGTGAGTGGAAATGTGAAGCTTGGAATTCCATATCAGCAGAGGATAATAAAGAGCTTCAAAGTGACTGGAATTTCCAATGAGATGGATAGAACTGAATGATATGATTTACGAGGATATTGACTGTGCCAGTACCCAGATAGCATGAACATTAGTAGCAAGTTGATTTTTTTCTGATATTATCTTGTCGTGACAAATTTGAATTGAGAAATTCGCAGCAAATCTACCGCAAGGTATACCATCACCCACTTGCATAAGTAGTTTGTTGTGCAACGGATAGTAAGGCTGCCTTTAATTCACGAAAGTGACGAAAGCAAAACATCACTCTGTTGAAAGAATAGACAATCAGCACATACGCAGAAATTGCAGAAATTTTATTCTGTTGGCACCGCTTTTTCTAAACACTATACTTAACAAATACCAAAAAAAGGCTCGTAAAGTCCAAATATTACCTCAGCTTGTTTATGGTGATGATAACGATGCATGCACCTTCTGCCAGCGTGTTCGCATCAATAGACCTGATCAGGTCTATGGACCCCTCCGAAGGGGTTAAATTTATAATGGGGCGTGGCAAGATCACTACTTCGCCGTGAGATTGCAGAATTTTTGATTACTTGTTTTCCGTCCATTTGCAATAAATTTGATACAGCATAAATTTAACTTGCACAACAAGTTAGCTGCAAGTTCAAAGTGTGGTGACTTCAGCGTTTGTGTTATCTTGCTGCTGTCTTCTTATGAACTTTCACGCTTGTCATGCTGAGCTTGCTGCTACTTTGCAGGTTTTCAAAGCAAGACTGCTGAAAATTTCCTGCAAATTGAAAATGATATCTGGGGAATGCTCTGTTGAGTGCCTTTGGTTTTATAATGATTCTTGGGGATTTTTTCTTTCTTGCTGTCACGTTTTGGACTGTTTTTATGATCATTTAACTATTTTTATGAGTAACTGATTTTTACACGGACAGGCATACTAGAGATATGGACTTCGTCTCAGGTGCTCTAAAAGTCTTTCTTCCAAGTATTTATTAAAATGCGCGAGGGTGTTCTCTTTCTCTCTTTTTGGCCGACTGTACCTTGAAAAGTCAGATTTACTTCACAGTAGACATTTAATTATTAAATTGGTCATGATATGAACATAAATAGCTCTCAACTTAAAACGTGTGTAGTTATTTACAGAGAAACACTAGTCGGATATGCAGATCCCAAAACTTTCTTCTATCTCATAGATGTTAATATTTCAAAATTCGCTAGCACAGTGCACAAATTAAATGGTAATTTATGCCCATGATGAGGATTCTAAATATATAAAATTCTGTGCATTCTCAGATAGCATGAACATTAGCAGCAAGTTTGATTTTTTTCTGACATTATCTTGCCGTGACAAATTTGAATTGAGAAATTCGCAGCAAATTTCCCTCAAGGTGCACCATCTCCCACTTGTATGAGAAGTTTGTTGTGAAACTGATGGCAAGACTGTCTTTAATTCGCGAAAGTGACGAATGCAAAAAATCCCTCTGTTGAGAGAATTGACAATCAGTACATACGCAGAAATTGGAGAAATTTTATTCGGTTGGCACCGCTTTTTCTAAACGCTATAATTTTCAAATACCAAAAAAAAGGCTTGAAGCGTGCAAATATTACCTTAATTTGTTTATGGCAATGAAAACGATGCATGCACCTTCTGACGGTGTGTTCGCATCAATAGACCTGATCAGATCTATGGAACCCTCCGAAGGGGTTAAACGTATAGTGTAACAGTTGTAAACAGATTGTGGGACGTGGAAATATTAATAGTTTGCAGCATTTTTTATTACTTGTTTGCCGTTAATTTGCAATAAATTTGATACAGCATGAAGTTAACTTGCACAGCAAGCTAGCTGCAAGTTCAAAGTGTGGTGACTTCGGCATTTGCGTTATGTTGCTGCAGTCTTGTTATGAACTTTCCGTCTTGTCATGCTGAGCTTGCTGCAACTTTGCAGGTTTTCAAAGCAAGACTGCTGCAAATTTTCTAAAAATTAAAAATGCTATCTGGGTTAGTTTTTGAGGTATAATATCGTTAAAATCGTGAAAATACTGTAAAATTCAACATAGGCAGAGCTTCTTTTTGGGTGATTTATACCAAAATCTAATCAGCAACAACTTATGTCAACGTCTAACTGAATCTGAAGTTTGGTGAAAATCCGTGCATTAGTTTTTGAGATAGAGCTATTGCGAATATCGTAAAAAATCCATCGTAGCAGCGCCACCTGTTGGCGATTTACAGTAAAACGTAGTCAGCACCAATTCATATCAAGGACTAACTGAATCTAAAGTTTGATGAAAATCCGTGCATTAGGTTTTGACATAGAGCTATTGTGGAAATCGCAAAAAATGCAGCATAGCAGCGCCACCTGTTGGTCAATTCACACCAAAAACTAATCAGCAGAAATTTATATCGGGGACTAACTGATTATAAATTTTTATTAAATTCCGTGCATCATTTCTTGAGGTAGAGCGCCCACAAAATTTGTGTCACATACAGAATGATAGAGAGACATTGTGTAAGAAAATGTTTTTCCGGGATCTCTGACCCCTAAAACATGTAAATCCGTCCAAAACCGGAAGTCGAAAATTTTCACGAATGCAGCGCTTTCTTCTTGTAAAGATAGAAGAAAGTAAAAAGAATGTATCCGCATAGCTGCCAACATCTTACGCTTTTTCAGATCACAAAAATTTTATAGTAAATTTTATCTTTTTAAATCGCCGTTATCTGCTAATTAAATAAGGCAAAAAATTCTATTAAATTTTTGTGGTCTGAAAAAGCGGAAGAGTTGGCAGCTATGTATCCGGAGGAAAAAAAAATTGTGAAAAGAATTAGAGAATATTTTCCTTTATTGAAGTAACCTACGGAGTGGTTTTGCACATTTTGAGTGAACCTGTTATATAATTTAATAAAATGTAAAATAGCAGTAAGTAAGTAATAATTTAATATTTTTTCCCTTAATAAATACATTAGCTTTTTCCGATTCTTCTTCATAATTTTAAAATGCAATTTAAATTCGATATTTAAATTTAAAATTTTGAGTTTCTTTAAAATTTAAGAGCTATAAGAAGTATAAAATTCCATATTTGTCTTTGTTTTATACTAATCTATTACTATATTACCCCGATTTACGTCCCCTCGACTTACGTCACCCCGCATTTACGAAGCCTTGTCTGGAAAAAAAATATATCACTAATTGAGACGCAGTTTGAACGTTTTTGACGACTTTTGGTTCTATGAAGGGAAACTTTACTGCGAAAGTCACATGATAGTCACAAATACATAAATTTGTCACTAGAAAAAGCTTAGAAAACTCATTCTTCTATTACAAAGTGCTTCTAAGAGAGAAAAAAAAATGTCGGTTCAAACTTTATTGCAAGATCTTTTCACATCTACAAAAATTCGAACGGAGCAGCTAGAAGGGCAATAAATTGTACGTTAACAATTTATTGATTTATGTTAACTTCTTTTATTGCAAATGCATTTTTGCTAATCTTTAATGTATGTAACATAATTCCTAAATACAATATAACACGTTCATTAAATTTTGAAGTATTTTTATTGCCTATCCATTTTTGCCTATCTAAATGTACCTCGACTTACGTCGCTAGTCCTGTAACGAATTGCTGACGTAAGTCGAGGTATTACTGTATATCTAATCGCAATATGAGGGTTTTTCCAAAATTATATATAAAGGAAGTTTAACTTTTTAAAGCTGATCAAAGTAGCGTATTTTTAGAGTCTGGGGTGTTTGAAAGGAGGTTGGCAAGCGTAGCTCGCAGGGGGATTAGTAATTAAATAAAAAATTAGTGGTGCCGAAAATAAAGAGACCGCATCGACTTCTGACTATGGCATAATATTTCGGTACAGATGTCATATTCGCCCCATATTGGCGCGATTTTTTTCTGACGCCAATATCATATACGCAACGGGTACTTAACTGGCGCCAAAGTGTCGCTATTTTGCTTGATGTGGTAACCCGGATTATGTTGTTTATGCTGTTGATGTTTTCGCCAAATTGACAACCGAAAAAATCGCGCCAATATGGGGCGAATATGACATCTGTGCCTTTTGTGACCATAGGCGTAGCGTGACCAGAAATTTTGGGGGGGGCACGAAGGCCGAAGGAAGTACAAACGGCGCCCGGTACGAATTTTCAATTTTGTGCCGCCCCCCCCCCCCCAAAAAAAAATCTCTTTCTTCGTGATGGGTGTAATAAAACTGATAAAGTGCCGAAACATAAATAAATTCTATCGAAAAAATATTTCGTGTTTATTTTGGAACTTTAAAAGGTTTAATTTTAATTTAGGAATTCAGAGCAACTAAATAACATAAAAGAAAATTACACTTATTTGTTAGAGAGTTCATGATGTTTTGCGACAGGGGGAAAAATGATCAAGAGAGAAAAAGAAATTCCTCGAAAAATAATCAGCGACCAAAAAATGAATAAATAAACAAATAAAACCGTGGTTCCCAGTATAAATTTCGAGGCGACCGCTTCTTTACCCCGCCCCCTCTTTGTATGCCCCTGGGGAGCACACTAGAGGTCTTCACGGACCGCAGTTCCCGGGCCCGGCCCGTTTATATTTTCACAGTTTATGATCAGGCCCGACTCAAACAAAAATCAATGAAAACAAGCCCGGCCCGTGAAAAAATCAATTAAATCAGGCCCAGTTCGTCTCGACACAATTTCTCCAAAAATTCCGATTTTTCTTAACATACAATTGCTGGGCTGCCACTTGCTACTAAAATGCTACTAAAAGCGACTATTTTAATCATCCGGCGGCTATGGCGACTATTTTAGGCCGAAAACCATTAAAAAGCAACTATTACAAGAAAACAGGCGACTTTTTTCGGATTTCAGCGACTAGTTTTACTGAAAATATTCGATCTTTTTCTTCAAAGCGCCTGTAGAGTCATCTTCCAAAACGCACTTTTTCAACGGTTGTTTGAGGAGATTCGTGATTTTTTCCGCGACGAATTCCAAAATTCGCAATTTCGCCCCCCACCCCCCCAATCGATTGACGAAAATTCATATTTCTTTCCGAGATCTTTTTATACTATCGTTGAAAGAGATTTTGCGATTTCTTCCGTGATCCTTTGCCAAATTTCGCCATTTTTTCTACGACAGATCGACGAAATTGATTTTTTTTTCGCCACCACTTGTCCAAATTCGCAATAAACATTTTTCGCGACCGATTGATAGTAGTTACTATTTGTTTCAGAGATCTTTTGACGAAATTCCGGATTCTTTTCCAGATCGGTTGTCAAAATTCGTGATTTTCTTTTCACGACCGACTTACAAAATTCGTGATTTTTTGCGCGATCATTTGATTAAATTCTCATTTTTTTGGACCAAATTTGCGTTTTTTGGCCGCCACCTTTTCACGAAATTTACGATTTTTTTTCTTGCGATCGTTAGACAAAATTTGCAATTTGGCCCATTCTTTTGACGAATTTTGCGATGAGTTTTCTGCGACCGAATGACGAAAATCGCCATTTGTTTCCGCGACCTTTGGTAAAATCCAAGATATATTTTACGGTTGTTTGAGGAGAATCGCGATTTTTTTCCGCAACGAATTGCAAAATTCACGATTTTTTTCCCAATCGATTGAGGAAAATAGTTATTTCTTTTCGCTATCTTTTGCTACGATTGTTGAAGGAGATTTCGCAATTTTTCCTATGACCTATTGCAAATTTCCCGCTTTTTTGAGGGCAACCGTTTCGCGGAACTCACATTTTTTACCGTGATCCTTTGCCAAATTTTGCATTTTTGTTATCGTTTCACGGAACTCACGATTTTTTTCCGCGTCCTTTGCCAAAATTCGCGAATTTTTCTGCGACAAACTGGCGAATTTTTTTCTCCACCACCACTTGTCGAAATTCGCGATACATATTTTTTCCGCGACCGATTGATGGTATTCGCTGTTTATTTCAGATATCTCTTGACGAAATTCGCGATTCTTTTCCACGATAGTTTGTAGAAATTCGTGATTTTCTTTTCAAAACTGACTTACGAAATTCTTGATTATTTGCGCAATCATTAAACAAATGATTGCGCAATTTTCGATTTTTTACGCGATTATTTGACCAAATTGGCGTCTTTTCAGGTGTGATTCTGTTCAAAATTTTCTGAAAATTTAAGGCATTCGGTTCCGAAAATTTTAAAAAATCGGTCATCAGTCCGAATATTCGGGCATAAAAAATATTGCGAATTTCGGCAAACGGTCGCCGAAAAAATCAATTTCGACAATCGTTCACAGAAAAAGTCGCCAATTTCTTCAAAGGATCGCGGAAAAAAATGCGAATTTCTACAAGGGATCACGAAAAAACGCAAACTTCGTCTAGGGATCGCGAAAAAACCACACATTTCACCGCGCATATTTCGTCAAAAGTTCGCGGAAAAACGGGAATTTCGTCAAAGGATCGCGATAAAGAAACGCAAATTTCGTCGAAGGATCGCAGAAAAACGCGAATTTCGCCAAAGGACTAACGAAAAAACTCATAATTGGCGCCGGGAGATTCCCCCCCCCCCTTTTCCCTCCTCTGCTGTAACCTTTCAGAAAATTTGCTGTGAATTTCAGATTATTATTTTTTTTTCTTTACTCAGAATCCCCCCTGCTGTCTTTTTGCCCGCGACCATTTGACGAAATTTGGAATTTTTTTTCTCTTGGTCGTTAGACGAAATTGGTTATATTTTGTGCATTCTTTTGACGAAATTTGCGATGATTTTTCCGTGACCGAATGAAGAAAATCGCCATTTGTTTCTGGAACCTTTGATAAAATTCAAGCTATTTCTCCATGGTCCTTTGAGGAGATTCGCGATTTCTTCGATGATGAATTACCAAAATTCGCATTTTTTTTCCTGCCGATCGTTTCATGAAATTTACGATTTTCTTTACACTATCCTTTGCCAAATTTCATGAATTTTTCTACGACCGATTGACGAAAATGATATTCGCTATTTGTCGGAGATTGTTTGACGAAATTCGCGATATTTTCCCAAGATCTTTTGTCGAAATTCGTCTTTTCTTTTGTCGACTGACTGAGGAAGTTCAAGGGCAAGGAGGCAAAAAAGAAAAAATCATTTGGGGGATAAAGGCAGGGGCGACTTTATGAGCCATGGCGACCTGTGGGAGATTTTTTACTGTACCACTGCAAATGCTATACTCATTTTTTTTTCTTTTAAAGGGTTTTCGTTTTACTAAAGCATTTTACTTTGTGCACTCCTTCCAAGGCCGAAACTAGCTATATTTTTACCCGGGGCAACCATGGATTTTGGCGTCCCTCCTCCTTCCCCCGCAAAATAAGTTTACAAAGAGAAATTTGCGAAAGTTTCTATTAGCGGGCTTATTTTAAAATTTTAAATGTGTAACAGTAAAATACGTAATATTGAAACATATAACCATCTTTGTCAAATATTTATTCATTAAAACCTGTGAAAAAAAATCAAAAGGAAGCGGAAATATTTCCGCTTTATACAGGTTTCCGTCTTGGCAGATATAACTGTTGGTATTCATTCTGTTGGAACCATGCAGTTTTTTTTCATTTAAGACAAGATTCCATTATAGACAGATTTCGTTTTTCCAGATTTTACTGTTGTTGTAGCATTACAAATTATTACAAATGAGGTACTATAATGTCATAGTGATATGAGTCATATTGCTTTAGGAACTAAAAAACCAGGATTTACTGTAGGCATAAAAATTAATTCCAGCATTGTAAAATATCTTCCTGTACTATCTACACCAGTTTTGGGGAATTGTGACTTATACCACTTTTCTTATGTATAGATTGTTATGACTACATACTTTCCTCAACCTAATGCTAATTTTCAAATTTATGTGTGACTCAAAACAAATTATCTGAATTTTCAACCACTTCGTTTTTATTGTACCAGTCAGTTACCTGATCTCGCACCCTCTAAGGTCAAATATGGTGATATGCATGTAAAAAAAAGTAATTATAAGAAAAAGAATGGGGTTATTCATTTACTGTCTTGTATATTGTAGGCGAATCTTTTTATCTATTTGTCAATTTTAATGCTCTTTACTCTTTTCTTTTTTATTTTTCGGCTAATTTTTTTTTTTTTTTTTTTTTTTTTTTTTTACACAAATTGCACACGCACATATATATATTGTATAAAACGGCAAACCAAATTTTCATCTGGCGCCCCCTTCGCGTGGCGCCCAGGGCACATGCCCCCTTTAGTTTCGGCCCTGACTGCTTCTCCCGTTTGTTTTTATTGCCCCGGGCAGCCACCCGACTTCGCCCATATTAAGACGGGAAAAATGAAAGCTCAACGCTTCTCAGGGAGAGAGAGAAAAAAAACTGAACAGCCTTCATGGAATCTTTTTATCAGAAAAGTCGGAGTCAAAGAAAATCTTCATTTGGCGCCCCCTTCACATTTTGGTACATTTGGAATTGGAGAAAGGAAATAGCCTAAGAGAACAGCTCTTTTCTCTAATTCATTTGCAGACTTCTATTATAGATGAATCTTTTTATATATTTGTAAATGTTAATGCATTTGGTTCAGTTTTCCTTTTGGATTTTCCTGCTGTGAGACAATTTTTATGCAAATTCAATATAAATACATACATATTTTTGCATGAAAAGACAAAAGAAAAATCTTCATTTGGCGCCCCCTACGCTTTCTGTTCTGGCGCCCGGGTTGTAGAAGATTGGGGGGGGGGGCACACGCCCCCCCCCCCCGGCGCTACGCCTATGTTTGTGACATCTGACATCATTATTAACAGAAACATTAAAATCTACTAATGCCGGAAATAAAGTAAAAACTTTTATTTAAGTAAAAGAAACAAGAAATTTTGATTTCGTCACTGAATCCCAGAGAAAATCCAAGTGGCATCTTCTCACAAAGTTAGGCCTGGCCTAAGCAACCAAGAAGCTCCATTCCACACCCCGATATAGGCTACCCTCTTTCCGTACTAAGATTTATTTTTTATTCTTGAGTTTAATACTCATTTGTTATAAAAATTTAAAAAATCTACAAAAAACTTTAAAAATTATATGAAAAAACTTATAAAAACTCAAAAATTTTTAAATAATCCAAAATATATCTAGTTATTGTAATGCTATACTTAAACTTCTTCCTAGTAAATTCTCTCTGCTTTTTCTATTTTTCTATCATACTTTTTTGTTTTTACTTCAAGTAGCTCATTTTTTCCAACCTGTTCAGGTCTTTTTTACCACATTTTTAAGTTTTTTCTCCCCCCCTTTTTTTAATTGCTACCATCCAGGTCTTAGTTTGCTCTCCTGCCATTTCTCACAAGTTCTGATCCCAAAGATGTGTGGAGTTGTCCACAGGGGCCTCGGTTAAAAACGTGTTCGAAGTCGAAGTCGATCTTTTGATTTAGTTTAATATAACAATTGTTCAAGGAATTGTTGCACTTTTATTGCAGCAACGCCAATAAATAACGCGATTGTAGACACTAGCTGTAGTGTGCCGAAAATAAAGTAACCGCATCGACGCCTGATTATGGCAAAATATTCCTTTATTAACTGAAACATTAATCGACTCATGCCGGAAATAAAGTAAAGAACTTTTATTTAAGTTAAAGAAATAAGACAAATGCTCTGCCGACTGAGCCATCGCACGGATCTAAAAGGCCAACTCACCCAACCAACGTATAACGAGAACGATATCTGGTCCGGTATCTGCATCAGCTCAACAGAATTCATAGAAGGTCATTTGTGGAACTACTGTAAACGTTGCATACGTCATTATATTAGATTAATTTTTAACACAATTATTCAATTGGTAAGAAAATCATAACAGTTGTAAATTTGTGAGGGAAAAATGTCCGGCCTTTGGTGGCTTCAGAGAAGACATCCCTGGTTCGAATCCTGGCCCATATATATATATATATATATATATATATATATAGTATATGCATATATATAAGTATATATATGCATAAAAAACATGCCAAATTTCATTAACCCCTTGGGGACGAGCGGCACGTATACGTGCCGCATGAAGCGCTCAGAATCCTTGTTTTTCCTCACCAGTAAAATTTTACTGTAAAATTTGCCTTATTCAATCAGCGCATTTTCTTGATTCAGGAAGACAAATTTCTGTTTTTAAAAAACGGTGACAAAAGATTAAAAATTTCGTAAAAGTCTCTCGTCCCGAAGGGGTTAAAACCTTGTATCGCGAGAGACATAATACAGTTGAGTTGGAATGGTTGATCCACATCGAATAAATGTTACTTTAACTTCGTTAAATAGAAATAATTGTATGGATTTACAGAAATTCCACTTTTGCTATATGTAATTATATTGTTCTCACAAGAATTATTTCACTAAACAATCTTAACTACATATCAAATAAAAAATATAGTTAATTTCTGTCATCTTTTGTGATTCTAATATTCTGTTATATAGAGCAAAAAAATCAGCAGTTTAGTCACAAATTACATGGATGAAATTATGCGGATAACACATTGTGAAACGTGAAAATACGTCTTTTGGATTAATATATAGTTCCGCCCATGGGCGGTACTTTTGCATTTTATGTGTTACACTATTTCTAAAAAAAAAATCTCAAAATTCGTATTTTCACAATTAGAGTACTATGCATATAAATAGTTCGATTAGAAACAATACTATTATTATATACATTTATTTATAATATAAACACGAACAGAGAAAATCTTTTTGTTAAGTAATGTGTATAACGCACATGGGCGGAGGTTCCTGTTTACAAGACGAAAACTACCTGTCTACAATAAGTTAAATGAAATGACGAAAGATTCCTTAAAAATAAGAGAATGATGGCAGGCGATGTTTTATATTTAATAACAGTTACTATAACAGGGACAATCAAATTTGTTATCAGTGTGAAATATTACATACAAAAATATTTCACTGTGTTTATTATGATTTTTTTTCGCAGTTGATTATAGATAATGATATTAAAGTAAAGATGGTCTTACCTATTTTCTTCACATTCCGCTAACATAATTTATTATCACATACCAGAACTTTGACATAAAATAAACAAAGCATCCAGTTTCCATCAAAGTCAATTTACTCTTTCCGGAAATCAGAACTTTGACATAAAATAAACAAAGCATCCAGTTTCCATCAAAGTCAATTTACTCTTTCCGGGAATCAGAACTTTGACATAAAATAAACAAAGCATCCAGTTTCCATCAAAGTCAATTTACTCTTTCCAGGAATCAGAACCAGTTTTGCTTGTTTCTATGTCGGAGAGAACGTATAAGAAGCATAGTAATTCACTAATAATTAGTATTTAGAACGCCAAGAAAATCGATAAGCTGCCAGATTAAGGAATGTATAACAACTTAGGTAGGGAATTTTCCCTCCGTATAGGAGGCAGTGTTTTTCCAAAAAATATTTTTCGTGGTAGGTTACATTAATATGTGTTGTAGAAATTAAAAATATATACTATATCTGGGAACAGTTGTACTGAAAAAAAAAGCACAATAACGAAAACTTCAGTATTTTAAATCTCACACCAGTAAATCTTAAAAGTAAATGTAGAAGCATGAAATATGCAATTACCTTACTCTGAAAGGTTTTTCACGAAATGATCCTGTCGTGTCCAGCCTTTAAGGCTGGATCGATACAGTTAATATGAAATCTTCACGTTTTGCTCATTTGATCACCGTTAGTGCGACTAGCGTCTCATTCCTAGATGGTTTTTTATATCTACGGGAGGTCGAAAAGTGGGTAAGTCCGCTTCTTAGATGGGGTGATGTGTTGACAGAATTGAGATTTGTTTCAAATTTCGTTATGAGCTATTTCAAACTGAATACTAGTTAAAAAAAAAAAAAAAAAAAAAAAAAAAAAAATTACGTTTTACTTTAATGAAAACTTCAATGTTTTAAATCTCACGCCAGTAAATTTTAGAAGTATATCTAGAAACATGAAATAAGCAATAAGCGCGCTTTGAAGGATCAACATCACCACTGCTTTTTCGTAGACGATTATAATGCCAAAAGCAGACGGTACGCTGGAATTGCCATGGCAATTCTCGGCGGGGTACCTCTCTTCACAATTTAGTCCAAAACTTAAAATTAAATCTTCATGCACCATCCAGACACGAGCGTCTGGGGAGAGAACGACTTCTAATAGTAGCACTTAGAAAAAATTCGGCTCCCCGCTTCAACAGGGAAGAAAGGGAGAAAAACAGTCTGCGTTCTTCCCTCAACCTTGTGTAGCTTACCCGTTTCGCTTGTATTTATTATTCGGTTATGAGAACATTAAAATAAATAACGCAGAATGTTGAATTTTATAATTTGATTTTCATAAAAAAAGGATTTCTTTCAAAAATAAATAACATAATTTTAAAAGGAAATAAATAAAAAAGAATAATATCTGTTATTTATATCAAAACCTTTTATATATAAATCTGCAAAAATTATTTTTATAATTATAGCTTCATATTTTAATATATAATATTTTATTACACACACACACACATATATATATATTAACATATTTTAAAAAAATAAGTACATTTGTCAATTCTGCATTATATTTATATATAATGTAGTTATTTGGCAATTAATATTATATATAACTATATTCAAAAATGTGTGTCACGAAATACTGTTTTTTTTTTCTTTTTCACCTCGAAAAATTCATTTTTACAGTATTCATTTTTTATTAAGTTTTATATATTAATGATTTACCTTTCTGTGCGTTTACCTATTCTTTTTTTTAAATAAGGCCAATTGACGTAAATGTTTAATATTTTGTTAAGATTAGCACAAACCTCATCGTATCCTACTTTTTTTTTTCTTTTTTGCAAGCTTATGTCAAAATTTCCAGTTTGGGGAATTCGATTTGAATATTTTACAATGACTTTTTAATTTATTATTAAATGATTTTATGAAGGAGGTATGAGATAATATATTTTTTAATGATTACGTTTAGCAGATTATGTAGGAAGGAGGGGGGGGGGGTTAAAATTTTTTACTTACATAAGGACGAAAATATCAATTTCCCCGTTTAATTTACTGCATCTATTTGACATTAAATGAAATTTCCCTTCCAGAGTTGCAATCTTTATAAGTTCTTTTTTCTTTTCTTATATATATATATCAGTGTGATTAAAATGCTAAAACTTCGATATGTTTTTCAATTAACTCGATTTTTAAACGGACAATCCTCGTGGTTCATAAAATTAAAGACAGGATTTTCCTTAATATAAATTGACTGTTGAAGAGTATCTGCTTAGTATTTTTTAAAATAAAAATATTAAGCAAATAGTCATTTGTTCATTATTTTTATAGCATGTCATGACATTCCATTTATTTTTTTAACCCTTTATGTCCCAAATTATGAATTCATGAAAATTTCATCTTCTAAACTATTTTTTGTGAATTTTTGAAACTACATTAGAAGATTTACACAATCATTTCATAAATTTTAGAAGGATTTTGCCATTTAAAGTCAATTAATTAAATTTGTATTTATAGAAATTTTGTGCAATATTTATAACTTCATTCAAATCTTTTATTTTAAATATTTTTTTATATTATTTTTTTAAGTATTTTATAGAATTAGGAAATGTGCAATTATAATGCTCTTACAAGAGAAATATAGGAATAATTCCGAACTGAAACTTTTCACCCTCGAACTTTCAACGTCATGAAAGCTGAAGAGGTTCAAATGAAAAAAAAAAAAAAATCATCCTTTTAAAAATATTTTTGTTTCGTTCAACCAATAATGCTTTTGGAATAAGATAACGTAAAGTACCTATAACTCATTCTAAAATGTACTACTACTAATCGATGCATATTTTATATCAAGTTATTTTAATGGTACGTTAAAGTAGCGTCGGGGCATAAAGGGTTAAATAATTAATTATTCGGATATCTGGTCCTTACACCTATAGAGCACACATAGAATTAAAAATATGAAAGAGAATGTTGTAAGAAATTAAAAAGAAGTGTTGTTTAAAATCTTCTTAATAATTTTTAAATTAACTTTTCAAATATTATTACAATAATTAAACTTTTTCTTTATTAAGTCATTTTCCTTCATAAAACCATTTAATAATGTGTCAATAAGATATTATAAAATATCTTTTAAAAAAAGTACAAAAGTTACAAAAATCCTTTAACCGTAAAATTTTACATAAGCTTAACCGCCCCCCCCACCCCCACCCCACACACACACTCACACACAAAAGAAAAATAATAGGATATGAAAGTCTGTTACAAAAATATATTAAAATATAATAATAATAAAATATGAAACTATAAAAATATTTTTTCAGATTTATCTAACGAAAGATTTTCAGATAAATAACAGCCATTCTATTATTATTATTATTATTATTTCCTTTTAAAAACATTTCATTTTTTGCAAATTCGGTGGTTTTTTGTTTGTTTGTTTGTTCAAATTATAAGATTCAGCATTCTTCGTTGTTTATAATTTTAACAATTTCCATAATCGAATAACAAATGCAAGCGAAAAGGAAAAGCTACATAAGGCTGAGGGAAGAATGCGGTACTTTTTCCCTTTTCTCCACAGCTGAAAGGGAAGGAGAATTTTTTTCTAAGTTCTACTGTTAGCAGTCGTTCTCTCCCCAGACGCTCGTCATCCAGACCAACACACATTACCACGGTGCCTGGTGCCCGGGACTCTATCATTGATCTTGCTCTTTCCAAAAATCTTCCCTACCCTATCTACTCTACAGTTATTAATGATCTCTCCTCTGATCACCTGCCTGTCTGCTTTAAAATAGATATTATTAATCCTCTTTCTCCCCCCCCCCCCTTCCGTGGCTATTGACTGGAATAAATTCACTAATTACCTTAATTCTCAGGACATCACCTTCCCTGAAATTAACAATACCGATGACATTGATGCGGCTGTTGAACATCTCAACTCTCACATCACTAATGTTCAAAATTTTTCTACTTTTCATACATTCAAAAATAATTTTGCCTTCGTCCCACCCCGCTATATTTACAACCTTATCAAACAGCGTAATTGGCTCCTGCGACAATTTCAAAATTCAAGAGACCCCTCCATTAAACCCCTTCTCAATAGGTTAAACAATAAAATTAAAAACAGTCTTTACAAAGAAAAACAGAAAAACTTGGAACAATTTTCTCAAAACTTTATCTTGCGAGGACAACTCTCTTTGGTTTCTTAAACGCAAACTGAATAAACATTACACTCCCATCCCCCCTTCACAACTAATAATGTTACTGCTTACACTGACCAAGAAAAAGCTAACATGCTTGCTAATTCTTATGCCACCCAATTTTCTCCTAATCCTACCCTTGCAAACCAAGCTCACCTTGATCATGTTAACGAAACAGTTCGGAACTTTTTGGCTACCCCTCCCCCTCAAGATCCCCCCCCCCTAAAATTCAACCTATTGTTATCCACAATATTATCAAAAAACTCAAAAAGCGTAAAACCCCAGGATACGATAAAATTACTAACACTGCTCTTAGAAACCTTCCTCCTAATTGCATAATCTATATCACTGACCTCACTAATGCTATCTTTAAATATAACTACTTCCCTAAACCTTGAAAACTTTCTATAATCTCTCCTATTCCAAAACCTGGAACTAACCTTTCAGACCCCACTAATTACAGACCTATCTCCTTGCTACCTTCAATCAGTAAAGTTGTGGAACGTGTCATTCGTACCCAGTTGCAGAATTTCATTCAACAACACAACATTCTCATGCCCGAGCAGTTTGGCTTTCGCCCAAAACACTCGACACAACACCAGCTTCTTAGGGTTGTTGAGTTTCTCAGCGAGAAACTCAATGCAAAAATTCCCGCAGCTGCCATCTTTCTTGATGTCGCAAAGGCATTTGACAAGGTCTGGCATATGGGCCTCATTTACAAACTAATTCAGCTCGGTTTTCATCCCAGACTTATACATTTAATATATTCGTACCTTTGCGACCGCTCTTTTCAAGTCCGCATAAACAACATTCTTTCTATTATTCTCCTTATCCTAGCGGGCATCCTCCAGGGGAGCGTGTTGGGCCCATTTTTATTTAATATTTTCTTTAACGATATCCCACGCTCCTTGCGCACTCACCTCGCTCTTTATGCGGACGACACCCGTATTTATGCTTCGGCACACCACCCGTATACTCTATACAAGTACCTACAGACTCATATTGATGACTTCATGAACTGGTGTATGCTTTGGCGCGTTGTCATAAATGAAACTAAAACTACTGCAGTATATTTCTCTTCCAAAATAATATTCCCTAACAGAATCATTATTAACAACAGTGTTATCCCTTGGTCAGACCAAGCTAAGTATCTTGGGGTCATTCTGGACCGCCGCTTAACTTGGAAAAAGCACATTCTCTCCATCAGAGGTAAAGTCGCTGGAGCCTTTAACTCTATTAAACCTCTCCTTAACAGTAAAACCGTGTCTGTCCACAATAAATTAATTCTCTATAATTCCTGCATCTTTCCCATCATAACCTATGCCAGTCCGGTCTGGGGCTTCATATGTAAGACCACTATGGACATCCTTAGTCGCTTGCACATTCCAACCTGCGTACTGTCCGTAACGCATCTCGTTATCTTCGCAACTCCACGGTCCGAAGAGACCTAAAAACTACTACCTTACGTAAGGGCATTAACGACTTAGCCAAAAAATGTTATGAAAAAATTTTCGACCTCCCTAATGAAATCGTAGCGGAGCTACCGGATTATGACGCTTTTGAACCCCACTATCGGAAACGGCCCAGGTTTTCCATAATTATGGACATTCAGTAACATCTGAGTTCACCACGCTATACTTTGCCTCTTTTATATTTTTCTTACCTTTTTATATATTTTTCTTTAATTATAAAAAAAAAACCCTCTCTATATACTATAGAGACCATAAAAATTGAAAAACTTAAAAAATAAAATGTATGGCCCTGATTAATCCCTTTTTTGGTTGGATGTTGTGGTCTTTGCCACCCTAGCTTTTCTTGCCCATGCTTGGTGAGTGTTTCTCTGAACAGTACTAACTCTAACTTTCTAAATTCCTTATAGTAGTTATACAACTACAGTTTGACTTTACTTATTTTAAGATTCTAGTATTTTTAAGTTTAATCGTTAACTTTCTTTTTAAGTTTTTACCTTAAAATTCAATTTTATTCCTTTCTTTCTTAAACTTCCTTTTTTCTCTTGTTAACTTCAATTTCCTAGTCTGGGTGTTAAGCTGCTATCAGCTAGGAAACCCCTTAATGCTGTTTACCTGTTCAGTTACCTGTTCAGCGCTTTGAAGGATTATATTTTCTGTCCTGTGGTGCCAGCATTTAAGGTTGGATCGATACAGTATATGAAATCCTCACTATCGAAACTGCAAAGCCTCCGTACGGCGATTTACTACGCATGCTCACTCCTTCCTGAGATCGAGATGGTAACCAAGATTGGCAGTGTAGTGCTAAAAAGAATCGCCAAACACTTTTTGAAATGCCAACTATTCCCACATGCTGAGTAGCATTTGGAAAGAATCCGTTAAAAAAGAATTGTGTTTACTTTTTGGAAAAGAGAATGAAATTAAAATGATTACTGTGGAAAAACGAAGATTTGAATTAAATTTAATATATAATATATATATATATATATAGTGAAATGTAAAAATTCAATAGAAAAAGGTTTAACAATTTAACATATATATATATTTTTTCAATTGGTAACTTATCTATTTATATTGTAACAGATAAATGATATATTAAAATCAGCTGAAATTATACATCGGAAATTTAACAAGAAATGTAGAACACTTTAATATATATATATATTTGTCTATTAAAACTTTTATAATATTTTTTCTTAATATTCTTTCACGTCTTCTTGCAATCTGCAGAGTACTTTGACGCATTCATGAACTTTTTTTTTTTTTTTTTTAAATCCCTATATCCATAAAATTTTTAGATATTCTTATCAGATAAATTGTCATCATTATACAAGGGAATAAATTTCTTAGCATATCAATATCTAAAAGTTTTGTGTATGTAAGAAGGGAGAATATTACAACTAAGCAAGGGGAAAAAAAAGATTTTTTTCATCCCTACATGCATAAAAATTTTCGATTTTTCAATAGTGTGTCAACGATTTTAAATAGTTTATTTAAATCAGCGATTAAATCGGGATTTTAATCAACTGATTTTTTTTTTTTAATCATTGATTAAAATCACAAATTTTCTAAATGTTTAAACTGACATAAAAGTATTAAAATCTAAGATTACCTAATATAATTTGGAAAGTTTCTACAGGTGTTTTGCCTTATGAATAAACAAACAAACAAACAAACAAAAAAAGCTTTAAATAATTGTTTCTAAGCTCAATTCCTGAGTCTTGTAAAAAATTAAGTACAGTAAGTTTGTAAAGGAATAAAAGTATTTCATTTAAAATGATATTTAAATCTAATATAATTTGTACTGTCATAATTTCCTTTAAATAATCAAATTATTCATTCTTTTATATAGAAAAGCATAGCAAGTATAATAAATTTCTGCAAAGCAAAAGAATAATTATCCAGGATCTTATTTTCCCATTCTATATTTGCAATAATAAATTTATAGCAAATATTGGAGTTAAAGAAGAATGAAAGAATAATATTTGCTCAACAGCTATTGTAAAATAATGTATAAGAAAAAAAGAACTACTAATTGGTATAAAAATGCTTTCACAGCAAGAGTTTCTCCAGTACAGGTTGAATTTTTTTTTTTTTTTTTTCTAAATTTGGAACTTATATAGCCAAATAAAGAAACTATAGTGCTGTTATTTAATATTTTGAGGATTTCAGATATAATTGGCTAGTCTTATACTTGTACTCCCTGTATGTGTGTATGAATGGATGTAACAATTTTTCTGGTTAAAGCAATTAACAGTAGTACAAATGCAAAACGGCTGACAATAATATTTGTTAGTTTTGTTAATTGTGCCACTAACTAATGAAATTTTTGCAGTTTTTATTTAATTCTGTAATTACTGTTTCTTCGAGGCAATTTTTTAAAGACGCCCCTAAAATGCTTCTTGCCTTTTAAAAAAATAGTGAGATTCACCTGTAATTGTAGTCAGAGAATTTTTTGTAAAAAACTTACCCATTCCGCAGTATTTCTAAATCTGTGTGACCGAGTTCTTACAAAAATGATAGATCTTTATTTCTTGAGAAAAAACAGGATGTTATTAAAAAATATTGTTATTTAATTGTATTTTTCAAATTGTAATTTATAAAATTATTACATTTTAAAGACACTTTATTTACCATATTAAAAAAATTATATACTTTTTTTCTTATCGTTACTAAACACATTATTAATATATTTCCTCATGAAATAGTGCCATTTTCTTGGAACTAGCATCCTGTCCCCTTTTCCTTCTAGAATGAATACTAAATTTTTAATTATCATTTTAGTAATTAAAGCATAAAATGTATATTATGTTCCTAATTAGAGATTGTCTAATATAATTATTAATTTTAAGTAGTGTTAACATTTTAATATTAAATTCAGTTACTGATAATTTTAATAAATGTAAATATCACTAGTATTTAATATAGTTTTACATTGTTATATTGTACTTAATACATTGTTGTTACACTGCATTTATTATAGTTATTAATGTGTTTAACATTATAGTATGCTATTAATTAATGAAACTGCTAATTTGTAGTTTTTATAATTTCTGTAATTACTAACTAATAATTAAATTTTATTATTTAAAGTGTAAAAACATGGATTATGTTAGTAATTAAAGATTTAATTGTTTCGGAAACCTAAAACTCTTGGTATCTATTCAGTATTTTAATGCTGGGAGGAAAAAACATAAAAATCAGATTTAAATTTAAAAAATCTGATTTTAATAATAATAAAAAAATTATTTATTTTTTATATCCGCAACGATATGAAGACTAGAACAAAAGCACGTGGTTTTAAACGCAAACAGCATTGTCTCCCTCCAAGGCTGCTGCGTTAAAAATTCGAAAGAGTTAGCCATTCGAAATTCAAAACGAAACTCGAAAAGAGCAAGCGGGGAGACAGCCTTCGCAGGGAGGCATTGCAGTTTTGATCCACCAGTGTATTCTAGACGCTGTATTACTAGCGTAGCGTCTCATTACTTCCTAGATGGTTCCCTACGCCTACGGGAGGACGAAAAGTGGGCAAGTCCGCTTCTTAGTTGGGGTGATGTGCAGAAGCGGAGCTACCGGGTGTCCTAAAGAGGACTGACTGATTTTAAAATTCAATAACTTGTAAACGGTGACAGATATTTAAAAAATTCTTGCAGGAGGGTTATGCATAAGGTCAAAAGTTTTTTTACAGTGATTTTCGTTTTTAGTTCGAATTACAAACAATAGATGGCGCTGCGATCAATAGACGCTAAATTCAGGTTCGATTTTTGGTACTTCGTGACCCGGATAATACATTTCCATCTCCTTTTTCCGCATAGAACAAGAGAAAGGACCAAAAATCGAGCCTGTATTTAGCGACTATTGCTTATAGCGCCATCTATTGTTTGTAATTCGAACTAAAATTGAAAATCACTGTAAAAAAACTTTTGACCTTATGCATAACCCTCCTGCAAGAATTTTTTAAATATCTGTCACCGTTTACAAATTATTGAATTTTAAAATCAGTCAGTCCTTTTTAGGACACCTGGTATGTATTGACAGAATTGAGATTTGTTTCAAATTTTGTTAAGACTATTTCGGACTGAATACCAGTAGACGAAATTCGCGTATTTTTTTTCGTGATTCTTTGCCGAAATTAGCATTTTTTGCACGATTCTTTCTCGAAATTACCGCTTTTTCAGCAATTTTTTAGCGAAACTCGCGTTTTTTTCTGCGATCCTTTGACGAAATTCGCGGTTTTTTTTTTTTTTTTGATCTTTTGACCTGCGAACGATTGACGAAACTGACTTTTCTCGGTGACCATTTCTTGAAATTCGCGATAATCGGTGGATTTATATTTTTTGATCCAAGGTTGGGGGGCGATGGGGGCGATCTCCCCCCTTCCTTGGATCCGCGTCTGTGAAGAGGTATACACACAACTTACATGACACATTTTGATTTTCAAGGATGTTAAGGCCCCTTCAGATTTCTAAAGGGGATTCTTTTTCAGAGATTATCCCCTTTCAGAAATCTGATATTAAAAAATGGATGTGATGGTTATGCTTTTCAGCGTCCGATATGCATTTTTTAGTGCTGAATCAAAAAATGACCTTTATTTTTTACCATACCATCACGTCAGGATTTTTCACACAAATCGTAAATTTTTAAAAACTCGAAATATTGCGAAAATCTGCTACTATAAAATAGACATAACTTTTCCATAATAACTTTTTTCATAATAATTTATTCCTTTTTTTGCTTATACTATGTATTTTTACAGTTAAACATGTAAAATATTGTGCATTTAAAATCCTTATAATTGTATTCCATGCGTGGAAGCGTCTTTGAACCGCTCATGCTCTGCTTCGCGCTTTTCCTTTAATCTTCTCTATGGGGTTCATCTCGGTATCCTCTTTTATTTTGGCGATTGATAAGGCTGGAAAATTTGTTGCAGATGTATTTAAAACATTTACCTTCTCTTTTTAAGGCTTCGACAAATTGCTTTGAGAGATTTTCGCTATTTTTTTATTTTTTAACTTTGAAATTTACGCTTTGCGAAAATCGTGACGTGATGGTTAAAAATGAAGGTCATTATAGGATTCAGTGCTAAAAAATACATCAAAATCAATTATCAAAAGTTAAAAAACATAATAATCGCAGGCTTGTGTTATTGACGTCGTTAAAAGTTTACTGTAACTAAAAGAACAAAAAATAAGATAAATAATTACCGTAGTACAAGAGTAAAAAGAAAAAGAAAAAAATAAGACATTTAATAAATAAATTCCGTTATAACGTTTTTAATTTTTTGACTTAATAAGTAACAATTACCATATTTTTAAGAGAAAACGGGATTATATAATAAGAGTGCTGAATAACCGAGTGTTTCGGTTAATCGAGAGTCTGTAATATTTTCAAATCGCATTAATTATTTCATATTCATTTAATAATTAACTGCAAGGAATGATTTGAGCAACAGAAATTAGGACTACGTTGATTATATGTCACTCGGTATCGTCCCCCCCCCCCCCCGGAAAAAAACGATTCTCTGGATCCGCCCCTGATCTATATTAATATTACAAACAAATGAAGGCATTAACCGATTTTTTGTCAAGTTTCTTGAATTACGAAATCTCTTTTTTTTGGATTTGTGTATTATGCAGGGGTCGCATTCTATAGGGAAAGTTTTGTTCTTCCTACTACTATTTTGAAAACAATATGTTCTTCATACTTTTTCTGTAGCATATTTTAAATAAAATGATCATGAAGATCACTGATTGAAGATTCTGGTAGGAACAATAAAAATTTCCCTATACAATGCGACCCCTGATTATGCAGCGATAGTCACGTCCTATGCATATTTTACTGTAGATGTTGTTTAAGCCTGGATCGTAAATGAGGAATTCTTTAGCGGATGCGGATGACGTCATTTTATATAAAATAAAAGCGCGTGTTTGGAGTCTTAAAATTGAACTATTTATGTTTATAGTATAATATACATTCTTTTTCATTGGGGTCTACACTAAATTCTGAAAAAGCGGAATTCCTGTTTTCTAGTTATTTATAATAATTTGTGTATAAATACAATAGTACCAAAATATTATGCCGTGATTTAAAAATATAAATGAAAAGTACAAAATTATTTTTTTAATTATAATAATTCAGGTATAAAGAATAATGCCAAAATATTATGTCGTGATTTAAAAATATAAATGAAAAGTAAAAAATTATTTTTAAAGTATATGCTTTTAAGTATTATAGCTTATGTTTTTAAGTATTTTAATAATTACTATATGGCATTAAAAAATGAATTTAATGAAATAATAAGTTCTTATATAATGATTTCTGAACTTTTTATTGAAAATTTTATTAATTGAAATTCTCTAAAATTAAAATTCTGTGAATAGATGTCTCCATTTCTGCACATCAGCCCAACAAAACTCGTTTTTTCACAGGGAACCATCTAGGAATGAGACTCTAGTGTTAGTGCGCAGCTGAATCTGATGCTGCCTATAGAATATTGGGCCCCACCAGTGGCTGAGAGGTTCTGCTCTCGAAACTGGTAGATGGGAAGTGCTGGGTTCGATCCCAATCGCGCCCGTCGGCCTAATCGTTCGGAGTTTTCGTGGTTTTCTTCGAACCATGGATTTCCATGCGTTAATACGGGTTAGGTTCCCTTAGAAAGACCCCCACGAAGGGCACTCCCCCTCGGGCCTATATCCCTAGTGTAGATAATCGGCCGTCACAAAATCGACCTATAGAATATTGTTGAGTAGGGATACGTACAGTCGTGAAAAAAAAAAGTAAACACCCCTTACTATCTCTTCAAAAAGTTATCGTAGAAGAAAGTTACTGGTACTACACGATTGGTAATAAAGTCTACTTTTAAATGATGCATATAAAATTTGCTTAGGGAACATCTACATATCAAAACGAACCATAACTTTGTTTTTTTTCAATAGCAGTACACAATTCTGACAGCATAAATGAACTCTACACCCTTCAATTAGCCTAAAAACAAATTTTTATGCAATTCGCACTATAAGTTTCTGATAAATTAATTATTATAAAACGAGCTTATTTTAGCGGCTGTATCCAAATTGAAGTTCGGTACTCGATTGTTGACCCAGGGATCCCCCTTCTTGATAAAGGCATCTTAAGCACCATTCAAGCAGTCATTGAAGACTGCTAGATTACAGAATAGCATCAGAAATTTCAAAATATGTAGGCACTTCTATCATAGACGGCCCCTTAAACCATCATTTTGCCGTTATTTAAGCATAAATTGAAAACTACTTGGAAGAAAAATGTGAAATTTTGGATTTCCATAAAGCAGGACTTAATAAATCTAAATCCATGAATAAAATTGTAGGTTGCAATTCATAATTTTTTTCGAATATTAATTTCATAATTCATATCATAAAATTATAAAAATTGCAAATTCAACGTATTTATGTTTGGATATTTTAGTATAATTGCTACACAAAAAATTAGCACATAAGGAGTATAATTTCAGGATATTAATGAAAATATTAAAATGTAATTTAACATTAGAAGCACTCAATTTTGAATGTTTATAATTCAAAAACTTATTATTCAAATGACTTGAAATTTGGTGTCTAGGCACAGTTTGAACAGAAGATTTGAAATATCTCGTTAAAATTGGGTCTTGCCATAGAAAACAAGTTGGAAATTGCTCGTCAAACGTGGCAAATGAGGTGCGTTCGTACTATAACTAGTTTTATAATTATTTTTTGCACCCCATATTGTACTGAATGTATAATTTTTTGCACTTCATAAAACGCATAGTCTGAATTAAAATGCACTTCCAATATTTTTTTCCCATTCTTCGTAATGTAACGGAACACTTTTGACTGTCCCTGTAATTAAACTATACATCCGATTTTCCTAAAATTTAAAATAGCTCCAAATTATTGTGCAACAATTATATCTTTAAAATTTCAGACCATTCGGAAGGCTGTAATATCATTAAAATGCACTTGCAATAATTTTTCCCATTGGCCGTAATGTAAAGAAAAACTTTTGACTGTTCCTGTAATTAAACTATGCATCCGATTTTCCTAAAATTTGAAAGGGCTCGACAAAATTTTGCAACAGTTATATCTTTAAAATTTCAGATCATTCGGAAGGCTCTAATATCATTAAAATCCACTTGCAATAATTTTTCCCATTGGCCGTAATGTAAAGAAAAACTTTTGACAGTCCCTGTAATTAAACTATACATCCGATTTTTCTAAAATTTGAAAGAGCTCGACAAAATTTTGCAACGGTTATATCTTTAAAATTTCAGATCATTCGGAAGGCTCTCATATCATTAAAATGCACTTGCAATAATTTTTCCCATTGGCCGTAATGTAAAGAAAAACTTTTGACTGTCCCTGTAATTAAACTATACATCCGATTTTCCTAAAATTTGAAAGGGCTCGACAAAATTTTGCAACAGTTATATCTTTAAAATTTCAGATCATTCGGAAGGCTCTAATATCATTAAAATCCACTTGCAAAAATTTTTCTCATTGGCCGTAATGTAAAGAAAAACTTTTGACTGTCCCTGTAATTAAACTATACATCCGATTTTTCTAAAATTTGAAAGGGCTCGACAAAATTTTGCAACAGTTATATCTTTAAAATTTCAGATCATTCGGAAGGCTGTAATATCATTAAAATGCACTTGCAATAATTTTTCCCATTGGCCGTAATGTAAAGAAAAACTTTTGACTGTCCCTGTAATTAAACTATACATCCGATTTTCATAAAATTTGAAATGGCTCGACAAAATTTTGCAACAATCATATATTTGAAATTTCAGACCATTCGGTTGGGTAGTTTTTGCTCTGTTACATGCGGACAGACGGACGGACAGACGGATGGGCAGACGGACAGACGGACGGACTGAACGACGACTATAGGTGCTACGTATTTATATAATTACGAACGCACCTAAAAAATGAAGTTTGGGTTCGTTTTAATATGTGGATGCCCCCCTAAGCAAACTTCATATACATCATTTAAAAGTAGACTTTATTTCCAATTGTTCGGTACCAGTAACTTTCTTCTACGATAATTTGTTGAGGAATTAGTAGGGGTGTTTACTTTTTTTTCCACGACTGTACAGTCATTCAGAGCAACTTTCATCCGCATTTTCTCTATTTTCATATGCCACACTCTTATTTTAAGAATATTGTTGCAACTGGGGGCATAAAAGAGAAGAAATGATCCTAATTTGTTGTATGACTATCAAAAATTAAGGAATAATAATGATAAAAGCAATAATAAAAAAAAAAGCAATTTAACAAATTACAACGACCATTTGGAAAATGATTTTTTCAAAGACTAAAATTTAAGACATAAAAAATCGCACGGAGTTGATCATACATTACGTACGCCATGGATTAAACATTAACATACCTGGATCCATCATGATCAAATTTTAAAAGAATTTCAGCTTTACAATTTTCGGTAGTGTAAATTTTTAAACTTCTACGGAGCTGGTTATACATTACGTACGCCATGGATTAAACATTAATATTCCTGGACCAATTTTAAATGAAATTTCATTTTTAAACTTCTAAACATCCTATAATATTACTTTTTACACCGTTGTATAGAGAAAAAAATGTACTTTTAAATGCAATTTGTTTGAAAGCTGTATCTCAATTTGTTTCTGAGTTATTAATATTTTTTTTTGTAGTTTTGTGTAGTTTTTATTACTTTTTTGTCATAGTGGCAGCAGAAATATCCATCTCTGCAGGGATGCAAGAGCTGCCCCAGAAACGACCGATTCCCCGCTAAATTTTAAAAGTACAGTAGCCTCCCGCTTAACCGGCCTAAACGGGACCGAGGGTTAGCCGGTTAAGAGAAAAACCGGTTAAAGCGGAGAAGTAAAAAAAAATATATTAAATAAGTATCTGCGTTTTAATTAATTAAACCCGTACGATGAATTTAGTTTTCAATTTCTGTAGTTTTAAAAAATTACATATTTTTCATATTTTGTGAAATGAATACTAGTTATGATTAACTGAATTGAAAGAAAAAATTATCACTGATAACAAATAATGAAAAATATTTAACACAAATTAAATTGTTGAAAATCGTGTCCCAAAACTTTGTAAGAAGTTGAAATTGTTCTACATTATGCATATTTAAGTTAATGAACCATAAAGAAATCAGTGACCTTCTTTTGTTGAAGGCAAGATGGCGGATTTGTAGCATAATCTCTCCATCTCTTTAACATCGTATGTTTAACCGAGGAAGCTGTTAACCGCTGCTCAACATAGCGTAGCGCCAACTCTAAGGCTTTTAACCCTTCCGTATGTGGAATTTTAGCAGTGTCAACTTCAACTAGATCATCATCAGGGTCGTCTTCGTATTGAACAACATCAGTTACAGTCCAAATTATATCCTCGTCAAATAATGTCTCATGCTTGAGGTCTTTATCAGACTCAAACAGCTCTTATACATCTTCTACAGTGATCTGTTCGCATCCCTCAAACTTTTTAAATGTTTGTACAAAACAGTTTGCAGATAGACCATACATTATAGAGTTTTGGGGGGATTGCACTTTTGAACATTAAAAACATAAAATCTCAAATCTTCCAGGGGGACATCTCACTGTTCTTGAGGGGAATGTCCCCTCTCCCGGGCAACACCCTGAATTCAACACTGGTGAAGGTCAACGCGTATCCATTTAGAACCGACGTTCTCCTCTCTGAATTTTACCTCCTTCTCCTCGGAATTGCACTTCAACTCGAAAGCGTAAGCTAAGTTCCCGAGGCCGTCATCCCTGAATTTTGCCTGAAGTTGGGGAAAAAAAAAGTCGGCCGGTTAAGAGGGAGGCTACTGTATTCTTCGCATTATTAAATCCCAGAAGTGTTTTCATTAAATAAGGTGAGGAACATTATAAAAATTAAGTGGTATCAATCAGTCATTTGTGGCGCAGCGCTTGCATCCCTGATCTCTGTTGAAAGTAAAGGGAAAATACAGATTACTGTATAGATCAATCAGAACACGAATAAAATGCGGGATTCAACTAATAAAACGCTTCAGATATGTTTTTGATTTCCTACCCTGACCGAGGACAATAACCATTTTTCCAAATGGTTAAAAATGAATTTTTAAGTTGGTTCAAAGTTACCCAGTCATTTAGGGTAACTTTGCACCATATGATAAATATTATCTAAAATAATTCATTATATAAAAAAAAAAGTATTATAGTTAGGACAACTTTGAAGCCCCAAAAATGCTTTCAGATATGAAAAGACTCCGAATTTACATTTCCCAACATCACAAGATTTGTATAATTTATGATATTATAACAAATATAATCATAGTTACAGTAATGCATACTAGTACTAGTATTATTCAAACAAGAATAAGAAAAGTAGAAGAAGAGAACCATGAATATTTAGAAAAAAAAAACTGTTTATTGTTCATATAAAACATAAAAATGTCGTGAAAAACAATTTTCAACGTTTCAACTCAATAATATATCCATAGTTACAGTAATACATACTAGTACTAGTATTATTCAAACTAGAATGAAAAATGTCGAATGTATGAAATGGCAAATTTGACTAACTCCGCCCCGAAAAACGCCTTTAAATGAATTGTATGTATTTTACACATATATGTGAAAATATTTATATGTTATATCTAATGTTCACTTTCGGAATTTATATAAAATATACGTGCAAATATGGGAAATTTTTGACAGTAGCACCTATAATTAGTAAATTATAAACATCAGTATAACTTTGAGCGGGCTCAAAGTTATCCTGAAAATGTGGTAAAATGTTAGTGCCTTCTTATTTTACATTTTATTAACTATTAATAAATAAATAATCACAAAATATTAACACATTTACAACATTTAGATAATAATATATCTGATAAATGAGTATATTGTTACTTACTATGAAAATTTAATTGGATTACAACAACTTCAAAACAGCATTCAAAATTTACTCGAAAACAGTACTTCACAAAAATAGATGATGCAATTAATTGCGCATAATGTTGCTAATTTATTTTTTAAAAATAAAGAGTAGAAATCCCAGTTTGGAACATTGCCAACAGAGCACAGTTCTGGAGTTTATTTAGGCTTTTGGAGTCAAAAATATTAAAAATTAGGAGGTGGGGCAAAGTTACACCCCATGGTTCAAAGTTACCCTGAATGACTGTACTGTTTTGGATGTTTGCATGAGGTGCTTCTAAAACATTTTTGTCATGTTACATGTCATGCTTCCAATAAGGTGATGGGTTTTACACACAACAATGAGTAATGAATATCTCTCTCTCGCATTATGCAGCTTAAAACTGAAACTTTAGGCATTATTAAGTGCATGGTAATAGAATAAAAGGCATATAGCTCCGTGATTATGTGAATGGTACTTTAGTGTTTGTCAGGAAGATAAATAGTAACTTATAAGTTTGAAGAAAAACGGAATTAAATGATAGTGAATGAATACAGTTCATTGGTGCTTTTATGTATTACCAAATGTTCTTTTAGAGTAAATAATTGGCGTGTAGAAATTAGCTATTGTACTTGTTGGGAATAAAAAAAAAAAAACTTTAAAAAAAGTAATTACATAGCAAAAAATATAAAATTGAATGCGTAACTTGAATACATTTCAGAATTGATATTGAGTTAAATTTAGTAAGAATCAAAATTTTGAAAAATCGTAGGGAAGAGTTTTAGGAATATATCACAAAATTTTAAGGGAATTTATTAGAAATTCATAACATATTTTTGATAGCTATTGTACATCTGAAAAAAATATGCTCTTAACCAATCAATATTATTTGTGTATGACACGAAAATAGATCTATTAAAATAGAAAACTTTAATGTCTATAGTCATATACATTTGCATTTTCAGCACAATATAATTTGATTAATTATTTATTATTACGTATAAATAAAAATCAGGAAATAAATAAAAAATTAAGATGTTAACCTTACATGCTTTGGCAACAGCATAGTGAGGGATTATGTTTATGTTGAAGCAATAGAATTTAGATGGCTGTTTATTTAACTTTACTTCAAAATAATAAATAGGGAAAAATAATTAAAAAATATAAAAGCATTTTAAAGATTGAGCTGTGTGGGTGTTTAGAAGATTGGCTATTTATTTTTACTGTGAAATAAGTAATAGAACAAAATATTTGCTATAAATCAAAGAGTTTTAATGATTTAAAGTTTTGCATGCTGCTGGTCAGAGGGAGAGAGGAAATCACAAATTTTTAGGGAACATTTAAAAGAATGATTGTTTATCAAATCATTATTTTATAAAATAAAAGGTAGATGAAAGGACATTAAAGTAATTAAAGTTTAAGGGGATTCAAAGTTTTTGTTTTTTATAGATTTATTTTAATGTTATAAATATTAAACAGTATTTAGAAAGTATATTTTTTTATTTGAAAGTAGATACCAAATATATGCTTCAAAACTCGAAAAAACTGTCCTTAAAATTATAGAGGAGGAAGGGGGGATGGGGGTGGATTTTGAATATTTCCTTCAAGAATTATGTAAAGAGTAGAACTCTTCGCCTTTGTCAATCATTTGTAGGAAGGTATTTGTAAATGGCAGGTTGAATTTCAGTGCGCTATGTAAATGGCAAAACAGCGAAGCAACTATGTAGTAGCAACAAAACTACAATCTACAATGCCAATGTTAAATAAACTAGTATGTTGTGGCCATCACAAAACTTTCTTCTATCTCATACATGTCAATACTTCAAAATTCACTATCTCAGTGCCAAATTAAATGGCAATCTGCGTTCATCATGAGAATTCTAAAAATATGAAATTCCGTGCATTAGTTCTCGAGGTACGACTGTCACTGAAATCGTGTAAATCCAGGAAAATGCAGCATAGCAGCGCTACCTATTGGGTTATTTACACCAGAACCTAATTATCACCAACTTATGTCAACGTCTAACTGAATATGAAGTTTGAGGAAAATTCGTGCATTAGTTCTTGAGATAGAGGTATTGCGCAAACCATGACAAATGCAGCATAGAAGCGCCACCTGTTGAGCTATTTGCAACAACACATAATCAGCAGCAATATTAATCACGTTATACTTAAACCTGATGAAAATTCGTGCATTAGTTCTTGAGATAGAGCTATTTAGGAAATAGTTCAAAATGCAGCACAGCAGCACCACCTATTGAGCGATTTACACCAACACATAGTCAGCATCATTTCATATGAAGGACTAACTAAATTCGAAGTTTGATGAAAATGTGTGCATTATTTCTTGAGATAGAGCTACTTGGAACATAGTGTAAATCCTGCACAATGTAGCATAGCAGCGCCACCTGTACGCGATTTACACCAAAACGTAAACAGCATCTATTCATGTCAAGGACTAACGGAATGTGAAGTTTTATAAAAATCCGTGCATTAGTTCTTGAGATAGAGCTTTTGCGGAAATCCTGCAAAATGCTACATAGCAGTGCCATCTCCAGGGCGATTTACACCAAAAACTAATCAGCACCAATCTATATCAGGGACTACCTGAATATAAATTTTTATTAAATTCCGTGCATTAGTTCTTGAGATAGAACGCCCACAAAATTTGTGTCACACACAGACAAACAGACAAACAGACAGACGGACAGACAGACAGACTCACAGACAGACATTTTATAGAAACATGTTTTTTGGAATCTCTGACCCCTTAAACGCGTAAATCCGTCGAAAACTGGAATTCGAAAATTTTCATGAAACCAATACTTTCTTCTTGTAAAGATAGAAGAAAGTAATAATCGTATGAACCTAAACCAATTCCATTTAATTGTTTAACTCGCCTCGGAAAAATTTTAGAGACAATTTATATAATTTTGAATTTAATTATCAACTACAGCGAGCGAGGCTCCTCCCCGTTGCCCGCCTGCCATGGAGATCAACCAGCAGTCGGCCGAAGGTAATATATCCTCACTTAGCGCTTCTAGCGATGGCCCGCTCAAAGTTAAATTTAATATGGAACCTATCTCACCGAAAAGTGATTTAGCACTTAACCCCTTCGCGACGGGAGACTTTTACGAAATGTTTGTTACTTTGCTACCGGTTTTAAAAAACAGAAGTTTGTGCCTATTCAAATCGGGAAAATGCTCAGATTAAATAAGGCAAATTTTACTGGTGAGGATAAACGAGGATCCTTAGGCCTATTTCCGGCACGTATACGTGTCGCTCGTCCCCAAGGGGTTAAGCTTATTTTGGAGGGAAAAAATATCTCCGAAATACCCGATGAGGAGTTAGAAGATTTTGATAATGAGGGAAATTTCATGAATGATTACTATAAAAGCATGCATGGAAACAAATGGATTTCTCGCAAAAAATTTTATATTGAGAATCGTAATGCTGTCCTTAGGCTTTACCCTCCCTATGCTAAAAATTCTCGTAAATTAAATAGTAGAAATGAGTATGAAACAACTGATGTAGCTGCACCTTACTCCAAAAAATCGAAAAATGACAGCAACGAAGATAACTTCAATATTAAGCTGTCGACCCATGACGTCATCAGCGAGGACCAATCCGAAATCTCCAATACTGAGACGATCTCAGAAATGGATTATTTTGACGAAAGTCCAATAAATCCTAAAGAAAACATCGAAGCTTACTCTAAATTAACTGAAAATCAAACCAGCAACCCAAAAACTAAAGAGCTAATTAATTCTGAAGTTAAAATTAATTCTCCCAAACCAATCATCGTAAAAAACATCCAAGATGTTGTTATTTTTGCCGCAACTGTTGAACAGGATTGCGACCCAAATTTTATGATTAAAATTATCGGTAACGATCTTAAAATTATTCCAAAAGACTTAGCCACTAAAGATAAACTTATAAATTATCTTGAAGAGAAAAATTACCAATTTTATGTGGTGCTTGACACCACCGCGCCCTTTAAATTTGTTATCAAGGGGCTCCCCAAAACGTGTAAAATTGTTGAAATAGAACAAGAAATTGTGGATAAAGGATTCGAAACAGTTAAAGTGGTGCAAATGACTAGTAGAGTAGACAAGAGGGCCCTCCCTCTATTTTTAATTCATCTTGTAAAAAATGAAAAACCGAAAACTTTTCTTGAAGTTAGGGATTTATTCAAAATTCGCATCGAAGTTGAGAAGCATAGGGTCCCCCATAAAGCAGTGCAATGCTGGAATTGCCAAGGCTTTTTCCACATTAGCACTTACTGCTTTATGGAACCAAAATGTGTAGGATGTGGGAAAATTCATAAAAGTTTGGATTGCCCGAGTAAAGCTGGCTGTTCTAAAGAAAACGAAGAAAATAAGGAAAAACCATCGCCGATCTGCTGTAACTGCGGGTCGAATCATCCGGCCTCTTTTAAGGGGTGTAAGAACTTCCCATTAAAACCGAAATTTCGAAAATCCTATGCAGATTCGCTTAAAAACAATGAAATTAAACCAAAATCCGATAATCCTGTTAAATCAGCCCCCCAAAAGAAAATTTCTCAATCAGACCCAAAGATGGCGCCACCGCAACCGGTGCAGTTGTATCAGTTGGAGGAATTTAACACGGGATTCTTTAACCCTTAACCCCTTGGGGACGAGCGACGCGTATACGTGCCGGAAATAGGCCTAAGGATCCTCGTTTATCCTCACCAGTACAATTTTACTGTAAAATTTGCCTTATTTAATCCGAGCATTTTCCCGATTTGAATAGGCACAAACTTCTGTTTTTTAAAACCGGTAGCAAAGTAATAAACATTTCGTAAAAGGCTCTTGTCGCGAAGGGGTTAAATGCCGGGTATTGCTTTTCGGAAGCATACCCAATTTAGGCTCTAAAATACTACTCAGAATAATAATGAAGCTATAATGCCTAATGTTGCCAATAAAATACATTCTGAAAATATTATTAAATCGATTTTCAACATGTAGATGGCAACACTTGTGCTTTTTAAGAATAAAGTTAGATTTATTTTTTCAATTGTTGCTACCTGTTCTTTTTGATTTGTTTGGAAGCTTGCGAAATACCCTATTTTGTTCTGCAGTGAACAAGTAAAATTTATTTCTTATTATAGTTCCTAAAATTCTTGTGTGTTTAATATTATAGAATTTTATCAAGAAAAATTATTTTTTCAATTAAAGACCAGTATTGCCGATTAGTAATAAACTGTTTTTTAGCCGTATACCATACTTAAAAAAAATATGATTTTTTTAAGTATTTTTCCCGTGATTTATTTAAAAAATGAAAGCCGAAAAACATTATTACAATGATTTTTGAAAAATCAGGCATTTAAGGGTTAAGATTGCTGAAACTATTGAAAAAATTAAGATCGAACTTAAAATTGAATCTTTTTCTAAACTTTATGAATTTATAGATAAAATTTATAACGAAATTGTAAAACAAACTGATACTGGGTGAAAAAGACTTACTTTCATGGATGAGATTTCAAAACTCCCCCAGGATAAATTTTAGTCTCTATTAGGAAAATTTGTTAGTGTAAATATTGTAAATTTCTCTGTAAAAAATTTTTTTTAATTGTAATGGTTATTATTTATTATTATGTAAAAAATGTATGGACCTGAATTGGGCCTTTTTTGTTTATGGGGTTTTCTGAGCACTTCCATCGCCAGAGCTTTGCCTTGCAAGGTCCGACCACCACAGGGCGAAGTCTAGGCTTCAACCAATGAGAAATCGGCCTTGCTTTTTCCACCTTCGGCCAAGATCTTCATTCAGTTCATGTCTTCAGAACTGTCAAGTCATTTTCCACTTATCCTGATGCCGGGGATGTGTGGGGCTGCCCACGGGAGCCTCGGTTCAAACAGTTTTCGAAGTCGAAGTCGAACTTGGAGTCCGACGGACTGCCTACAAATAACTAAAATTAGAAGAAGTCTTTCACCGGCAACGGGTATAGGGAAACAGTGCTTTTACCCCCGACTTATCTCGGGGCAGCCGTTGAAGTGGTTAACAAACTGTGCTATAATTTACCTTCTAAGAGAACAAATTACGGCCTGTTTCTCTGCAACTGATGCGGCAAATAAGGGTTTTTTTTTTATTTTATCTCTAACTTTGTTAAAGAACAAGTTACGCGGCGTCAAAAGCTAACGTCAAAACCTGTTTCTCTGCAACTGAAATGGCAAATAAAATTTTTTTTTTTTTTTTTTTTTTTTTACTTTTTTGAAATGAAGTTTCGAGAGGAAATTTTAAAAATTAAAATTTTGATTACACACAGACACAAAAAGAAAAAAAGGATAAAGAGAATTTGTTTGAAAATAAATATTTTATGAAATGTCAAGCAGTATGAGAATGTTCTATTAGAAGATGCGCTCCCCAACCTTTTTACTTTCTTCTATCTTTACAAGAAGAAAGTATTGGTTTCATGAAAATTTTCGAATTCCAGTTTTCGACGGATTTACACGTTTTATGGGTCAGAGATTCCAAAAAACATGTTTTTACAAAATGTCTGTCTGTGAGTCTGTCTGTCTGTCCGTCTGTCTGTTTGTCTGTGTGTGACACAAATTTTGTGGGCGTTCTATCTCAAGAACTAATGCACGGAATTTAATAAAAATTTATATTCAGGTAGTCCCTGATATAGATTGGTGCTGATTAGTTTTTGGTATAAATCGCCCTGCAGATGGCACTGCTATGTAGCATTTTGCAGGATTTCCGCAAAAGCTCTATCTCAAGAACTAATGCACGGATTTTTATAAAACTTCACATTCCGTTAGTCCTTGACATGAATAGATGCTGTTTACGTTTTGGTGTAAATCGCCCAACAGGTGGCGCTGCTATGCTACATTTTGCAGGATTTACACTATTTTCTAAGTAGCTTTATCTCAAGAAATAATGCACACATTTTCATCAAACTTCGAATTTAGTTAGTCCTTCATATGAAATGATGCTGACTATGTGTTGGTGTAAATCGCTCAATAGGTGGTGCTGCTGTGCTGCATTTTGAACTGTTTCCTGAATAGCTCTATCTCAAGAACTAATGCACGAATTTCCATCAGGTTTAAGTATAACTTGATTAATATTGCTGCTGATTATGTGTTGTTGCAAATAGCTCAACAGGTGGCGCTTCTATGCTGCATTTGTCATGGTTTGCGCAATACCTCTATCTCAAGAACTAATGCACGAATTTTCCTCAAACTTCATATTCAGTTAGACGTTGACATAAGTTGGTGATAATTAGGTTCTGATGTAAATAACCCAATAGGTGGCGCTGCTATGCTGCATTTTCCTGGATTTACACGATTTCAGTGACAGTCGTACCTCGAGAACTAATGCACGGAATTTCATATTTTTAGAATTCTCATGATGAACATAAATTGCCATTTAATTTGGCACTGAGATAGTGAATTTTGAAGTATTGACATGTATGAGATAGAAGAAAGTTTTGTGATGGCCACAACATACTAGTTTCTTTCTCGCACCCCTTTCTTAGGCTTTTTCTTTCGGAGTACCCCAATATCTCATAACAACTCCTTCCCCATCCACTCAACTAGATTACGCAAACATGCTTCTTTTCATGAGTAATCTTCTTATCACAACCATATAATAAATCGATACAAATTACATTAATATTTCTAACATTTTATTTTTTTATCCTGCATTTTAAAGTTAATAACAGTTTTTATAATATTAGCGAATCGTTAAGAAAAATCAACGTAGTATTAAAAGAAATTGAATTAAAAGAGCAAAAAATAACATTAAAAGAACAAAATCACTCTAATATTAAGTAAACACTTCAAATTAAATGCTCATTAAAATGATTGAAGCTTTTCTATTAACCCTCGCGGTACTAAGATGAAGCCAATTTGACCCCATCTGGACATTTTACAGTTTTTTTTTTCTGATGTAGAATATATATGATGAAATTATTTTCTTGGAATTATCCTATAAAGTTCTCTATCATGATATTATGTACTTGGTAAGTTTCGCGCAGTTAAATTTTTTTGTTCATTTGTAGAAATTGCGAATAAGGTCACACATGGACCCCACCTTAGTTTTTTTTTATCATTTATCACATTTAAAGCGAAAGAAGATAATTTTTGACATCCTACCAAATGTAGTTCGCTGGGGGTACAGCGTTACCATGCAAGCGAACCCTCATTTTGTTATTTCTTTGTTCTTCTGTTCAGTTGCGTATAAATTTCGCTATTCAGTGCAAGGGCGGATCAGTGTTGCCAGATGGGCTACTTTTTTAAAAATCCGATTCTTGATTGGCACCACTTTTTTGAAATGTTAAAATGCGCCTTATTTAAACACATATTAATTAAGACTAAAACAAAGGGAATTTTACTGTTTCAAAAAAGTGGTGCCACTCAAGAAACCAGAATTAAAAATCCCTGCCGGCCCGGCCTACAGGCAGAGGTAGATTTCGAAGTTAAGTATACTAATTTCACCAACAAAAACTAAATCATTATTAGATATAAATCCACTTTAACAGTTTTATCTGTCTGCTTTTGACGAGTATTTATTTCCTTTTTATAAAATAGCTGGTTTTATCAGAATCATGTTAAGGCGATATTAAAAAAAAATATTTTTCCATACTCAACAATTTTCTGGCACATTTACAGATTCATTTTTAATAATAAAAAAAAAATATGAAACATGCTGACGTGATTTTTGAAAAGATTTATAAGCGACCTGTGTTTTTATTATTCTTTCAATTAATTAAAACTAGATTAATAAACAATTATTTTCTCAGTAGGGCAATATTTTTCGTTTCTAACACAATCGCTTCGGGAAATTCTGTTCAAAATGCCCACTTTGACATCATTTTTTGAAATATATTCTGCCTCTATCAAAAAATCGATCACTACTGTACATTATATAGTTTCTGAATAAGAGAATCTAGCAATCGGATGCGTTTGAGAGCAAAAATGAATTTAAAAATGAGTAAGAAAATAGACAGTTTGGATTTGAATGCACCCTTAATAAGATGATTTTTTTCTTCAACCGCTATGTATTTTTAATTTGTTTTTGCTGTAAGAATTGGCCCTATCAAAAACTTGTCTATATAAATGCTAAAGACAATATTAAGAAGATATATGATAAATTCATGGAGATTTTATATCTTATGAATTGACGGAGTTATGAAAATTTTTCTACTTCAATCCCCACTTTTTTGTTTTCGTTTTTAATTTTTTTTTCTTTTGCGGTACAAATTGGTCCTATCAAAAACTTGTGAATATAAAAGTTGTAGATAATATTAAGGAGATGCATAACAAAATTATTGGATTTGCTATCTTGAGAATTGACGAAGTAAGGAATGTTTTTCTCCCAAAAACCCTATTTTTTGCGCTCCTTGAGCCTATTTTAAATTTCATCAAAAATCTGTGATGCATGAATTTTTGCGCTATTTTTAGAAGTGATAAAAACTTTAAACTGATTTGATATGTACAAAAATTAAGAAGTTATGGGGTTTTTCGTTTTTCACAAAACCCCTCCCTATTTCTATCCCCTTTGTCCGCTTTTGCCCATTAACGAACTTGACCGAGATTTTATGTCCCTTGATTTTATGTATCAGTTTGAAAGAGATTTGTGCAGAATTGCGGAAGTTATCGTGTCCAGCAGAAAGTGATAACACAATTGCTTCGAGAAATTCCGTTCAAAATGCCCACTTTCACATCATTTTTTGAAATATATTCTGTCTCTATCAAAAAAATCGATCATTGCGGTACATTATATAGTTTCTGAATAAGCGAATGTACCAATTAAATGCGTTTGAGAGCAAAAATGAATTTAAAAATGAGTCAGAAAATAAGCAGTTTGGATTTGAGTGCATCCTTAATGCAATGATTTTTTCAAAACAATCCGCTTCGGGAAATTCGGTTCAAAATGCCCACTTTAACAGCATTTTTTTAAATATATTCTGCCTCTATCAAAAAATCAACCATTACGGTACATTATATAGTTTCTGAGTAAGAAAACGTACCAATTGGAAGCCTTTGAGAGCAAAAATGAATTGTAAAATGAGTCAGAAAATACGCAGTTTGGATTTGAATACACCCTTACTTAGGTGATTTTTTTCTTCAACCGCTATGTATTTTTAATTTGTTTTTGCTGTAAGAATTGGTCCTATCCAAAACTTGTCTATATAGATGTTGTAGACAATATTAAGAAGATATATGATAAATTCATGGGGATTTTATATCTTTTGAATTGACGGAGTTATGGATATTTTATTTCTTCAAATCCCCTTTTTGTTTTCGTTTTTAATTTTTTTTGCGGTACGAATTGGTCCTATCAAAAACTTGTGAATATAAAAGTTGTAGATAATATTAAGGAAATTTATAATAAAATTAATTAGAATTGATATCTTGAGAATGGACGAAGTTATGAATTTTTTTCTCCCAAAAACTCTATTTTTTGCGTCCCTTGAGCCCATTTTTAATTTGATCAAAAATCTGTGATACATAAAATTTTGGCCCTATTTTTAGAAGTAATAAAAACTTTAAACTGATTTGATATGTACAAAAATTAAGAAGTTATGGGGGGTTTTCGGTTTTCACAAAACCTCTCCCTATTTCCATCCCCTTGGTCCGATTTTGCCCATTAACGAACTTGACCGAGATTTTATGCCCTTTGATTTTATATATCAGTTTGGAAGAGATTGGTGCAGAATTACGAAAGTTATCGTGTCCAGAAGAAAGTGATATAGATAGATAGACATATATATATATATATATATATATATATAAAGTTTTTTACTGAGGGTGGTTTTGGGTTCTAGGGGTCATGATCGGTGTAGATCTGCAAAAATTTTTCAGAAATTCCAACATAGGAACGATCCCAATAGGTATTATTTCATACGAAATCTACCTAAAAATAAGTATCCCACTGGCAACACTGGGGCGGATCTGGAGAGTCCTCAAGGGGGGGGGGGGGCGATTTTAAAAATTTGGGCATTCGAATCTGATGCGCGGGTCGGGGCTAATTTTTTTCACTGCGGGTCGTGTTACTTCTACATTTTGCTGTGGGTCGGGTTTGGGTCCGGTTGACTATACTTTTTTGCTGTGGGTCTTGTTTGGGTCCTGTTGTCTTCTAGTTTTTGCTGCGAGTCGGGTTAACATTACTTTTTTGCTGCAGGTCGGGTTTGGGTCCGGTTGACTTCTTAGCTGCGCTCTAGCGCGTTTGGTTTGTGGCAGATTGATATACATTATTTCAGGTTTAGGTCAGTTTCGGATTGGGTTTTCACTCTTGAAAGAAGGGTTCGGGCCAACCCGAATTTTGAAAAGAAAGTCTAAATATTTTTAAAGATAAAAAGTATATACAGTAAAAACTCCATAACGGGAACGCCCAAACTATTATTTAATAATACTTTTTAATCTTCAGGATTACGTAAAAAATACTAATTTGGTATAAGACTGCTTGTCTCTTTATATCTAAGATGAGTTGTGATTCAGTAAAAATGCTTTGAAACTTATTAAAAAAACATACCGAGTGTCCGAAAATGGAATGACTGATTTTAAAATTCAGTAGCTTGCAAACAGTGTTGCCAGATGGACTACTTTTTTAAAAATCCGATTCTTGATTGGCACCACTTTTAAACACAAAAATAATTGGTGCCAGGAAGGAATCCCCCCCCCCCTTCCCTCCCTCTGCTGTAACGTTTCAGAAAATTTGCTTTAAATTTCAGAATTATTTTTTTTTACTGAGAATCCCCCCTGATCAGGAGATTTTTCTACTGCGATTCTTAATTTTACTTTACAATAGCAGCTATAGATGGCGCTGCAAACAATAGTCGTTACATCGAGCACCGATTTAGCACCTATTGCTTGCAGCATCATCTGTCGTTTCTATTTTAAACTAAAATTACAAATCGCAGTAAAAAAATCTCCTGATCAGGGGTAATTCTCAGTAAAAAAAAATAATTCTGAAATTTAAAGCAAATTTTCTGAAATGTTACAGCAGAGGGAGGGGGGGGGGATTCCTTCCTGGCACCAATTATTTTTGTTGCAGGTCGGGTTAGTTGTTTTCGATTCGGGTCAATTTCAGGCTGAGTGTAGATTCCTGCAATCTGGGTTTGGGTTAACCCGTTTTCTTCAAAAGTTACTTCAGTATATTATTTCAGATTAAAAACTATACCTATAATAATAAACATAGGTGTATGTATGTGTACTGTTTTCTAAATAGACCAGTTTATTTTTTCCACGACTCTTTGATAAAATTCGCATTTCTTCCACAACTCTTTGAGGAAATCCGTGTTTTTTCAGCAATTCTTTGACGAAATTCACCCGCTTTCGCAACCCTTTGATGAAATTTGCATTTTTCCATAGCCGTTTGATGAAGTTCACATTTCTTCCATTACCCTTTGACGAAATTTACGTTTCTTCCGCAACCCTTTGAGAAATAGTTTAATTTTGCAGCCCTTAGACAAAATTTGCGTTTTTTACGCGATCCTTTGACGAAATTCGCATTTTTAAAGCGATTTTTTGATGAAATGCGCTTTTTCCGCGATTCTTTGAAGAAATTAACTTTTTTCCGCGATTCTTTGAAGAAATTCGCGTTTTTGTTTTCTGCGTGATCCTTTGACGAAATTTGAGTTAATGCACGACCCTTTGACGAAATTCAGGTTTCTTTCGCAACCCTTTGATGTAATTTGAGTTTTTTTTTCGCGATTCTTTGATAAAATTTGCATTTTTTCACGATCCTTTGATGAAATTCGCGTTTTTTCGCGGTTATTTGACAAAATTCGCGTTTTCTTCGCGATCCTTTGACCAAATTCGCGTTATCCGTGATCATTTGAAGAATTTCGCGTTAATTCCGTGGCCCTCTGACCAAATTCGCGTTTTTTCCGCTGCCCTTTGACCAAATTCGCGTTTTTCTGCGTTTCTTTGGCGAAATGAAGTTATTTTCTGGGAACGATTGACGAAATAGATTTTTTATGGCAACCGTTTGTCAAAATTCGAGATTATTTTTATGTCCGAATTTTCGGATTGATGAATTTTTTAAATTTTCGGAACCGTATGCCTTAAACCTCTTTCTGCGTATATATATATACATATTGAAAATAGGTTAAAAAATTGGGCCTTTATTTTATTACATATTTCAAATCTGCATACATTTTAGGGTTCAAATATGTCCAAAATCTTTGTGAAAGAGTTTCTTTTTTTTTAAAAACTAGAATTATATCATAAAAAAAAAGATTTGCTGCTGCGAAAATTGCGGGTTGCGCAAATTTTGCCACTTTTACGTTGGCTGTGAAAATCGTGGGATGCTCAGCGAGAGAGTTAAAGTTTCGAAAAATTCAGAACAAAATCACGCCTGCTCCTGAAATCTTACATAACCCTTCTTCAAGTATTTTTTTTTTAAATAGGTGTCGCCTTTTGCCAGTTATTGAATTTTATTTAAAATCCGTCAATCCATTTTAGGACACCCGGTATATTCAATAGCTATGGGATGATGACTGAAAAAAACATTAAAAAAAAAAAAAAAAAAAAAAAAAAAAAGCTGGTTTCGATATTTGGAATTTCCAGGTCTAATCCACACACAAAAAATTATTGACCCGGCCCAGTATAAAAGCTAAAAAATCGACTCCAGCCCAACCTGCATTTTGCAATTAAAATTATTCATAAAGCACACTTACCTATGCTCATATTTTATTTTAGATTATGTTCGAAATTCATAAATACAGAAAAAGCATTAATATTAATGACTATTTAGCCAATTATGTACATAAACACTACGTAAAAATTGCTTAGACAAATACATTCAAATGAAAATCCAGTAAGAAAATCAGTTAAGAATGAAAGAAACGGATGATAAAAGAAAATCACAATTTTAAAGCTCTAGAAAGAAAAAAAGTAGATTTAAAAAAATGCATATCTGTAACTTATCAAATCAAATTAAATTTTTAAAGCTTTCGCTAAACAAATGTACAACATAAATATAATTTTTTTGAATAACAAATAAGTAAGATGCCAGACTAACTTTGGCCTCGGGGAGAAGAATTTAGAGAATTGCACGGGTCGCGATCGGGCCAATACTGCTTATCATACGGGCTGACACGGACCGAATGTTTAGCTTTTATTCCTTGACGAACCCCGACCAGGAAATTTTGGCCAGTGCAGACATCTAGGAAGAATGAAGTCCAGGCCAGGCTCGACCTGGAAGAAAAAGAAGTTTGGCCCGACCCGAATTTTCAGAAAAATTTAAGATCAGGGCACGGCCCGGCTCTAAAAGAGAGAAAACCTTACCCAGGCCGAGTCTCGTGTATTTAAGCTGGCATGACCCGGGTCGGGACGCGCCGGGATTGAGCTTCGCTCCAAGTCATTTCCCGTGAGGATGCCTAATGCCATTTTGCAAACCCTTTATTTGCCCAAGGGAGGAGGGGGGGGGGATCGCCCCTTCGCCCAACCTTAGATCCGCCATTGATTCAGTGAAATGAATCGTCGCATCATATGAACATTATAATCACTTTGGGGGGGGATAAATTATCTATAGGGTCAGTTCTTTTTAAATCTTAGGCATTTTAAGCAATATTTTGATCTTAGTACTACTGCGAGGGTTAATATATATCAGTGATATAACTCCGCCTATTTGAAAACGAAAATAAGGGCAGCTTTTCGACACGTTTAAAGAAAAAAAAAATCCCATTAAAACCAGATACTCTGACGTAATTTAAGCGTTCTTCAATTATTATTAAAAACGGTAGAATAACAAAAAGTGGTCAAAACAGAATACTGCATGTGCATAATGATTAATTGAAGTATTCGGGAGGATAGAGTAACTTATATAAGTATTCATGCAATATGCTTAACAGTGAGCGAAGCTGCTGATATTATTTATTAATGAATTATTAGGTATAGTGTGTCTTTTCCCTCATTTTGAGCAATGTTGTAGTCCTAAAAAAATTAGAAGGTATACGCTAGAGTCATGAACATTCATGATATAGTATACGCCAGTGCTTTGAGAGAGGGTACTTACTATTTGAGAAACAGAGGGTATACGGAAGTTCCTAAAAAAATCCAGAGGGTCACCGTATACCCGCTACTACATCCCTGATTTTGAGTGTAACATATTGGATTTACAGATGCGACTAATTTTGTAATCTAAAATTATTAATTTTCTTTGTGTTCTTAGTTAAAACATTTTTGTGATTTCCGCCATTAACGATATTGTTTTCACATACCCCTAGCAGGGCCGCCACATATCCTCAGGGGTACGCGTACCCCAGGTTGGGAATCGCTGTATTACAGCAAAGAGCAAATGTTTAAAACTGAATGTGTTCTGTTGTCCGAGTATGATTGAGATAATGTATGAGTGGGAATGTCTTTTATTTCAAACTTGTGAGCTAAAGAAATGAAACTAACAACAATCGTTGACAAATAGATTACAGCTTACTATCTTTTTATTTCTTGAAATTATTGTAAATTCAAAATTAAATAAAAGTATTTTTTCATTAAAAAATAAGGTATATACCTATGAGCGCCTCCAAGTGGACACCAATTGCCCTTTCCAGGAATTTTCTAATTAATAAGACATTTGTAAACTAGTAACAGTATATTTTCATGTACTTAATAAAAGGGAAATTTTCATTAAAAAATTCGAGAGCCAATGTGGCAATCGAAGATTAAAATTATGTGGTGCCATAGCTGCATCACCGCCCTTTAAGGGGTTAAGACCTGACCTTCATAATTCTGAAGGTGATCCTAAGGGAAAAGAAAAAAATAATTTCTTCTTTTTCTGTGATTTTAAGACGAGCCTGCACCACACAATTGTGTGGATCCTCCCTTGACTTACCAATTATTGGAATTTTTTTTAAATATTTTTTTTCAGTCAAATATGATTAATATTTGGATAATTAATTAGGATTATTAATTAGGATTAAAAACCAAGATTTTTAATTTCTGCCAAAAATTTTCAGGTCTTAAAGGGTTAGAATATTGAAAACTAAATAAATAAAATTTATTTTCAAATGGTCTAAAGTAATTAAACACTAAAGGAAAAAATGATTAAAGATTTTTTGGCGTGGAGGGAAGGGAGAAGGTTGTATCCTAATAAAACCCCTTGGAAAAAAATTTCTAATTTTGTGTTTCTTTTTTATGATCACGTGTTTAAAAAAAAAAAAAAAAAAAACAACGGCGGGTTCGGATGGACGCTGCCTTCCTGACGAAAATTAAAAAACAAACTGTGCATGTCTTATTTGCCATATTTCTGTATTGTATTTTATGTTGCATATTTCAAAATGGTCTTGCTCGTGCGGTTCTGAGGAATATTCTTAGATATGTTTGTGTACATGTTCTCCATGCATATACATGCCAAACTTCGTTAAAATCTTATATCGTGAGGGACATGATATAGTTGAGTTAAAATGGTTGATCCACGTGGAATAAATGATATTTTTATTTGTTAAATAGAAATAAGTACAGTGAAACCTCCTTGAACGGCCACCTCTAAACAACGAAAACCTGCAAATACCGGTTACATGTTGATGGAACCAAACACGTTCCATAGCATTAACATTAGTACGAACCTCTAAATAAGAAATTCTGAACAACGGCCACTCAAAAGTCGCGAGAAAAACAAATTCACAGCTCCTAGTACAATTTCATATTTATTTGCAAACCAAAATGTCAAGCTGATCAAACAAAATTTACTTCATGTGTCAACAAACAGAAAATGAAGACATTAACAATTATGGGGGAAATTTAGATAATATTCTTAGAACGGCAGGCATAACTAACATAAAGGGCAGCGAGTTAGTATGTCTGGACAAAGATATGGCAGTTACTGCCACATTTGATTCCGTACAGCAAATGGTGCAAAATAGGAGAGAAGAAGAGGAAATGAATTATAGAATCAGTCAAAATTTCCTGTATTAACACATATGCCGAAGATTTGATGAACGAACCTTCATGAAATACGAAATTTCACATTAAATCACAATGATGATGAATTGTATATCAAAACAATTCATATTGTTATTTCTTTGGAGAAAGATATTTGCAGCAAAAAGAACAAAAAACGAAGCAACTTCAAATCATTGATTTTTTTAGTGTAATAAAATAATGAGGATTTATTAAAATGACTGTGTGTATTTTTATTTAAATTTATGTAATTTTGATTTTTTTCAAATGAAACCTCTGAAGAGCGGTCACTTTTCACTGGTCCCACGGGTAACCGTAATTCAGAGGTTTCACTGTATATGAATTTACATAAATTCCACTTTTACTATAAGTATCAACAGGTGTAATTGTATTTTTCTCGCAAGAGTTGTTTCATAAAAAAAATTATCTACATATCAAACAAAAAATGTATTTAATTTCTGTCATTTTTATGATTGTAATATTCTATTATAAAGAGCATAAAAATCAGCAGTTCAGTTGTAATTATACGGATAAAATTAACGTGGATAACGTGAAAGCGTCTTTTGGATATATGTAATTCCGCAAACGGGCAATTTATATGCTTTTGCAATTTATATGTTACATTATTTCTCAAAAAACGTACTTAAAATTCGTATTTTTACAATTAGAATACTATGCATATAAATGCTTCGATTAGAATCAATACCATAATTATATGCATTCATTTATGTAAACACGAACAGAGAAAATATTTTTGTTAAATAATCCGTACAACGCCGGGGACGTCGCGAAAAAACTTTCTTCTCTTACGAGCTTGCTTCAGGAGAGAATGACGACACGCAAGAGATCTGAGTAGCAAACGAAACTTATCGAATGCGTGCATCGATTTGTGTGCATCAAACACAGTGCCAGAAATTTCCGTTTTACGATATTTTGTTGAGCAATTTGTGGCTTATTTTAGATCTGTTTGAATTATACATTCAATATTTAAACATCCAAAATTCGGTAAACAAGATTTTTTTTTTTTTTTTTTTTTTTTTTACTTGAATTCAAATCCATGCTTGCCCCTTGATTTCAAATACAATCAAATACATTTGATTCATTGTTTTTATCAAAGATTTTAGCTTGAAATACATACTTATGGCAGATAAAATCATACATTAAATTTCCACAACTTTAGTAGAGAAAAATAGAAATTCAAAAATAGTTAAATAATTGGATTCATGGTATTTGGAGTTAAATTTGCAGTATAAATTTATGGCAGGAGAAATCATACATTAAAATTACACAATTTTAGCAGTGATGATTAAAGTTCCCTTTAAAAATTAATATTCCTTAATTTTAAATTATTAATATCAGGATTGTTTTCACATAAACTCGTAAATAAAAATAATATTTTTTCAAACAATTAAAACAAAAATTCTATTTATCAGTTAAAATTTCAAATTTCATAATGTATGATTAACTAAAAATACGCATTCTGTTGATAAATATTACAACTGAAAAAGCATTTTTCACTAGTAGTATGTATTTTCATATAATTTACAACAAATATGGCATTTAATATTAATATAATTCAATAAAATCTACAAAATATAACAATTTTATTTTTTATTAAATTCAGTAAATGGTTAAGTGAATGGAATAAAATGCATACATTGAAAGTAAATGAGGTAAAACAAATGGGTATTCCAACTAAAGGGGGACTTCTGTCAAAAGAAACATTTTTTGCATTAAAATTTACCACATATACTTTAATTAAAATTTATTGCGTTTATTGAATAATTGGGTTGTTCAGGAACTGCAAATATCTCGCTAAATAACTACACAAAAGTTAAAAATGACATTAGAGAATTCACTTCTAATAAAAGAAAATTATCTGTATTAATAAACATGTAAGTGTCACTGATAAAGTTTCATGATATTTTAGCTTTTTTAATATTATCTGTTTAAGTGGGATTATTTTCCATGAGGCAATATTAAATGCCATATTTGTTGTAAATTATATGAAAGTACATACTACTAGTGAAAAATGCTTTTTTAGTTGTAATACTTATCAACAGAACGTGTACTTTAAGTTAATCACACATTACGAAATTTGAAATTTTAATTGATAAATAGAACTTTTGTTTTAATTGTTTGAAAAAAAAAGAATATTTTTATTTACGAGTTTATGTAATCCTGATATTTATAATTTAAAATTAAGTCACATTTATTTTTAAAGGGAACTTTAATTATTTACTACTAAAATTGTATAATTTTCATGTATGATTTCTCCTGCCATAAATTTATATTTCAAGCTAAACTCTCAAAAAATATCACAAATCCTAATTTTTTTAATTATCTTTGCATATTTATTTTTTGCTATTGAAATTGTGTAATTTTAATGTATGATTTTCTCTGTCATAAGTGTATATTTCAAGTTAAAATCTTTGATAAAAATCACGAATCAAATTATTTGATTGCATTTCAAATTAAGGGTCAAGTATGAATTTGAAATAAAGTAAAAAAAAAAAACTTGTTTTTTGAACATTGGATGTTTAATTATTGAATGTATCAAACAGATCTAAAATAAGCCACAAATTGCTCAACAAAATCGTAAAACGGGAATTTATAGCACTATTTTTGATGCACACATACAACTATTTGATAAATTTCGTTTGCTACTCAGTTCTCTTGCGTGACGTCATCCTCTCTTGCGCCAGTGCTTGAGCGCTCATGAAGCAGGCCCGTAACAGAAGAAAGTTGTTCCGCCACGCACTGTGGGGTATTTGAAGAATCTGGCCGGCCAAAAGTCGATTTCATAAAGTACAGCGCAGGCAAACGGATGGATATAAGTTGAAACTGAATCATTGGGGAATCACGTGATGCGATTTTTATCTCCTTTAAGAGAACGATGACCTCCTGTTATCAGTTGAAACTGGAGTGTTGCGTTAAGTGTATGAGTGTCAAATCGTTCTTCATTGTGACTTCCTATTTTTGAATGAGAATAACTTTAGTTTTGGAAGTATTTAAAATATAATCGTTATGGATAGTGACGAGGCAGGTATGTATCATTATTATCATTAACTTTGGATTGAGAAAGAAATAATTTTAGTATTTACAAAATTAATTTAAAATAACACATATTTTTCTATTATTTTTTTCCCTTGTTTCCCAATTCACGAAGGGTTTAGTTATATTTCCAAACATTTCCAAGCAAAGTTACTTATTATACCAATAAATATACACCCTTCTATTTGTGTTTTCGTTTAAAGTAGTTCCGCCTTCATTGTTTATTTTTCAGTCATTCTGATTGAAATTAAATTTATATAATTAAAAAAAAAATTGCTTTAAAATAAAGTATTCATTCAATTTTATCTTTTGTTAAGCACTTTTCACAAAATTGAAATAATTTATTGCTCGTTATTAACAATTGTTTACCTAAAAAATAAGTCGAGGCAATTTTCCATACGTTTTTGTTAAAATTAGTGAAAGATTGTGAGATTTTTTTTTTTTTTTTTTTTTTTTTAAATAAGGGATAAAATGATGTTATCTATCTAAATTGCATATAACTATTATGCATTCTTTTTTGTTCATATTTTGTATTTATTTTTATTTAGGGCCTTCGAATGTCAGAGTAATGACTCGAAAAGAATTTTTAAACATTATGCAACAGCAGAATTTGCCAAACATTAATCATAGATTAAATTTCCTTAAAAATTACCTTCTTAATATCGGTAATTTTGACGATGATGAAATTAAAAACCTCAAGCACAATTTCTCCCAATTTAAATCTCAGTTCAAGAGCAAATGGATCGAAGACCATTATATGTTAGATAAATTTGTGAAAAATAATAAGGAATGGCTTGAAGGTACAGTAGAAATTTCAAAAAAAGTAAATCGACCAGGAAGGCCAGCAAAAGCTTTCACTGAATCAAGTGTGAGGTCAAAGCGGAGAAAGTCTGAAAGTTTGAGGAGCTCGACTGATGTGGAAGTACTTACACATGCCGCTCAGATAAAGTTAGAAACCTCTGGGAAGAGAGATGCTGCCCATGTTCTAAAGGAATTAACATGTTCACCAATGCGAGCAACAAAATATAAAAAAGCATATTTGAGAACTCAGCCGACGGAAAAGAAAACACAAATATCTCCTTTACAAGCGTTATCATTATTCGTCGAAGCTAACCTTTCAAGGAATCAATACGAAATTATAAGACGATATCAAAAAAATGTATACCCTTGTTATAGTCTTCTACAACGGTCTAAAATTGATTGCTATCCAGACAAAGACTCTTTTAAAATTACTGAAACTTGCGCTGAAATTAATATTCAAGATTTACTTAATTTAACAGTGACACGATTATTCGTTTATTTGAAAGAAGTTTTGGAAAGTTTAAAAGAAGATGAAAGAAATGCATTAATTCTTATATATAAATGGGGCTGCGATGGATCGCAACAAGCACAATACAAACAAAAATTTGAGAGTGATTCCTTTTCCGATGTGCATATATTCCAGAGCTCGTTTGTTCCAATTCAGCTAATTTTCAGTATAAACAACAAGACTATCTGGCAAAATCCATTGCCTTTATCACCACGTTATTGCCGGCCCATGCGAATAAGATTTGTAAAAGAAACAACAGAAATTATTAATGATGAGATTAATTACATAAAAAATGCATTAAAATCTGTACAGCCCTCAAAAATTACATTAGAGGAAAATACATTTTTAGTAAAACATAAAATGATACTTACTATGGTCAATGGAAAAGTATGTAACGCAGTCACAAGTACAAAATCGACAATGCGTTGCTACATTTGTGGACTGACATCCAAAGATTTAAATGATCTCTCTAAAAAGAAAAATATGAAGCCAGAAATATTAGAATTTGCACTATCGATTTTGCATGCTAGGATTCGATTATTTGAAAATTTGTTGCATTTAGCTTACAAACTACCGATAAAAAAGTGGAGATTGAATGCAGAAGACGAAAATGCTCTCGTTAATGAAACAAAATTGCGCATTCAAGAAATTTCAAAACAAAGTTAGGTTTACTTGTAGATATTCCTAAGCCTGGATATGGTAATACAAATGATGGAAATACCAGCAGAAGATTCTTTACTGACCCATCTCTAGCAGCAGAAATTACCGGCATTGATGAAAGTTTAATATATCGATTTAAAGTTATTCTTGAAACCATATCCAGTGACCACAAAATTCACCTTGATAAATTTAAGGAATATACAGAAAAACAGCAAAGCTCTACATCCAGTTATATAAATGGTATCCAATGTCACCCACAATGCATAAAATATTAATCCATGAGATATTAATCCATTGTGATAGAGAAAGCTTTACTACCAATAGGCCAATTGTCTGAAGAAGCAGCCGAAGCACGGAACAAACATTTTCATTATTTCGCCAAAATCTATCGCGTAAATTTTCAAGAATTTCTTGTAACCGTGATGTTCTCAACAGATTGCTTTTGAGTTCAGATCCAGTTTTAACTGGAATGAGACCGACGATAAGAAAAAAAATCAAAATTGTTCCTTACAGAAACTCTAGAAATGTTACTGCCTATGGAATCTTCTGAAGCTCGTGATCCAGAGGATTCTGATTATGAAGAAACAGATTACGATTCTGAATTATCATCTGATTAAAAGATCCCACCTTGGGGATTTACAAACTAATTGGTCTTATCATAAATAATCTGTTTTTATAATTTATTCAATTATTAAATACATTATTCCATTTTTTATCATAATTATCATTTATTTTATAATACTATTTATCATAATTATCATTCATTTTATAATACTGTTTTTCATAAATATCATTTATTTTATAATACTAATTTTGATCAATAAAAATCAGTACGAAGTTGCAAAACATCCATGATTTTTAAGTTATTAAACAATATTTATTTTAAAAAATGCATTTATTTACTGCTTTAAACGTTTAAATTAGTTTAAAAGAAAAAAATAATTTTGGCCGCCCAGATTTGTGAAATACCCCACTGTGCGACGGCACCGATAACGACCGACGGCGAAATTTCCCGCTTAAAGGTGTATTCCAATCCAAACTGCTTATTTTCTGATTTACTTTTAAATTCATTTTTTCTCTCAAAAGCATCAAACTGGCAAATTCTCTTATTTAGAAACTACATAATGTGCCGTGCTTGTCGATTTTTTGATAAATGCAAAAAATATTGCAAAATATGCTGTCAAAGTTGACGTTTTGAACCGAATTTTCCGAAGCGGGAGATCTGGGAATGAAAAAAAAATGAGCATGCTGAGAAAATAATTGTTTAAAAATCAAATTCTAATTAACTGAGTGAAAAGTAAAATCACACGGCCTCTTATACATCTCTTCAAAAATCACCTCAGCAAGTTTCATGTTTTTACATTTAAAAATGAGTCTGAAAATGACTCAGAAAATTACGAGCTGTTCAGGGTGGAAAAATATTTTTCGAATACACCCTTAAAAGGCGGAAATTACCCACCCACAATCTGTTAGATGAACAGCTACTATATCAAGAACAATCAAATTTGTTTTCAGCGTGAAATATTATATAAAAAAATATTTTACTATGGTTAATTTTATATTCTCGTTTTGGTAGTTAATAATATTAAGACAATGACAGTCTTAATCCTTTTTTTCACATTTCGCTAACATAATTTATTAATATTAGAATTTTTGTTAGGAAATATTAACAAGCTCATTTCCCAGTTCTCAATGCCTCTAATTATATTCAATAGTACATTAACCCTGGTAGTATAATTTACAGTTCGTTATTTATAAATCTTTATTTTTATTAAGGTCATTTCATTTAAATAGTATAAGTATAAAGTATTCTGTATTTAAAAGTATTCTGAAATTAAACTCACCTTTTATCTTGCGTTCATTCTTTTAATTCTTTAGTTATTTATTCAGCTTTACGTTTCTTTAGTTACAGTTCATTGATAACGCCGTATCTTTATTTTTTACAACTGCAGATGTTTACGTTTTCCACGCGACATAGTAGAATTTACGAGAGCGTATGACGTGGTGTACTTTTCTCCCGACAGATGGCGGGAACGGATTTATGAATGAATTAGTTGACGTAGTTCGTCACCGGCAAATCACCATCTCGTAGATCATTCTGGAGAGTGGGCGTGTCGACACGTGCCGTTCCAGCTGCTGTATTTAAAGGGGTTATTTGGAAGGAAATGTTACTTACTTGTTTTGTCTACCAATGTTCTCGATACGAGAATTGCTTTAAGCATTCTCGGGATGCTGCATTTGATCTTGTGGTAAACATTTAAAATCATGCGGCTTATTTTTATTTTTCGTTCTGTTTTTAAAATCATCTTTTAAAGTTACGATATTTAAGCTTTTCTGTTCTTCATGGCTTCTAAGTTAAAGTGTTTAAAATGGCTGTTTTGATTTAAAGTGATTCATTGTTTATTCATCAATATTTGGTTTATTTTTAAAGACTGTTTTTATCAAGATATTTTACTGTGAACTTTGGATCTTAATAAAAGAAGTTTAAGCCTGGAGCTTTATCTCATCTGTCAATTTACTTCATCCACTTTTTAACATTTCTTCATTCAACGTACTTCATAATTTTTCTCATTTGCATATTTTTAGAAATCCATCCTCCGATCTACTTCCACTGTTGAACTCTGCTTTATCAACATATTTTTTTAATCAGTGTTACAAGTGTAAGATGTTGGGGAATTGGTATTAGTGCTAATCCCTAACAGTTTAGGTTATGGGCAGATAAGTCCAGATTTGAGGATATGGATCAATGGAGAGGATTGAATTTGATGATCTTCAGTTGGCCCTTTACCCTTTATAGAGGTCTATGAGAAATATTTAAGTTAAAAAGAATGACGCAGCGTGATTAAAAAGAGGGGGGGGGCCGAAGATTTAGTACGTGTCTGAAAAAAAAAAATTTTTTTTGAAGAAGATTATGAAGAAAGTTTTATATTTTTAAATTCTAGTTTTATCATTCATCTTCATTTATTTTTTTTTTGGTGATGAAAAATGGCCGGCAACACAATAGAGAAGCTGAACTCCACGAATTATGCTGGATGGAGTATTGACATGAAATATGTCCTAATTGACAAAGGACTATGGGACATTATAGAATCCGGTAAAGAGGAGCTGGTCCCGAGTAGTTCAGTAACTGAATCAGATGCAAGCATTTTTAAACAGCGTTCAAGGCAAGCTCTTTCGGCAATATTTTTGAATATTGAGGGAGAATTTAAGCGTGTAATTGCTGAATGTACAAATGCTGTTCAAGCTTGGAACAAAATTAGGTTACATTTCCATCCCGACTCTAGGTCATTCTTGATGAAGTCATTTAGTGAATTGATAGAATGCAGAAAGAAGGAGAGCGAGTCGATAAGTATCTTTGCAACTAGATTAAGGAGGCTTATGAGTATAATTAAAGAACAAGATAAAGGGTTTAACGAGATTTATTTAAGTTTTCAATTAATACGGTATTTACCACGGAAATATGATGGTATTGTGCAGAGTATCTTGAGGTGGTCCGAAGACGAGTTTAAGTTTGAAAAGATAGTTTTAGAATTAGTGTCTGAAGAGACCAGATTGACTGTTCGTGATCAAGATAGTTCTAAGTACGTGCCATCAGCTAATAGTGTAAAATGCAAGAAGAAACCTCGTTTTTATAAGAAATGTTGGCATTGTGGGGTTTCTGGTCACGTTCGAAGCAAGTGTCGCAAGTATCTGAACTCTCGTTATAATCCTGATCGACAGAGCTATCCAACTTATGCAGAATCTTCACCAAAATCCAGGAGTTCTTCTGATTTTTCTCCGACTGTGCCCAGAGGTAGAGGATCTCACCGACGTGATTATCGTGACTCATCGACTGATTCCACTGCTGGCCGGAGTTTTTCTCGTGATTCCAGACAGTATCCTAGATCTCCATCGCCCAGGCCTTACAGAAGATCCCGTAATTTTGGAAAGAATCATGTATCCAGACAACAGCCCAGAAAGCATGGAGCAGATATAGAGGACTTTCCTGACAGCTCACGTAAGTCAACTTATGTTGTATCTCAAGCCAGTTTATGTAATGCATCGGATGTTGACACCTGGATCTTTGATTCAGGTGCTTCACATCATTTCTGTTCTAATCGTAATTTATTTGTTAAATTTTGTAATGTTTCAGATGAACAAATGAATGTGGCTGTTAAGGATATATCTTTTCCGATTGAGGGTAAGGGAGAGGTAAAATTACGCTTTGGACAAAGAGTGTTCACCTTTACGGAGGTGATGTACTCGAGCCAACTAAGACGTAATCTAATCTCTGGCCCTCAGTTGGATAAGAGAGGCTTAACATTTCTGGGTGGTGGAGGCGTAATTGACATCATGAGGGGAGACATCATTTTATTCAATGCATTTTTGAAAAATGGGTTTTATCAGCTTTTCCCTAGGGCTCCTAAACCTTTGAAAAATGTATCTTTTGAATCTAATTCTGCGGGTAATGCTAAACGTATAAGTAAAATGCAATTATGGCACCGCCGATGTGGGCATATTAGTCCCTCTGTTTTGATTCATACATGTAAAGAAAATGGGGTCCGGGGATTGGTTGATCTGAAAGATAACGATTTTCATTGTGAAGTCTGTAAGTTGAATAAGTTTATAAGACCTTCATTTAAACCCATTGGCAGCATTCGTTCTGAACATCCCTTAGAACTTTTATTTGCGGATGTTTGGGGACCTTGTAGAACTGTTGGGAGAAATGGGGAAAGGTATTTTCTTTCAATTATGGACGACTACTCCCGTAGAGTTTCAGTATACCCAATGAGATTAAAATCGGATGTTTTTGATATTGTCAAATCTCATATTACTCGTGCAGAAAATTTCTTGGGTAGAAAAGTAAAGAATTTTAAGTCTGATAACGGGGGTGAGTTCGTCAATGATAATTTTGAAATATATTTTGATGAAAAGGGAATACATCACGAGTTGACAAATCCATTTTCTCCCCAACAGAATGGGGTCATTGAGAGGTTTATGCAGACAGCTGTCAATGGAGTCCGTACTATTTTGGCTGAAAGTAAATTGAATCCCAGGTTTTGGCCAGAGGCCTTAAAATATTTTTGTTATACCTGGAACCGGGTCTGTCCTAAGTCTTTAACGAAGACTCCTTTTGAATTGTATGGGGGCCGAAAACCATCTGTGAGGCATCTTAAACCTTTTGGGACAACTGCTTACGTGGGAATTCCTCACCAGAAACGTAATTCAAAGTTAGATCCAAAGGCAAAAAAGGGCTATCTTGTGGGTTATGCTTTTAATACCAAGGGTTACCGGATTTGGATACCTGAAGATGATCAAATTGTTGAAACTATTAGTGTTACATTTAGAGAGATTCCTGAGGATGTTCCTGGAGGCAGTGGATTCGTGATGGGCCCGGGATCTTGTGATCCTTTCTCCATTGACTCCGGTGATAATCAGGGTGAAGATGCTGGAGGAGTAGATTCTTGGGGACCCTTGAATCCTCCCGGCATACCACCGGATTCCCGGGTTAATGGGGAGGGGGTTGCGGATTCCGAGTCTGATTCCGAAGCTGAAGACGTTAAGACCCCTATTTCCTCCAAGCGAGAAGTTAGGTGGTTACGTAAACCCGTGGTGCGATCCTCCAGGGACAGAACAGATATTTACTATTTTGAGGAAGGTAAAACTAATAGATTAAGATCACCTGCAGAAGTTGAGAGGTATTGTAATGTAAATGGTATTAAGTATGATCCAAATCTTTTTGATTTCAGTGGCTCAAATACGTATGCTGGTTTAGTCCCTATACATTCTGAATCTGATGACGAGAACTCTGATAATCCTGAATCTTCAAATATATCTGCATGACTAGACAATATAATAATTCCTAACTCTTTTAAGCAGGCTCAGAAATCTCCGCAGCGTGCGATGTGGTTTGATGCAATGCGAAAGGAAATCGGGGTTATGAACGAACGGTCGGTTTGGCATTTGGAAAGTTTGCCAGGAAACGTGACCCCAGTGGGCTGTCGGTGGGTATACACGGTCAAGAGGGACGAAAGAGGACGAATCGCTCGTTTTAAGGCCCGTTTGGTGGCCCAGGGATTTAAACAAGTGAAGGGCGAATCGTATGAGGAGTCCTTCAGCCCTGTTGTAAACTTTGGAGTGATTCGATTTTTCTTTTCCCTCTTAGTATCGTGTTGCGGATGGTCACACGTTCAGTGTGACGTAACAAGCGCCTACCTATACGCCCCGCTACGGGAGTCTGTTTTTATGTCACAACCGCCCGGTTTCGTTATCCCCGGTAAAGAGCATATGTATTGCAAACTGGATCGAGCGCTGTATGGGCTGCATCAAAGTGGCCGGGAGTGGTATTATGAGATCCATAAAGTTTTATTAAAGATTGGTTTTAGGAAATTTGAGTCATGTAACTGTACTTACCTTTTTGATTCTGATATAGTTCTGCTACTATACGTTGATGACTTCGTAGTTTTTGGAAAATTTAAGAAGAAGATTGACATAATCCTGGATTTGCTTGGAAAGAATTTTGACATCAAGCTTTTAGGAAGAACACGTAAACTTTTAGGGGTCGAATTTGTTGAAAAGGGGAATTCATTATGTATACACCAGTCTAGTTATATTGATGAGGTGTGTGATAAATTTAAGAATTTTCGAATTCCTATTTCATCTCTCCCTATTAGTAAGGGTGTTATATTATCTAAAGTTAATTGTCCTTCTTCTGATTCCGAAAAGGGGTACATGGCTCGTTTTCCTTACAGAAGCTTACTGGGTTGTTTATCATTTATTGCCAGTAGAACCAGGCCAGATATTAGTTATGCTGTTAATATATATAGTCAGTTTCAGTCTAATCCGGGTATTTCACATTGGGACGGGTTATTACGGTTGCTTGGTTATTTAAAGTATACTCGACACTACCATCTCCGGTTACGGTGTAACGAGGAGAAGTTGGTTGCCTTTTCTGACGCTGATTTTGCGGCGAATCGGGATGACCGAACATCGGTTGGTGGGCAAATAGTCATGGTTGGCAGTTCCCCCGTGGACTGGCGTACCTTTAAAGAAAGGTGCGTCAGTTTATCCACAATGGAGTCGGAATTTGTCGCCATGACTGAGGCCTCCAAAAACCTGGTTTGGTTTGACCGGATCCTGCAGGAGTGTCGGGATAGAGCAATCATACGCGATTTAGGTATCAAGTCGAAGCTTTATGCAGATAACCAGGCGGCCATTAATTTTGTAAAATCACCTATAGAAAACTATAAATCTCGTCATATAGATGTCAAGTTATTTTTTATTAGGGATTTAATTTACAGTGAAGCTTTTGATTTAGAATATATTCCTAGTAAGTCAAACCTCAGTGATGTCTTTACGAAGCCTCAGACCAAACACGATTTGTTAATTTTTGTTAGAACTGTATTTGATACAGGTTTTTAATGTTTAAATAGTTTTTCAGATTGTTTTTAGATTTTTGTTTGAAGTTTTTAGAAATCATACTGCGTACCACCATTTTTCTTCAGTATAAGATTTACGTGTATTAAGATGTATAAAGTTTGTAATCCTGTGTACGTGGTGAGTGGCCATAGCCATTTACATGGTTTAAGCAAACGATGTTTAGCAAGTTTTTATCTAGCTTTTTATGAAGTCTCTTGATCACAATTGTTTCTCATTACCTTTTTCATCTAGCTGTTAAGCATTTAATTCCCATCCAATGGTGGAAATGGTGCCTCTTACCATTCTATTCTTGGGGGTTCGAGCAGCCCACAGTACCGTTTCGGGTGGGTGGTCCCTTGGGAGACAAATGCCAGAGAACTTTCTGAGGTAGTTTGTGTGAGAGGTAACCGCCACTGGCGGATCTGCTGCGGGCATTGTATTTTTGATTTTGTGAGTCCCTAGTTTTTATATATGAGAATGTCACTAGTCCCCGTTTATCAGCTGGTTGTGAGAAGTATATGTAACTTAATTTTTAAAATTTTTGGATATATCTATTTAATAGTTTAAAGTTTCTGATTAATCTGTTTGAAGTTTAAATATATATTAAATTAAAGTTAAAGTAATAGAAATTAAGAATATGAATTTTTGTTTAGGAAATCCAGTTTCTCGTCTTTGTAGCAATAGTTTTTTGAGGTTTTATGTTTTTAAGGTTGTTATACCTTTGTTAAGTCTTAAGTTGGATTTAGTACTGTTATATTTATATAGAAGTTTTGTTACAGGAATATATCTTATGATAATGGACTATTTTTTGTATTGATTATGTTGTTTCTAATAGATCTTTTTATTTGCAGGCATCTGATATCTTCAATGTGAATATTTGTGCGAATGTAGGTAGAGAAAATGGATATTGCTGTAAGATGTTGTCTGTAGATGGATAAGTGTACAGCTATTTATTGTTATGTCTTATTAATCAGATGCCAAGTTATTGCTTAAGTTTGTCATTTTTTTTACTGGATTTTGGAAGCTACTGGGAGAGACTGATGAAGTTACTCTAGTTAATTTTTCTATCTTTGTTCTTGTTAAATAAAAGTTATTTAAGTTTTGTATAAATTTGCATATTTAGCTGTGGTCAAGATGACGGAGTTGGCATAGTGGCGGAGATGGCGGAGTTTATCATAAATAATCTGTTTTTATAATTTATTCAATTATTAAATACATTATTCCATTTTTTATCATAATTATCATTTATTTTATAATACTATTTATCATAATTATCATTCATTTTATAATACTGTTTTTCATAAATATCATTTATTTTATAATACTAATTTTGATCAATAAAAATCAGTACGAAGTTGCAAAACATCCATGATTTTTAAGTTATTAAACAATATTTATTTTAAAAAATGCATTTATTTACTGCTTTAAACGTTTAAATTAGTTTAAAAGAAAAAAATAATTTTGGCCGCCCAGATTTGTGAAATACCCCACTGTGCGACGGCACCGATAACGACCGACGGCGAAATTTCCCGCTTAAAGGTGTATTCCAATCCAAACTGCTTATTTTCTGATTTACTTTTAAATTCATTTTTTCTCTCAAAAGCATCAAACTGGCAAATTCTCTTATTTAGAAACTACATAATGTGCCGTGCTTGTCGATTTTTTGATAAATGCAAAAAATATTGCAAAATATGCTGTCAAAGTTGACGTTTTGAACCGAATTTTCCGAAGCGGGAGATCTGGGAATGAAAAAAAAATGAGCATGCTGAGAAAATAATTGTTTAAAAATCAAATTCTAATTAACTGAGTGAAAAGTAAAATCACACGGCCTCTTATACATCTCTTCAAAAATCACCTCAGCAAGTTTCATGTTTTTACATTTAAAAATGAGTCTGAAAATGACTCAGAAAATTACGAGCTGTTCAGGGTGGAAAAATATTTTTCGAATACACCCTTAAAAGGCGGAAATTACCCACCCACAATCTGTTAGATGAACAGCTACTATATCAAGAACAATCAAATTTGTTTTCAGCGTGAAATATTATATAAAAAAATATTTTACTATGGTTAATTTTATATTCTCGTTTTGGTAGTTAATAATATTAAGACAATGACAGTCTTAATCCTTTTTTTCACATTTCGCTAACATAATTTATTAATATTAGAATTTTTGTTAGGAAATATTAACAAGCTCATTTCCCAGTTCTCAATGCCTCTAATTATATTCAATAGTACATTAACCCTGGTAGTATAATTTACAGTTCGTTATTTATAAATCTTTATTTTTATTAAGGTCATTTCATTTAAATAGTATAAATATAAAGTATTCTGTATTTAAAAGTATTCTGAAATTAAACTCACCTTTTATCTTGCGTTCATTCTTTTAATTCTTTAGTTATTTATTCAGCTTTACGTTTCTTTAGTTACAGTTCATTGATAACGCCGTATCTTTATTTTTTACAACTGCAGATGTTTACGTTTTCCACGCGACATAGTAGAATTTACGAGAGCGTATGACGTGGTGTACTTTTCTCCCGACAGATGGCGGGAACGGATTTATGAATGAATTAGTTGACGTAGTTCGTCACCGGCAAATCACCATCTCGTAGATCATTCTGGAGAGTGGGCGTGTCGACACGTGCCGTTCCAGCTGCTGTATTTAAAGGGGTTATTTGGAAGGAAATGTTACTTACTTGTTTTGTCTACCAATGTTCTCGATACGAGAATTGCTTTAAGCATTCTCGGGATGCTGTATTTGATCTTGTGGTAAACATTTAAAATCATGCGGCTTATTTTTATTTTTCGTTCTGTTTTTAAAATCATCTTTTAAAGTTACGATATTTAAGCTTTTCTGTTCTTCATGGCTTCTAAGTTAAAGTGTTTAAAATGGCTGTTTTGATTTAAAGTGATTCATTGTTTATTCATCAATATTTGGTTTATTTTTAAAGACTGTTTTTATCAAGATATTTTACTGTGAACTTTGGATCTTAATAAAAGAAGTTTAAGCCTGGAGCTTTATCTCATCTGTCAATTTACTTCATCCACTTTTTAACATTTCTTCATTCAACGTACTTCATAATTTTTCTCATTTGCATATTTTTAGAAATCCATCCTCCGATCTACTTCCACTGTTGAACTCTGCTTTATCAACATATTTTTTTAATCAGTGTTACAAGTGTAAGATGTTGGGGAATTGGTATTAGTGCTAATCCCTAACAATTTTGACATAAAATAAACAAAGCATCCAGATTCTACCAAAGCCGATTCAGTCTTTTCGGGAAAAAAAAAAAAAACAAACAAACAAAAAAAACAGTTTTGCTGGTTTCTGTTCCGAGCGAACGTATAAGAATCAATGTATAATTATAATTTTCGTATGTCCTTTACATTAAATACACTACACATAAAAAATAAAAACCTTCAGATATGCTTTTGATTTCCTACCCTGACGAGGACAACAACCATTTTTCCAAATGGTTAAAAAATGTAATTTAACAAATTACAACGACCATTTGGAAAATGATTTTTTCAAAGACTAAAATTCAAGACATTAAAAATAGCACGGAGTTGATCATACATTACCTATGCCATGAATTAAACATTAATAGTGTTATTACACGTAAAAATTGCAAGCGACAGAAATCGTTTGCGACTCGTACGTATTATCCACCTGAAACTTACGTATTATCCAAGCATTTTATTGGCTGTTCGGGGAAAGGCTTTTCCATCGTCAGATTTCAAAGCTGTATCTCAATTTGTTTCTGAGTTATTAATTTTTTTTTTTTTGTAGTTTTTATTACTTTTTTGTCATAGTGGCAACACTCTGTTGTCCATCTCTGGTGAAAGTAAAGGGAAATACAGATTACTGTATAGACCAATCAGAAAACGAATAAAATGATGATTAAACCAATAAAAACCTTCAGATATGCTTTTGATTTCCTACCCTGACGAGGACAATAACCATTTTTCCAAATGGTTAATATAAATGCAAAATTTCCTTAACGCTGTTTATGTTCGATCTCGATCTTCAAGCAGCCGAAAACCAACAAGCTCAATTATTACAGATGCGCATGCGCTAATCTTCTGATTCCTAGTTGCTGCACCGACTATAATAGCTTTGGTCGAAAGTTTTCTCTCCTCATTGGCGGCTGCGTTTTTCGAAAAAATATTTTTTGGAGTAGATTACATTAATATGTGTAATAGAAGTTTAAAACATATATTATTGCTTGTAAATAGCCTTAATGGAAGAAAAAAAAAAGGGACCTTTTAACAAACTATCGTTATAAAAACTTCTATTTTTTATATCTCACACCAGTAAATTTTAGAAATATATTTGGAAAGAAGAAATAACCGAAACACTAGATTTCATAAAAGACTTTGCCATAGTTGTGTTCATGTGGTGTCTAGCCTTTAAGGCTGGATCGAAAAAGTTACAGTTAGGCTATTTTAATCACTTTTTAGGTATAGTAGCGGATAGGGACAGCTTAATGCAACAATGTTAAAACTCGGACTGCATAACGCTATGGGGAAAAAACCAGAAAATCCCTAGCCATCTTCGGCACGCTGTTTTGTTGGTGTTGATGTTCATTTGTACTTGGTACTTATCCATGTGTTTTATATATTATTGTGTGTTTATAATTCAATTTTCTCCTAATTTTATTACTATTACTGTTATTAGTATAAATTAAGATGTTAATGCTTGAAGAGAATGCATTATAATTATTAATATTCTAATGTTAAAAAGATTATGAGATGCTGTCATTATACATTTTCTATAAAATAGGAACTAAAATAATAATAAAATTAAAATATGTTTAGTTCAATGTAATCATAATTAAAAAAAAAAAAATGTGCCCTCTGAATTGGGATTTATTTATTTTTTTATTATAAAACAAAGAAACATTTTAAATTAAGAATATAGAGAAAACAAATTGTTGTAGCTTTTAAATCTTAAAAAAAAAAAGCCACATTGATGTACTATGTATAATAATATGTTACATATACATAATTATACTTAAGGAACACGTTTAAAATTATGTATATTTTAATTATAGAAGTATATGTTAGTTAAATCATATTTATTGTTTCCTAAAACCTTGACTGACAGCGAAGTTTAATTATTTAGCTTAAGATAAGAAATAATAATTTTATTATATCCCTTGGTGACTAATTTGCTATAGCCTTAAAGCTGTTAAAACGCCACATAGATATTCCTGTCAATTTGTTTATATGTAATAATTTAAATATTAAATAACATTATTATAACATAAAAGATGAACTGCTTTTAAATTTTAACAGTAAAAGTTGTAGATATTTGTTTACTTATTTATATACTTCTTACTACAATGTTGGAAAGAGTATGATCTAAAGATTTCGTTTTTTAATATTATTTTTAAATATTTTGGATAGATGGCGCCAATAGTAATGCAAAAGCTTATTTTTTTTCATTTGCTTCAAACCAGCTTTAGAAAAATCCCTACGAGATTTCCTTTTCCCTTCTTCTATTAGCAGACGCTTCTTTAACATTGTTGCATTAAGCTGTCCCCATCCGCCCATGTCCCTATCTTTCATTACAAAAAGCTACCTATTGCAGCCGTTTGGAGGAAAGCGATTTCAAAAAATTTTGGTATATTTTCATAGACCATGACCCCCAGACCCCGAAACCACCCTCTGTTCAGTTGATATATATATATATATATATCCATATATATATATCTGACCTTTGTCATACTGTAACTCTCGTATATATGAACCGATTTGAATGAAACTCGGTGTGTACATAGTACATACCAATGTCTCGACCGAGTTCGTTGGCCAGCTTCATCCGCCATCTTGTTTCAAAATGGCGGCCATTTAAAATTAAAAAAAAAATTAAAATTTGAAATGTGGTACCAAAAAATTAAAAATTGAAAAATATTATTTTCTTATGTGTTTGACCTTGATACAAAGATTCTGGAGCAGTTTTTGTTTTGTGTATATCTTAAAAAATGGCTGAGTTATAGCACTTTCAATTTCTAGCGTGGCTGACATTTTGTAACGACCTGATATTTGTCACGCGATAACAGGCGTATTTATGAACCGATTTAGATGAAACTCGGTGTGTACATAGTATATACCAAAGTCTCGACCGAGTTCGTTGGCCAGCTTCATCCGGCGGCCATTTAAATTTTTTTTTTAAAAATTTAAATTTGAAATGTGATACCAAAAAAATTGAAAAATATTATTTTCTTATGTGTTTGACCTTGATATAAAGATTCCGGAGCAGTTTTTGTTTTGTGTATATCTTAAAAAAGGGCTGAGTTATAGCATTTTGAATTTCTATTGTGGCTGTCATTTTGAAACGACCTGATATTTGTCACGCAGTCGTATTTATGAACCGATTTATATGAAACTCGGTGTGTACATAATGCATGCTAATGTCGCGACCAAGTTCGTTGGCCAGCTTCATCCGCCATCTTGAATGAAAATGGCGGCCATTAAATAAAAAAAAAGTTATATTTAATGTGAAGTGCAAAAAATTTAGAAATTAAAAAAGGTTTCTTTCTTAAGTATTTGGCTTTGATATAAGGATTCCGGAGCATTTTTTGTTTTGTCCTTATCTTAAAAAAGGGCTCAGATACAGCAGTTTGAATTTCATTATGTGGGTGACATTTTGAAAAATCTGATTTTTGCCTGCGACAGCACTCATATATATCAACCGATTCCGATGTGAGCGAGCGTGTGCACAGGAATTACTAAGGTCTCGACCAAGTTCACTGGTTAGCCTCATCCACCATGTTCTCTTAAAATGGCAGGCACTTCACATATCGCCGAATTTGGAAACCAAATATAACTTTAAATAAAATCAGCTTGGATAAAGCTGACTAATTTCGCGAAATTCTCATTCATAAGGATTTAGTATTGATAAAAATTAGTATTGAATCTTCTATAATCGGTTTCCACTAAATTGAGCTTCGTGTGTTTGAATAACATAAGCTAGCTTTTTAAATATAAGGAATTTGAAAGCTACCTCTTCCTCCCGGCACTGGCCGGAAGGACTTTTTCGAGTATAAGCTCAATATAGAGTGAGCTCTTAAGGAGAGTTTGTACTGCGCATTCGCCTGTTGTTGGCTGCCTCATTACTTGGCGTTCAGCGGAAAGTCTCCGCCAACGCGCTGACAGGGGAAAATTGATATGTGCCGGGCATTCCTCTGTGCTGATGTGAGCCCGTCAACGTCAAATAGATTGCGAATTAAATGAAAAAAATGGAGGGGAGGGGGTGAATTAGGATACATTTTTATTAAGCCGTGAAAAAAAAAGGGGGCTGGGGGTTGAATCAGAATAATTTTTTACATTCGTTTGATTCATGCAAACATTTTAATCAACATTAATCATATTATTTAATATAATATTATGTTTCATTATTTGTATAGTGTTGTTTACATAAAAATAATTAATTTTATTATATAATGTTTTCATTCATTCAAACTGTAAAACAATTATTTATTACAGTATGCAATTATTTGTAACAGGATATTTCTTTTAAAGTGAAAATTTTCCAGTACATTTTATGTAATATAGTATCAATATTATGTGTTGATAAGCTTTAATTTTATTTTTTAAGTTATGAAAAAAATCAGGCATTTTTATACGCCTCTCCCTTCTACACTCTTTTTTAGTTTTTCTCTTTAGTTTATTTATGTTTATTATTTTTAACTTAATACTTTGAAAATAATTATTTTTAAAGCATATAAGCTACTAGGACACAAGTTACTCTTTTTCTAAGTTACTAGAAATTTTCAATCCCTTCCATTCTATTTTTGAAGATGAAATAACAAATTTGAATGAAAGGGAATGTCATGTAATAAAGTACAGTTAAAAGTGAATTTCTTTGTATAAGCATGATTTTTATTACTGAGTATTTTTTATTAGTAAAATTTATCGTGATTCAAACAAGAGTCATTTTTATCATTTAAGAAAAACAACTAGTGTATATATATAGAGATAGTAATAGCTTATTAAATGGATAGCATGTCTCAAAAATTGGTTTTTAAACATTACTTTTTCTCGAATTTTCTGAAGATTCCTGCCAACCTCAATAAAATTATCTAAACAAAATATTTTTTTTATTTTTAAAACTAATCTGTATACAATACTTTATTTCAGGAATGGTTGTTACTTTTAAGATAATGAAATAAATGTTTCTGAAATCTAAAATCAGGGCATTTATAAAAAATATCTTTAAAAATAAATTAAATAAACTGAAATATTATTTAATAGTAATGCACTAACAGATGTATAATAGAGAACTCGTCTTGTAATGTGAAACTGACTGTTACTTTTTCTTTCTTTATTTTTTTAATTGCTTGTTAATCAATTACTTGTCTCTTGTTGTGGCATAAAACATGCAATTTTTTCAACAACAAAAAATCTGCTTTAAATTATAATTTTTGCTAAGCAACAATCCCTAATGTTAAATACAAATTACTTATCTAAAAGTCCTCTCCACAAATACGACCCCAACAATAAAACGTACCTTACTACAATCTAAACCTGCAACAATTCTCTTTAAAGCATATTTTACACAATCTTTATTTGGCGGTTAAAAACTTTAAACGATAACATTTTAAAGCTATGTCTAAACAAAAATTCTCAACGATAAATTAAATATGTGGTCCTGGTGCGGGAGGTACAACCCCTCCTCCGGAAGATTTAGGATTTTATTCTTCTTAATGATATTAAAGTGGAAATTTCCCCTGGAACTTCTCAAATGCACCGAACGCCCTCTCCGCCTGAGCTTCAAAATTATCTTAATTCAACCCTACAGATATTTAAAAATTATTACAATTTCTCTCAGCATTTTCCTATCAATCATAACATAAAGAGAGGGAAAATGAAATCTTAAATTAATTTTTCAAAAAACAAAATTGCTAAAAATTTGTTACATTTCTTAAATTATTTAAGTCCTATTTTTGCTCTCTTGCGAATTGAAAACAATACAAAACAAACAAACCTCTAGATATATTTTTTGCAAATTTTTTATTAAATTTTGAAAATAGTAAACTCTAATATTCAGTTTTAATAATATCATAAATAAGCAATTTAATTTTTGCATTAATACAACACCAACTAAGATTGCTACTTCGCGTCGAAACGTTAACATATTTAGCTAGAGATTTTCTTTAATAAACTTTTAATTTAGGAGCAGTTTTCATGTTCATCCGGAGTCCTTTCTACCGTATGCTTACAGAGAAGACAAATACAAAATCCCGTTAGCCAAACAAGCGATAAATAGCCAAATACAGTAACCCTACTAATGTGCTGCAGATTCTCCCAAGGAGCTCACTCTATATTGAGAAGCTAGTCTTTTTTCGGCGTTTTATATTATAATTTTTCACATTTTGAACTACTGTTGCTGATTAGCGGCTCTTTCGAAGAGAGTAGCGGATAGGGACAGCTTAATGCAACAATGTTAAAACTTCGACTGCATAACGATATGGGGAAAAAATCAAAAAAATCCCTCTCCGGTTTCGGCACGTTGCTTTGTTGGTGTTGATGTTCATTTGTACTTGGTGCTTATCCATGTGTTTTATATTTTATTTTTCTCATACTTTTATTACTATTATTATTATTAGTATGACTTAAGATATTAATACTTAAAAATCATGCATTATAATTATTAATATTCTAATATTAAAAATATTATGAGTTACATTATACATTTGGTATAAAATAGAAACTGAAATAAACATAAAATTAAAATATGTTTAGTTCAATGTATTAATTAAAAAAAAAAAATAACTGTGCCCTGTCAATTGGGTTTTTTTTATGTTGAACAAATAAATATTTTATATTAAGAACAAAAAAGAAAACAGATAGTAATAGCTTTTAAATCTTTCTAAAATAATTTTAAAAAACTGAAGCCGCATTCACGTACAATATATAATAATAGTTAATGCACATAATTATACTTAGGGAACAAGTATTAAATTATATATATTTTAATTATAGAAGTATATGCTAGTTTAATCATATTTATTGTTTTCTAAAGCCTTGACTGACAGAAGTCAAAAGATTTAGCTTAAGATAAGAAATAATACTTTTATTATATCCCTTGGAGACTAATTTGCTATAGCCTTAAAGCAGTTAAAACGCCACATGCATATCCCTATCAATTGTTTTATATGTAAGGAGTTAAGTATTAAATAACATTATTATGGCATAAAAGATGCTTTTAAATTTTAAAAGTAAAAGGTTGTAGTATTTGTTTACTTAGTTAACCCCTTAACCTACGATTTAACCTACGGTTTGGCAAATTCATAGCTACCACTAAAATTTAATAGAGATTTTCGCCTTGTTTAATCATGGAATTTCGACGATTAAATTAAACGATATTTACTGTGAAATTTTAGTGGTAAGAAGAATTTACCGGGTGTCCCAAAAAGGACTGACTGATTTTAAAATTCAATAACTTCCAAACGGTGACAGATATTAAAAAAATTCTTGCAGGAGGGTTATACATAAAGTCAAAAGTTTTTTTACAGTGATTTTCAATTTTAGTTCGAATTACAAACAATAGATGGCGCTGCGATCAATAGAGGCTAAATTCAGGCTCGATTTTTGGTACTTCGTGGCCCGGATAATACATTTCCATCTCCTTTTTCTGCATAGAACAACCGAAAGGACGAAAAATCGAGCCTGTATTTAGCGACTATTGCTTACAGCGCCATCTATTGTTTGTAATTCGAACTAAAATCGAAAATCACTGTAATAAAACTTTTGACTTTATGCATAACCCTCCTGCAAGAATTTTTTTAATATCTGTCACCGTTTGGAAGTTATTGAATTTTAAAATCAGTCAGTCCTTTTTGGGACACCCGGTACATTTGGCTCTATCATCGTACGCCGGCTATGCCCTACATTGTAGGTTAAGGGGTTAATATACTTTTTACTACAATGTTGGAAAGATTATGCTCTAAAGATTTCGTTTTTAATATTATTTTCAAATATTTTGGATAGGTGACTCCAGTAGTAAATTCAAAAGCTTAGTTTTTTTCCTTTGCTTCAAACCAGGTTTACAGAAATCCCTACTAGATTTCTTTCTCCCTTCTTCTATAACGCAGGCGCTGTTTTAACATTGTTGCATTAAGCTGTACCCATCCGCTACTTTCGAAGAGTGACTCAGTATCAGTATGTAACATAGATTAACATACAAGATGGCAAATTTACGGCAAAATCTGTAATGGCAACCGTACTAGCGTCACTGCCGACAAGGGGGAAGAATTAACCCTTAAATGCCCGATTTTTTATTTTGTTTCGAAAAAATTATTTATGATTCTCTGAAAGGTTTATTAGACAGGAAAAATAATGAAAAAATTCAGAGATACATTTTTCATATAATACGTCCATCTTTTCTTCTGTTGCACATCTGCAATACAGATAAAAAATGCTGTCGTGTGGCTGTTTTACGCTAAAATAATGCAAATTAGTATATATTTTAATAAGTATGTCTCTAAATACCTTATTTTATATTATTATTTATTTTATAAAACTTAACATTTAATACTTTAATTCACATGATAGAATATGTTCTAGAAATTACGTAGTTCAGACAATTTGCCTTTAGACCGGAAAGTTTTACTGGTTTTTTAATTTTCGCTTGATTTATTGTTTGTGTTATTAATTAAAGCAAATATTGCTATTTTAATTTTCTGGTGTGAATTAGGTATATACGAATAAAACAAATCTATTAAATTCAAAATACTGTTGTTTGCATACATGCAAAGCTGCGCACTAAAGGATTAACAAGCCTCCAAAATTTACCCATGTTGAAGAAATATGTTTACGCTCTATGTTTTGAATATCTATTCTTTCCTACAACGAAGCAGAGGGCAGACGACGCATTTATGCTTTATTTATTAAGCTTTTTTTTTTTTTTTTTAAATCGTACCCGTATTGTTTACTTTTGACGTACGAAATGATAATTAGAGTAATAATATAAAAGAAAAACCCTAAATTATGTTAAGAACGTAAATATGTAAATTTACGAGATTAAATTGTAAAAAATCAAATTCAGCTATTGAGTCAATTTATTCATATCGAATAAAATTTTGTTGAGTATAATGTTAGTACCTCTATTTATTTTTAACTTTAGATTTATATAATTCTAAAAATTTGTCGCAATGAATTTTCCCTATCTGTAATTTTATTATTATTTCTTATATGTTAATATTATAAATATTATTGAATTGATTGTATATTATTTACATTAAAAACAATATTTTTTTTAATCTGTAAGAAAATGAAAATGTGTAAATTTCAAAAGATTATTGTAATGATTGTTTAATGGACCCTATTCCATTTTTCGGTTCGAGGCAATAAAAACTGTCATTTTACCAATTGTGACGACACAGAAATACTGTTCGTCGTACCACAGATTAACATACAAGATTCGACATTTCCATAGAGCGCAATGGTAATGCGATTGCGATCGTAGCGCCTTTAGTGACAATGGGGAAGAAACTCCCCATCCTTGTAAAATTTTTATCATTGAGCATCTACCTTATTGTGATCTTTCTTTTTTAAATGTTTCATGTTTACGTTTTCAATAGAATCTTACACCGATACATGAACATAGAATATATATTCTATTTTATATATCTAATATCTATTCTACGTTCATGCACGGATATGTGCTTTTTTTTACATGATGAGTGAACGATGTAAGTGCAACGAAAAACAGGGTAAAAATTTCGTCTTGAATGCTATATATGAAGTAAATATGATATAATTGGATTTAAAGCTACATAAAGTAATGGTGTAATATAAAATATACGAAGTATTGCGCTCTACAAATCCCAGAAAATTTCATAAATATTCCCATTCGGTAGGAAAAATTTTATAGCCGATGTTTTATTAATTTATGAAGTTCAATGTATTAAACAATCTTTACAACAATCTTTTAAAATTTACTCATTTTCACTTTCTTACAGATAAAATAAAAATATCGTTTTTAATGTAAATAACGTACAATCAATTCAATAATATTTAATAATATTAACATATAAGAAATAATAATAAAATTACATATAGGGAAAAATTCATTTCGACAAATTTTTAGAATTACTTAAATCTAACAGTTAAAAATAAATAGAAGTACTGACATTACACTCAATAAAGTTTTATTCGATATGAATAAATTAACACAATACCTGAATTTGATTTTTTATAATTTAATCTCATAAACCTACATATTTACGTTATTAACAGAATTTTCTAGGGTTTTCTTTTATATTATTACTCTAATTATCATTTTTAAGTTAAGACCACTACAAGTACGGTAAAAAAAAAAAAAAAAAAAAAAAAAAAAAAAAAAAAAAAGCAGTTAATAAATAAAGCAATCATCAATAGCATATCGTCTGACGTCTGACACCTGCTTCGTTTTAGGAAAGAATAGATATTCAACGTATAGAGAGTAAACATATTTTTTCAACATAGGTAAATTTCGGAGGCTTGTTAATTCTTTCCTCTTGTCGGTAGTGACGCTAGTATTGTTGTCATTACAGATTTTGCCGTAAATGTCCCATCTTGGTCCTTAATTTATGCATTGTACTTATTGCAAGCAGACGATTACAGAAAATGGAGGATATTCCAAGTCTGGGTTCGAGGCTGAAAAAAGTCACGTGATACCGGATTTACCCAAGGAACTTCTAACTGATAAGAATTGAAGATACTACTACTTTGCCTCATGAACTGTTTCATTGGCTAGCGGGGATTTACATTACACGTCTACGGAACCTTCCCTTCTTTACGCTAGAAGTTTTTACCTTGACCACGTGGCCAAAACGTAGATGGAATATCCTCCATTTCGTTTACACTTAAAATAATATAAATACTTAGTTTAGCATTTATTTCCAGTTAATACTTCATAAAGAAATGGATTCTATTCTTCCTTTTGGTTCGAGGCTATAAAAATCGCTATTTTATCAATTGTGATGTCACTTCATAAATTAATAAAACATCGGGTATAAAAACTTTCCTACCAAATGGGAATAATTGTGAAATTTTCTGGGACTAGTAGAGTACAATATTTCGTATATTTTTATATTACACCATTGCTTTTGATATATAGCATTCAAGACGAAATTTTTACCTTGTTTTTCGTTGCACTTAAATCGTCCTCTCATCATGTAAAAAAGAAAAAAAAAGCATGTATCCGTGCATGAGCATAGAATATATATTAGATATATAAAATAGAATCTATTCTATGTTCATGTATCGGTGTAAGATTCTATTGAAAACGTAAATATGCAACATTAAAACAAGAAAGATCACAATAAGGTAAATACTCAATAATAAAAATATTACATGGGAGTTTCTTCGCCATTGTCACTACATTACCATTACGCTCTATGGGAGCGTCCGATCTTTTATGTTAATCTATGGTATGTAACGGCTTAGTCCATTAATATCGCAGTTGGGGAAACGGAAATGGGGGATATTCCATTTTCGTTTAGATCACGTGGTCAAGGTAAAAACTTCTAGCGTAAAGAAGGGAAGGCTCCGTAGACGTGTAATGTAAATCCCCGCTAGCCAATGAAACAGTTCATGAAGCAAAGCAGTAGTACCTTCCCTTCTTATCAGTTAGATGTTCTTTGGGTAAATTACCGGTATCACGTGACTTTTTTCAGCCTCGAACCCATATTTGGAATATCCTCCATTGAAGAGACAGGGTTAATTCACAATAAGCTTGCCGTTTTTAGAAAACTTGAATTTTTACTGCCTTATTTTTAATATTTGATTTACATTGGCCAATGTTGCATAAATGATATTACTATGCCAACATTCAGAGATATCGAGATATCTATTGACATCGTAAAAACAATATCATTTTTCAGACTTTTCAAGATATCTGACGACATTTAGCATATCTGACGTAAGTTTGTAATCTTGAGCAAAGTGAGTGGAAAGTTCTGAAGGACCGCCCATTTCTATCGTTTTCGTCGAAGAATGTTTGACGGAGACGCCTGCCATGAAATTTGCATTATATAAAATTTCTTTTGGAATCTGTAGTTATTTATATATGAAAAAAAAAATTGAAAAACTTTACATAGAAATCTATAGAGATTACTATAGAAAATTGTGTTTAGCACAATTTGTATAGAAATTTATAGAGATTGCTCCGTTATTTTGAATTTTTCAAGAAATTAAATATATGTATATTTTATTTATTTTAAGTCATACATATTGAAATTAATAAACTTTAATACTTTAATAAACTTAATAAACTTTGAATTTTTCAAGAAATTAAATATATGTATATTTTTATTTATTTTAAGTCATACATATTAAAATTAATAGACTTAAAATTAATAAAAAAAACATATATTAAATTTCGTGAAAATTTTAAACTAACGGCGTTGTTAAAACCTTTCTTTACAGTTTTGTGCAAGTAGAATGTATAATTTTTAAGACATCAAGCTTTAAAATTTCTCACTTGCTCTAAATTTCTTACCAGCTTCAAAATAAATTTTTTATTTTCTAACAAACTTAAGGACTAAAAAAAAAAAGTCGAGTGTGATTGAAAGAGTATGAGATAATTAAATTATAATTTTTTCCTTATTGCATAATCAGATTAGAATTTCCTTGAACATACAGAAATTCCATCGGTGTGTAAAAAAGAAATTATTTGATTCCTAAAAAACTTATTCGGTGATGAAGGATGTCATTTAATAATTTAAAAATGACATTCTGGAATATTAGAAAAATATATTCCTCAATGTCAAATAATGATATTCAGCAATGACAGGAAAAAATATAAATATCCAAAACTGATATTCAGAGATGTTGGGAAATATTGGGCAACATTGCCAAATATCTAAAAATAATATTCTTGGAATATCTTTTTAGGGCAGGGGAGGGGGGTCATTTAACGTTGGTCAAGGTCAATATTACATTTTGATATCGGCCAACATCAAAATGAAATTGGCCGATATCTTTCTGCTACCTGGGATGGCAGAATAGTTTTAAAATATAAAAGCATTTTAATGATTGAGCGGTTTGCTGTGATAGGGCAGTTGTTTAGAAGATTGACTGTCTATTTTTACTGTAAAATCAGTAATGCAAAAAAAAAAGTTTTCTGTAAATCAAAGAGTTTTAATGATTTTAAGTTTTGCATGCTGCTAGTAGGAGGGGTAGAGGATATCGCAAATTTAGTGAGGGCATTTGAAAGAATATTCATCAAATCATAATATGTTTTAATATAAAAGCTAGACAAAAAGACATTAAAGAATTTAAAAAAATAAGGGGAATCAAAGTTTTTTGTCATGCAAAATATGTGCTTTAAAATTCGTAAAAACTGCCTCTAAAATTATGGGTGGAAATTTTGAAAACAATAAAATTTGTTAATCATCTGTATAAGGCTATTTTGGCTATTGTAAAAGGCAGGTAACCTGCCTTTCGGCTAAAATTCAACCTGAGGTTGAATTTTAGTGTCCTATGTAAACAGTAAAGTAGTATAGCAATTAGGTAGAAGTGAAAAAATAATCTATAATGATGATAATGTTAAATAATTACATGAACCTAAACTAATTACGTTAATAAGTTGACCTCATACCGGAAAAATTGCACAGATTTAGAATAAAAAAATTAAATTACTTTACACCAGTAACTTTTCGCTATCATATTGCTCTATAATTGAAAACAGAGGTCCGAGTGGACTGCTTCGAAGTAAATAAAAGAATGAAAAAAAAACAAAAACAAACTACAAATTGACCCGAGGAACGCGAGAGTCTAGGGAAGAGAAACTTCAAATAGGAAATTTAAACTTATACCTTTGGAATGAATCATTTTCTTTAAATGGACTGATGGCTTCCATTATTATGAAGCAGCCATTATAAATGAAGTGTTAGGGGAAGATATAAAAGAGCAGCCGTAAAAAAAAAAAGAAAATGGCCATTTTTTTCTATTCTGACCAGAAAATTAGAGTTCTAACTTTTTACGACACCTCTTTCATCTTCACCTAACACTTCATTTATAATAGCTGTTTCATAATAATGGAATCCATCAGTCCATCAGAAGAAAATAACTTGGAAGGCTCCTGCCCCTGCCGGCGAAGACACTCACGAGCTAATGCTAATCCCATGGGGAGGGATTTTTCTAATATCTCGTTTGCATTTCGACATTTTTAAATAGTTTTTTTTTTTTTTTTTTTTTTTTTTTTTTTTTTTGCATTGGATAGCCGAGACCCGTCTCTATATCGCACCTTTTTTACTTTTTCGATTTTGTTTGCAGATATTTTTTAGAATGGTACTTTCATTTTCGGAACCGGTTTTGGAACTGAAAGTAACTTTATGAAAAATATCTGGGACCAAAATCGGAAAAGTAAAAAAAAACGTGCGATGTAGAGACGGACCTCGGCTATCCAAATGCAAAAAAAAAAAAAATGTCGAAATGCAAACGAGATATTAGAAAAATATCTCCCCATAGGATTAGCATTAGCTCGTGAGTGTCTCCGCCGACAGGGATAGAAGCCTTAAAAAAGTTCCCATTCGCACTAAAGTCTAGGGACAGCATTCTCACAAAACGCACCATGCACAGGTTTTGGTTTCTGGAAGCTAGAACCGGTTTCCTTACAGGAGAAAAGTGAAGTTACTTGGATGAACGCTCCCTTCAGCCGTTATTGCCGCTTGCAGCCTACCCGCTGCTAACGAGATAATGCATTTCGTTGGCTGCGAGTATACTCAAAAATTTGAAATCAATTCACATGTATTAAAGACGCACTAAAAATTAAAATATAATGATAATTGAAGTTAGTAATTTTTATGTTATTTATAATAAATATTAATGTATTTATAAGGAAGAACTTGTAAGAATACAATTTAATAAATTATAAATCAAATTAGTATAATAATTTTATATTTTACTTAAAAAAACCAAAATTTGACTTCACATTATCATAGTTAGTCATTTCCTGCTCCCCAACCCTCTCTCCATACATACGCAACGAGAAAAAATAATTATAGTACAGTAGAAACCTTTTTTATCCGAAACTCTTTTAACCGAAACTATCGGTTAACCGAAATGCATTTTTAAAGCTTTTTTTAATTTTAATATCACATTCCTTGTGTGCAAAATCCATTTCCAAAAGTTTTTTTTTTCTTTCTTTTTTTCTTTTTTTTTTTTTTTTTTTTTTTTTTTTTTTTAACTGTCATATTTTTTGTGTGCAAGGAGTCCATTCCGAACTACGAGTACATATAAATATTTAGAGTTCCTTTGAATTTAACTTGATCTCCCGTAAGCTGCGTTAAACAAATTAGCAATTCTGAAGCTTTTGAATGTTTTCCAAAAGGTTTGGCATGACTAGAGTAGCAGAAAGACTGTGATACTGGTGAACTAATAATATTAAAAAACTCCATGATGGAGCTTCAAAACAAAGACAATCGAAACTGCGACAAACAAACATTTTTTCGAAACCTTGTGATATATGTAAAAGGTAATTAATTTCAAAATTAAAATTCAGGTAATTTATTCTTGTTTCTATTTTGCTATTGCTTTATTTTCATTAAGCACTTGTTACCGTAATAAGAAATATTGCATATAGTTCTCCTTAATCTTAAAATCATTCTCGATTACTCGAAAATTTCGATTTTCCGAAAGAGGGTCGGTCCCAATTACTTCGGATAGTCGAGGTTCTACTGTATTTCCTGCTCCTAGCCCTCTCTCATCACATACGCAACGGGAAAAAATAATTGCAGTATGTGTTATTTTAATGAAACTTTTTTTGAATCCACCCAATATTTCTCAAAAGTTGGCGCTACTGATTGTAGCAATCATGTTAGTTTACTTCTAAAATTTAAAAGGGGGGAAATATAATAAAACCCCCGTAGTGCTGACTTTATATGATCAACTGCTGGCAAGATCGCCCTAGATTTGTCAGTTCGGCACAGGGCCGAAACTAGCCTTTTTTGCACCAGGGGCAAACATGGATTTTGGCGCTCCCTCCCTCTTCCTCAAAGTATATTTATAAAGAGAACTTTACTAATTTTCTAATAGCTGACTTATTTTAAAATTTAAAATATGTAATAATAAAATATGTAATACTGAACTACGTAAATTGAATGTGACGTTTGTAGCAATTATAGTTCGTTCACACAAAAGAATTCGCATGTATTACCGCTTATTTACAGAGTTTGCTTATACAGTAATTAAAAAAAAGAAAAAAATTATGGCCATTTTTTTTCCATTCTGACCAGAAAATCAGAGTTCTAACCTTTTACGGGTGTTCTTTCATCTTCACCTAACACTTCATTTATAATGGCTGTTTCATAATAATGAAAGCCATCAGTCCATCAGAAGAAAATGATCCATTCCAAAGGTATAATCTTTCATTTGGCGCCCCTTCGCTCTGGCGCCCGGAGCACATGACCCCTCTGCCCCCCCCCCCCCCTTAGTTTCGGCCCTGGTTCGGCAATATATTTATGTATACTATATTTATTCGACAATAAACATTATTTATAAGTATATTCGAAAGTTATCTGCGCCTGTTCACGGAATAGTGATTTTATTTTCCTCAGAGGATTCATCATTACAATATTGATATTTGATTAAGGTTTATAAATATATGATTTACCTTTGTGTTTGTTATACTCATCTTCTACTGCTGCAACCTTTGCCAAAATGGAAGAATTATCATAAAAGTTTAATTTTTCGTTAAGATTAGCAACAGCCATTTAAAAATAATCTTTGTATCCCACTTTTACTTCTTTTTTTGCATAAATTTATGTCAAAATTTCCAGTTAAGAGAGTTCTGTAACTTTAGTTTTTTTTTCTTTTGTTTAATTTGAAGGTTTAATACTTTACTAACATATTATTAAACTAGCTGAAATACGTGGCGTTGCCCATTGTTTTAAACATGTTGATTAGAAATACCAATTTTAAAATGAAACACCGTACGGACTATGAATCTCTCACAAATATGCTCTATTTTTAGATATATTGAAAGCCTTGAGAAATTTTGCTTTTATATCAGTATTTAAAATAAAATGTTTTCTAAACCTAAATAAGTATAGTCTTGATTCTTGAAAAAAAAAATTGAAAAAGAAATATAAATTCATCAAAAACCCTTCATGATATCACTTTCTGTTGTAAAAGCCAAGCATTAACCATATATTCGTTTTAAATATAAGGTCATACGTGAATTAACCGATATTATTCACAACTAAAAAGAAATGGCGCATCTGTCGAGAATTAAATAAAAAATCATGCACTCGTGACATCATAATTCACTTTTATATTTTAACAGAATAATAAGGCTACTGTAATTGGTGACTCGTGCTATGGCTTGTATACACGCCAGGACACATTGCCGTTATTATCTTTTCAAGCGTGGGGATTTCGCTATGGTACTCCATTGTGAAATTTGCTAATTTTTTAAATTCAATATTTGAAAAACGGCATAATCATTAGATTTGAAATTTATATATATATAAAAAAAATACAATTTTTTACCTTTCTGACGCAGTTTGTCTAAAAATTTTCTGACAAATACTTTTCGAGCTATTAATTTTTTCAGTAACTTCGAATGTTTCATTTTCCGACATAAATCTGTGGCAACGATTAGCGAAATAGCCAGCCGTTATCAACGCGTAGCTTTTTATTAAAGATGATGGTTTTATGAAGTAAAATGATTTAACAAAGGAACAATTCAATTCTTATAATTATACTAGTGGAAACGCCCGTTATAGGACGGTGGGTAGAAATCATGGTTTTTTCTTAAAATTTTAAATAATTGATAAAAATATTTATATACTATTATTCCGTAATTGAGCTGTTTGATTTAAAAATCACAAAAAGTCAGTAAATTGAAAAACAGTTTTCAAACAATTTACATTTGAAAGTACACCCTTCCAATTCAACGGTGAATTTAAAATAATTTTGAGAAGTAATTAAGTCTGAAAAACAAGTAATGATTAAATTAAAAAAAAAAATAAAAAAAAAACCGACTGCGTAAAGAGTGAACTAATTAATTATTTCTCATCAACGTGAAACTATTTTTTATATTACTTACCTATTTTTTTATTTACTTGTATTGATGACTTTTAAGTTCTGTTTAATTGTCAGTTCCTATCTTCCTATCTATAAACACTGTTTGATGAGGCCTATAGATGTCTATGAAGGTTAGAGTTGCAGTAAAGCAAGAGGTCATACCTACACAACTTCCAGGTTGTGTAATATTTAAATGGAGCTTCTGACTGTAAAATAGTCAATGAAACATCGTCTTCATTTTGAAAGACCTTTCCAATGATATGCAACTCAATAGGCTGTGTGAAAAATTTTTTTCGTCTCTACCGCCATTTTGTATTTTATGGCCACCATTTTGAATTTATAAAAACAAAACCTATCCTATAACCATCGGATGGTTAAGACGAATCGATTGAAACCTCATTCATTAAAATACATCCAGCGATTGGGATGTTTCGAGGGTATAAAGAAATGCACATACCCAGATACGCGTGAAACACATAACCCTTTCTTGGCAGTCGGGTAAGAAAAGGAAAATGGATTAATTATCCATCAAATCAATTTTTCCGAAGTAAATTAAACATACAAACCTGAAACAAACAAAGACTATATTTATTACATTAATACTCAGAAAATAGAGCACTTTTATGTTAGCATGGCGATGTGATAAATCGCCAAATATTGTTCCCATTGACATCATTCATATTGCATTAATTCCACTTAAAATATAAATCTTTAACCCATTTCATTTAAAGAGTATAACTTTTATTTAAAATACAAACATTCAAAATACATATATTGTACAATTAAAATACATGCCTTTCACTCTTTCCTTTAAAATACATAACAATAATAATAAGTACCATAGCATTTTATTTAAACCTTAAAGCATTGTTTCTAAATGGCACGATAAACAAGTAATATAAAAATTTTGTTTTTAAAGTCAATTCCTACTTAGGTCGCCATAGGCGTAGGAGCCGGGGGAGCTGGGGGAGCTCTAGCTCCCCCTGGAATATTTCAGACGGACTCAGCTCCCCCGGGAGAAATTCTCGCATCACTCGCATTACGATACATTTTTACATTAAAAAATAAAGTCTACTTTTTCTAGGAAATTCAAACAATAAATAAAAAAGACTAGAGAGAAAGGGAGTGGTAGAGGTCTGCACGAGCCCGTACATGGCCAGGCCCGTGGGCCGGGGCTGGGCGTCAGAGTTAGAACAATTTTTTCAACGGGGCGGGCCTACAAACAAAATAAACGAGACGGGCCGATATAAAAATTTAGCGGTCTATCTGCAAGAATTGGGAACAATTTGCTCGGAAATTGAATCATGGTTGCACAAGCGCGATACATGGACCAGCCGGGGCATTCAAAATGAAATTTTGGAAATGTTGGCACACTCAATGCAGCGTGTACTGCTCGAAAAAATGAAGGATGCAAGTTTTTTTAGATCATTGCTGACGGGACAATCGATACCGCCGGGAAAGAGCAATTCTCCATACGTGTACGATAATTGGCGAAACATTTGTGGAAAATGAAGGACATGTTTTTAGGACTTTTCAATGCTCCTGATACCACAGGGGAAACACTAACTAAACTCATAAAGGATGTACAGTCGTGAAAAAAAAAGTAAAAACCCCTTACTAACTCTGCAAAAAATTATCGTAGAAGAAAGTTACTAGTACCACATGATTGGTAATAAAGTTTACTTTTAAATGATGTATTTAAAATTTGCGCAGGGGACCATCTACATATTAAAACGGACCATAACTATGTTTTTTTTTTAAATATCAGTACACAATTCTGACAGCATAAATGTACGCTACACCCTTCAATTATCCAAAATACCATTTTTTATGCAATTCGTACAATAGGTTTCCGAGAAATTAATTATTTTAAGACGAATGTATTTTAGGGGCTGCATCCAAATTGAAGCTCGGTACTCGATTGTTGACCGCGAGAACCCCCTTCTTGATCAAGGCATCTCAAGCAGTCATTGAAGACTGCTAGATTACAGGACAGCTTAAGAAATTTCAAAATAGCTAGTCACTTCTATCATAGACCGCCCCTTAAACCCTCATTTTCCGTTTTTTAAGCATAATTTGAAAACTACTTGGAAGAAAAATGTGAAATTTTGTATTTCCATAAAGCAGACCTTAATAAATCTAAATCCATCAAAAAAATTGTAGGTTGCAATTTATAATTTTTTCGAATATTAATTCCATAATTCATATCATAAAATTATAAAAATTGCAAATTCAACGTATTTATGTTTGGGTACTTTACTATTATTGCTACAAAAAACATTAGCACATTAGGAGTATAATTTCAGGTGATATTAATGAAAATAAGAAAATGTAATTTAACATTAGTTGTACTAAATTTTGAATTTTTATAATTCAAAAACTTATCATTCAAATGACTTGAAATTTGGTGCATAAGCATAGTTTGAACCAAAGATTTGAAATATCTTGTTAAAATTGGATATTGCCATTGATAAAAACATTGAAAAAAAAAACCATTGAAAAAAACCTCTTTTCGGACAAAAGAGGTTCTACTGTAATAATAGTAAAAGAGCAGATTCAGATTCTCATTTTTGAGTAAATTGTTTTCGTACCATATTAAGTACTGCGCGGCAGCGCAATACTTATTTATTTCCAGTGTCACTTCTCAATGTTAATTTAACATACAAAAGCCTATGGAGCTCATAACTTTTTCATTTTTTTCTTCCCACTTTTTTGTCCCTGATGCCACTCATTTATAATTCTTTGCTAATTCTAATAATATTATAAATTCAAAGTGTAAAAACATTTGCTTGACGTCAGGGTCAAAACGGATCATAAAATGCCTTCGCATATAGGTGGATTATAATCTAGAGAGTAACATGGGCTAATTTTTATTTACATTATTCAAATATTTTTCTTAATAATTCCAAATTTCGCTTTTTTCATTGAGAATCAACGGACATTTTCCCTTCATTATTGTAAATAATTTAAAAGCCATAGTAATAATTTACCTATTTTTAGTTGAATGATTTTCACGTGAAACATGATACTGAAGAAACTGAAATAGTTTTTTTTTAAGAATTAAAAAGAAGATGAATATGGCGCCATAGTGGAAATAAAAATGACATTTTCAAGCGGATTTTTTAAGTTCAGATTGTAATTTTTTGACCAAACTACAGCAACCTACATTACTGCACTGGTGAAACATTTTGAATTATACATAGGTAAATTGCATCACAAATTGTGATGCGATATCGCACAAATCAAAGCCTGATGGTGATACCCTCCATTAATTTTGAAATGTGTTGGTCTGAATGCAGTAGTTATTAAAAAAAATGACATATTAAACAAAAACCTAATTTGCAGAACAAATTAAAAAAACAAAATTTATTTCCTAAATTGTTTAAGCCCGAGAAGGGGCAGATATTAAGATATTTCATTCAATTCGTTCTACATTTAATGTTAAATTTTTGTAACAAATAAGTTAAAACAATTGAACATTAAAAAATAAAAACGAAATTCATACAACATAATACTTTAAACACCCATATACTTAGTTTCCGTTCAAATGAAATCGAAATAAATCTTAGACTTTTTCCATTTTTAAGTTGTAAATATTTGTACTGCAGATTTTGCATCATGTTTATGACGATTGCACATAATATGATAAGATACATGCAAAATACAAAACTTTAAAAAAAGTCTAAGATTTATTTCGATTTCATTTGAACGAAATCTAAGTATATAGGTGTTTAAAATATTATGTTGTATGAATTTCATTTTTATTTTTTAATGTTCAATTGTTTTAACTTATTTGTTACAAAAATTTAACATTAAATGTAGAACGAACTGAATGAAATATCTTAATATCTGCCCCTTCTCGGGCTTAAACAATTTAGGAGATAAATTTTGTTTTTTTAATTTGTTCTGCAAATTAGGTTTTTGTTTAATAAGTTGAGCTCCAATTTAATTTGTAAGCGGGTGTAGGTACAGTCGTGGAAAAAAAAGTAAACACCCCTACTAACTCTTCAACAAATTATCGTAGAAGAAAGTGACTGGTACCGAACGATTGAAAATAAAGTCTACTTTTAAATGATGTATATAAAATTTGCTTAGGGGGCCATCTACATATTAAAACGAACCATAACTTTGTTTTTCTCAATAGCAGTATACAATTCTGACAGCATAAATGAGCTTTACACCCTTCAATTTGCCTAGAAACAAATTTTTATGCAACTCGTACGATAAGTTTCCGAGAAATTAATTATTTTAAAACGAGCGTATTTTAGGGTCTGTATCCAAATTGAAGTTCGGTATTCGGTTGTTGGCCGAGAGAGCCTCCTTCTTGATCAAAACATCTTAAGACCTACTCAAGCAGCCATTGAAGATCGATAGATTACAGGATAGTAGAAGAAATTTCAAAATATCTAGTCACTTCTGTCATAGATGGTCCCTTAATCCATCATTTTGTCGTTTTTTAAGCATAATTTGAAAACTACTTGGAAGAAAAATGTAAAATTTTGGATTTCCATAAAGCAGGATTTAATAAATCTAAATCCATCAAAAAAATTGTAGGTTGCAATTCGCAATTTTTTCGAATATTAATTTCATAATTCATAATTCATATCATAAAATTCTAAAAATAACAAATTCAACGTATTTATGTTTGGGTATATTAGTATTATTGCTACACAAAAAATTAGCACATTAGGAGTATAATTTCAGGAGATATAAATAAAAAGATGCAAATGTAATTTAACATTAGAAGCACTAAATTTTGAATGTTCATAATTCAAAAACTTATCATTCAAATGACTTGAAATTTGGTGTCTGGGCATACTTTGAACCGAAGATTTGGAATATCTTGTTAAAATTGGGTATTGTCATTGAAAAAAAATGAACTTTGGGTTCGTTTTAATATGTAGATGCCCCCCTAAGCAAATTTTATATACATCATTTAAAAGAAGACTTTATTTCCAATTGTTCGATACTAGTAACTTTCTTCTACGATAATTTGTTGAAGAGTTAGTAGGGGGTGTTTATTTTTTTTCCCCACGACTATACTTCAACGTTGCAACATCGATCTCAATAAATTTCGTGGACATTGTTTTGACGGACCCGGCAATATGAGTGGCATCATGCAAGGCATCCAAACAACGTTCAAGGAGTTGCAACCGAAGTCTTTTTTCGTACATTGTGCAAATCATTCCTTGGACCTTGCACTGCAACAGGTGTCGCGTTCCAACAGATTAAATGCAGATTCCTTAAGTTTGAACAAGACGATATCGAATCTGATTAGAGAATAGTCCAAACGAAGAGATGTCTACAAGAACATCGTTCTTTGCCCAACTAACAATGAAGAAGAAAGCAACATAAACTTAAAATCAAAGCAGTTGCTTCCTCTCTGCCCGACCAAATGGGCAGATCGATTTGTTGCAATATCGAGATTCGTGGAAAACTATCCAAGAGTGTTAGAGACTCTGGATGCATTATTGAAAGATCCAACAGCACTACGTCATGAAGAAACGCTGAAGTTAAATGTTTCATAAGAAGCTTGAAAAAATCAAGACATTTGTTGGCATGAACATGGCCAAGGAACTTTTTGGCCCTTGCGAAATCTTGGCGAAAGTTATGTAAACAACTGAATTTCCTACCGCAAGCGTCAAGAACGCCGTTTTAACGTTAGAAGAAACCATACAACGTATGAGAAAAGATAGCCATTTCGAAACTCTCAACAAGAAATAGGAGAGAAAAGCGTCCACGTTAAATTTGGAAATGAAAATGACGAGCGTCTCCAGACAAAAGATAGTTCCAATAAGATATGAGCATGCAAGCCATCCCTCCGCTCCAGCCAGTGGCGTACCCAAGGGGGGGGGCTGATGGGGCTACAGCCCCCCCCCCCGAAATTTTCGAAAGTGATATAGAAAGGTGCTGATTTTTCGTCTTTCTTTTATGGAATTTTTTTTTTCCATTATACAGCGGACAAACGATTCTCATTAGTCCCATATTAGTCCACATTGACAACAAAGAAGAGAAAGGGGGGCTGACGGGGTTATAGCTCCCCCCCTACTCCTCCCGAAATAGTCAAAAAATTAAATGAAAAAGTGTTTTTTTCTTACTTTTTAAAGATAAATCTGTAATTTTTTTCTTCTGCCATACAGCAAAATAGCCATTCTCGTTAACACCATATTAGTCCAGGTTATATTAGTTAGGGGGATGATGGAATTTCAGCCCCTTCCTCTCGAAATGGTCGAAAATAAAATGAAAAAATAGTGCTGAATTTTTTCTGTCTGTTTAAGATAAATTTTCATTTTTCCCCTATCGTTCAACAGACTATGCGCTTCCTTCGCTTTAGTTCCATATTAGTCCATATTGACACCAAAGAAGAGAAAGGGGGTTAATGGGGTTATAGCCCCCCCCCCCCCCCCAACCAGAAATCGCGAAAAATTAAATAAAAAAGTGTTTTTTCTTTACTTTTTAAAGATAAATCTGTAATTTTTTCTTCTGTCATACAGTAAAATAGCCATTCTCGTTAACACCATATTAGTCCACATTGACATCACAGCATACCCTAAGATGGGGAGGGGGCTGATGGAATTACAACTTCCTCCTCTGGAAATAGTCGAAATTGAAATGAAAAAGTAGAGCTGATTTTTTCTGTCTATTTGAGATAAATTCGCATTTTCTCCCCTATCATTTAACAGACTAGCCGCTCCCTTCGCTGTAGTTCCATATTAGTGTACAGTGACATCACATTATACCCGAAAAGATAGAAGGGGGTTAATGGAGTTACAGCCCTCTCCCAAAAATTCGAACATGAAATGAAAAAGTTCTGATATTTTCCTTTTTGTTTGAGATAAATTTGTATTTTTCCTCTTTAGTTCCATACTAGTGCACAGTGATACCACATTATACCCAAAGAGGTGAAAGGGGTTAATGGGGTGTCCCTTTCCTAAATAGTTGAAAATGAAATGAAAAAAAAGGCTGTTTTTTTTCTTCTTGTTTGAGATAAATTTGTAATTTTTCTTCTGCCATACAGCGAAATAGCCATTCTCGTTAACACCATATTAGTCCACATTGACATCACAGCATACCCAAAGATGGGGAGGGGGCTGATGGAATTACAGCCCCCTCCTCCAGAAATAGTCGAAAATGAAATAAAAAAATATTGCTTTTTTTCTTTCTGTTTGAGATAAATTTGTATTTTTTTTCTCCTATTATTCAACAGACTAGCCACTCTCTTCTCTTTAGTTCCATATTAGTGCACAGTGACACCACATTATACCGAAAGAAGTAGAAAGGGGGTGATGGGTTACAGCCCCTTCCCAAACTAGTCGAAAATGAAATGAAAAAAGGGCTGATATTTTTCTTTTTGTTCGAGATGAATTTGTAATGCACTTGTTTTCTGCAATACAACGAACTACACGTTCTGGCTAGTCTCATATCAACGCACAGTTACACCACAGTATACCCAATGAGGGGAAGGGGCTGATGGGTTACTTACTCTTCCGAAATAATCAAATATGAAATGAAAAAAAATTCCAGTTTTTTTTTCTTTCTTTTGAGATTAATTTTTAATTTTTTTCTGCGACGCAGCTATTCTGGTTAGTCCCATATATTAGTGCACAGTGATGCCCCAGCATACACCAAAGGATTCGATGGGGACGGGGTTTATGACGTTACAGCTCCATTCCACCTCTGGAGAGATCGCAGTGAAATGAAAAAAGGGCTGATATTCCTTCTTTTTCAGATAAATTTGATTTATTTTCTGGCATGCCACGAATTTGTTTTTCCTGTTAATCCAATATCCTCCTCAGTCCTGCGACCAAATTTACTTGAGACCACAAAATCCATTTTCAAATGACTGAAATCACTGTTTTACTCGATAAATGAAAACATATATACTGAGTTCAAGAGACCTACAAATAAATTCGACAAATCTAAAAGTAGTTTAATTTAAGGATTTTTTTAATTTTTCCCATAGTCGGCGGGCGCCAAGATTGTCTATGCGGGGGTATGTTAATGCACAGTAACACCACAGCTAATCTCAAGTCGATTTCGTCTAAATCGGAAATCCGGTGCGGAAGAGTTGACTGTAAAAGTAGCTTATTAACTTTCATTTTTCAGTCGCATCTCCATGTCACACCGAAATATGGGGGTGCGGAGGGTTGAAGGGACTAAACCTCTTTTACCTGCCAAAACGGTCAGATTAAATGGTAAAAAAAGTTTACTTCTTACTTTTTAGATCAATTCAATTATATATATATATTTGTCATGCTTCGCACTTGTCTTTCTTGTTAGTCCCATATTAGAGCATAATGACACATTAGCTATTCCCTTCAGAATTTTGGCTAAGTCGGAAGTCAGGCACACTATATATGTGCGGAAGAGCTGACTGTGAATGATATTCATTAACTTTTGTTTTTAACATTCGATTACTTCCTCGTATCTGTAAGATACACAGTGACTTCTTGTTTAACTGCAAAGACATCTTTGGAGTTCGGTAATGTCCCCCCCCCCCACTTATCTTCCTATTCTGTCTTAACTTTGCAGTCAGTATTTTTCATCTGGAACGGTTTAAAGTCCTTATTACTTGTGCAATGCACAAATAATAAACAAAGTCTTTATTTTATATATGTGTATGAAAATATTTTGTGTATACAAAAAATATTTTGTGTTTGTTACAATATTAATTTATTGTTAAACAAGAACCGTAGGCAGAATTTAGTTTCGGGGACTGGAAGAACAATTTTATAGATTTTAAGTTATAATGACTTTCTTTTAAATGAAAGTATATATATAAAAAAAAAAAAAATCAGTAACACTTTTCAACAGATTTCGACGTGGGACGGTCTCAGGATCGGACCCGTGCACCCCCCCCCCTTCCCCCCAGATTTGAGTCTGAGATTAAAAAAAAAAAAAATCTGAAATTCTCAGCAAATTTTCTGAAAGGTTACAGCAGAGGGGTAAAGGAGAGGTAATCCCTTCCTGCTGCTAATTATTTTTGTTGTAGTTTGGGTTAACTCTGTTTATATTCAGGTCAATTTCAGGCTGAGTGGGTTCGGGTTAACCAGATTTCTAAAAAGTTCAGCATATTATTTCAGTTTAAAAACTATACATATAATAATAAACACAGATATTTGTATGTGTTTTTAACGCGATCCTTTGATGAAATACAGGTTTTTTATCACGACGCTTTGACGAAATTTCCATTGTCCCCGAACTTTTGACAAAATAAGCTTTTTTCCGCGACCCTTTGACAAAATTCGCGGTTTTTTTTTTTCGTGATCCTTTGTCAAAATTTGCGTTTTTTCCGCGAGTTTTTGATGAAATTCGAGTTTTTTTCGTGAACTTTTGCCGAAATTCGCGTTTTTTACGAAACCCTTCGTCGAAATTTGCGTTTTTTTCGCGGCTTTTTTGACGAAATTCGCTTTTTCTCGTCTTTTTGATGAATTTCGCGGCTCTTTGACGAAATTCGCGTTTTTTTATGGAAATGGTCGTGTTTTTTTGTTTTTTCGCTGCTGTTTGACGAAATTCGCTTCTTTCCGTAGTCTTTTGCCGAAAGTCACGTTTCTCTGTGGCCCTTCTTTGTGACCATGCTTTTTTTTGCGATCCTTTAACGAAATTCGCGTTTTTCCGCTTCCCTTTGACGGAATGCATACTTTTTTTAGCAATCCTTTGCCAAAATTTGCGTTTTTTCTGCAGCCCTTTGAGGAAATTTGCGTTTTTTCTGCGGCCCTTTGAGGAAATTTGCGTTTTTTCTGAGGTCATTTGCCGAAATTCACGTTTTTTTACGCAATCCTTCGTCGAAATTCGCGTTTTTTTCTGTGGTCATTTGCCGAAATTCGTGTTTTTTAATGCAATCCTTCGTCGAAATTTGCGTTTTTTCCGTGGCTCTCTGACGAAATTTGCGTTTTTTTCGTCTTTCTTGATGAAATTTGCGTTTTTCTGGGCCTTTTGACGAAATTCACGTTTTTCTGTGTCCCTTTGACGAAATTCGTGTTTTTTCAGCTTCCCTTTGACGGAATGCGTGTTTTTTTAGCGATGCTTTGTCGAAATTTGCAGTTTTCTGTGGTCCTTTGACGAAATTCGCGTTTTTTCTGTGGTCATTTGACAAAATTCGCGTTTTTCTGTGGTCATTTGACAAAATTCGCGTTTTTTGAGCAATCCTTCCTCGAAATTTGCGTTTTTTCGCGGCTTTTTGTCGAAATTTGCGCTTTTTCTCGTCTTTTTGATGAAATTTGCATTTTTCTGTAGCCTTTTGACGAAATTCACGTTTTCCCGTGTCCCTTTGACGAAATTCGCGTTTTTTGCGATCCTTTACGAAATTAGCTTCTTTTTCGCAGCCCTTTACGGAATGCGTGTTTTTAGCGATCTTTTTTTCGAAATTCGCGTTTTTTCCGCGACCTTTTGATGAAATTCGCGTTTTTTCTGCGGCCTTCTGACGAAATTTGGGTTTTTTCTGTGCTCATTTTGACGAAATTAGCGTTTCCTCCAGAATAATTTGACGAAATTCACGTTTTCTCCGCTATCATTTGACGAAATTTGACTTTTTTTTCGCGATCCTTTGACAAACTTCGCATTTTATCTGCGGCCGTATGACATAATTCCGGTTTTTTCCTTGATCCTTTAAAGAAATTGGAGATTTTTTTTGCGAACGATTGACGAAATTGATTTTTTTTTTTTTTTTTGCGAACGATTGACGAAATTGATTTTCTTCGGCGACCATTTGTCAAAAATCGCGATAATTTTTTAAGTCCAAATTTTCGGAAAATTCGGAACAAAGTCACCCTTGCACCCCTCCCCCCCCCCCCCCCCTCTGGCTACGGCCTTACTGACAAAAATGATTTCTGTTTATAACACAATGCAACGTGTTTCGTAAGATTTAGAACATTATGAAAATTTAAGTCAGCCCCCCCCCGAAATAAAATCCTGGGTACGCCACTGGCTCCAGCACAACTTGGACAAGAAGAAAAATTGCAAGTAAATTTCAGAGAAGCACTGAACCTTATTACCAATGAATTAAAAAAAAAAAAAAACGATTTGATCAAAAAACTTTTGACTCTCTCATAAAGATCGAATCCATATTCACGGACACAGCTTCAACCACTTCAGAAGATCTGAAACAAAAGCTTGGAATACATGCTGATGATTTTGACTTGACAAATCTTTCTGCTCAGTTGAAGTTTCTACTAACACTAATCCCGGATGGAACTGACAGAAATACGTTGTCGACCACAATTGATCGCAATTAAAATTATGTCATCGGAGGAATTAGTGAAGAAATTATTTTCTGAAGTTTACCTTTTGGCAGAATTTAGTTTGGCGATTCCGACATCAGTAGCAACAGCTGAGAGATCTTCCAGCGCTCTTCGCCGTCTTCAAACACACCTCCGAACAACAATGGGTCAACAGAGACTCAAGCACTTGATGCTACTGCATATTTATATTTTATATAGAGGAGGCCTTTAAATAGATTTGGATGAGATTCGGGATCGTCCATAAATTAAGTTTCTATGTATCAAGTATATATAATAAAAATTATTTTAACTGGATTAAAGAGTTGGTGATCTTTTGATATGCTTCTATTTTATACTCCTGTTTGTGAAAAGTGCAACACTAAGAAGGAATCCACCGAAATGAATGGAATTATGAATAAATGATCCCCGCCACTAGCTTTCCACAATGTGCCCCGGATCCCCCTAGTTGTACAAAGTTCCTATGCCACTGTAGGTCGCCAAAGAAAAATTTAATGTAATCCCTTAACCCCTTAGGGACGAGCGACCGGTATTCGTGCCATGTAAGTTGCTCAGAATCCGGGATTATTCTCACCAGTAAAATTTTATTGTAAGTTTTGCCTTATTTAAATCCGAGCTTTTCCCAATTAAATTAGCCAAAAATTTCTGTTTTAAAAAACCGGTGATTACAGATTAAAAAAATCTGTAAAAGACGCTCGTCCCCAAGGGGTTAAGCTAATATTAGTTTTTGTTGCAATAAAAAATCTCAATTTGTTGATTTTCTATAAGCAAGTAGGTTTACAATGGAAGTCTATGGGAATTTGGCGAAATATTAGAGATTTCGCCAAGTTGGCGACAAACTTGGCGGTATTTGGCGACAGAACAGGGTCCTCCCTATGGTAACCCCCATTATAGATATGAAGATGCATTAAAGGCTTCAATAACCAATGGCCGCCATTTTGTTTCCCATGTAAAACTAAAATTAATTAACTAAAATTTAATTAATGAATTAATATTTGAAAAAACTGTATTAACATCAATTGTCACCCAGTACAAGTTAAAAATTTTATTTCAACTTGATAGGATGAATAATAAGTATTTTATTAACGATTGAAAATTTGAACAAGATATATATAAATAAATAAATAAATAAATAAATATAGGGAGAGTGTGAACTAATAGTAGGAATTGAAAAATAACTACTATTGGCGAAAAAAACCCTGTTATCGGCAAGATTTGCCCCGGATAACATAAAAGTACCAAAAATAGACGAGTTTTCTAAGATTTCGCTTTAAAATTAAAAACTATTTTCATTGATTCATAGGCGAATGACGTCAAATGCATATTAATACTACAGGAGTTAAAGTATTTGAAAGTTACTGAATGTCAAACGTCAAATTTACAATATCTGCCAATATTCCCAAATGTAACTTAAAATTTGTTTTTAACAGAAAACATCCAAACGAATTTTTTGCATTATTTATAACTTATGATACGTAAATAGTATTCTAAACAAAATTAACAATTTTACCACTTTTAGATAACTTGAATTTTTAATGCCTTATTTTTACTATTTTATTTACATTGGCTAATGTTGTAAAAATGATATTAGTATTCCAACATTCAGAGATATCTATCGACATTCGTAAAAACAATATCATTTTTTAGACGTTTCCAGATATCTTGTCGACATTTAGCATATCTGACGAAGTTTGTGATCTTGTCCAAAGCAAATAGAAAATTCTGAAGGACCGCCCATTTCTATCGTTTTCATCGAAGAGTATTTGATGGAGACGCCTGCCATGAAATTTGCATAATAAAAAGTTTTCTTTAGGAATCTATAGTTATTTATATATATGTATTAGGTCAACCGGAAAGTTCTATACGATGATATCATTTCATGTTAAGGTAAAAACAATCGGGATTTTACCATTTCAAAAAAGTGATGCCAATAAAGAAATCAGAATTTTTTTAAAAGTAGGCCTGAAATATCATTATCGGACAGAACTTTCCGGTAGACCTATTATATTGTAAGTAATTTCTTATTGTAAAATAACAATTGTTAGTTTTATAAAAAACGACAGATTTTTTTTTTTATTACATAATGTTTTTACATAAAAAAGAAATCAATTTATGTAATTTTAGATAGCTTTCATTACAAAAAGCTACCTATTGCAGCCGTTCGGAGGAAAGCCATTTCAAAAAATTTTGGTATATTTTCATCGATCATGACCCCCAGACCCCGAAACCACCCTCCGTTCAAAATTGATATATATATATATATATATATATCTGAACTATGTAACACTGTAACTCTCGTAATTATGAACCGATTTCGATGTAATTCGGTGTGTACATAGTACTTACCAATGTCTCGACCGAATTCGTTGGCCAGGTTCATCCGCCGTTTTGTTTCAAAATGGCGGCCATTTAAAATTCTTTAAAAAATTTAAAATTTGAAATGGGGTACCAAAAAATTAAAAATGGAAAAATACTTTTTTCTTATGTATTTGACCTTTATACAAAGATTCCGGAGCAGTTTTTGTTTTGTCTATATCTTAAAAAATGGCTGAGTTATAGCATTTTGAATTTCTAGCGTGGCTGACATTTTGAAACGTCCTGAATTTTGTCACGCGATAAAAGGCGTATTTATGAACCGATTTCGATGTAATTCGGCGTGTATATAGTACATACTAATGTCGCGACCGAGTTCGTTGGCCAGCTTCATCCGCCATTTTGTTTCCAAATGGCGGCCATTTAAAATTTTTAAAAAAAATTAAAATTTGAAATGTGGTAACAAAAAATTGAAAATGGAAAAAAAATTTTTCTTTTGTATTTGACCTTTATACAAAGATTTCGGAGCAGTTTTTGTTTCGTCTATATCTTAAAAAATGGCTGAGTTGCAGCATTTTGAATTTCTAACGTGGCTGACATTTTGAAACGTCCTGATTTTTGTCACGCGATAACAGGCGTATTTATGAACCGATTTGGATGTAACTTGGTCAGTACATAGTACATACCAATGTCTCGACCGAGTTCGTTGGCCAGCTTCATTCGCCATCTTGTTTCAAAAGAGTTGCCATTTAAGAAAAAGTCCTGCCGGCCAGTGCCGGGAGGAAGAGGTAGCTTTCATATTCCTTATTTTAAAAAAGCCAACTTATATTATTCAAACACACGAAGCTCAATTAAGTGGAAACCGAATGTAGGAGATTCAATACTAATTTTTATCAATACTAAATCATTATGAATGAGAATTTCGTGAAATTAGTCAGCTTTATCCAAGCTGCTTTTATTTAAAGTAACTTATATTTGGCTGCCAAATTCGGCGATTTCTTAAAGTGCCTGCATTCTAAGACAACATGGTGGATGAGGCTAACCAGTGAACTTGGTCGAGACCTTAGTAATTGCTGTGCACATGCTCACTCACATCGGAATCGGTTGATATATATGAGTGCTGTCGCAGGCAAAAATCAGATTTTTCAAAATGTCACCCACGTTAGAAATTGAAACTGCTATATCTGAGCCAATTTTTAAGATAAAGACAAACAAAAAATGCTCCTGAATCCTTATATTAAGGTCAAATACTTAAGAAAGAAACCTTTTTCAATTTCTAATTTTTTTGCACCTCACTTTAAATATATATATTTTTTAATTTAATGGCCGCCATTTTGAAACAAGAGGGCTGATGAAGCTGGCCAACGAACTTGGTCGAGATATTGATGTATACTATCCACATGCCTTCTTCCATCGAAATAGGCGAATACGTGTGGTATCGCGAGACAAATACATGATCGTTTCAAAGTGTTAACCATGAGAGAAGTTGAAAGTGCTATAATTCAACCACTTTTTAAGATATAAACAAAAGAACAAATTTTCAGAAACAAAAACTGCTCCAGAATCTTTGTATCAAGGCCAAACACATAAAAAAAATCTTTTTCATTTTCCAATTTTTTAATACCTCATTTTAAATTTTAAATTACATTTTTTTAAAAAAATAGCAACCCTTTTGAAACAAGATGGCGAATGAAGCTGGCCAACGAACTCGGTCGAGACATTGGTATGTACTATGTACAGACCAAGTTACATTCAAATCGGTTCATAAATACGCCTGTTATCGCGTAACAAAAATCAGGTCGTGTTAAAATGTCAGCCACAAGAGAAATTCAAAATGTTATAACTCAGCCATTTTTTTAGATATAGATGAAACAAAACCTGTTCCGGAATCTTTGTATTAAGGTCAAACACATACGAAAAAACTCTTTTTCATTTTCCAATTTTTTGGTATCTCATTTTAAATTTATTTTTTTTTAATTTTTTTAAATGGCCGCCATTTTGAAACAAGATGGCGGATGAAGCTGGCCAACGAACTCGGTTGAGTTATTTGTATGTACTATGTACATACCAAGGTACATACAAATCGGTTCATAAATACGCCTTTTATCGCGTGACAAAATTCAGGACGTTTCAAAATGTCAGCTTCGCTAGAAATTCAAAATGCTATAACTCAGCCATTTTTTTAAGATATAGACGAAACAAAAACTGCTACGGAGTCTGTATAAAGGTCAAATACATAAGAAAAAAATATTTTTCCATTTGCAAATGTTTGGTACCACATTTCAAATTTGAATTTTTTTTAAAATTTTTAAATGGCTGCCATTTTGAAACAAAATGGCGGATGAAGCTGGCCAACGAACTCTTTCAAGACATTGGTATGTACTATGTACACACCGAATTACATCCAAATCTGTTCATAAATACGAGAGTTACAGTGTGACATAGGTCATATATATATATATATATATATATATATCAATTTTGAACGGAGGGTGGTTTCGGGGTCTGGGGGTCATGATCGATGAAAATATACCAAAATTTTTTGAAATCGCTTTCTTCCGAACGGCTGCAATAGGTAGCTTTTTGTAAAGAAAGCTACCTAAAATAAATTTAAAATTTAAAATGAGGTATTAAAAAATTGGAAAATGAAAAAGATTTTTTTTATGTGTTTGGTCTTGATACAAAGATTCCGGAGCAGTTTTTGTTTCTGAAAATTTGTTCTTTTGTTTATATCTTAAAAAATGGTTGAATATTTTCTTCTGATGTGTTTGATCTTGATAAAAAGATTCGGGAGCAGTTTTTGTTCCGTCTATATCTTAAGAAATGGCTGAGTTATAGCATTTTGATTTCTAGCGTGGCTGACATTTTGAAACGTCCTGATTTTTGTCACGCGATAACACTTTGAATTTCTAGCATGGCTAACATTTTGAAACGATCTTGTATTTGTCACGCGATAACACACGTATTCGCCTATTTCGATGTAAGAAGGCATGTGGATAGTATACATCAATACCTCGACCAAGTTCGCTGGCCAGATTCATCAGCCATCTTGTTTCAAAATGGCGGCCATTAAATTTAAAAAAATATATATATATTTAAAGTGAGGTGCAAAAAAATTAGAAATTGAAAAAGGTTTCTTTCTTAAGTATTTGACCTTGATATAAGGATTCAGGAGCATTTTTTGTTTGTCTTTACCTTAAAAAATGGCTCAGATATAGCAGTTTCAATTTCTATTGTGGGTGACATTTTGAAAAATCTGATTTTTTGCATGCGACAGCACTCGTATATATCAACCGATTCCGATGTGAGTGAGCATGTGCACAGCAATTACTAAGGTCTCGACCAAGTTCACTGGTTAGCCTCATACACCATGTTGTCTTAAAATGGCAGGCACTTTAAGAAATCGCCGAATTTGGTAGCCAAATATAAGTTACTTTAAAGAAAAGCAGCTTGGATAAAGCTGACTAATTTCGCGAAATTCTCATTCATTATATTGATAAAAATTAGTATTGAATCTCCTATATTCGGTTTCCACTAAATTGAGCTTCGTGTGTTTGAATGATATAAGTTGGCTTTTTTAAAATAAGGAATATGAAAGCTACCTCTTCCTCCCGGCACTGGCCGGAAGGACTTTTTTAATGGAAATTAGGCTTATCTTTTTAAAGTGGTAAAAAAAAAAAAAACCATCGATGCTTTTTTTATTACATAATGTTTTTGCATGAAAAAAGAGATCAATTTATCTATTTTTTAATGGATACTATGTTTATCTTTTTAAAATGGTCTCGAATTTCAGACTTTTAAAATAATTCTATTTTTTATTATTGAAAGAATACAAGTTTAGTTTCAAAAGTAGGTCATTAGTTTTCAACATAATTCCTTTTTAAATTTCTAACAAACTTAATAATAAAAAGTAATATTTAAATAAATCTTTGTTAACAAGACGGAGAATTTTACTCAAATTTTAGAATAATATTTCACACCAGAATTTTTATTTCAAATTATTAAATTATCCATTTAACTAGTTCTTTTTTTTTCTTTGTATCTTTTAAACTAGTTTTATAAAAAAATTTCTGGTTCGATCCGAGATATATCCATTTAGTAGCAGTCAAAGTGACTGCTCGCGGGCTTTCTAGTGTTAAAAGAATGTAAAAAAAAAAAAAAAAAAGAACTCGATTGTGATTGAAAGAGTATGAGATAATTAAATTATAATTTTGTCAGACATTTTTTTCGTCACTAACAAGAAAGTCTGTTCCAACCACTTTCTATTGAAAATTTCTTATTGCTACATTTTTCCTGTGTACCTTTTATTATTCTTTAACACCTACAGTGGCGGTAGGATGTATTATATCCCACCTACGATTAATGAAAGTTTGCACCAGAAAAATTTTATTAAATTTTACTTTTCTAGCTTTAGTCGAAAAAAGTCGTAAAAAGTCGCTTTTCCTTAATTTGCAATAAATTGTTTTGAATATTTCGGTGTGAATTCGACATTACAGAAACACAATTACTTGCCCCTAAAAGGGTTAACAGAACCAGATTTCTCTGCCTTATATTGAATATGACTAGAAATCTCTTGAACATGAACTTCTCCTGTCTCAGTAAGAAGTTTATGTTCACTACATTTTCAAATAGCAGTTGTTGGGGTTCAAAAAAGAAATTAATATCTAAAAAGTTATAATTAAATACTTAAAAATGTTATTCTGGAATATTAGAAAACTGTATTGCTCTATGACAAATAAAGGTATTCAGCAATGACAGAAAACTATATCACTTAATGTCACAAACTGATATTCAGAGATGTTGGGAAATATTTACCAACATTGTAGGGGTGACATTATTTTTCCTTGGGATACCATCCTTTCACTCTCTGGGGCACCCTGATTTTGGGGTGCCACCCTTTCACCCTAGTTAAGGGTGCAATTCTGGCTCCTTTAGGAGGGGGTCTCTCTGGAGAGACAAGCGTTTCCCCCCTAGGAGGTGTTATATGCAACCTGTAGTTTCAACAGTGAACCTTGTAGTACACCTCAGTGCTATATATATAAATTCCAACATGTTTAAAATAGCATAATATCATTAAAATACCCCGTAAACGATTTTTTTCCATAGACCGCAATGTAACGGAATTCTTTTGAGTGTTTTTGTAGAGCAGGGACGGCGAACTTTTTTGAGAGTGCGTGCCAAAAATTGCAAAATTATCATGTATCAACATTCTAACGTGCCAGAAACATTTTAACTTAAATAAAATACAATAACTAATTTTTATAGAATTTTTACACTTATACTACATTCGATTCCTATTTATTATGCTGCATTTACTCAATAATATAGCCATGTCGCATCTAATTTATTTTTATTAATCTATAAATGAGTTTGTTTTTTGTATACTTCCGAATGAGATCATTTTTAGTTCGTAAGGTAGAAGCAGGTTCAATAGACATAATTATTTACACTAACAGTTAACATTCAATTAAAAAAATTAAAACATAAATATTTTAAAACATAATATAACTTAAAACCCTAAATCTAAATAAAATAAAGCGTATTCTGAAGAAGAAGCGTGTCAATTCGGTATATTACTATGAAAACTATCTCTTAAAATTCAATTTTCAAAAATAAAACCTTTGAAATTTGATAGAGAAGCAAAGTGATTTGGAAAACACTATATGTTGAAAGGTTTGGCGAGAAAATGGTGCTATAATTGAAATTTATAATACACTAACGCATTCAAAAGTAACGGATTATTTTAAAGCAAATTAGATACCTGTTACAAAAAACCATACTTGTTGTAAGAAAACATAAGATGGATTATTCTCCGTAAACTAAATATAATCTAAGTTTTTTCGCGTGCCATAGAAGTTTTCTTGGGTGCCATGTTCGGCACGCTTTCCATAGGTTCGCCATCCCTGCTGTAGAGGAACCGTAAAAGCTACACACTTCAATTTCAATACCAAACATGCCATAGTAGAGCACGGACAGAGAGACAGACGAACAGATAAATCGAATTCACGAACACTTTTCAACTATGTTGGAAAGTGTTAAAAAAGTAGGATACGATGATTATTTTTAAAACGTTAAGGTTGGTATTAATGTCAACAAAATATTAAACATTTGCTTGAATTTATTTTACCAAAGGTCACGTCAGGAAAGAATAGGTAAACAGACAGAAAGGTAATACTCCGAGTGCTACCTGACCAAAATAAGGTGAAAACTGCAAATCGTGATAAGAATATAACGATTGGTCAGTATCTACTTTACATTAATACAATGCATTTCAGAGGGGGAGGCATCGCGTAAAGTCGTGGGAATTCAAGATGGCGGCTGTTATTCAAAATCGCGTCATTTTCGGAATTTTCTTATATCCATCATATAAATGTATGTTTCAGGTCGATTTCGATATTTTTAACGTCAAAAATATCGCTTTTAATACTTTCCGCCGTAGTTGAATGAGTTTATGAATTCAGTTAGTCTGTTTGTTTGTCTCTCTGCCTACTTGCCATTCCATGCTCTAACTCGCTTAAATATCGCTACTGGCTTAAATTCACTCAGATATTCATGTAATTTATGTATGTTATTGAAGTTTACAATAACATGTTCTGAATAAAAATGAAGTGTATAGGGTATTACAGTCCGTTTACAGGGCCCTCAAAAGAATTCCATTACGTCATTGTCTATTAGTGCAGGTGCTACGGTTGAGAAAACTACAAATCGCTGGAAGAATATACCAATTGGTGAGTATCTACTTTATAATCCATATAAGAGAGGGAGGCATCGCGTAAAGTCGTAGGAATTCAAGATGGAAGCTGTTATTCAAAATGGCGGCATTTTCTGAATTTTTTCACTATCCATCATATAATTGTGTGTTTCATGTCGAGTCCGATGTTTTTAACGTCAAACATTTCACTTTTAATAGTATCCGTCATGGTTGAATGTGTTTATGAATTCAGTTTGTCTGTTTATCTGTCTGTCTGCTTGCCATTCCATGCTCTAACTCGCTTAAATTCACTCAGATTGTCATGTAATTTATATATGTTATTGAAGTTTACAATAACATGTTCCGAATAAAAATTGAAGTGTATAGCTTTTGTAGTCCGTTTACAGGGCCCTCAAAAGAATTCCATTACGTTATTGTCTATTAATGCTGGTGCTACAGTTGAGAAAACCGCAAATCGTGAGAAGAATATTAGTCCAGGCAATAGAGACCGTATAGGGACTCTACCTAGCAAAATTAATGGTAATGATGGAAATCAGCTTTCTAGATGTTTTTTGGGTCGCTAAATCCGAATTTGTAACCTCCCACCAAAATTTCCCCCGGTAACCTCCCCAAATTTTGGTAAAAAGCCCCCAAAAAAGATTTTTACTAAAAAAAATCCATTTTTTTATTGTTTTAGGGGAAAAGTAGCTAGAAATTCAGAAAGTAGACAAAATTTGCAACAAATTAGATATATGGCATTATGACTTAGGATGAAGGGGAAGTGGGGATCTGCCTCGGAACATGCGCCGCAGTGCTGCGTGGACTAAGTTGCGCAATTCCACTTAACCACTCACACGTTTACATTAGCCCTCCCATCTTCCCTCCGAACTTTCTCTATAAGGTTTATTTTAAGTTTTTTTGGGTCGCTGAATCCGAATTTTAACTTACCCCCAAAATTTTCGCCCTCGAACCCCCCCCCCCCCTCCAAATAGTTGTTTTTAACTTAAATTTCTTATTGTTTTAGGGGGAAAACATTACAAAATTCAGAAACTAGACAAAATTTGCAATATAGGATATATGACATTATGACGTAGGATAAACGGGGAGAGAGGGGGCTGCCTCGGAACATTCCCCGCGCGCTTTTCTCAAAAAAGAAATTTTTTCAAAAAATCAATTTTTGGGGGGGTTGCCGGGTGAAAATTTGGTGGGAAGTTATAAATTCGGATTCAGCTACCCAAAAAACATAAAGTGAGTCGAAATCCAGAACTAGTATTATTTTGCCACATAAAATCCCCTATTGGGTCATTGACTTCATAAGGGACTGTTCAAATATTACGTAAGCATGTTTTTGGCAATTTTTGGCCCCCTTTCCCCCTTGTCAGCAAAAATAAGCAAATCGCAACCCCCCCCCTAATAATTACGTAAGCAAATTGCAACCCTCCCCCCCACACACTTTTTTTAACAGTAATAATTTAATTAAAAAAATTAGGACTTAATTCAAATTAAAAAAAAAAAAAACTCTACTCGACTTAAAAATACTAATAAAAAAAATGCTTGTTTTATTTCCTTACAATTCTATTTAAGAAAATTTCTTAGATCACAATTTTAGAAGAACTTAGGTATTTGTAAAATTTAAATCTGAACATACTCATGTCTATTCAGATACTGCCCACGGCTGCTCAAGCCATTTTTCCATATCTGTTATGATATTGGTTTCCAGTTTTACTTGATTATCTTCATCTCTTTCTTTTTGGATGCAATCTTGATCAACTTCATCTTCATTGATCCACTTAACATCTTCCATATCTTCCGCGAATTTTACGACGCATATAAATTCATTTGCTGGACGAGCAGCAATTCTTAATGGTCGTATAAGGCAGGCTTTCTCGCTATTTTCACTTTTTTGAATTTTTTTGTGTCTGTTTGCTGACTTCTGAGATGCATGATATTGGCCACAACTTCCACAAGTTCTTGCGGATAATTGCAACTTTATGGAAGGGCAAAAATAGTACAGCATCTTTAAAAATCCCTTTGTTGTAATATTCAGATTTAAGGCCAGACGGAGACTTAAATCTATAAATTAACTCTCCTCACTTGTAAGGATGTCATTTGACGATTGTATCATTTAATTGGAGGAGGAATGAATCGTCCTTTTCCTTCTATATATAAAAAAAAGTTTTGATTTGGAAATGGACCAATGAAAATCTGCGTAGATATTCCCGCAGATCGGCATCCAATTTGAATGCTTAAGCATGGCCTTTCATCGTTAATATTAAAAAAACTGTTACATACAAAAATATGAAAATCGGTAGTATTATAGAGAAATGTTTGATAAACACGCTGATGCAGACAGTTTTCAAATCGAAGAATTATTTTAAGAGATATTTAATGCTAACGTTGGACAAAATCGTTCCATTAAAAAAGTTTTATAGGAGCAAAAACTGTACATAGGAATTTAATCATTTTTAGATCATTTTATGCATCAGAATTTCCCGGTGTGCAGATTGCATTTAGTATTTCAATTTGACTCATTTTTTGAGGTTTTATTTCTATTTTAAATTCAAATTTTCAGCATTTCGAGAGATATTTTTTACAAAACTAGGGGGCTCGGGCCCCTACGAGCTACGCTCGCCAACCCCCGTCCAGACACCGCAGACTCTAAATGCACGCTAATGTGATCGGCTTTAAAAAGATTTCGAAAGATTGAATTATAATTTAAAAAATCCCTGCCAGCTCGAGCCTACAGGCGGAGGTAGATTTCGAAGTTAAGTACTAAATTCACCAACAAAACTTAAATCAAGATCTTCATTAATAATGGGCTCTAGAGAGCTAAACATTTCGTGAAAATTCTAATATACACGAATACATACACATATGTATATGGAATAGGTTTAAAAAATAGCTAAAACAAATTCGAGAACCTCAGAGTGTTAAAATAAGTTAATATTTACATTGTCGGGTTTCATCATGTTTTAATACGTTTCTTCAAACTCACATGACGTTACATATTCTATTCACCTGCTGAGGTCCGTTTTATTTCCAGTTTGATGCAATATATATATTTTTTAATTCGTCAGACTATTTATGTCCTTTTGAGTTTTCATGCGGAAATCTTGCTCTAGAAAACTTATGACGTAATATTCAATTTGTTTCAATTATTCAAACTATTTATTTAATTTAATTTTTCACGTGAAACCATGCAATAGAAAAGCAATTGTTGTGGTGAAAATTTTATTGCTTTTCTTTAATTGTTGGCAACTGCTATAACGAAAAATATTTATTTTTTCCTGTCATTGTTGTGTAAGAGCTGGTTTTATCAGAATCATGTTAAGGCGGTGTTCAAAAATTTGAACCACTCCCATCTCCATTCCCTTGGGCCGATTTTGCCCATTTTCAATCCCCGCCGAGATATTAGCCATCTCAAAGTTGTTGGCGAGTTTGAAGACGATCCGTGCATAATTGCGACTTTTATCATGCGGACAAAATTTAGTACATACATACATACATACATACATATACATATATATAAACTTTTTAGGTGGGGGTGGTTTTGGGGTCCTGGGGTCCTATAATGAAAAGTTATGAAGGAATTTTTCAAAAGTCGCACCATGGTAACGACTGCAATAGGTAGTATTTCTTACGAAATCTACCTAAAAACAGTGGCGATCTCCCTATAAACGGATTTCTATTCATTTCTCTTTCATTGGGGAAATTTTAACGTCAAATCCGCTGCGGTACTACTTGATTATCCCGTCCACCCATTTCGCCAAATTATATAAATCGCCAAACCACTCGCCAAATTATACAAATTGACATAATTTTATTTTAAACAACGAAAGAACAAATAAATTAGTACAACATTAATAAAAATACAAATAAAACGTCGAATTAAAAATAACTTGATGACGTAGACACGTCTAACAACATTTCAAAATAAGCTAATATAAAAGGAATTAAGTAAACAGAATCTTTGTCTCCCGGTATTTTTTAACAAAGCGAAAAGAAAGTTCTTTTAAATGAGACATTTTAAATTAATCGTTTTTAATCTGACGCAATTTTGACCAAACTATTCTTTCTCTTTTTAATATTTACGTGAAAATACTTGTGTTAGAAATAAAATATTATTTGCGCTTTCCTAAGAAAAATAGTTGAAAAGTATCCATATTAAAATATCAAATAAAAGTCTAGCGCAATTTGTAAATTTAAACCGTTTTGCAATATTATTGTGTGCTCAATATTGTGTGTATGTAATAACTGTAATGTGACGTAAATATGACGTAATTTCTCCTATTTAAGACTTCTAACGCATGTTAATAAATTTATTATTTTACAAATTCCTTTCTCTCTTAAAATTCACGTGTAATTATAGTTTTTATGACGTAATTTTTAATAAGTTCCTGCTTTTTGTACATAATTATTTAATTCTAATTCCAAATGTTTTTTTCTGTGTATAATAGTCACGTGTAAATAAATTTTTAATTTGTTACACGTATAAATATTTTTTTTTAAGCAAACATTATTGTTTCCGCTGTTTATACAGTTGGCAACAGTTTAAATTAATATCACTTTCTAAAATCTGTAAAAAATATCTCTCGAAATGCTGAAAATTTGAATTTAAAATAGATATAAAACCTCGAAAAATGAGTCAAATTAAAAAAATAAATCAATTCTGCACACCGGGAAATTATAACGTATAAAATGAACTAAAAATTATTAAATTCCGATGTATAGTTTTTGCTAGTATAAAACTTTTTTAGTGGAACGATTTTGTCCAATTTTAGCATTAAATATCTCTTAAAATAATTCTTCGATCTGAAAACTGTCTGCATCGGCGTTTTTATCAAACATTTCTGTATAATACTTTCGATTTTCATATTTTTGTATGCATTATTTTTCTTAATATTAACGAAGAAAGACCTCCGGTCACAAAAAATTCAAAACCGGCGGCGGTGACAGCGGTAGTTACTTTTTTTTAGAATAGAGAGATTTAGAAAATTGTATTAATTTAAACTGTTGTCAACTGTATAAACAGCGGAAACAATAATGTTTGCTTCAAATTAAAAATTTATTTTACACGTGTCTATTATAAACAGAAAATATAAAAAGTAGAAACTCATTGAAAATTACATTATAAAAACTATACTTACACATGAATTTTAAAAGAGAAAGAATATTGTAAAATAATAAATTCATTAATATGCGTTAGAAGTCTTAAATAGGAGAAATTACGTCACATTTACGTCACATCACATTACGTAAAATGAACAAAAAATAATATTGCAAAACAGTTTAAATTTAAAAATTGCGCGAGACATTTATTTGATATTTTAAGATGGTCATAATATTTCATTTCTAACAAAAGTATTTTTACGTGAATATTAAAAAGAGAAAGAAAAGTTTGCTGAAAATTACGTCAGATCTTAATTGTCAGATTCAAATTATAATTCAATCTTCCAAAATATTTTTAAAGCCGATCAAATTAGCGTGCTGTTAGAGTCTGCGGTGTCTGAACGGGGGTTGACGAACGTAGCTCGTAGGGGGCAGAGCCCCCTAGTAATATACGAAATAATCCACTACATGAAGGAGAGCAACAATTCTTTTCTTCGCATTTTACAATTTGCAGCAAGTATTGACTTTCTTGTACGTGCTTCGAATACCAATCCAAGTCATAACCAAGGGAGTTTGGTTCGCCTGAATCAACGTATGTGGCAGTAACAGGATAACCGTGAATGTTTAATGAGTTCCAGATTTCTACGAGAGTTTTAACAGCATATACAAAGTTATTTTGCTCCGTTTCTTCATCAATAGTGTTACCATTCTCATCGACATGGGAACCATAATGAGGGAGTATACGACCAGACAGTTTTCGACTGAGTGGTGCCATTCGCCTTTCTACTCCATTATATGCACTTCTTCCAAGAGCATTGCACGCTATGAAAATTCCATCTAAATCATGCGTTTGAAATGTTTAATAGCAAACTATATAACTTTCTGGAAGTGGGGATCCTCGTCTGGACTTCCACCAACCGTAACTATGATACAGGTTTGATGAAATCCTCTTCTGTTTTCACTATTTTTTCAAAGTCTTTGAGTGTTAATAGAGTTTCAAAATCCTGAGCATGAGTATTTGCTGTGGAAGAGCTGTGTTTCCCAATTCTTATAGCTATAAACGTTGGACCAGAGTAACCTTATGGCTTTACTTTGACCTGCCATTTTGGAAGCAATCACAATACCAGCGTAAACAGATGGGATAAGTTTGTGGCGTTCAGTGATGACCCAGTCATGGTCGGGTAAGGATACACGATACTCCATATGTGATGGATTGGTTTAACACAATTTCACCTTTAGATACATATATGGCTTAATCAAGCATAAATTGGATTGTTCCAACACATAAAATGATCAAAACTTTATAGTGACTTTAACAAAAAAAAAAACTATGTTTCTTTCACTTGAAATGAACTCAAATTTTAAGGAAGATAACAGAAGGAGTGACAATGCAAATTTTGACAAAATTTTGTGTACTTTATAACTATATGTTGACAGAGCCCGATTATCACAGGGGCACATGGGGCACGTGCCCCAGGCCCATAATTTCAGGGGGCCCAAAAGCATTTTGTGCACTCTCCGAAAATAAAAATTAATAAAAATTTCTCTTTATAGTTCACAGAAAAAAAATATATTTTTCCCATTCCTGTATAAACTAAACTATCTCAGTATTTTTTACTAACGACAAAGAACTGCAATGCAAACTTCGAAATTCCAAGAAGAACGGATATTACCTCACATGTTTTATTCAGTCTTATGTTTAGCGTTTTACTCATTCTAAATACTATACAGTGCCGAAGATTTTACCTTCATTTATTTTTTAAGGCATTTTTACGGGTGTCTATAATATATTGTTTTCCCGTAAAGTTATGCTTAAGTTGTGAACAGACTGTTCAAATTATAATGCAAGAATGTTTTTGAGAAAAGGGGCCCAGACATGCCCATGTGCCCCGGGTTCAACATAGACTTAATCAGGCTCTGTATGTTGAACACACGTCCAATAGAAAAAGAGGGAGGATATCCCTATTGGTCAAGAAACACAGGACTTTCTCCCCCTTAAGGGGCATCCCACACTGAGACGACAAGCGACATGAACCCGAAACATGTAGCGCATAAACCGGTCGAAACAAAGAACGAAGTTGTTTCAAACCTGTTTTAAACCAGTTTTTCCAGCGAATTCAAGCGACATGTCTTATGTGTCGTCTTAGTGTGGGATGCGTCTTACTCTTTTAGAAAACATTTTTTTTTCTCTCTCTCTCTTCCCTGCCTGAATGAAAAGAAGTCAGATATTCAGAGATGAATGAACAGCATCTTAGAAAGGAGATGCATTTTTGATAATTCTGTCGTCACGCTTCCAAAGGAGAATAATTTTAAAGTTTTCTTTAACTCCTTGAGTCTTGGACCATGACAATTGTGGAATTATGCTATATCTTCCTGACTGATGAATAAACGTCGCTGGTGTGTTTCAAATATCAGAATGGACGATAGAGATCAGTCTTCAATGAGGTACCAAAATATTTTCTTAACAGTTCCATTGAGTGAAATAACACTGCAATTACGCATTTTAGTGAAAGAGTGAGAATGGTAGTAAATCACATTTTGTAGTTACTCAAGTATCATGTATCCAAGTCTTATACTTAATTTTAATCATAAAATCTCAGGATTATCACTTAATATGAAATACTTAAAATTCTTTAAATTTTGAATCCTTGTAATATATATAAATGTGCATGTAAATAAATCTTAGTATAAAATAAAATTTATCTTCTTCAATTTATGCCTTGCACTTAATTATCTAATTGTTATTTTGGGAATTATTGTTTCTTTTACAGAGTAGATTATAAACTAGGGTCATCTTACAGATAAATAATAATCTCTTCGGGTCACCTATAATCTCTGTGTAATTCATAAGGTTCTTGTGAATCGAAATCACACAGCGCGAATAAACTTAATTTACGTAATTTTAATTGATGCAGTAATTTATATCAATTTAAGTTGCACACAAGAACCCAGGATAATGGTGCACTTACTATACGAAATTATCGAGGCATATATGTCTAACAGATTCTTAATTCCCAATCTTCTTTGTATGCTGGATTTAAATACTCATTTTGGTAATTTTATTGTTAACTGATTAGTGCGCACAGAGCGTTCCAGCAATATGCATCAGTATCGGAGCCTGTTTATTGGCTGCTGTTGACAGAGGAAGGGCGGAAACAAAGAAGATGGAATTTTACTTACGTTTTGGAAACTTTCCGGGAAAACTCATACTGTCACAATATAACATATCGCATCGCTCCATTCAATTCAATTCTATTCTATTCTTACAATTGGAAATAGTAGTAAGTTCTCAATGATAATAAGACCTCATATATCAAACATGAACAGTCACCTCTAGATAAAAGAGATCGTTTAAGTTTTCCTTGTACAGTCAAAATAGCTGACATCAGAACTTCAAGTTTAATATTCTTTTGCTATTTCTTTTTTTCAATTTAAAATTTTTAATAAGGTTTTTTTTTTTTTTTTTTTTTTTAATTTAAGAGATTTTGAAAATATCTTACGGAAGCATCATTCATCACCCCCTTCCCCCTTGTCAGCAAAAATAAGCAAATCGTTAACCCCTCCCTCTCCCTAGGTGCTTACGTAATATTTGAACGGCCCCTAATTTAGTGCACGTAGCGCCGCAGTGCATGTTCAGAGGCAGCCCTCACCCTCCCCGTTAATCGTAATTCATGATGTCATATATCCTATTTGTTGCAAATTTTGTTTAGTTTCTGAATTTCGTAATGCTTTTCCCCTAAAACACTAAGAAATTTAAGTTAAAAACAACTATTTGAGGGGGGTTTCGGGGGGGGGGAACTTTTGGGGGAAAGTTAAAAATTCGGATTCAGCGACCCAAAAATCTTAAAGTAAACCTTATAGAGAAAGTTCGGAGGGGAGATGGGAGGGCGAATGTAAACGTGTGAGTGGTTAAGTGGAATTGCGCAACTTAGTTTACGCAGCACCGCACGCATGTTCCGAGGCAGATCCCCCCTTCCCCTTCATCCTAAGTCATAATGTCATATATCTAATTTGTTGGAAATTTTGCCTGCTTTCTGAATTTCTAGATATTTTTTCTCTAAAACAATAAAAAAATGGATTTTTTTAATAAAAACCTTTTTGGGGGGCTTTTTACCAAAATTTGGGGAGGTTGCCGGGGGAAATTTTGGTGGTAAGTTACAAATTCGGATTCAGCGACCCAAAAAACATCTAGAAAGCCGATTTCCAGTACTACCATTAATTTTGCTAGGTAAAATTCCCTATTGCCTGGACTATATACCGATTGGTGAGTATCTACTTTATATTAAACAATACATATAAGAGGGGGAGACATCGCGTCAAGTCATAGGAATTCAAGATGGCGTCATTTTCTGGAATTCTTGCAATTTTCATACTATTCATCGTATGAAAGTGTGTTTGATGTAAAATGTATGTTCAAAATCTGTAAAAATAAGTGTGGCTGTAGAAAGGTTGGACTTTCTTATACATTATTGTGCAACTGCAAAAACGAATGTGAAAAATATGATGATAAAAGTAAAGTTTTTTATATTCTCTAACTTTAAATGTAATATGTAATTTTTTTAATAGCTTGTATAATTAAGGTATTAATAAAAATGCATTTTTGTTATTTATTTATTCCTTTCATTTTCCTCACTATAAAATACAAAAATACTTTAATAATTTTCCTGTTTTCATTTTAAACGTATTTTTGATATTAAAAAGGAAATTTTTCAGTTTAAAAATATCGAAATTGACATTATAGGCACTTTCATATGATAGATAAGAATAAAAATGCAAACAATTTTGAATAACAGCCGTCATCTTGAATTCCTATGAATTTGCACGATGCCTCAGCTTCTTATATGCATTGTATTAATAGAAAATATATACTGACCATTCGGGATATCTTTATCACAAAATGCAGTTTTTTTCATACCTAGCCACTAATAACAGTTGATTTAATTAATGATCTTTATATAATTTATACACGAGTTACAAACGCACGTATTCATTTTTGGTGTGTCACTTGTAAATAAACGATAAATACTATGCTTACCTTATTATATAGTAAGTATTTTGTAGTGCACCTCACTGATGCATATGCCAATTTGAATGTGTTAAGAGTATAACATGAATAAAACACATTGCAAACGATATTCCCTATATACAATAACGTAATGGAATTCGTTTGAGGGCCCTGTAAACGGGCGATAAAACCTATACACTTGAATTTTTATTCAGAACATGTTACTGTAAACTTCAATAACATATATAAATTACATGACAATCTGAGTGAATTTAAGCGAGTAGCGATATTTAAGCAAGTTAGAGTATGGAATGGCAAGCAGGCAGACAGATAAACAAACAGACAAACTGAATTCATAAACTCATTCAACAATGGCGGAAAATAATAAAAACAAAATTTTTGGCGTTAAAAACATCGAAATCGACCTGAAACACAAATTTATATGAAAGATAGTGCGAAAATTCAGAAAATGACGCCATTTTGAATAACAGCCGCCATCTTGAAATCCTACGACTTTACGCGATGCCTCCCCCTCTTATATGGATTGTATTAGTATAAAGTAGATACTCACCAATGAGTATATTCTTCTCACGATTTGGAGTTTTCTCAACCGTAGCACCCGTATTAATAAACAATAAAGTGATGGAATTCTTTTGAGGGCCCTGTAAATGGACTATAAAACCTATACACTTCATTTTTATTCAGAACATGTTATTGTAAACTTCAATAACATATATAAATTACATGACAATCTGAGTGAATTTAAGCGAGTAGCGATATTTAAGCAAGTTAGAGTATGGAATGGCAAGCAGGCAGACAGATAAACAAACAGACAAACTGAATTCATAAACTCATTCAACAATGGCGGAAAATATTAAAAATGAAATATTTGGCGTTAAAAACATCGAAATCGACGTGAAACACAAATTTATATGGAAGATAGCACGAAAATTCAGAAAATGACGCCATTTTGAATAACAGCCGCCATCTTGAATTCCCACGACTTTACGCGATGCCTCCTCCTCTTAAATGGATTTTATTAGTATAAAGAAGATTCTCAGAATGAGTATATTCTTCCCATGATTTGCAGTTTTCTCAATCGTAGCACCCGGATTAATAGACAATAACGAATGGAATTATTTTGGGGGCCCTGTAAATGGACTAGAAAACGTATACACTTCATTTTTATTTGGAACATGTTATTATAAACTTCAATAACATACATAAATTACATGACAGTCTGAGTGAATTTAAGCGAGTAGCGATATTTAAGCAAGTTAGAGCATGGAATGGCAAGCAGGCAGACGGACAAACAAACAGAGAAACTGAATTCATAAACTCATTCAATTATGGCGGAAAGTATTAAAAACGAAATTTTTGACGTTAAAAACATCGAAATATACCCAAAACACACATTTGTATGATGGATAGTACAAAAATTCAGGAAATGACGACATTTTGAATAACAGCCGCCATCTTGAATTCTCACGACTTTACGCGATGCCTCCCCCTCTGAAATGCATTGTATTAATATAAAGTTGATACTCACCAATCGGTATATTCTTATCACGATTTGCAGTTTTCTCAACCGTAGCACCCGGACTATAAACCATTAATTCATAAATCTTAATATAAAATAAATACCATAAAAATGAGTTTCATGAATTCATAATTCAGTACATAAAGGGTTAAGTGAACAGTGTTTTTTCCAGATATAAATAAACTTTATTATGGTCTAAAAACATTAAACTAAAATAACATTTTATGACTCTAAAAAACCCCGTTATTTATGCAGATATTTCAGGGTTCGTACCCATCAAGCGATTCAGCGGATTTTAGGTGTTTTAATATCAGAAATTTCGTAATGTACTTGTCGCTATATTTGAAGGTAGAATTTATTTTCATTAGATAAGGCAAACATTACTTTAATAAAAATTCTGGTAAAAGGTCCTTGAAGCATACGAACCCTATATTTTATATGTATTAATTTTTCTTATGTAGTTAGTTGAATCATGTATAATCCAGAGATGAAAGGAGCAGTGTTGTTGCGCTCCAAAATGTATAAAATAGGGGCCATCCACAAATGATGTCACGCTTGGAGGAGAGGAGGGGAATTCGTGAAATTGTGATAGTTTGTGACAAGGGGGTGGAGAGGGTAAGAAGAAGTGTGACATCACGCATTTTGGTTAAAATAAAAGCATTAAAAATCAGCAGATTAAATTTTGAAGTTATTTTGAAATTAAAGTATTTTATATTCATAAAGTAAGGATAAAATTTAAAGCCAAATATATTAAATTCTGTCTCAAATCCCAAAATACCAGTGTTGGGCAGAATCTGATTACAAAGTAATGAAATTACAGATTAAAATACATTATAATTGATTAACATATAATGTATTAAAAAGTAATTTCAATTAAGCTTTTGAAATGTATAATCTGATTATCGTGTAATAGATTACAAATCAATTCTAATTTTATCTTTTAAAACTTAATTAGATTAACTTGTAATGGATTACAAGATGATTCAGATTACATTTTTAATCGTATAACTCAATTAACCTGTAACAGATTACATGATGATTCAGATTCGATTTTTAATTATATAATCCATTTAACCTGTAATCTATTTGCAAGTTGATTCCGATTACTTTTTCAATTATAGAATCCAGTTAACTTGTAATGGATTATAGGTCAATTATAATTACATCTTTAAAAATATAAATTAGATTAAATTCTAATGTATTACAAGTTAATGTCAAGTACGTTCATACAGAATCCAATTTGGTTAACGTGTAATGTAATACAACTTAGTCTAAATTACATTCTATGAAATGTATTTAAATTAAATTGCAATCAATTACGAGCTAATTCTAATTGCATTTTAAAAATATAATTTAGATTAAATTCTAATGTATTTCAAATTAATGTCAGTTACGTTTGTTCAGAATACAATTTGTTAACGTGTAATGTAATATAACTAAATCTACATTCTATGAAATGTATTTAAATTAAATTGCAATCAATTACGAGCTAATTCGAACTGCATTTTTAAAACTGATATGAAAATTACTTGTAATTAATTGCAAGTTAATCCCAGTTACGTTTATAAGAATGTAACTAAATTATAAGTAACTAATTATATGTCAGTAAGTATTAATTATAAAAACATAATGGATTTTTAAAAATAGAATTGCATATTTACTAATTACCTAGTTATTTTCACGTAATTACTCGTTTTCTAGAAATATGCTTTTTTTTGGTTTTCTTTTGTCAATTTAGACCCGAAAAACGCGCTATATGGGGTCTGATGCATTGATTTTAACGTGCTCGTTATTGTGCATACATCATAATTTTACAAAACAATAAGTTTTTTTTAAATAAGTTTTATACCCAGAAAAAAGTCAGTACATAAGGTTTAAATTATTGTGAAATGTTAAAAACTGTTTATCGCTCTCGAAGAGACAATTTCACGTTATTTTTAACCTATAGATCTTAAATACCTGTATGGTATTTAAAATTTTGTAGATAATCTGACGATTGAGAATGCAATGTTCAAAATGAAGGAACTGAAATTTAACCATCCATGAGTACATTTCGGTTCTGAGACTGTTTCTTCTGTTCAGGTCACAGTGCTTCGATCCCGACGTTTCGGTCCTGGTGCCATTTCAGTTCTTAGTTATTTCGGTCAAACAAAGTGACATAATTTTACAGAAGATATATATATTTTTTAAACCACATGAATATTACTACAGCGCGAATATAAGGTCCCGATATCCACAAACATATATAACTCAAATCTAAATTGTCGACACAAGTTTCATATGATAAAATAACAGTTTTAAAGGAAGGGGGGGGAGGCTCTATAGATTTTTTATAAAAGACCTCCCATATTTTAGTATATCAAAAATATAAGAGGCTGACAAATTAAATTAATTATAACTCAAGCTATAATTATCCCAAAACACTTATACTTTGTATGGTAAGAGCAATCTTTATAATGGGAAGAGGGACATTGTCGTTGTTTTTAACACAAGCTCCCCAACTTTCACTATAGCACAAATATAAGGGCCCGTTAAACATAAACATAACTCGGATCCAAATTGTCACAGAACATACAAATTTCCTATGATAAAAGCATATTAAAGAGGGAGAAGGAGTCTTTTTTTGGTCCTGTTTGCAATCGAGAATCTTTTCTTGAAATTGATTCCGTTTTTATAGTTGTGAGAACAAAACAAAAAAATTATATTTAAAATCCAAATTCATCGAATTTCAGTTTACCTTTTTATGAATTAATTTCATGGAAAATTAATTTTTCATCAGAACAACTTATTAGCATATAAATTGAAATTCAATAAATTTGAATTTTAAGTATTACACTTTAAACCGATAACGAACTTTAAACTGAGAAATAATAATAATAAAGATAACGTCTCCTCTTTCTAAAAATTACGTTTACCTTACAAAATATGAGTGCTCTACAATAATTACAGCTCCAGTTATAACTGTCTTATGTTGTCAGCACCTTATACACTAAAATACGGAGGAACTGCTACAGAAAATAAACTCCCTCTTAAAACGATTAAGATTACATAATAAATTTGTGTGAGATGGGATGTGACAAGTTGAATTCGAGTTATGCGTATTTGTCGTTATCGAGACCCAATATTCGCGCTGTAATTAAATCTGGAAATTTAGAAATTTAGAAATCTGGCTAAAATTTAGAAATCTGGCGTTACAAACGCCCACAATACAATATTCCCCGTTTATAAAGATTAAGTTTACTTCACAAAATATGAGTGTTCCACAATATTAATAGTTCCGAGTTATAACTGTTTTAAGTTCACACCAACTTGCATTTATAACATACTAAAATATAGTGGGCTTCTATAAAAAAAAGTCGACAGACCCCTTACCCTTTAAAATGACTTCCTTTACCACACCGAATTTGTCTAAGTTATGACAATTTATATCAGAATTATAAGAGCTTTTGGTTTCGCCCTTATTTTTGCGCTATACTCTAATTTACTGACCTCCAGTAAAAAATTGCACCCCCCTTCATAAAGATTACTTTCAGCATAAAATATGAGTGTCCTACGATATTTACAGTTTGAGTTATAAGTATTTTAAGTTACCAGCCCCTTTTATTTATGATACGCTAAAATATTTGGTTTGGGGGGGGGGGGGGGAGGTGGAGCTTCAGTAAAAAATTGGTAATTTATCCTAGTTTGAAAATTCTCTGTTAACATTAAAATAATAACTGTAATGTATAACATCAAATATCATCCTCATTATAATATCATTATAACTGAAATTTCTTTATTCTCATCAAAAGAATATAATCATAAATAAGTACAGTCTCAAGTACAGTTGGAATAGAATCTAATTAGAAATTTTACTGTCTCCATTACACGTAATTGTAACTAAAATTTCTTAGTTACCATTACAGCAACGTAATGATAATTATAATCATCTCAAGTACATTTGAAATCAAATGAGTAATCTAAATTTACCATTCACATTACACGTAATTGTAACTAAAATTTTACAGTTACAGCATTACCGCACCGTAATGAAAATCATAACTTTCTGCATTAGAGTTACAATCATATCTTAAAAAAAGAATTGCCATTGAAATTACACGTAATTGTAATTATATGTTCTCAATTATATTTACAATTATACAATGATAATCATAGCATTTATAGTTACGATTTCAATGCTAATTGAATTTCAAATTGAGATTAAAATTACACGTAATCGTATTTATAATTTTCTCATTTATAATTACAGTTATATATAAAGATAATCATAGTATTTATAGTTATGATTACAATGCTAATTGAATTTCAAATTCAGATTAAAATTACATGTAATCGTAATTATAGTTTTCTCAATTATAATTACAATTATACAACGATAATCATATCATTTATAGTTACGATTACAATGCTAATTTAAATTTAAATTCAGATTATAGATACACATAATCTTAATTATATTTTTCTCAATTATAATTACAATTATATAATGATAATCATAGCATTTCTAGATACGATTACAATGCTAATTGAATCAAAATTTCAGATTATAATTAACATGTAATTGAAATTATAATCCCTTACATGCCATTACATTGTAATGAGATTACAAATTAATCAGATTGCGAATTTGCCCAACTCTGCAAAATACTACTGTTTTCAATTACTCTGTCATATTAATATTTTATTACTATTGTATATTAATTATGTTTTTTGTCGTAAACCTTAATCTTATTTCATACAAAATAAGCACACGAATCATTTTTATAGTAATGCTCACAAATGTCATTAAAACACATAGTTAAATTTTAAAAATAAAATTTTAAATATAATCTATAGCGCAGTACTTTGTTTCTGAACTGCAAGTACGTATATGTTTATGTAATATAGCGTGACATGTGACAAGAGGGAAGGGGGGAGGTAAGGTGAAGTGTGACACTTTGTGACACAGGGGGTCAATAATACTGAAAAAAAGTATGACATCATTTATGGACCGCCCCATACATATTAAAAATTTTCTCTATACTTTAACTTAGTGCAGTGCACAAAAAAACCCACATAACACAGTTCTTTAAGCAATACCATATATTATATTACCCTGGCCAATATCATAGGACATAGGATTAACTAATAAAATTATAATAAAGTCCTGAACAACAGAGGATATTACAGGAAAATAAGTTTGACATAAGAATTGAGCAGAAGACTAAAAGGTAAGTGATACTTTCTTACCTAATTTATTATTGTGAAAATAAAGTTATAAACATTATTTCATAAAACATTCATCATGATTAGAAGCAAAAGTGTTTAGTCGCTATCGAGTAAATATATTACGATTTTTTATTTCAGATATTTATATATGATATTATTTAGAGACTATAGAGTTTAATTTAATAAAATGTTGAAGTGTTTGGCTTTTCTGCCAGAACAATAACTAAATTAATTTGAAGAATACGCAACGTAAACATTGTTTATATTTTTTAAAACTGGCTAAATCATAATCAGGTAACTAGATATTATTTATTTTAATGACACAGCAAAACCAAAAAAAAAAAAAAAAAAAAAAATCATTTTTTAATGTGTGCATTATTGTTGAATTATTTTCTTTTATGATGTGTTTTTCTGATTTAGTTATGTGTAATTGTGAAATATAATATGATATATATTAGTTAGCGTAGCAACTCGATGGATAGCATATGCATTGTATGAGAGTTTTCGATTTTTAAGGGGAAAAAAGAAATCGATATTAATTCTACATTTAGAAAATATTAATTTTATTAAATGACTTATTGTAAGCAAGAAATAATGTTTACAATGTAAATAAACTGATAATTACGAAAATTACATTTTGAAAGTTACGTGATTTTGATACAGTTACGGTCAGTGTTGAATTCAGGGGGTGGTCCGCGGGGGGCATTCCCACCCCCCAGAGCAATGAGTTGTCCCACCGGAAGATTTGAGATTTTTTGTTTTCAACGGTCAAAAAGTGCAATCCCCCCCCCCCGGAGCCACAGAAATCCCTCCCGGAGAAAAGTGTCTGAATTCAACACTGGTTTACGTTAGAATGCATCAATGAAAATAAAGATGAAAAAATGGCGACATATCCACAGGAAAATTTCATTGGTCGTGAGGATTTTCGATAAAACTTTGGAGAGCTTGCCATTATTGCCAAGGTAGTATTTGTTTACAGGCCAAATTGTGTAATCCAGTTCGTGTAAGATATTATTTTTAAGTTCTGTAATGTATGTTACTATCGCTGCTGCAAAAACTTTTAATATGAGTACATATCCTGTATGTATGTTCAGACTCCCTGCTTCAAATTTCGTGTTCTATAACAGTCTGTTCATTCACATTTTAAACAAATTCGGAAAATATTATTCTATCCAGTTCCTTTAGCTTTTTAAGTGTGTTCGTAATTATATAAATACGTAGCATCTATAGCCGCTGTCTGTCCGTACATCCGTCTGCCCGCATATAACAGCGCAAAAAATACCGAAACAAATGGTTTGAAATTTAATATATGTAATCTTTGCAGAAATTTGTCGAGACATTTAAAATTTTATGAAAATCGAGCCAAAATTAAAAAAGATAATAAAAGTTTTCTTCATTCTATTAAATCCTATCGTACGTAATTAATTCAATGATATCCCATAATAGGTAATGATTCTACGTTGCCAGGGTGATGACGTCCTATTTAAGAGGGAGTCGTATTATTTCTGTATTACTGAATTTAATATATAGGATTGTAATAAATTTTGTATTCATGCATTTTTGGCATAATAGAGCAACAGCTATTGCACCAAGATCTGAATATTTATAAAACTAGCTATAGTACGCACGTACCTCATTTGCCACGTTTGACATACAATTTTCGACTTGTTGATGATAATTTTAGTTCATGTGGAAGTAAAACACGTGCATTTCCTTTACATAACACACTTTAACCCTTTGAAGGGCAAGCAATGGTGTTTGTGTAATGTTGAATTCACACTAGAAAGTTCGAAAAATTATTTTTCTAAATAAGGAAAAACAATTTTATGACTTTTTTCCACCAAAGTTAGAAAAATAAAATTTAATAAAATTTTTTCTGGTGAAAATCTTTATTAATCGTAGGAGAGATAAAATACAGGGCTATTACAAATGATGGACCCGGTTTTAAAAAATCATATTTTCGAAACTTCTGTAGGTATTACAATAAGTGATACATGAATTTAAAGAGAAATATATTAAGTGTTTTACAGTTACAAATGTTCGATGTGTGACCCTTTTGTTACACGGCATACGTCAAATCTGTAATTGAGTTCGTTCCAAACATTTTGTAGCATCACTCTGTCAATGGTTCTGAAAGCGTCACAAATGCGTTCTTTAAGTTCTGAACACTTTGTTTGCGGAATTGGTGGTACATAAACAATGTCTTTGACACTTTCAGAACTTGCAGACACTTGACTTTGACACTTTCAGAACACTTTCAGAACTCGCACTTGTGCACAATTCAGAACCATTGACAGAGTGATGCTACAAAATGTTTGGGACGAACTGGATTACAGATTGGACGTATGCCATGTAATAAGAGGGTCACACATCGAACATTTAAAACTGAGAATAAAACTTGGTATATTTCTTTTTAAATTCATGTATCACTTATTGTAATATGTGTAGTAGTTTCGAAAATAATATTTTTTAAAATCGGGTCCATCATTTGTAATAGCCCTGTATATCCTACCGCCCCTCAAGGAGTTAAAGAGAATGTACACTAAAAATCATTAAGAAAATTTATTCAAACAAAACAAAAATAAAGGCATTTATTTACTATTTCGGTCAGCAGACGACATACCATTACTTAATCCATTATTCACAAAAATGGAGTAATTTAGATGTCATCTTTAGAGAAACTTCGTTAAAAGTAAAAAAAAAAAAATAGCTCGGAAACGAAGTTAAATTTTAAAACTCTTTGAGCATACCGTAAAACCTCCCTAAAGCGACCATGTTCCGTTCCAATAAAAATTGGTCGCTCCGAGAGGTGGTCTCTTAATGGAGGTCATGTTTAAATCTAGATTTTAATTGTTGAAGAAAGGTAACAATTAATGTTACTAAAATTTATTTTTCACATTAGGAAAAAATATGAAAATTTAAGTATCAAAACAAAAGTTAATTACTGCAGAGTTTAAAAAAGGAATACATTGACGCTTGCTTTGAGTTTGCGGTTTTATCTTTTATAACTTTTATTTCCAAGTCCTTTCGAAGTGTTCAGTAAATAAATGCAATTTTTTTTTTTTGGACGGGAACAGATAATGACGATTTCATTAATTTATCTATTTCTTTGAGAGTTTCCTGACAGAATAGGGCAGTGGAGTTTATTAACCGCCATCTTTAATTTGTCATCAGAATTAAATTCATTGCCTGAAAAGGCACAAAGAAGTTTAAACACTTAAAAGTTACCGGAATAATAATAGAAAAAATTCTAAACTTAGTTTAGAAATTTGACGATTAATGTGCTCTCCGGATTTATTTTTCTAATAAAACCTTCTTCAAGCGACCAGTAAAAAACGGAATTTGTTTCATTTTCTTCAAAGAAATGGGTCGCTCATAGAGGGAGTTCAACTGGGATGGTCTTTGAATGGAAGTAAAATTAGTATTGAGCCTATGGGAATAGATTTCGTTCCATTGAAAAAAATGGTCGTTCAGGGAGGTGGTCGCACAGGGAGGTTTCACTGTATATAACATACTCGGATTCATACTGATAACTGATGTTAATTTCTTCACGCTACGTTCCAGATTCTAGGAGGAATAGTTGCGAAATACAAACAAACAGTCACCTTTTAACGTAATAGATTAGCAAATTTTAAATATTTTGAAACAGTATATGAATAGTAATAATGTTCATAATGTTTTAACGCAACGAATACAATTCAGGTCACTGCAATCAATTCAGCTACACTTTGTATATACAAAAAGTTTTGTTAAAGTTTTAGAGAACTTCATTCTATTGTACTATCATTTCTCTTCACATAAGAATTGTTTTATACAAACCTGAGTCTAGGTAAAATCCGCGCTTAATTTCCGCCCCGGCAAATTTCTGTAACTTCCGCAGGATATGAGAAAGTTGCAGTTCAGATTGTTGTGATATTTCTTCTCTTTAATACTACCGAAAACACGCTTACGATGATAAGATAGTTTAGCCTTTCCGTGAAAACCAAGTTGAAAAAATTTCTTTTATCATTAACAGGTAAGTGGAAGGTTTTTCTTTTCTTTCTATTTCTTAACATTTTGATATGATTTTCATAATGACTTTGATATTTTGTAACTCAAAGTTAAATAGAGTAATTAAAACTTTCGAGAAATTTTCGAGACTCTCTGGTGCTACACATATATAACGTTATGAACTTTTTGATGATTCCCACCCCCTCCCCCTAATTATATTGTTATCAGTGTCTACAAATTATTTTTACGATTTTTACTTTCTTCTATCTGTACAAGAAGAAAGTAATGCATTCGTGAAAAATTTTGACTTCCGGTTTTCGATGGATTTATACGTTTTAGAAGGTCCTGAACACGATTTGACGGTTTTTAGAAAATGTCTGTCCGTATGTGACAAAAATTTTATGGGCGCTCTATCTCAAGAACTAATGCACGGAATTTCATAAAACTTTAGATTCAGTTAGATCCTGATATAAATTGGTTCTGATTATTTTTTGGTGTAAATCGACCGACAGGTGGTGCTGCTATGCTGCATTTTTCCCGATTTCTGCAATAGCTATATCTGAAGAACTAATTCACGGATTTTTATGAAACTTCAGATTCTGTTAGTCCTTCATATAATTTTGTGCTAATTACTTTTTGGTGTAAATCGCCTAACAGATGGCGCTGCTATGCTGTATTATTCATGATTATCCCAATAGCTCTATCTCAAGAACTAATGCACGAATTTTCATCAAACTTCAGATTCAGTTAGTCCCTGATATAAATTAGTGCTTTTTTGTTTCTGATATAAATCGCCCAACAGGTGTGACGCTGCTATGCTGAATTTTTCACGATTTCCGAAATAGCTCTATCTCAAAAACGAATGCATGAATTTTCATCAAACTTCAGATGCAGTTAGTCCCTGATATAAATTGGTCCTGATTATTTTTTGGTGTAAATCGCCCAACACGTGGCGCTGATATGCAGAATTTTTTTACGATTTTCACAATAACTCTATTTCAAAAACTAATGCACGGCTTTTCACCAAACTTCAAATTTAGTTAGAAGTTGACATAAGCTGTTGATGATTAGATTTTGGTGTAAATCACCTAACTGGCGAGCTGCTATACTGCATTTTTCAGGAAGTATTAATATGTATGAGACAGAACTAAGTTTTGGGATTGCTAAATTCGACTAGATTTCTTTGTTTTTCTTTTCATACGTTTCCAGTGATATAGAGATATGGTTATACATTTTTTATTCCACGCTTTACTGATTTAAATGAAGAGAAGATGTTAATAAAATGTCATTATTATATATGAAATAACTTTGCATCAAATAACACTAAGAAATACTTACTACTTAAATATATTTAGTTATAGCTTTTTGTTACATAATGCATTCAATAGTAATAGCCCAGATAGCATTTTTAATTTTTAGAAAATTTGCAGCAATCTTGCTTTGAAAATCTGCAAAGTTGCAGCAAGCTCAGCATGACAAGACTGAAAGTTCATAACAAGACCGAAGAAAGATAACGCAAACGCCGAAGTCACCACGCTTTGAACTTGCAGCTAACTTGTCGTGCAAGTCAAATTCATACTGTATCAAATTTATTGCAAATTAACGGCAAACGAGTAATCAAAAATACTGCAAACTTACTGAAAAGTAGTAATCTTTCCACGTCCCACTATCTGTTTACAACTGTTACGCTACAAGTTTAACCCCTTCGGAGGGGTCCATAGACCTGATCAGGTCTATTGATGCGAACACACTGCCAGAAGGTGTATGCATCATTTTCATCACCATAAACAAGTTACGGTAATATTTGTACATTCCAATATGACCCTTATTTGGTATTTGATAAGTATTGCGTTTATTAAAAGTGGTGCCAACCGAATAAAATTTCTGCAATTTCTGCGTTCTAGATTGTCTATTCTCTCAACAGAGGGATTTTTTGCTTTCGTCACTTTCGTGAATTAAAGACAGTCTTTCCATCAGTTTCACAACAAACTACTCATGCAAGTAGAGGAGGTATACCTTGCTGGAAATTTACTGTGAATTTCTCAATTCAAATTTGTCACGGCAAGATTATGTCAGAAAAAATCAAACTTACTGCCAATGTTCATGCTACCTGGGATTGTTCTCTTGCGCTTGTCTCCAGCACGAGGATAAGCAGAACTTCTTATGAACAAAACAGGTGGTCAAAATTATTCCTCATTTTTTGATTAGTAAACATAACTATTATAATTTCGAACCTGGTTTGTCTAACAATGAATTAATATATTGCAGAAGAATAGGAATGGCGAAAGTTAAGACATTTCATATTTTGGGATCAAATGATTTTAAGAACATATTTATAAAAATAGACAAATGAATAAGGAAAAAGGATAACAAACTAAACTGATGTAATGAAAAAAATAACCAAAAGAAAAAAAAAGAAAAAAAAAAAGAAAATTTTGGTTGGATAAAAAATTATAACGATATCAAATGAAAACACCCCTCCCCCTAGAGATATCTTATTATATCAAGTACCAAATCCCTTTCCCCCTTAAAGTGATAACTTTATATATGTACAGCCCCTCAAAGAAATTTACTGAAGATAAAAACGTGGACCATGTGTGGCAAAGCGAAAGACGATCTTTTTATTTATTCGATCGTTTTCATCGGCATTCACGGCAGACGATTATTGAGAAAAATCGAAACAACTCTTCTCCACTATTTTTTATCGACGCTAGAGTTTGGATACATTCGAATGTTGTAGGCGCTAACATGTGTTTTCTATTATGTAAATAATTTATTTTTAAAGTTTTAACTGAAGTATATTTTTCATCATGTCCAGTGCATCCTTCTGCCCCTACAAAAACTGGTGACCCGGATGTAATGAAAAACATAAAAAATGTACTTTAATTAAAACTTTAAAAATAAATTATTTACATAATAGAAAACACACTTTTGTATCCTTTAAGCTTAGAGGCAAAGACAGAAGAGATGCATAGAGCATTTGTTGCATTTATGTTGAAAAAATTTTTTGACAAATATTTTACGTGTTTGATAAGCAAAAAATGAACGAAAAATCATGACTTATACATTACGAAGCACTTTTGAACACTAATAGAAAATTATTAAGAAATTTTATTTTTTCATAAAATGAAATCGATTATAGCCCGACCTGGAATCGAATTCTTTCGTGGGTGTCTGGAAATTAGCAAAAATGCTGCGTACTCCATAATCTAAAGAAATTATGTTGTAGTGTGCTTCAATGATTCTTTTTAATTTAATTTTGTTTGAAGTATTATAACATCATTAAAGTGCACCGCAAACGATTTTTCCCACAGATCATAATGTAACGGAATTCTTTTGTGCGTTCCTGTAAATGAACTGCTTATTCTATACTACTGAGAAAACATGTTGTAAGCCATCTAACTGAAAAAAATAGCTTGTTGTTTGAAAATAAAGAATGCATTCTAAGTTTCTTAACTTGTTTTACATTCCTTTGAAAACAGTTTGAAAGTAGATTGAATTGTTATAAATGAGATATAAGGAGAGACATTCTACCTGATTCTGAAACCTTAAACAGTGTTAGTAACATTTGAAGCTGAGGCATATGCCTTTTCTATCTTGCTTTCTGTTTGAAGCCTTTTTCCACAGTTACTGGAAAACAGAAATCACGTATTTCTTCCATAGTCGCAGCGTATTATTTTAAAGGAATAAGACTCCAGAAATTTGCAGATTTTTGACAGTGGCTGGGTACAAATATAAAATTTGCAATTTTAAACAGAATTTCAGAGACATGAAAATCACGAAATGTTTTCGTGAAGGAGTATTTAGGATTAATACTTGTTACTATGTAAGAAGAGGTTTGTAAACGAAAAAATTAATATTGAAACAATTTTAAAATAAATGTTAACAATTTTCTGCGGCGTTCTTTCGGTCATGTGTTAGGGCTCTGATGACACAAAATTTTCCGAGCTCGGGTCGGTTTTGATTTAAAATTGTGAGCCTAATCTCGGAGCCTATAATCTAAGTGCTGTTTTCCCAGGATGTTATCATCCTAAGCACTGACAGGCTATATGCTGCTTCATTTCGTTGTTTGTATGGGAATCGGAGGTTTACAGAATAGTTTTTTATTGGCCCATTCATCTTAATAACAACAACAATTAATATCTAATGATATTGATGTTAAGGCGGTTCTCAAGTGCACTGTTCAACAAGTCCGAAACTTTCTGGCACTTTTACTAACAGACCGGGAGCCGGCAGCACAGGCAATCACCTAATCGAGTTCACGGCTGAAATTCCAGAATTAGTTAAAACGCGATACGCATATTAAAAAGCAATCGGTCTGCCAAGTCCTATCTTGGTGGAAACACTTGAAAACCCGATTTTAGTGGTTGACTCGTACGTTTACTATTGCGTTTTCTTGCTCCCAGTCCTCCATGTTTTCATACTTTTGGGTGCAGGAAAACATAATGGCAAACCTACGAGTCGACCGCTAAAATCAGGTTTGCAGGTGTTTGCCACCAAGATATGACTTGCAGACCGATTCTGTTTTAATATGCGTATCGAGTTTTAACTAATTCTGGAATTTCAGCCGTGAACTCGACGAGATGATTGGCTGTGCTGCCGGCTCCCGATCTATAACTCATTTTTAAACGCAAAGGCGTAAAATTGGGAAGGGTGACTATTGAAACGATTTGGAATCGAAATAAGTTTTCTTTTTTTTTTTCTTTTCTCTTTTCTCTCTTTGACTCTTTTTTTTCTCCTTTCGTCGGGAAATTCGGTTTAAAATTCCAATTTCGTCGGCATTTTCTGAAAGATCTTTTACGTTCACCAAAAAATAGAAAATATGTCTTTTGATCATTTAGATTCTGAATAATAACACCGGCAAATTTTATGCGTTTTCGAACAAAAATGAATTAAAACTTGTGTCATAAAGTTGCCCCTTCGGATTTGAGAACAGTCTTAGTGGCTGAATACAACAGCTACTCTGCCACTAATAAATATTCATATTGCTTTCCTTTCTTTTAGAACTTTAAAGGCATGATTTGCAGTCTCCTTCTTCTGCATGCGCGTGATTCTGAACATATAAAGAACGATTTACTCAAGCGATTGAAAGGGGTCCCAACTCACTGCATTTGTGTTGATGATCTTAAAGTTAACCATTATGAAGCTTTAAAGAATACAACAAAATCTAGACTTCATATAGTGTTCTTTTCACCTGGTTTCTTGAACTTTTTAGAATGCAGGCCAGAAGAAGCCTATGCTTCATTCAGAGATTTAGACCCCCAGTCTACTATAGCCCTCTTTTGTTGCGGACTTCGAGAGAGAGAGGTTATGTGTTATCATACAGCTCCGTTGAAATCATTCTACAGTTGGCCAAAATTCGAGACTTTAAAAGACGAAGGAAGTCAAGGCAGATTTTCAACATATTTTTTAGATATGATAAAAGATGTCTTTCCAGATAAGAGTTCCAAAGAAATAATCATTGTTCCTGAGCTTATCAGCAAGGTGAGTTTAGATTTTCAGCAAATAGCTGAAAAGGTTTTTAGTTTTTGTTCATTAATAACAACTAGGGGATGCAACCCGTGATTCTCGGATAACAGAATATATGTGAAAACCATTTTTTTAACCCACAACCCATTAATAATTAACGCTGGGTGAATTTGCTAGTATGGAATAAAATTATGGTGTTACGATAGAATTTCTAAAAGTTACATTCTATTTTATTATATAGATTGGATGCTCTTTATGACAAAATAAATCACATATTTATATTGTACAGCACAAACGTGTGCGTGCGTAACGCTCAAGCCATTTTCACGGTGGCAACAGCAGACGATTAAATTTAACTTTTATTAACTTTTATTGCAATTTTTTTAACTTCTAAATGCATCACATTTTCAATTTTTATAGCGTTGAATAAGGAAAAAATGTACGTTCAAATGCCATTTGCTTGAAAACCATATCGAAATTACTCAATTTTTATTGTTTTTAAATTAAATTTCAAGCATTTTTTCAAATCTATCTCTATCGCGTGTAGACGATTGCGAAAGATAAATTTGTTTGCACTGAAATTAATACAAATAGCTCATCATTTGTTTCCAGCATATTCCATAGCAAAATTAAAAGTCTACTATAGCCCTTTTTTGTTGTGGGCTTCGAGAGAGAGGGATTATGTGTTATCATACAGCCCCGTTGGAATCTTTCTACAGCTGCCCGAAATTCGAGACTTAAAAAGACGAAGGAAGTGAAGGTAGATTTTCGACATATTTTTTAGAGATGATAAAAGATGTCTTTCCAGATAAGAGTTCCAAAGAAATAATCTTTTTTTTCTGAACTTATCAGCAAGGTGAGTTTAGATATTCAGCAAACAGTAGGGAAGGTTTTTAGTTTTTGTTCATAATAATGACTAAGGGATACAACCAACGCCTCCTAGATAATGGGAAAGCTTTGTCATGCGTCCCGAAAACGTCACACAAAGCAGGGAAAACAAAGAAAAAAATTCGAACAACTTGCATGTTTCGTTTTCTTTGGCTCGTGGAATTATTAATTATTGTTAGAAAATAAGAATTAGTAATTCCACGAGCCAACGAAATCGAAATATGCAAGTTGTTCGATTTTTTTTTTCTTTTTGTGACGTTTTCGTGACGCGTGTCCAGGCTTTCTCCCTTATCTAGAGGGCGTTGATACATGCCGGGCTTCCCGGGTTGCACATTTCAGACATCCATATCGCCAAAACGATTACAGCTTCTAAGCCAATTAGCGAGCATTATTATCGCGGTCACATACACGGCCACACAGTTTTATTGACAATGGAAATATGGACGATCGATCGTATGTGTTTATTATTTACATTGGTCGCCACGAAAATGGAAGATTTTTTTTTTTTTAATTTTCAGAATGACTTTGGATTTTATTTACTTCAATCAGAAATTATACTTATGTTGGACTTTGTATTCAAATTTTGTTTAAGTCGATGTATAGTCCTTACGTGTGATTTAAGCTAGCAGGGAAAAATCGTAGACAGAAAGCTTTAACCTCTTCCGTTCCGAAGCTAAAATAATAATGCAAATGCTTATTCATTGTGTTTTTCCAAACAAAATAACATCGTAAATGACAGAAAAAATATTTTTTCTAAAATTGATCCTTTAGGTGCATAGTAATTTAGGTTCAAAAATATGGATCTAAAACTACAAAGTCCCTTAAAAATATCAATTTAATAACCATTAACCTGAATTAACGCAATGACAAATTTAAGAGCTTTAAACAAGTAAATAATCTACAAATCCTCAAAATTTTTTATTGAAAAAGATTTAAGTTAAATACTTATGAAAATTTCTCACTTTCTTGGTTACACTGCCTTTTGGGTATTTTTAGGCATTTTGAAAACTCAGATGAAAATAACATTTATTTCATGTGGGAATCAGCTTAGATGCTGTCATTTATTCGTTTGCTTTGAACGCAAAAAACATTCAACTATTAAGAAATGATGTGAAAATGTAAAAATATCGGACATTTTAGTTTTTATAAGGAAAAGAACAGAGGTCCCCGTATGGAGACCCAGGGACCGAAGAGGTTAAATAATTTCTTCACGATTTATTTGCTGGATAAATAAATTTAAAAAAGTCCTTCCGGCCAGTGCCGGGAGGAAGAGGTAGCTTTCATAATCCTTATTTAAAAAAAGCCAAATTATATCATGCAAACACACGAAGCTCAATTTAGTGGAAACCGAATATAGGAGATTCAATACTAATTTTTATCAATATAATGAATGAGAATTTCGCGAAATTAGTCAGCTTTATCCAAGCTGCTTTTCTTTAAAGTAACTTATATTTGGCTGCCAAATTCGGCAATTTCTTAAAGTGCCTGTCATTTTAAGACAACATGGTGGATGAGGCTAAGCAGTGAACTTGGTCGAGACCTTAGTAATTGCTGTGAACATGCTCACTCACATCGGAATCGGTTAATATATAGGAGTGCTGTCGCATGCAAAAAATCAGATTTTTCAAAATGTCACCCACAATAGAAATTGAAACTGCTATATCTGAGCCATTTTTTAAGGTAAAGACAAACAAAAAATACTCCCGAATCCTTATATCAAGATCAAATACTTAAGAAAGAAACCTTTTTCAATTTCTAATTTTTTTGCACCTCACTTTAAATATATATATATTTTTTAATTTAATGGCCGCCATTTTGAAACAAGATGGCTGATGAATCTGGCCAGCGAACTTGGTCGAGGTGTTGATGTATACTATCCACATTCCTTCTTACATCGAAATAGGCGAATACGTGTGTTATCGCGTGACAAATACAAGATCGTTTCAAAATGTTAGCCATGCTAGAAATTCAAAGTGCTATAAATCAACCATTTTTTAAGATATCAACAAAAGAACAAATTTTCAGAAACAAAAACTGCTCCGGAATCTTTGTATCAAGGCCAAACACATAAAAAAAATCTTTTTCATTTTCCAATTTTTTAATACCTCATTTTGAATTTTAAATTTAATTTTTTTTTAATGGCAAACCTTTTGAAACAAGATGGCGTATGAAGCTGGCCAACGAACTCGGTCGAGACATTGGTATGTACTATGTACAGACCAAGTTACATCCAAATAGGTTCATAAATGCGCGTGTTATCGCGTGACAAAAATCAGATCGTTTTAAAATGTCAGCCACAAGAGAAATTCAAAATGCTATTACTCAGCCATTTTTTTTAGATATAGACGAAAGAAAAACTGTTCCGGAATCTTTGTATTAAGGTCAAACACATACAAAAAAAATCTTTTTCATTTTCCAATTTTTTGGTATATCATTTAAATTTTTTAATTTTTTTAAATGTCCGCCATTTTGAAACAAGATGGCGGATGAAGCTGGCCAACGAACTCGGTCGAGATATTTGTATGTACTATGTACACACCAAGGTACATCCAAGTCGGTTCATAAATACGCCTGTTATTACGTGAGAAAAATCAGGACGTTTCAAAATGTCAGCCACGCTAGAAATTAAAAATGCTATAACTCAGCCATTTATTAAGATATAGACGAAACAAAAACTGCTCCCGAAACTTTTTATCAAGATCAAACACATAAGAAGAAAATATTTTTTCAATTTTCAATTTTTGGTACCACATTTCAAATTTAAATTTTTCTAAAAAATTTAAATGGCCGCCATTTTTAAACAAGATGGCGGGTGAAGCTGGCCAACGAACCCGGTCGAGACATTGGTATGTACTATGTATAAACGAAGTTACATCCAAATCGGTTCATAAATACGCTTTTTATCGCGTGACAAATTTCAGGACGTTTCAAAATGTCAGCCACGCTAGAAATTCAAAATGCTATAACTCTGCCATTTTTTAAGATATAGACGAAACAAAAACTGCTCCGAAATCTTTGTATAAAGGTCAAATACATAAGAAAAAAATGTTTTTCCATTTTCAATTTTTTGGTACCACATTTCAAATTTTAAATTTTTAAAAAATTTTTAAATGGCCGCCATTTTGAAACAAAATGGCGGATGAAGCTGGCAAACGAACTCGGTCGAGAGATTGGTATTTACTATGTACACACCGAATTACATCCAAATCGGTTCATAAATACGCCTTTTATCGCGTGACAAATTTCAGGACGTTTCAAAATGTCAGCCACGCTAGAAATTCAAAATGCTATAACTCAGCCATTTTTTAAGATATAGACGAAACAAAAACTGCTCCGGAATCTTTGTATAAAGGTCAAATACATAAGAAAAAAATATTTTTCCATTTTTAATTTTTTGGTACCACATTTCAAGTTTTAAATTTTTTTAAAAACTTTAAATGGCCGCCATTTTGAAACAAAACGGCGGATGAAGCTGGCCAACGAACTCGGTCGAGACATTGGTATGTACTATGTACACACCAAATTACATCGAAATCGGTTCATAATTACGGGAGTTACAGTGTGACATAGGTCAGATATATATATATATATATATATATATATATATATATATATATATATATATATATATATATATATCAATTTTGAACGAAGGGTGGTTTCGGGGTCTGGGGGTCATGATCGATGAAAATATACCAAAATTTTTTGAAATCGCTTTCCTCCGAACGGCTGCAATAGGTAGCTTTTTTGTAAAGAAAGCTACCTAAAAGAGAACTATTTGCAATGTTTGACGTATTTTGAAGGATATTAAAGCAAAAGCTCTTCAATTTCATTGAGTTAATTGTGTTGCAAGTTAAAACATCACATCATAAAGTGTGCAATTAGTGCATTTCTTTTACTATATTATTTTTTAATTTAAAAATAACCTAACAAAAATAAACAGACAGGAGATTTGGCAGAATTTTTTTGTTATAAAGTCGAAGAAGACGCTTCTATTTGACAGTAGAGTAGGCGGTAACTCGATGAGCGTGTTGACACAAAGCCGCCTCAAGACTACAAGCCAAACACAAGGTTTCGTGACGTCACGACGCGGGGCTTAGATCAGCCGTGGAGAACACATACGTTATTTAAAACATTAATTCTTTCCTCCATATTTCAACTTATTATCACAGCATATGGGAAAAAAATAAAAACTTATAGTTTAAAGACGCTAATTAAGTGCTTTTTAATCAATTTCGATCACTCGAAACAATAATAACGATAACACAAAAACAATATTTATGAAATAATATCACTGTGTCAATGAAAATGTGCATCAGAATTAAAGATACATTAAAGAAAATTCGTTCGTTAATGAAAAAAAAATCCCAAGTATTAAATTTATTTTAGTAGACAGTTTTTATTATTTATTCTACTTTGAAATTTAGAAACAATATCAATTATCTATTTGATATATATTCAAAAACAAGACATTATACAAAGAAAATAAGTTAAAACTGCTGTGAATGACTAAGAACAAAAAATCTTCTTAAAACACCATAAAAAATTTGTAAATGCGCTAGGCCTTTCGGAAGATCTGAGTCTTTCTTCGTCGGGCGCAAAAAAGACGTCCTTCTACTATGAAAGCAGAGGCAAGACTCTTATTATATATATATATATATATATATATATATATATATATATATATATATATATATAAATTTGCAGTTTAAACACATAAATTGAACAAATAAATAACAATAAGTGTGCCAATCAAAACCCACATTTAAAAATTAAATTAAAGTGGAAGAAAAGTGAATGTTAAATGAAAACAAATTCAAGTTGTGTTCTATTTTTATTTTTAATTGGGCTTGAAATTATACAGTAAATATCCTATTAAATATTAAGTGATTTGAAACCTGCATATAATAAATAGTAAAATTAAAGTATATATGAAATTAAGTATTCTTATAAATAAATTTTCGTACTGTAAACTTTACTTATCAGAAATGGGTAATTTTCACATAAAATCCATTAAATTAAAAAACATAAAACTGTCATAATACTAAAACAACACAAGTTCATGAAACAGAAAATTATTATTTAATTTTGTATTAGTTTGATATATTGTGCAAGGTACAAGCAATAGATTTTTTAAAACATGTATTGACATATGAAGAGAAAAATAAAAGAAAGAAAGAAAAGACTTTCATCAATTGGAATTAAAATATTCCTAATTTATGTTCATTTTCCTCGAATGTTTAGGTAATAGCTGATTAAAAAAAAAAAAAAAAAAAAAAAAAAAACATCGAAAAACACAAAAACCTTCCACGAAAATATTTCATTTCCAAAATAATGTTGTGTGGGTTCTTAAATGTTTGTTCACATCTTTTAAGCTTAAAATAATCAATTTTTATGAGATGAAAAGTATTTCCTGACTAGATCTAAAAGTAAATTTATAATTATAGAATAATAATTTTATTTATTGTTATTTTTAATTAAACATTAAAATGTATATGAAAACACATAGGATTTTTGCGAAGAAGGTGTGTGTGAGTGTGTGTGTGTGTGGGGGGGGGGACTACTGTTTTGCATAAGGGTACTAACAACCCTTCCTCTAGTCTTGTAAATAAATTGTTTACAGTTGTGGCAAAAATAGAGAGATTCAAAAACATTATCCCCATAGCTCTATTTACACAGTACATAAGCATTTATAATTTAACAAAAAATTATAAAAAGAATTTTTATTAAGATAGCAAACGTTTAAGATTTAAAAAGAACAATAAATTGATACAAGTATATCGATCGGGGTTTGCTTTAAAACAAGATAAAAATGCTATGTATTCACAGCGACTTTTATGAAAATTTCTAGAATATTTAAATTTTTAAGTATGAATATATATATATAAATTTGTTGTCAAATTAAAGTACAACTAATTCTGCATACAAAATAACCCGAGTTACTATTCACACAAGTGTCTTTTAATAAATGGGCGTTAATTAAAGGTCACTCAAATGAATTAGAGAAAACATAACAAATTATAAAGAGCGGATGGTGTGACAAGATACAAATTAAATGATATAAGTCTTGACACGATTTAGGGATGTTTGCCATTTTAAATTATTGCTCTATGTGGAAAGAAACAGAACTACAATAATATAGTTTCGTTTTGAGATACGGTATTATTGATAGAATCGCACTAGGATCGCACTAGGATCGCACTAGGATAGAATCGCGCTAGTTAATTTATTTCAAAGAAATTAAAAATAAAAGATTTTGAACACAAGAAATAAAACTTGTGCTGATAGCATATAAATATAATTTGAAAATAAAACTTACCTTGAAAAAATATGTTATTATGCTAAATAAAACGCACGTGCACGTAAAATAGCAAGATACAGAAATTCAAATGTTCGGGGCTGGCGCGTTGGCAGTTAGCCAGCCCCAGGCTGTGACGTCACATGTGGGGGGATGAAGGGCGTGTCTGGCTTGTAGTCTTGAGGCGGCTTTGGTTGACATCGGCAACGATCGCTGATTGGCTTAGAAGCTGTAACTGTTTCTGCGATATACATGTCTGAAATATGCTCCCGGGTTGCAGAATATAGGTGAAAACCATATATATTTTTTTAATTGAGAACTCTAATAGATTTTTCGCATTTAATATATATTTTTTTGATTTTTCACGAACAATACCAATAATAATTTTTATTTGAGAAATAGGAATTATGTATTCAAATAAAATTTTTTAAATTTGTTAAAAGCGATATTTTCGTATTGGCCTCATGCTAGGAATCGTAACAGTTGAAAAAATAGCCAAAGATCGTTAGCCTTTTTTACTCTGATAATTTCAGTTGTTTATGTGTGGTTCAATTACATGTCTTAAATTTGTCTATATTTTATTATTTTATTTTTAGATTGCTAAAGTTTTAATTTCGTTATGGAATATAAGCCGGAAATAAATGCTGAACTATTTGATTTATATTAATTTAAGTGAAAACAGATTTATCTTTCGCAATCATCTGTCTGCAAGTGACAGATATAGATTTAAAAAAAAAAAATCAGCTTGAAAATTATTTTAAAAACAATAAAAAATGAGTAAATTGCGATACAATTTTTTAACAAATTACAATATAGTTTTCAAACAAATTACATTTGAAAGTACTTTTTTTTTTTCTCTATTCGATGGTGTAAAAATTAAAAATGTGCGGTATTTAGAAATTAAAAAATTGCAGTAAAAGTGAATAAAAGTTAAATTTAATGATCTGCTGTTGCCACCGTCAAAATGATGTCAGCGTTACCCACAGACACGTTTGTCCTTTATAATATAGACTAGGGCAGGGGAGGCGAACCTTTTCACATCCACGTGCCAAAATTTTCCAAATATATATTTTCCGTGATCATGACGTGCCAAGAATTAAGAAAAAAAATAAGGAATCAGATGATAATAATTCAAAATTACTTAGAATTTTGTTTTTAGCATTAGAAAATATGGATAATATTTGATGTTATACTTTAGAAATTTATTTTTAAAATATTATTTCTGTAGTCTCATTTTACATGCCAAATAATTTATATAAGCTTCGTACTTACAAGGGAACCACTTTTGGTGTTGCTCGCACCTAGCATTGAGACTTGGTGCATTTGAAAGCCCTATATTATGAAGTTTGAGAATCAATAAAAATTTTCTGTTAAAATAATATTTCTTTATTATACAGCAGCATAACTTTCTGAAAATGCAATTTTCGAGACCACTTATCGGACTATTAACATTGAATTTTTTTAAAGAAAAGCATTTAAAAATAAAAAATAGTTAATAATAAGTATAAAACATTGAGAAAAGTTTCAAAATTCCTTAAAAAACCAACGAATTTGATTTTGAAAAATTGCAACTTTATATTCATATTTTTGGCGGGGAAACAGTTGGCGTTTATTTTCAAAAGTAGAGCTTTGCGGCAACCCTAGCCAAATGTCATAGCTAAATTTCTAATAGCTAGAAATTGCAATGTCCTACATATTTCGCAACAGTAATTTTTCTAAATTGTGTAAAAATATTAATTTACTTTATGATTACTTTTACCGAAGGACCATTTAATACAGCAACATTTCATTTTAAACATTCGAAACTTTATTTCATTAGATTTTAAATGAAAATCGTTTGCTTATTTTGTATTTCACTAAAAAATAGTTTTCAATGATCTTCGAAGCTTTTATAGAATTATATTTATTACTTATATAGTTATCGTCTGCATAGAAAAAAAAATAAAAACCTAATATTTGTTTCTTATGCTATCAATTATATATAAAAAAAAATTTGCAATCTCATATAATTCTAGTAATATGTTCTGTTCATTTTCTCTTTGGATAAAGCGGGCGGAAAAATTGTAGCGCCATATTTGGCGACTTAACTCACTTTTGGCGTGAAATAAACAAATAAATATGTAATAATAAAAAAATAAAAGTATAAAAAAGTATATAAAATATTATTTTAACAGGGAAATTTTTTCGGTTCTCGAACTTTTATGTATAGGGCTACAAAACGCAACAGGTCTCGATGCTAGGTGCGAGCAACACCAAAAGTGGTTCCCTTGTTAGTTATTTTTAAGAGGATGCAAGTTGAATTGGGCTCGTTTGACAAGACGTTTTTACTTGAATTTTTCATATTACTTATTTACGAAAAGAATGTCTCGTAGAAAAAATAGTCTAAATAGCAAGCGCCAGAATCTACAGCTTTTAGTGTCTGGAAATGAAATCCAAGTTGTTATGACTTTACCATCGGCATTTTTGCTTATAATGCTTTTTCATCTTTCTTTTGCGATAATTTCCCAATTCTCTTTTATTCTTAAGATTTTGTGAGCCAATATTGGACTAGATTGGGATACATAAGTTTTTTTTCAGTTTCTTGAATCTGTATGACAATGATAAAAAGCGAACTAATCGAATTCAGATAAACAGAGACAACACTAGATAAATTAATGCATTTTGTGGAATTATACTATATTTTGATATAGAACCTGAATCTATGCCGTGCCAAAAATAATCTGCAGCGTGTCAGTTATGGCACGCGTGCCATAGGTTCTTCGTACCTGGTCTAGGTTATAGAGAGATAAAAGCGGACAATGGTCATTTCCCAGTGATTGACAAAAAAAAAAAAAAAAAAAAAAAAAAAACCCTCAACAGTAATGTCCCTGTAATTGTTTTGCACCCATTTTCTCTTGGGATAAAATTCCCTTCAATACAGGGGCAATGCTTTCAACATTTTAATCTCCTCTTTAAAAATAGTTCAATTTGAGAATTATTTTAGATATCTCTTCTAAAAGTCCTACAGTACAAAGACATACTATATTTTAGCTGTCGAAGAAGTTGTTTATACTAGTAAATAAGGCTTGGATAGATTTTTGAAAGATTTTTTTCTTTTTAAGTATCATTAAATTGATGTGAATAAGTTTCAAAATAGTTTAAGCTTCTTAGGTTGTACAAAATTATACAGTTTTAAAACGTTGAATTAAAAAATAAAAAAGTCTGAGTAGAAACGTACGAAGAAAAAATGTTTACTAATTTAATGAAGAGATTAATGTACTTCGTGAAATATTTTGATGTAGAACCTGAATCTATGCCGTGCCAAAAATAATCTACAGCGTGCTATGCGTTCGCCGTCTCTGGACTAGAGGATACAACCTGGCTTTCCCAGATTACAGAATACATGTGAAAACCATTTTTTTAATTAAAAACTCTGGATTTTTATATTTAATCTATATATTTTTAGATTGCACGCTAAAAATACCGAAAAGCATTTTTACATAAAAAAAAATCAAACACAGTTTCGATATTTATTAAAAGAGATACTTTCGTATTAGCCGCATATCAGGAGTGAATCGCCGACATTTTATCTAGTTTTTTAAAACTAATTAACTTTTAAGAAATCTAATATTTTTCACTATAGAACACACTCCTAAAACGGAAGAGATTAGATTTGTAAGAAAGTAAACAAAATGAAGAAATGTATCAAAAAGTTAAAAAATGTGGAAGATAAGTCTTGAAATTTTCTTCGATATTTATTCAAAGAGATACTTTCGTATTAGCCGCATGTCAAGAGTTAATTGCCGACATTTTATTTATTTTTTCTTACAAGGAGAGGGCCAACCTTGTTAATCACATATTTTGATTATTTTAATATATGTTGTAGGGTAGAGACTCCTTAGTGTCAGGTTCAACGGATTTTATCCAACGCTCCTTAGTTCTTGAGAAACCGGGGGGTCTAATATTAGTACACAACTTAAACACTTACTTTGCAACCAAAATGGTAGGTTAGTCGTAGCTCAGTTGGTATGGCGTTTTCCGGGTGATTCGCGCCCCACCAGTGGCCGAGAGGTTCTGCTCTCGAAGCTGGTAGACGGGAGGTGCTGGGTTCGATCCCAATCGCGCCCGTCGGCCTAATCGTTCGGAGTTTTCGTGGTTTTCTTCGAGCCGTGGATCTTCCATGCGTTAATACGGATTAGGTTCCCTTAGAAAGACCCCCACGGAGGGCACTCCCCCCGGGCCTATATCCCTCGTGTAGATAATTGGCCGTCAAAAATCAACCCAACCCGGGTGATTCGCGGGCCCGGGTTCGAAACCTGAATGCGCTACATTTGTTTTTCTCATTTTTTTGTTTTATAAATATACTTGTAATTATAATTTAATAATTTTAATTAAAAATTTTAATATCATACATTAATTGTAATGTTAACAAACTTAAATTTATCATTTCTTATTTGTAAACTATTATTTCTCATCCTTTAAAGGGGTTTTATAAAGAAATTGGATCTATTATTGAATGATAAAAATTCCTAAATTGTGACAAAATCTGTTGTGTCGCCATCTAGTTTTGATAAAATAAAAGAATATTCAAATAAAATAAAAATAAAAGCAGAAAGAAGATAAAGGGGAAAGCAAAAAAATTGAAAGCGCTAGCATACTTATTACAAATTTAAAAATCTTTAATATGCAAAAAATTGGTTGTAATTTAATTCTGATGCTAATTTTTAATATAATTATGCTTGTTACTTTAAAAACAGAATAATAGTATTATCGCATTGACTTCCTTTGTTAAAGCAATGCGTAAATGATGTTTCTGTAAAATCACGAATTGACACAATTGTTCAATATCATTGCATCTATAAAGAATATATGAAATACGTTTTAAAAATTATTTAAAAAAATTAACAGTTTTATGATGTTTTATTACAACTATTTAGTTAAAAGTAAAAAAATTAAATAGGTTAAAATTATAATTGATATGCAATATTAAAAATTTTAATTGGCAATGAGATTATTAAGTTATACTTTCAAGTATATTTATAAAACAAAAAATGAGAAAAATAAATGTGGCGCATTCAGGTATGGAACCCGGGCCCGCGGATCAGCCGGCAAACGCCATACAAACTGAGCTACGACTAACCCATCATTTTGCTTGCAAAGTAAGTATTTAAGTTGTGTACTAATATTAGATCCCTCGGTTTCTCAAGAACTAAGGAGCGTTGGATAAAATCCGTTGAACCTGACACTAAGGGGTCTCTACCCTACAACATATATTAAAATAATCAAAATCTGTGATTAACAAGGTTGGCCCTCTCCTTGTTAAACTAATTAACTCTTAAGAAATCTAATCTTTTCCGTTATAGAACACACTCCTGTAACGGAACAAATTAGATTTGTAAGAAAGTAAGCGAAATGAAGGAATGTTTCAAAAAGTTCAAAAATGTGGAAGATAGGTTTTGAAATTCTCTTCGAAATTTATTCAAAGAGATACTTTAGTATTAGCCGCATGTCAAGAGTTAAATGCCGACACTTTATTTATTTTTTCTTAAACTAATTAACTTTTAAGAAATCTAAATCTTTTCCGTTAAAGAACACACTCCTATAATGGAACAGATTAGATTTGTAAGAAAGTAAACGAAATGAAAAAATGTTTCAAAAAGTTCAAAAATGTGGAAGATAGGTTTTGAAATTCTCTTCGATATTTATTGAAAGAGATACTTTCGTATTAGCCGCATATCAAGAGTTAATTGCCGACACTTTATTTATTTTTTCTTAAACTAATTAACTTTTAAGAAATCTAATCTTTTCCGTTAAAGAACACACTCCTACAACGGAACAGATTAGATTTGTAAGAAAGTAAACGAAATGAAGAAATGTTTCAAAAAGTTCAAAAATGTGGAAGATAGGTTTTGAAATTCTCTTCGAAATTTATTCAAAGAGATACTTTAGTATTAGCCGCATGTCAAGAGTTAATTGCCGACACTTCCTTTATTTTTTCTTAAACTAATTAACTTTTAAGAAACCTAATCTTTTCCGTTATAGAACACACTCTTATAATGGAACAGATTAGATTTGTAAGAAAGTAAACGAAATGTAGAAATGTTTCAAATAGTTCAAAAATGTGGAATATAGGTTTTGAAATTTTCTTCGATATTTATTCAAAGAGATACTTTCGTATCAGACGCATGTCAGGACTTAATAGCCGGCATCTATTTTTTCTTTTAAAACTAATTAACTTTTAAGAAATCTAATATTTTCCACTATAGACCACACTCCTATAACAGAAGAGATTAGATTTGTAAGAAAAGTAAGTAAAATGAAGAAAAGTTTCAAAGAGTTGAAAAATATGGAAGATAGGTTTTGAAATTTTCTTCGACATTTATTCAAAGAGATACTTTCGTATTATCCGCATGTCGGGAGTAATCGCTGACATTTTATTTATTTTTTCTTAAACTAATTAACTTTTAAGATATCTAATCTTTTTTCCGTCATAGAACACATTCATATAACGGAAGAGGTTAGATTTGTAAGAAAAGTGTGCAGAACGAAGAAATGTTTAAAAAAGTTAAAAAATATGGGAGATAGGTTTTAAAATTTTCTTACACTTTTTTAAGTGCCTTAAAAAAATTTACCGCAAGAATTGCATTTTTTTCTTGATTAACCCTTGAATGCCTGATTTTTCAAAAATCATTGTAATAATGTTTTTCGGCTTTCATTTTTTAAATAAATCATGGGAAAAATACTTAAAAAAATCATATTTTGTTTTAAGTATGGTTTAAGGCTAAAAAACATTTTGTTACTAATCGGAAATACTGGTCTTTAATTGAAAAAATAATTTTCCTTGATAAATTCTATAATATTAAACACACAAGAATTTTAGGAACTATAATAAGAAATAAATTTTACTTGCTCACTGCATAACAAAATAGGGTATTTCGCAAGCTTCCAAACAAAACAAAAAGAACAAGTAGTAACAATTGAAAAAATAATCTATCTTTATTCTTAAACAGCACAAGTGTTGCCATCTGCATGTTGAAAATCGATTTAATAATATTTTCAGAATGTATTTCATTGGCAACATTAGGCATTATAGCTTCAATATTATTCTAATAGTATTTTAGAGCCTAAATTGGGTATGTTGCCAAAAATCAACACCCGGCATTTAAGGGTTAAATCATTTTCTTTCAATAAATCATTTGATAATATGCCAAAAAGATATTAGAAAACACCGAAATAAAGGAAAAATTCAAAGAGTACCGAGATGTTTAACAATGAAATATGTATGTGCGTGCAGAGAGGGGAGGCAGTTTCAGAATACAGTTTTTTCACTGGTTATATCAATTTTAACTTAAATACAAAGTAATCCCTTAGACCGCGAGGTAAACTGCACAGACTACCACTTCATCGAGTTGACGACTGAAATTCTAAGATGAAACAGATTTCGATTAGCATATTAAAATGCAACTGGTCTGCCAAGTCATATATTGGTGGAAACCACCTGCAGACCCGATTTTAGTGGTCGATCGGTAGGTTTATTATTGTGTTTTCCTGCACCAAAAGATACTCGTATGAAAACATGGAAAGCAGGAAGCAGGAAAACACAATGATTAACCTTCTAGTCATATACTAGTCATATACACCCCAACGAATAATATATTGATATTTTTTCCGAAATTGGTACATAAATAGCACAGTGGATGCCACATCCTCCTTTAAAATGATGGCGTTTGCGATCGAAAGTTCTAAGGATTCATGTAACTTCTTTTCTGTTTCTTTACATATGATTTTTAATATCAATGGTTTTTAAGTTTTAAGGACCAGTTCATTTGTAACGGAATATTTAATAAATTTTTAAGCACCTTAAATAGACATTTTTTTTTTTTTTTTTTTAGCTTTTAATAAGTTTCAAAACTTTATTTGTATATATAATTGTTTTGGGATGTTGTTAGTGGAGCAATCTAAATATATATATATATATATATTAAATGAAATAAATCTATTAGACTTACCAATTTAAAAAAAAAGGGTTTCACCTAGTATATTCCGTAACCCGGGTTGAATTCCCTAGTGATTATAGAAGACTTTTTATGAATTAAAGCGATTCTTTTTCTTTTTTACATGCATCCATCAGAACTGAAATCTTTACTATCATTATTTTGTGTACTGTACATATAACAAAAACAAAAAGGTAAAAAAAAAAAAGAAATAAAGTGTAAAATTTTAATTTTTATAGTATCACCTGACAACGACTTATATTACTTTCAGGAATCCTGTCATATATATGCGATATTTCCAAACGCAGTACAAAATGTACAAGACTTATCTGCGCAGCTTGAAAGTAGCAGCTGCATTGAAATTATTCCAGAAAGCATAAATCCTTATGTGTTACAGTTTTCGATTCCAGGTAAATAATTTTTTCATGTAATTTCTTATCAAACTGCAATTTGTTTCTACTTCTCTTTGTTATTTCCTAATAACTAATTTATATAAATAATTAATCCCCTAAGAAAATTAAAATTTTTATTTTTTATGGGCAGAGTCATAAAGAAAAGTTTGCCGTTATATTAATATCTAGCGAGCTCTCTGTTTCATCAACCGAAAAGAAATGTGAGATATAATTATTTGAAAGAATGTATTCGAGATTGTGGTGAACAAGAACAATGGAGCTTGTGCGGATACAGTTATAGTAAAAAAAAAATCAAAATTTTCGAATAGCAGCACCTACTTTTTCCCATCCCAAAATAGTCAACCCATTGAAAAACTACAAATGACGTTGGAACGGTATGAGTAACACTAAAATCAGCTACGTAAAGTACGTGCAAAAAACGTCATTGTAACCAACCAATAGCAATAGAGACGAGAGTAAAAGAAAAAGTTTTACCTGGATTACAAGTTTTTCACATTGCTTTTAAAAGTTTTTCCGCAAACAGTGATTTGGGAAAGGTAGTCTATGATTGGTACTTGAGCGCCTTTCTCACTCTTGCTATTGGTTGTTTACAATGTTGCTCTTTGCATGTGTCCTTGTACGCTGCTTTTTGTGCAACATGTACCGTTCAACGACATTTATCGTTCTTCAGTGTGCAGAAGTTTTGAGATGGGAAAAAGTGAGTGTTTTTTTAAGCTGTTTAAAGAGCAACTTCCTATTACTTAAATATACTAACCTGGTTTTAAAGATGAAACAAACACAGCCTTAACTAGACTAAGAATGATCGTACGTAGAAAATACAGGGTGAACCAAAAGTCTTGCCCTGATTATAATAATTCATTACAAATTAACCGTTTGTATAATAATGTAACTTGTTGTATCATTGGATAGGTCAGTTTAGGAAGTTTTTTGTGTGTGCAATAAATGGCGTGATTACTCCAATGGAGCGACTCAGGGAAGAAGTACTTTGTAAGGAATATATTTTCGGCCGAAATGGCGTCCATTCAAGAGAAAGTTCAATGTGTGCTTTGGTTTCACGAAATGAAATCGTGCATTACCGTTCTGCGAACATTTCGACTTTGTTATGAATGCAACGCTCCTGATGCAAAATCAATAAAGCGATGGTATGACAAGTTTAAAGAAAGAGGCAGCGTTCCTGATCTGCTCAGAAATAGCAAGACTAGTGTGAGTGAAGCAATTGTAGAACGCTTTCGGCAATCGTTTTAGCGGAGTCCTAATCAATCAACTCGTGAACTTCCAATATTTGCTGCTAAAGCTACTGTGTGTACTGTAACAGAAGACATGTTAAGAATACTTGGCGGAACAAGAATACCGCTTAGACATTCTCCGAGCTACCAAGGGGGCACTTATTGGAATTTACTGAGGTACGTGGTCTTATAAAACAATTTATAACAGTACTTTCAATGTATTCAAACAAACATATGTCTAATTATAATAGTTTGAGCACAATAAATATTTATAATCAGGGCAAGACTTTTGGTTCACCCTGTATAATCTTTTTGGATAGCTAATTATACAGTCTTACAGGTAATACAATAAAATAATTCAAGATTTTTGCCCAAAATTGCCTATTCGAACCTAATGGGACACATTAATGCAAATTGTTGTTTAATTTCAAAATAATGGAATACATTGCATAATATTCATTTGATCATTGCGATGCATATAAGATTATAATGCAAAATATGACATGAATTATTCAAACGATCATCACTGTAAATTACGATCTGTTTGAATTTTTACCCGACTGCCAAGAAGGGTTATGTGTTTCACGCGTATCTGGGTATGTGGATTTCTTTATACCCTCGAAACATCCCAACGGCTGGATGGATTTTAATGAATGGGGTCTCTATTGATTCATCTTAACCGTCCGACGGTTATAAGCTGGGTTTTGTTTTTATAAATCCAAAATTGCGGCTGTAAAATACAAAATGGCGGTAGAGACGAAAAAAAAAATCTTACGCGCCATATTGAGTGGCATATCATTGGATAGGTCTTTCAAAATGAAGATGATGCTTCATTGACTATTTTGCAGTCAGAAGCTCCGTTTAAATATTACACAACCTGGAAGTTGTGTAGGTAGGATCTCTAGATTTACTGCAACTCTTATACATCTATGCAACTTCATAGACAACTATAGACTTCATCAAAACAGTGTTTAAAGATAGGAACTGACAATTAAACACATCTTAAAAGTCATCAATACAAGTAAATAAAAAAAGATAGGCAGGTAAGTATTATAAAAAATAGTTTCACATTGATGAGAAATAATTAATTGGTTCGCTTTTTACTCAGTCGAGTTTTTTGATTTTTTAAATTTAACTTTGACTTGTTAATGTCTAGATTTAAAAGAAAGTGTTTGTGATAAAAAGATCATTTGGAAAAGAGCTATTACGGTTCATATCACAAACATATTCAAATTTTGTAACCATCCGAAACCATTTTACGCATGAAGTAGATCATGGGCTCCCAAACTTTTAGACCGACGTACCACTAAATAGAAGTTCATACTTCCACGTACCACCAATACAAAGTCGTACCTAATACAGGAAAACCTGTGTAAACGGAATATGTCTAAAACGAAATATTTTTCCAGTCTTTTGTGCGTCTGCCTGAGCAGATTTTATTGTGTTTAATTGCATAATTATATTATTAAACTGGTACTTATATTGACTGTTTTATATTAACATTCTGCTTGAATCTTAGTTTTAGACGCAAGTTACATTCGATGTTTAGCGTATTCTTGTATTTGTTTTTATATAAAAAAGTAAAAAGAAAGCACTTAAAAAAGGATAATTTTTGCTAAAAACAGGCAGGAATTTTAAAGCTTTTACGGTTATTAGAGGGTAATCTTTTCTCACCAACCAAAATTCTGTTACATTCATCTTTTTGAATGTGGATTGCAGCATTCCATCGTTATTGTTGTATTTTTTATTTCATTTCACGTACCAATATCGGACATTGGCGTACCAACAAACAGAGCTTTACGTACCATTCCTGGTACGCGTGCCATAGTTTGAGAATCCTTGGAGTAGATGATAGCATATTCAAATTTTTGACGTGTTGCTGTAAAAACCACACATGTTCTAATCACTTTTTTGAGTAACTCTTAAAACTGTGTCTGTTATAAGAGATGCATTATGAACTTCTGTTCCCCTGAATATTAAGGCTCCTGTCCCGCCCGACGAAGACATACGCGAACTAATGTTAAACCTATGAGAAGGTTCTTTTCCAATATTTCGTTTGCATTTCGACATTTTTAAGTAATTCTTTTCAATTCAATAGCTGATGTACATCTCTACATTCGCCTTTTTAGGTGCGTTCGTAATTATATAAATACGTAGCACCAATAGTCGTCGTTCAGTTCGTCTGTCTGTCCGTCTGTCCGCATATAACAGAGCAAAAACTGTGCAACCGAATGATTTAAAATTGTAAATATATAATTGTTGGAAAATTTTGTCGAGTCTTTTGAAATTTTATGAAAATCGGATGTATAGTTTAATTACAGGGACAGTCAAAAGTTTTCCGTTACATTACGGCCAATGGGAAAAAATTATTGCAAGGGCATTTTAATTATGTTACAGCCTTCCTAATGGCCTGAAATTTTAAATATATAATTGGTTCAAAATTTTGTCGACTCATTTCAGATTTTATGAAAATCGGATGTTTAGTCTAATTACAGGGACAATCAAAAGTTTTCCGTTACATTAGGGCCAATAGGAAAAAATATTGCAAGTGCATTTTAATGATATTATAGCCTTTCGAACAGAATTAAATTGATATACACTTATGAAGTGCACTAAAATATACATTCAGTACAATATCCGGTGCAAAAGATGTTTATAAAACTAGTTATAGTATGAACGCACCACATTTGCCATGTTTGACGAGCAATTTCAACTTCTTTTACCGTTTTCGATTTTGGTTGCAGATTTGTTTTATAAAATTATTTTCCCTTTCGGAACCGGTTCCGCAAGTAAAAGTGTCATCATAAAATAATCTGCAAACTAAAATCGAAAAAGTAAAAATGTGTTGAATGTAGGAATCAACTTCAGCTATCCAATGCAAAAAAAAAAAAAAAAAAAAAAAAAAAAAAGTATCTAATAATATCAAAATGTGCAAAAAATGAATAAACAAAATCGAAGCATTCGATAAAAAATTCTGCTTGAACACAGATAAAATTTGTACCTAATTCAGAATTTTATAGCCATTCGTCCCTTTGAAGTCACTTAATGGAACGTTTTAAAAGGGTACAGTCGTGGGGAAAAAAAAAGTAAACACCCCCTACTAACTCCTCAACAAATTATCGTAGGAGAAAGTTATTGGCACCGAACGATTGGAAATAAAGTCTACTTTTAAATGAGGTATATAAAATTTGCTTAGGGGGGCATCTACATATTAAAACGAACCATAACTTTGCTTTTTTCAATAGCAGTACACAATTCTGACAGCATAAATGAACTCTACACCCTTCAATTAGCCTAAAAACAAATTTTTATGCAATTCGTATCATAAGTTTCCGAGAAATTAATTATTTTAAAACAAGCGTATTTTAAGGGCTGTATCCAAATTGAAGTTCGGTACTCAATTGTTAACCGAGAGAGCTTCCTTCTTGATCAAGGCACCTGAAGCGTCACTCAAGCAATCAATGAAGCCTGCCAGATTACAGGATAGCAAAACAAATTTCAAAATATCTAGCCACTTCTATCACAGACTTAAACCATCATTTTGCCGTTTTTTAAGCATAATTTGAAAACTACTTGGAAGAAAAATATGAAATTTTGGATTTTCATAAAGCAAGACTTAATAAATCTAAATCCATCAAAAAAATTGTAGGTTGCAATTCAAAATTTTTTCAAATATTACTTTCATAATTCATAAATCATATCATAAAATTATAAAAATTGCAAATTCTACGTATTTATGTTTGGGTATATAAGTATTATTGCTACAAAAAATTAGCACATTTGGAGCATAATTTCAGGAGATATAAATAAAAATATGAAAATGTAATTTAACATTAGAAGCACTAAATTTTGAATGTTTATAATTCAAAAACTTATCATTCAAATGACTTGAAATTTGGTGTCTAGGCTTAGTTTGAACCAAAGATTTGAGATATCTCGTTAAAATTGGGTATTGCCATTGAAAAAATGAAGTTTGGATTTGTTTTAATATGTAGATGATCCCTAAGCAAATTTTATATACGTCATTTAAAAGTAGACTTTATTTCCAATCGTTCGGTACCAGTAACTTTCGTCTACGATGATTTGTTGAGGAGTTAGTAGGGGTGCTTACTTTTTTTTTCTCCATGATTGTACATAAGTTTCACATTACAAATTACAAGTTTAATTTATTATTATAATTATTTATTTTTTACTTTAGAAATGTTGTTGGGAAGTTCTGAGACATTTACTATCAAAATCCAGAAGTCAGAAACTTTCCTGGCACAAAAATTAATAAGGATTGTCAAAGATGAAATGCTTCAAGAAGAAAGTACACAAGACGATTTCTTTATGCGAAGAACGTCAAAATTCATACAACTAGACGAGCAGCTACAACTTTTAAAGGATATAGGAGGATCACTCGAAACCCTGGAAGAAGATTTTGAAGAAAAAGAAAGATCGAGTAAGTAGCTGTTTGAAAACTTATTTTTTTATTTCTCGTGCCTTCTTATGAATTTTGTAATATTATTGAGCCAAAATGCTTAAGTAACGGACGAAGCTAAAGCTGAATTCACGTAGTTAATAATAGACACCTGCATCGGGTCGAGGAACCGGACCCGACCATCGGTTTCAGTTGATGCTAATTTGTTTTGTTACGGGCAGGGTGCGGGTATCGGGTCAGATTAGCTTTAACCCTCTCGCTGCGTAATTGTTTCATCAAAGTAGCTTCAAAAATTGCGCATTTAATTCCTTCGCGACGAGCGTCTTTTAAGAATTTTTATTCTTTTGTCACCGTTTTTTCAAAAGAAAAATTTTCGTCTGATTTAATCGGGAAAATGCTCCGATTAGATAAGGCAAAATTTACAATAAAAAGGAACTGGTGGGAATGATCAAGGAGGGTTAATTAGACGGCAAAAATGCATCCACGATGAAATCTCGGGTTGCGCAAATTTTGCTACTTTTACGTTGCCCGAGAAACTCTCGGGTTGCGCAGCGAGAGGGTTAAAAGTTTCAAGTTTGTCCTTTTTCTTGTCAGGAAAGAGTTGAACCGATTATACTGACTATTTTTCAAATTAAAAAAAAACTTCATATTTGAATATCAATCAGTAAATATGTTTTTTATACATAAAAAATGAGATTGATATTAGAAATATAATTGTAGACTACTTTTCATTAGCTTTATTAAAATGTAGATTAATTTTCTTTTACTTCGGGTTCGAGTTTAAAAGGTTCGGGTTGATGAATTTTTTTGGTTGGGTTCTGGTGGGATTTCGGGTTGATTTTAAGTAAAATTTTTTTGGTTCGGGTCTGGTACAACCCGGATCGCGCATTTTATTGCATTTTAAATAGCAGTTTGACAAGGCTTTATTCCTTCGGCATTTTCACGCCGTTTCACTTCTTTAATTTCGCGCATCAGTATAAATGATTGTGCGAAACTATTTTGTGATCCTTTAATATGCTCTAGCAATTCCAAGAAATTACAGATAATTCCATGTGGAGAGAATATTTGAGTATTTCGTTAATAGCATCTTCTAAACTTAAAAATTACATCTGACTACAGTGCGGCTGTTTCAATCCATCTTCGTTGTTTTCGGTAAACTGTCATATCTACCTCTTTTTGTACATGGAATGTCCCACATCGCCGTTTTCGTGGTTACGAGATGAAACTGTAAGCATTTCTACCGATAGAAAAACCTTGTCACACCTATAATATTGTATAAAAAAAAGAGCTTAATACTTCTACACTGTTAAAAATTTGCAGCATTCTGGCAGGTCATTTGACCATTTTATCCGAAAACGGTTACACAGCCGTAATTTTAACACTATTCTGACCATATTATAGGCCATTTTATGGTCAGAATGTAGTTAAATTATGGTTATGAAACCGTGTTTTCAAAAAACGGTCGAATGACCTGCCAGAATGCTGCAAAATTTTTAACAGTGTACGTCTACATTAAACCAATTTGATATTTTACATCTGTGAAAATTTATAACAAAAAACCATAACTATCATCTCAATACCATGGAGAAATAGGTTAGAGTGTAATATATACAGGGTGTTTGCCGAATTCAACCGACAAATTAAAAGGCGTGATAGTAGGCACCAAGAGAATGAAAAATTGCCATAGAACATTGGGTTGCGAACCAATTATTTTGTCACAAATACAGAATTTTTCACCCTAACTGAACTCGGCTTGACATTAGTGGGAAAATTTATCGCGTATTAACTCTTAAATGAGCGATTTTTTATTTTGTTTCGAAAAATTATGTATAATTCTCTGAAAGGTTTATTACACAGGAAAAATAATGAAAAAAAAATCAGAGATACATTTTTCATATAATATGTGAATCTTTTCTTCTGCTGTTCTGCTGCACATCTGCAATGCAAGTAAAAACTATTGTTGTGTGACTGTTTTACGCTAAAATATTGCAAATTAGTAAATATTTTAATAAGTAGGTCTCAAAATACCTCCTTTTACATAATTGTTTATTTTATAAAATTTAACCTTTAACCCTTTAATTCCCATGATAGAATACGTTGTAGAAATTACGTCGTTTAGAGAATCTGACTTTACACCAGAAAGTTGCAATGGTTAATTTCGTTTCATTTAAGTACGGAATATCTGTTATTAATAAAAGCAAATTAAATATTGCTATTTTAATTTTCTGGTGTGAATTAGATCTATACGAATAAAAATACCTATTAAACTGAAAACACTGTTGTTTGTATGTATGCAAAGCTGCGCGCTGAAGGGTTAAGTGGGATCGCGTAATAACCATTCCCGTATTAAACATTATTTTTGCATTAGCCTTATGGGCAATATTCAAGAAGCATAAAAAAATCCGCCGGATCGCATATTAACTGGGTTTGACTGTACCTTTTAAATATTGAGAATATGTTAGTCGCTGATGTTTAAAAGGATAAAGAACTCTTTTGGGAACCGTAGGCAACTCGAAAGAGCTTATTGTATGTTTTCGTTTAAGGTTATATTACATTTTCCTAGAAGAAGGTTTTTTTTTTTTTAACGTATGTTAAAAGTACAAAATACAGTTAAATATAGATATTTAGGACAGAATTTTAAAAACGGAAGGAAACAAAAAAATACTACTAAGTTTTCGGATAAAAAGGACAGCATGTCGCTTAATTAGGTAAAAAAAACTGGAGCAATTTCAAAAAATTCTCCAAAACAGAAGGAAGGAAAAATATCACAATGCTATTTAGCTGATTTAGTCATATTATTTTTTTTCTGATAAAGTCAAAGAAAATAGTTAATAGTTGTACTGTGTGCAATTATCGTATAAGACACAACCAATAAATATGCATTGTGGACGTTATCAACTTCAGCCGATTTCGCTTAAGTCTAATTTATAAACTCTTTTTTTACCCAGAGTTAGAATAACACTGTAAGTACTCATTCATTGTTTCAACTCACGTACACTGTAAAATAAAACAGAAAAGTGCCCAGTAAAACTGATTGGCATTGAGCTCACAGACTCTTCACACTAATTGCATATTATACTCTTATTTCAAAGAATAATGCCCCTCGAAAAATAAATTAAGGGGAATTGCCCCCCCTCCCCGTTTCCCCTCTTTATACTTAGACAATGAGCCTCCAAATGTCATCAGGGAAGCGCCTTATCGAAATAAACCGGCATACCAAATTTGAAGCAAATCATATAGAAAAACCCGTTTATCTAAATTAAGGGGGGTGGTATTAGCCACCCGTTCCCCTCTTTATATTTAACCAATGAACTTCCAAATCTAATCAGGGAAACGCCTTATCAGAATAAACCGGTAAACCAAATCTGCAGCAAATCGGATAGAAAAACCCATTTATCTAAATTAAGGCGATATTAACCCCCGTTACTTTAGACTTAATCCTTCAAATCTAATCAGAGAAGCGCCTTATCTTAATTAACCGGTATACCAAATTAGAAGAAAATTAGAAGAAAATCTGATATTTCTGCATGAAAAACCCATTTATCTAAGTTAAGAGGGATTTGCCCCCCCAATCTCCCCTTTATACTTAACCAATGAAACCCCATAATTAATCAGGGCCTTATCAGAAGGAACCTAGAAAAAAATGTGAAGCAAATCGGATATTTCAATCAAGAGTTATCGCGTTACGTACATACGTACGTACATGCAGAACTGGCAGGCACATTAGTTCCCAGGCTTTGATAGTCTGTGAGCGAAAAAGACAAATGTTTTTTGATCTAGGAAAATATAATATAACCACAAATGAAAACATACAGTAACCTTTTACGAGTGGTCCAACGATTCCTAAATGCGTTCTTGATCTTTAAAAACCTCAGAAACCAATATATTTCCAAGATTTAAAGAAGCATTTATGGAAAAAAAACGGTCCTTTTCTACTACCGATATTAGGAAAGGTTTTCCGAGTATTTTTTATAGTGTATTGATCAGTTTGTTAAAACTGGAATATCGGTTATTATAGGACTGCTATCAAGTAAATTCATCAATCATTTTCATGTTCAAAAAGCGTGTGTTACAGCCAAATATGATAAATTAGCAACATTAACATTACATTAAAATTAATATTATTTTGTTACTCTTTCATGTTTAAGGTCAGTTACGCAGATTAAAAGGATTTATTGGGAACTGATAGCATCCAAAACACCGTTATTTTGGTTTGAGAAAACTGGTTAATACACTATAAAACTACTCGGAAAAGTTTCCTAAAATTGGTGGAAGCAATCGAAACTGTGTTTTTAAAAATTATTCTTTAAATCTCGAAAATATATTGATTTGTGAATTTTCTAACGATGAAGATTGCTTTTCGGAGTCGTGTGTAACTCTAAAGAGGTTATTGTGCGCCCACGCATTTTTTGTTTGACATAAGGGAGCAAGAAAAAGTCGTTAGGCGACAAGTCAGGAGAATATGGACAATGAGACATTAATTCAATATTTTTGCCCTTCAAATCTTATACTATAATGCGAGCAAAAATTGTGTGTGTGTGCGTGTGTATGTAAATTTTATCTTGAAAACGGCTCTAACGATTTTGATTAAATTTTGCACCCTACCGTTTTCGGCCACGAAAAGACCATTGGGATGGGTCTCGTAAATTCGATTAGTGGGTCATTTTGGGTCATAATGGGTCAGGGTCAAGCTAATTATATCTAAATCTCGGCTCAATCGATTTTGACTAAATTTTGTATCTAACGATTTTCGGGCACGAAAAGTCCATTGGGATGGGTCACGTGTTCGAGAAAATTCAATTAGTGGGTCATTTTTGGGTCACTATGGGTCAAGCTATTTTTATCTAAAAAACGGCTCTAACGATTTTCACTGAACTTTATATTCTACAGTTTTGGATTACAAGACGATCATTGGGCTGAGTCACATGTTCGAGAAAATTCGATTAGTGGGTCATTTTTGGGTCACCGCGGGTCAAGCTAAGTTTATCTAGATAACGGCTCTAACGATTTTGACGTTATATCTAAAAAACGGCTCAAGACATATTCACAATTTTTTTTAATATACGTCTGTTTCTGGTCATGAGATGACCATTGGGCTAAGCCGCATGTTCGAGAAAATTCGATTAGTGGGTCATTTTGGGTCACAATGGATCAGGGTCAAGCTAATTGTATTTAAAAAGTGCTTCAAAACATTTTGACAAAATTTTATATAATACCGTTTCCGGGCATGATAAGACCATTGGGCAGGGTCGCATGTTCAAGAAAATTCAATCAATGGGCCATTTTAGGTCCTAATGCATCAGGATCAAGCTAACTGTATCTATAAAAAATGGCTCAAAAGATTTTGACAAAACTTTGTACTACACCACTTCTGGAGAAGATAAAACCATTGGGCTGGGTCACATGCTCAAGAAAATTCTATTAGTGGGTCATTTTGGTGATAATGGGTCGGGATCAAGCTAACGGCATCTCAAAAAGGTTCAAACAGTTTTGACAACTTTTTTGTTATACCGTTTTACAGTATAAAAATACCGTTGAAATAGCCCACATGTTCGATAAATTTCGGTTAGTGGGTTTCAGGGCCGGCCCAAGGCGTGTGCGAAGTGTGCCACCGCACGGGGCGCCGAGCAGGTGAAAGGGCGCCTATAAGAGCACCAATAAAAATTATTTTATATTCTGCTTTTTCTTTTCTTTTAAATTTTCTATAGCTAGGCTGGGGCCAGCTCGAGAAAGGATTCTTCATTCTGTTTAAAAAGAAATTCAAGGGTGCCGAATTTTCGCATGCAGAGATAGGCGTCTGTTCTTTATCTGATTGGAATTACCTTTAAAGTACTGAAAAAAGAAACAGAATCACGAACCCCAGGAACCACCCGATTCAAATCTGCTTTCCTTTTGGGATGCTAATTAATTTCGACTTTAACAGATTCATTGTGAATTCTGTCACTTCCGGCTATTTAAGCTCATTATTCTAGAGTCTCGTTCAGCCGGCGCCCATGCCATATTCTTTGAATTTATGTATTGCCCCAGTTTTCCGAAACGTGGTCTGAAACGAACACTGAGCGAAAGCCAGTAAAAAATAACGTCATAAAATATATAATTGAGTTATAATGATGCACTGTGGGTGAACACCCGATGGGTGCTCGCACGGGCGCCAAAATGTCCTTGGGCCGGCCCTGGTGGGTTTTTGAATCAACGTGGGTCAAGTTTATTTTATCTAGAAAACGACTAACGATTTTCACTAAATTTTGTATTCCATCGTTTTCAGGCTCGAGAAGAGCATTGTGTTACGTCGCATGTTCGAAAAAATTCGATTAGTGGGTCATTTTGGGTCACTATGTCTCAGGGTCAAGCTAATTGCATCAAACAGGAAGAATGATTCAGTGGGAATAATATATCGAGATAAACACAAAGCGAATTTTGATCGAGCTTAACTCGGTCATTCCTGTTAGTAATCAATTGTTTCACGTGCTGTGTGGGAGCTCTCGTTGTCGTGATGGAGAATGATGCGGCGTTTTTTGTTGTTCTTATATTTTTGTTGGATAATATATCGAGATAAACACAAAGCGAATTTTGATCGAGCTTAACTCGGTCATTCCTGCTAGTAATCAATTGTTTCACGTGCTGTGTGGGAGCTCTCGTTGTCGTGATGGAGAATGATGCGGCGTTTTTTGTTGTTTTTCCTGATTTCGTTGATGACTTTTGGCAAACAAATTTCTGTATACCCTTTAGTGTTAACAGTTTTTCGGTCCTCTAAAGGAATGGTTGCGATATGTTCTGTAAGGCCGAAGAAACAAGCAATCATTTTCTTGGAAGTGCTTCGTGAACGAACAACTTTCGTAGGATTCGGTTCTTCTGGAAACACCCAAACTGTGGATTGTTGTTTAATTTCCGGCTCATACGAATATACCCAAGTTTCATCACCTGTAACGATTATGTATACGGATTTTGCATTTCCAAATGTGAATTTTTTAGCATTTCCTTACACCAATTCGCACGAGCTTCTTTTTGAGCTTCTGTCAAATTGTGCAGAATCCATCTGGAACAAATCTTTTTAACAGCTAAATGTTCTGCAAAATCGAATATATTGCAGTTTGTGATATGCCAAGGGATACTTCTATCTCACGATACGTGACATGCCGACCTTTTTCAATCATCATGCGCACAGCATCGACGTTGTTTGGAATCCCTACTGGTTTTAGTAGTCATTCACGAGATTCATCACTGACGGACGCACGACCACGACGAAATTCTCAAACCAATTGTAAATAGTCTTTTGTGATGGTGTTTCATTACCAAAAGTTTCACGAAGCGATACTAAGCATTCTTGTCGAGTGAGGCTTTTCTTAAAATCATAAAAATTCATCCAACGGAAACCTTCACGAGTTATTTTCATTTTTTTTCACTCACTTGTTTCTTTAGAACAATCACTGTAAACAAAATACGCAGACGATTTCTAAGATGCCACTGATTCCAAGATTTAATATATATATATATATATATATGAATTTTACGAATATCCTGAAGACAAATTTCAGTAGCGCCTTCTATTGGTCGTTTGTAAAAATATAAAAGGCAACCCTCGTATTTTTTCGTACGTGGTTACATTATATTTTTTTGTATAACGAGAAACATTTGTTTTATATTTATAATGACAACATAAGTCACAGAAATTTTCTTTCTAAAATGGATATTTTAGGGTCTAACAATTTTAGGTTCACATCGGTGAATTATAAAATACTAGCAAACCCCGCGGCTTTGCTCGCGTGATATTTGAAATATGCCAAGTGATATTTATATGTCTAATTTTTATTAAAAAGTACTAACTAATTTTTTTATTTTATTAAAAGTTAATATTTTATTTTATTAAAAGGTACTTATTACTTTTAGGAATAATTCAAAAAATTACTATTTAAAACACAGTTTGACTAAACATCATTATTACACTGCATTAGGCAGAAATGAGACTTAAATTAATAAAATGAAATAAAACTAAAAAAATGATAATTTAGAAAATAATTTGAAACTTTTATGCTCAATTAATACGCTCATTTCAGTATTCATTTGAAGTTTTGAATTTTTTAGAAACTATCTTCTTACATCTTAAAATTAACTATCATGTCAAATTCCAAGTCCTACCACCTGTCTCAACATAAAGGGCTATGTTGAAATAGGAACTGTCACCATTAATTTTGAAATCGGTTTGTTATTTCCTAATATTCCACAGAAACGTAATTTAGAAAGCTTTTAGAGGCCTTTTTCAGAACGTTTGTTGTTCCTGTGAACCCCAAGTGGTAGAATCATCGGCATAAAATACAGCCTGTGTAGGTTCAGCGACTGTTACCATTGATTCGAAACTATTACTTTTATAATCGGTTTATATTCTCTGAAATTGCATAGAAATGCCTTCAGAAATAAAAACAGGGCCGACTGAATCATCTGTATCCAGATCAAGAATATTGACAATTGAATTGGGAGTCTCATCTGCATTTGATAGATTGCGTGCGCTTTCACTGTCCTCTTCGTCAGATTTTTCAATTTATGTATCAGAAAGATCATCATTCCTTAGTAAATAAATGACTCTTTCTCATGATAAAAACTCCTTTTTTTCGCTTTGGCATGATAAATAGTAATGGAATTTTTTTCCTTTAAAAAAACTACCAAATTAGATACGACATCAAAACAGAGAGCTAAGTTGTAAATATCTATCTAGTCCGAGTGATGCCATTTGGAATCATGTATATTTACTATGCATTGTAACTGAAATAAAAATACAACTGTTGAATTATAAATACATAAATATGTACTTCATACATATTACAACTTATATTTAAAAAATTGTAATAACAAAAAAAAAAAAAAAAAAAAAAGGAAAAGTGGGAATAATATTCTTTTTTTCACAGTCATGTTTTCACTTCACGTTTTAAAAGGAAATCAAGCAATACTTTTCAGTTTCTAGCACCTCTGCTACCATCTATTGGGGAAATAAAAAAAATACTACTGAAAAGACAGAAAAAATGTCTTTTAAATGACACCAAACAGAATCTTCGAGATTCAGTTTTTAAATATAAAAAAAATTATATAAAAAAATATATAAAGTCATCATGGCATCACTGGTCCCGAAAGGATTAAATGCGCCAGTCCCCCCCCCCCCCCCCCAACTCGCTACTTCTTGGTGCCTTTAACCTTTAACTGATGTTACCGGTCTCTCAGACAGCGACTTTTTTCAATTTTTATAATTTAACTTGCAATTTTCAGCTTAACTACAAATACTACCGAAATTTTGTCCCGTTTGGAACTTTAGTACTATCATCAGAGACTTTTGAATAGGTGAATTTTAATTGTAACAGTCCTGTACAAAAAGTTTAGTACAAAAACACCATCCTATGAGTTAATCGCACCTTTTATTCATCTTTCGATGTAGCGATCTCACAGACCACTTCACACTAGTTATGTGACAATTTCTGTGTCATCAGTTAAAGGTTAATTTATTGAATTTTGATTAAAAATTTTTCCGGTAAGATCTTCTGTAATCGTACTACTACTTCCTCCCCAAAAGTCTTGTCTTGTCCGCGGTACCGTATGTTCTGAGAATAGTGGTAGTCGTTGATCGCCGCTATAGTCGAAGAGGCGGAATCACGGCCCCTTTCCAACAGACTGTTGAGAATGAGGTAACCCGATCACGTAAGATCTCACCGGAAAAAAATTAGAGCAAAATTCATTAAATTAAAGTCATCGACCAGTATGCATTTACATGCATGGTGCACAGATTACATAAGTGTAAATATAATGTACGTTTCTTAGAAATGATTGAACATTTATTATGTAACGGTGATACATATATGCGATGTTATACGGCGTAGTATCGTAAATTTTCAATTATAGGTGAATAATTTTTAATACTACCTCGTACATTAGCTTTTTCGAAACAAAAATCTTTTATATACGCTTAGAGAACATTTGCAAGAGAAATATATTACGAAATGTATTTTCTAAAAAAAGCGGTGCGAATAGAATATAAAAATAGTCGTCTGTTATTGAAACTTTACGATACCCCCTCGTAGTTATCCGAAATATGTACTTTTATGTGTATGGTTCAAAATATATTAAGCTAATTTTTTTACCGGCTGTACAAAATCTTAGAAATTATCGCTATTACTCGAAACAGTCTTGTTTTACAGAGGGGGTGGCAGTTCTGACTGTTCCGAGAGTAGCTGTGGCCACTGATCGCCACCACTCGCGAAACAGACAAAATAGTGCCCCCTCCCACATAAAGAATGTCAGGAAGATGTAGCTTCGATCACGGAAAATTTCACCGGAAAAAATTAAAAGCAAATTTCTATAAATCCAGTGGGTTCGAGAGTTCGTGAGAACTGGGCTGTTTAACCCTTTATCTACTGACGGTACTTATAAGTATCACTCATTTGCATCCCATAGTGAATATTACTAATATTCTAATGGTACTTTGCAAAACTCTTTTAACTCCACTTTATCCGGATACAGGGCAGCAGTAGTTCTAGGTTTGTTATTTTAGCGAGGAAGGAGGCTATTTTTGACACAGACGATGTGTTTTGTGCGACATTTTGTACAGATTGTCAAGCTCGTCTTTTTATTGCTGCAAACACAGTAAAGGATATAATATAAGTGTTGGATTTTTTTAATGTGTTCATTATGATTTTAGAATACAGTATGACTTGCTTTTAGGTGAAAGGTGTATGTATTTGATTTAACAGTTGAATAACTGGGTGGTATTTATAAGTACCGTCAGTACACTGGGGGTTGGAGAAAAACTTCTTGTTTAATTTTCGTCTGTGTAGTTACCCATCGTTTTCATCTGTTTTAAAATGTAATTACTAAAATGTAGTGTAGTAATGATTTCCCTGGTATTTCTTTTCTGTTTCATTGTTATTTTTTATAGGAAATCGAAAAAGATGTGGCACCGGTTCGTTTTTGCTATGCTAGAAATGGCATATGTAAATTCGTATATTGCATATGTGGAGATGCGAGAGAACATGTTGTCCCTGAAATATAGACGTCGCATAACTAAAGGACTACTAACAAGATCAAAACCTAAAAATATGTAGTTTTTCTTAACCCTTTCAGGGGCAAAGCATTTTCAATGCTAAAATGTTGAAATAAATGATTTGCACGAGAATTTGCCAAACGATTTATTTGTCAATACGAAAAAGCCTATATTTCACATACTTATTGAATCGAAAATATTTTCTGGTGCCATTTGAAATACCTTGTGGTTTTTCTGCTACGATATATTAGTCATAGAGTACTGACGGTACTTTAAAGTACCACTTTAATTAATTACCTCTAAATAATTAAATTTCCCACGGGTGAGTATTTTTTTATGTTTATCCTTTAATTTTCATTGTAGTAAATGAAAAAAAAATATAACAAAAAATAATTGCAGCAGATCATAATGCAGTAGAAAAAGGGTTAATACGTCTGCCTTCGGTGAGGCAGCTACAAGTTTATTCATTGGAATTCATTTGGAATTCCTTAAATGAGTCTCTCTTTCTTTCGGAAATCTCTGTAAGGACTTCACATTTTGATTTCCAGTTTCAAAATTCGTCATTGTTCTTTCGCAGTTTTGCCTTCAAATGAAGAGATAACAGTAAGTCTGAAAGAAATGTGTAAAAAGTATGGTCTGGAAGAGCTAAGTCCGTTTATTGATGATGAACCTCTGATGTCAGTTGCCGAAACTTTCCGGTGCGTTCCAGGCATGTGCGCACCCTTCATTGACCAAGTAAGAGTTAAAGTATGTTTTTAAAACACTGCTATCTAAAGAAAGTATGTACACGAGGGAAAAAAAAACACTTTTATAAGCATATTCATGTTTGCTTCAAAATGACGCCGGATTTCCTGACTGTAATACAATTTGTTGTAAGAAATGTACGTTACATACGTTAGTTTGGCGTGGGCCCTGATTATGTAAAATTCACCGCTCAATTTTACACTTGGTAGAAAGTTCGGACTAGTGAATTTATTTAAAAAATATGTATAATTTTGCTCTGTTTCTCTTTTGAGACATGGAAAGTAATAATAATAAAAAAAAAGCATTATTTAAAGTATCTATTTAGGATTTCTAAATTGTTTTCTTAACGTTTTCTCATAATTTAATTAATATTAAACTATCTATTTATATAAAATCCAAGTCTCTGTGTGACCGTCACAATTCCGGTTAGACCACCTCATTAATCCGGCCATGTTAGCGGCTTCCTATGGAGAAATTGTTATTAGCTTCAACAATGAGTAATTGTTCAAAAGTACTAATACATGGTTACTACAATAGCACCAAATTTTAGCCAAGTTGGCAAAATATCGCCAAATTTGGCGATAAAAATAAGTTGCCATATATGAAGCCAACTTGGCGATAGCTGGCTAATTTAGCGAAATTCCCATTGAAATCCATTAATCTTTATAATCGAGCTCACCAAAATTTAATTTAAAGTCAGCGCATTTATGGTTTTTTTCAAAATCTATGGGTCAGAATATGAATAGTAATATACGAAAAATACTACTACTGTTCAAGATTTAGTACATTATTCCTTCTTAGCATATAACTTTAAGAGATTTTTGTCTCATTAGCAAAGCAATATCCTTTTGGATAATAATAATTCGTATACAGTTTTTTGTTTTTATTTTAGGAATTTCGAGCCCAAAATTTTGGAGTTCAACAAAATGCTGATCCCGAATCTGAAAGAAATCTAAGTACTGGTACATTGCCGATAGATGGTAAGTGTGAAATATTTTGACGTATTATCCAAAAATCTATCAAAATAATCCAACTGTCTTATGCCATTACTCGAAAGGTCTTTAGAACATTGAATATGTTTTGCTTGTATGAGACTGCTACTACTGTTTCTCATAAAACTCGTAATTAAGATATAGATCACATTAATGGTAGAACTTTTACGTTATTAATGTATTTTGTTACTATGCATTTTTAATTATCAAAGTCGTAGCAATAAAATGTTTGATTGCAGATCTGCTCTATATATGATCAACAACAATATTTAGGTCCGACTCTGAGCCAGAACCAGTATGGTACAGTCATGGAAAAAAAAGTACCCCCCCCCCCCTTACTAACTCATAAACTAATTATAATAAAAAAGAATTATAGGTACCAAACGATCGGAAATAAAGTCTACTTTTAATTGATGTATATAAAGTTTGCTTAGGGGGCCATCTACAAATCAAAACCAGATCAAACTTTGTTTTTTGCAATGGTAACACTCAATTTTGACAATATATTTTAAATCTTCGGTTCAGACTATGCCTAGAAATGAAATTTCAAGTCATGATAATATTTTGAATTATAAACATTCAAAATTGAGAGCTTTTAATGTTAAATTACATTTTCATATTTTTTATTAATATCCCCTGAAATTATAATCCTAATGTCATAATTTTTTTAATTATAATACTGAAAAACCCAAACATAAATACATTGATTTTGTAATTAAAAAAATTTTACAATATGAATTGCGAATAATGAAATTAATATTCGAAAAGAAAATATGAATTGCAACTTACATTTTTTTGATAGATTTATATTTATTATGTCCTGCTTTATCCAAATTCTTAATTTTAAATGTTTCTTTAAAGTAGTTTTCGAATTATGAGCAAAAACGTCAAAATGACGCTTTAGGGAGCCGTCTAGGATGTCCAGAAAAGCATAATTTGAAAAAAAAATATATATTTTATACATTTTAATGAAACTTTTGGGCTTGTAATAGTCGAGAGATATTAAACGAGTGAAATGGTCATATTGGCAAGAAATAATACATTAATAGAAGTGACATAGTCATTCTGCAGGATTTCAACAATCGAGTAACGAAAAAATAGGCTCATTTTAAAATAATTAATTTCTCGGAAATTAATCATACGAATTTCATGAAAATTTGTATTTAGGCTAATTGTAGGGTAGAATCTATGTATGGTGTCAAACTTTGGTGTTGCTATTGAAAAAAAAAACAAAGTTTAGGTTCGTTTTGATATGTAGATGCTTCCCTAAGAAAATTTTATATATACCATTTAAAAGTAGACTTTATTTCCAATCGTTTGGTACAAGTAACTTTTTTCTACACTAATTTTTTCCAGAGTTAGTAGGGGGTGTTTACTTTTTTTTCCCATGACTTTACATGCTTAAGGTATTTAGCCAAAGATATGATTTTCAGAATAGGAAAACTATCGATAAAGGTAACTTTGAAACTAGAGGAATTATGTGAAAAATGTCAAAATAATGTCTAGTTAAAGAGCTAGATCAAAATTTCTAATCAGATTATTTAAATAAGATTCTTTACAGTACTGCAACTCAAAAGTCTAACATCGCAGAAAATATGATTAATAATTCATTTCAACATGTAGCCTGAAAAACGAAGTCTACTGACGGAAAAGCCAACCTATCATGTTTAGATTTAAATTGCTCCACCAAGAGGTTCCTACAATTTTTATGGTTAGCGAAAGACTGAAATCTCGTGGTACTGAATTCCTGTTCCAAATAGTAACCAGAGACTTTCCACACCCCGAATTTTACGTGCATGGATAATTGAGTTGGCCTTATCTTGAAGTAGTATTTTGTAGAATTAAAATACCATAATTAACAATAAAAGGTATTAAAGAAAGACACACACACATAAAATCAGAATCCCTTTATCACCTTACTTACCACTACTCAAACCCGATTGTCTATTCTCAAAACATCTCACTTCGGTATCGTTGCCAATAGCAAAACAGAAATAGTAATCCGAGTGCTGTTAAAGATATAGAATAATATAATACAATAAATAAAAAAAATATTACGCTTTTATGGTATTATTCCTACAGATATGTACATGTGGCCACAAAAACTGTGTACAGCTAACAGTCAGAGTTAATAAAGGGTGTCCACTCTCAACGGTGTCCATTGGCTATTTTCTAAACTGTTAGTCATATACTTCAAGTTACAGAAATGTTTTAAATGAGGTAAAAAATTATTTTATAAATCGTTTGGATAAATAAAGACATTTCTTAAAAAGTTACGAAATTAAAATTTTTATAGGGTCTCTCGTTCTGTAAGAGACATTTAATAAAAATTTCCTATTACACTGTTAAGTAAAATAGAACTAGTTGGATGTGCCAGTCCCAAAACTTTCTTCTATCTCATATATTTTAATATTTCAAAATGTTGTTACAGATGTCAATATTTCATTTTTATTAGTTCAATACTATATCAATTTTGACTTTCACATTAAATTTCTGCTTCAGTCAATTAATCGAAGTAAAAACGAGTTAATCTCGATCATGATATTTATTAAAATCATGAATAGTCGCGAATAGTCGGTTTATCAGGATGGGAAGTTATTCACGAGCCACTGGTGTACAATAGAACTACGAAAAATTAAGAACATTACACAAAAATCGCTATTACAGCGCCCCCTTCCGGCGAAATTTTTCCACATTCAGGGAGGATCTTCTTGTCATGGCCAAAAACACACACAAAAAGTTTAGTTCAATTCTATGCAAAATTTCATACACTTTTCGATGGTACAATATTCAAAATGCACAAAAATCGCTATTACAGCGCCTCCTACAGGCGTATTTTTTCCATATTAACCCTCCGTCTACCAGACGGGTCCATTGGACCCGACAGGTACATACAAAATATTCATTCAAACCAGAAATTTCTTTAAAATAAACTAAGTATATAAACCAGACAAAAATAAGGTAAATAAATAAGTTAAATAGTTTTAAATAAAAATTCTGGTGTAGAACGTTTTATTAAAACTTGAATAAAATTCCCGGTAGATCTAGGGTTAAGGAAGGACCTGCTTGCCATAGCCAAGAACTTAAAAAAAAATTGGTTCAATTCTATGCATAACTTCATACACTTTTCGATGGTACAGTATTCAAAATCGCACTAAAATTGCTATTACGGCGCCCCCTTCTGTCGGATGTTTTCCAAATGAAGGAAGGACTTGCTTGCCATAGCCAAAAATTAAAAAAAAAAATTGGTCCAATTCTATGCGTAACTTCATACACGTTTTGATGGTACAATGGCGACAGACACACGGACAGACAGACATTTTCTATAAACATGTTTTTTGGGATCTCTGACCGCTAAAACGTGTAAATCCGTCGAAAAAATTTCGATTACAATGCTTCTATTGAAGATGGAAGAAAGTAAAAAGTCTCATTCATCTAACTCTAAATTTGACCGAGTTATGACTTATGCCAGTTTTCTGTGTCTGAACGCATATGACTTATGCCAGTTTCCTGTGTCTGAACGCATATGACTTATGCCAATTTTCTGTGTCTGAACGCATATAACTTTCTCCATGCTCCAAAGGATCATACACAAAGTGTTTAAAGTATTAAAAGGGTTTATTTCACGTGCACATTTTTGCATCGCAGTCGAAGGGAATCACTTCGAGCAAGTTTGAAAATAACTTTAATTTTTATTACTTAAGTTTTAGATTAGATAATCTAATAGCATTTTAAAATATGCATCATTTTGTAAAGAATTGAGACTGTTGATTTTCATCATTTCATTTAACAAAAATTCTGTTATTTTTTCACTTACATTTTTAGTACAAGTTGTACATTTTTCTTGAATATGCCAGAGTGAAAACAGATTTCAAATTTATACTGTAATGTTAATTTTACCCTCAACTATTTTTTTTATACATCTGACGATTATTTATATTGCTAGTAAATTTGAAAATGACCTCTATTGAGCAAAAAAAAAGATTATTCAACTTTAAACAGCTATGACTCGGCTAGATTTAATCGTAGAAGAATATGACTTTCTTTTGTCCTACTTCTTAATGTAATAGGATATTTTTACTAAATATAACTTATAGAACCGAGGGACGGTATAAAAATTTAAATTTCGAACTTTTTAAGGAATGTTGTTTTTGACCCAAATCGCTTTTAAAAAATAATCTTTACTTCATATAAAGGCTTTTTTGTAATTGGAACTATATGTATATGCCTAACGGTTTAAGAATTAGCCATTGGACACCGTAGAGAGTGGACACTCTGTATAATTTATGATTTAGATAGGAAATCAGTGTTCAGTTCCTCCTATCATCAGCTTCTTAGCCAAATGCTTAGATAGCAAAACACAATGTCAAGAACGACGATTGGGTTTCAATGGTAATGCCTTCGCCCTCCCCTAAATACAAAAATGCTAAATGTAATATTTATTGTTAAACAGGAACGTTTTCTTTATTTCTTATACGTGTTGATAAAGTATTTGATACTATCCCCCCCCCCCCCCTCAAAGCAAAAGAAGTGCAATTGAATCAAACATAACTGTTGCCACATATTGCTTTACTACAATCCTTCCAACTTATTATTTGCTATCATCTCCCAGAGTAATTTTAGTGCCGGCCTATTTCAGTATGATGCTTATTTTTCACATCACTGCGATGTTGGCAATATTTTGTACTGAAAATTTAGTTTTTTGAAGTTTTCGGTAGGTAGTATTGTTTTATTTCTAAACTAGTTGGATATGTCAATCCCAAAACTTTCTTCTATCTCATACATCTTAATATCAAAAAGTACTTACAAATGTTAATACTTCAATATTATTAGTTCAATACTATACTAACCGTGACTTTCATCATAAATTTCTGATTCAGTCAATTAACAGGAATAAAAACGAGTTACCCTCGATCATGATATTTATTAAAATCAGTAGCTTTTCATTAGTCTGGTGTACATCAGCTGTTTGAGAATAGCTGGCTTAGCAAGATGCGAAGTTCCCGTCGCTGCACTAGCCGCCAAAGGACAATAGAACTACGAAAAATCGAGAAAATTATACAAAAATCGATATTGCAGAACCCCCTTCCGGCGCAATATTTTGAAATTCAAGGAGGACCTGCTTGCCATAGCCAGAAACATTCACAAAAAATTAGGTTAAATTCTATGCATACCTCATACATTTTTCGATGGTGCAATAATGAAAATGCACAGACATTGCTATGACAACGCCCCCTTCCGACAGAAAATTTCCATATTGAAGGAGGACCTGCTGGCCATATCCAAAAACATACACAAAAAATTTAGTTCAATTTTATGCATAACTTCATACACCTTTCGATGTTACAATAATGAAAATGGCACGGACATTGCTATGGCAGCGCCCCTTCCGGCAGAATATTGTCGTATTGAAGGAAGACCTGCTGGCCATATCCAAAAAACATACACAAAAAATTTGGTTCAATTTTATGCATAACTTCATACACTTTTCGATGGTACAATAATGAAAATGACACAGACATCGCTATGATAGCTCTCCCTTCCGGCAGGATATTGCCGTATTGAAGAAGGACCTGCTTGCTATACCCCAAAACATACGCAATCAATTTGGTTCAATTCCATGCATAACTTTATACACTTTTCGGAAGTACAATAATGAAAATGCCACAAAAATAGCTATTACAGCGCCCCTTGAGGCGGAATTTTCCCAAATTCAGGGAGGACCTGCTTTCTATATCCAAAAATACCCACAAAAAATTCGATTCATTTCTATGCATAACTTCATACACTTTTCAATGGCGACATACGGACACACAGACTGACAGACAGATATTTTGTATAAACATGTTTAGGGGGAACTCTGACCCCTAAAACGTGTATATTCGATGAAGTCCGGAAGTCGAAAAAAGTTTCGATTACAATACTTTCTTCTATTGAATATAGAAGAAAGGAAGAAAATAAAAACGTGAAATAAAAACGTGGTTCTGTGCACACTGTGAACATTTTCTAGCAGCGAAATTTACTAGGCATACACTGATGAGCCAAAGCATTACGGCCACCTACCTAATAACGCGTTGGTCCACATTTGGCACGCAAAACAGCTGCAACACCCACCTTGATATGAATACCACAAGTCTTTGGTAGATAGCCGAAGACAGATTGTACCAGAAGTTCAAACAGCAGTCACGCAAATTCAAGATATTCCAACATAATTGTTTTTCAGCTCTGAGCTACCCTTCGATGACACCCCAAATTTGTTCTATCAGATTGAGATCCGCTGAGTTAGGTGGCCAGGACCTTAACTGGAATTCAGTATTATGTTCCTGAAACCACTCCAGCACAATTCGAACCCTGTGACATGGAGCGTTGCCTTGATCGAAGACTTCATCTCCATTTGAGAAGACAGATAAAATATAAGGGTGCAACTTGATCGCAGTGATGTTCAGACAGCCCGCGGCCTTCATGGTCAGTCTACCACAACCACGGGTCCCAGAGACGCTCATGAGATTGTTCCCCAAAGCATAATATCGCCACAACAGGCCTGTGTATGACCCGCTGTATAAAAGGGAGCGACAGCTCGCCTGAAAGAGGGCGTACACCTGTCACGTCCCTCGACGTTTTGAAGGATGAATGGAGATTTTTCCGATCGGGCACTCTTTGCCAATGATCCATGTCCCAGTCATGATGTTCCTGGGCGTAGTGTAGGAGTAGTTGGCGATTATGCTTGGCCAACAAAGGCACATGAGTGGGACGTTTGCTGCGTGGTGTCATATTCAACAGTGTCATCTAAACTGTGTGCTCCGAACCAATTCTATTATGACCCGTATTGTATTGGGATGTCAGTTGCTCAAGTAATTGGCTTCGACTTTGGTTTATCAAGCGGGAGAGTCTCCGACGTCCTTTTTCTTTGATAACCCGTAGACGTCCAACGCCATGGCGTCTACTGATAGTTTCACCGTCATTCATCCATTTTGCATAACTACTAACAACGCTATGTCACGAACAACACACGGATCGTACAGTTTTGGAGGTACTCGTTCTGAGCCATTGAATTCTTCTCTCTATCAAAGTCGCTTCGATCAACTGCCTTTCCCATCACAGCCAATAGTAAACGCAAAAATAATTCTTCAGACTCCCTAGCAGCAGTTAAATACCATTCCCACCTGATTACTTGCCCTCCTCGTCATCCAGGCGAGTTCATGGCAAAATGTGAGGATGGTCATAATGTTTTGGCTCTTCAGTGTATAGTGTAAATATTTTTGTAACAAACTGTCCCGTCATCCAACCATTTTTATAGGTAACGGTTACTTAATCGTAATTTATCGCTATTTTGGCCATTGAGAATGCTTCATAATACAGGGTGAGTACAAATGATGGACCTGATTTTTAAAAATCATATTATCGAAACTACTGCACAGATTACAATAAGTGATACATGAATTTAAAGAGAAATACACCAAGATTTTTCGGTTACAAATGTTCGATGTGTGACGCTCTTGTTACACGGCTTATGTCCAATCTGTAATGCAGTTCGTTCCAAACATTTTGTAGCATCACTCTGTCAATGGTTCTGAATGCTACACAAATACATTCTTTAAGTTCTGGCAGTGTATTCGTCATTGGAGGTACATAAACAATGCCTTTGATGCAACCCCACAAAAAAAATGACATGGTTAAGTTAAGCTATAAAAAGTGATAAAATATCTTTATTAAGATTGACTAACGTTTCATCGCACAAACGGCGACATTTTCAAAATCATTCATGATAGAAAATATTTTCACATAATTTAAAAACAATAATATAGTAAATAAAATCACGAGGCATGATGCATAATGATGTTCATTATGCATCATGTTTCGTGACAATATTTACTATATTATTGTTTTTAAATTATGTGAAAATATTTTCTATCATGAATGATTTTGAAAATGCCGCCGTTTGTCCGATGAAACATTCGTCAATCTTAATAAAGATATTTTATCACTTTTTATAGCATTATTTAACTTAATCTGTTTATGATTATTATACATGTTGTTATAAATGACATGGTGTTAGGTCAGGGGATCTTGGTGGTCATGTGATTAAGTGAAAATCACCATCACCCACTTCAGGACAGCGCAGATTTTGTGTTTCAGCCGGATGGAGTCCCATCTCGTTGGTCTTTGCAGGTACGTAGTTACTTGAATGAGGAACTTCCATACCGGTGGATGGGGCGTGGGTGTTTGAAACGAACTGGATTACAGATTGGACGTACCGTTATCTATAAAAACAATTGAATGACTGAATTATTTTGCAGAAATTTTTTTAATTACAGATTGAAATGAAAATTTAATAGGTAAACATAAGACAGCGAGCATGGTCTAAAATAATTCGAGTATATTCCGCGAAATAAGAAATGAAAATAAAAAATCTGTGATAGTTTTAGTGAATACCATAGAAATATATGATTTTTTTAATTACAGAAATCGACGGCTTCTCTGGAATTATTCGATCACTATCTCTTCCAACTGTTTTAGGACCCCAAGATGAAAATCACAATGCATCTGGAGATTATTTGCCTATGGGATTTCCATGTATCCGTAAGAATGTTTACTATAAAATTTCAATATACTAAAAAATATTCGAGTAATAGCGATAATTTATAAGATCTTGTAAAAACTCTTAAAATAATTAGCTTAATGTGTTTTGAACCAGACACATAGCTGCCAACTTTTACACTTTTTTGTACCACAAAAATTTAATAGTAAATTTTGCCTTTTCAAATTGCCGTAATCAGCCGATTAAACAAGGCAAAAATGTCTATTAAATTTTTATGGTACAAAAAAGCATAAGAGATGGCAGCTATGCAGACATGTAAAAGTACTTCTTTTAGATAACTATAGCACCGCTTATGGGTATATTAGCGTTACGTAATAAATGAAGAGCTCAGATGATAAAGATGGTAAGTGACACAATCATTATAATTAAAAAACAACGTTTAAAGCACCAAAACACTTTACTTCTTGTTGCAAACCAGTTTCAGTAGCCGTAACGCACAGTCATCAGTACAAAATATGATTGCTCAGAAAAGAAAATTGCTGAAATGTATGTAGATGAAGCGGATTCAATGATAAAGTTTATTAGCCTATAAAAATTACAGGACATTTTAGGAAACAGCTAATGAAAGTGAAGTGGATTCAAAAATAAAGTTTATTAGCTAATAGAATTTCAGGAAAGTTTAGAAAACAGCCAATAAGATATAATACATGTAATATGAAAACATGCAAGTGGAATTTAAGAACCAGAGGTTTTTATATAATTTTCCAGCAATCTGACAACAGAGGAATAGCAAAATCACAATTAACAACGGCACTAAAGTAAAAAAATGTGATTCATTTTCCAGCAATGTTTAGCAATGGCAGATTTGTTGATTTCTTCTTTAATTTTTTAATTTTTCTGAAATTCTATTGGCCATTAAACTTGATCTTTGAATCCTCTCACATGGCCCGTTTCCTAAAATTTCCTATCGTAATTCTATTGGCTAATAAACTTTATCTTTGAATCCACTTCTTTTATCCCCAGCCCCCAACTCTTATACCAAATAAGTTCACAATGATATAATGTACATTTATTTTTTTTTGAGATATTCTCAAAAATTTAATATAACTTAAATAATAATATATATATGTTTTTTCAATATACGTCAAAATTTATTTTTTTAATTCGGCATTTTGGAATTTCCCATTTACGAATTTTTTAGAATAACGAATATAATTGGGCAGACTCTAGAAATGCGTTGTAACGAGATTTTACTATACTGTACTGTACATATAAATATATTGATGAGAAACATTTCTTTATTTAAATGGAATCGTTTTAATATAATATTCAAATAGGAATTTCGGGCTGCTTATAATTAAGTTCTGCTGAATAAATTTTGATGGGACTTGCATCGTTAGGTAGATAATTTATCAGAGAAGGTTTTAGCATGTAACATATCGTTCTACGTTGCTTGGTTATAGAGCTATGGAGAAAGGTTCTATAATCAGGTGAACCAGATTATGAAACATTAACCTTTTAAAAATGTTCTACTGGATGGATTTTGTTAGTTACGTTGTTTTCATTTCTAGTTAGATAACGTTTTATGGACGGTTTCAGCATATTGCCTATCGCTCTATCTTTGTTTATCCAATCCTATTTTAAATAATGAACTAAAAGAGTTGGTACTTAACAGCTCAAATTTTATCTGCACTTTAGAAAATATAATAGCACAATGGCATTCGTATTACTTCCAGCAATGCAGAAGCATATTCCAAGTAAATGTCCAGATTGCTTTTAAATAGAAGGTAACATTCACTGATATATTTCGTTTGATTCAAGGTTCGTTTGGAGAAACCTATCAGCGTAGCGGGCGAATCCTGCTACTAATAAGCATAAATTAAAAAAAAATCATCTTGTTCATTAATGAAGCATGCAAGTATAACATCATGGGCGGGACTTATTTATAATAAATTGAAAAACAGAGAACAAAATGGATTAATATCATATCGGTCAATTTGCCCGTTGGCCAAATAAATATATCTCGAACCAAAAATTTATTAATAAAAAAAATCCAATATATACCACTCAGAAATATGCTAAATAATTAAGTTAGATAATATTGTACGAGGATTCTGGTTCAAAATAGTATGTTTATATGATTTAAGTTAAATTTGCTCGTACTGTTCTACTGTTAAAATATCTCCTATATTGTATAACTAGATTAACCGTAGCGCGTACTGGAGCGTTATTTATATATATTACGCATATTATATTTCATATCTATTATTAGATGCATCACTGTTACTCGAATAGCTTTTGATAAAATATATTTAATTTACTTTATATTTTAATGTAATTAAACAATTCTTATATTAATCATATATTCTTATATTATTCATATTATTTAAAAAAAATTTTAAGTTTGAGTGTATTTATACAATACAGTTTCATTTTTTCCATAATAAAGGTTACAGAGAGCTACGCGTTTCGAAGTTATGAATGCTTCTTATTCAAGTTAAACTATGGAATTTCCACAGAAGCCGAATCAAAATAATCTTTACTCTGATGTTTGCAACTTTTGGCTTTACTTTCGTCTAACGTAAAGAACAATTCACTTAAAAGGGGGAGGGTGGAGGATTGTACTTTGTACCAATATATTAAGAAAGAAAGACCAACGTTAAATAGCACAAATTAATGTATACATAAGGTGCATATAGCTGTTTCGGGGCTTCTAAAGTTCCATCATCAGTGAGAAACTAAAAGTTAAGGGCTAAAACCCAGAAAGTCAGAGAGCCGCACCTCACAGCTCAACGGCGAAATAGCGGTGAGCGTCGCACAACATTAGCGGAGTCAAAGTTTCACGCACATACGAGAAGACTATTTAGAAATGTTGAACCATTCTCGGTGAGCTTAAGTAAAAAGGAGAAAAGGGGGAAGGGAGGGAAAGAGAGCTAGTTAAAGGAATGGGAGCCACACTTTTGAAAAATTGGGCATAATGTTAGTGTTTTGTCCAGTATGCCCAATTTTGCAAATGTGTAACTCCCATTTCTTTAACCCGCTCTCTTTCCTTCCACCCTTTTTCTCCTTTCTGTTTAAGCTCATCCAAAATAACTTATATATTTTGCATTTTTAAGTACAATTACCTTTAGAAATTAAAATCAATATTTAAAAATATGCCTTAATTAATATACCTGGAACTATGGCCGGCGCAACCATCCGGCAAATGGGGCGACTGCCCAGGGCACCGCGCCTACTATGGTCCTCTGGAACCTCGAGTCTTTCCGAATAATTCGACACCATTTGCCTCTTCGCATAATAATAATAATTTTGTTCTCATCGTTATCATTTAAATTTTCATTTAAAAATTTTTCTTTTTCTTAGGAAAAAGCCAGTATAAACTAGAGTTTATAGTTTTCGGGAACATACAGATACTAGTATTTCATATTTTAAACGAAACAAAGTGTATACAGGGTGTTACCAGATTTAACCGACAAATTCAGAGTGGTGATAGCTGGCATCAAGGGGATGAAAAATTGCCATTGAACATGGGATCACAAACCATTTATTTAGTCACAAATACAGTGTTTCACGCTAACTGAACTCGGGTTGACGGTAATAATTTTGAGAAAAATTAAAATATTGCAGTGAAATGGGAGCAAATATGCCTTGTTTTGTATGACATGTGATAACATCATGAAAAGTTCTGGAAAAACAGGGTGCTCTCACGATCGATGATATCGTATGAATTGGTAATCGAAGTGCAAAATGAGTAGTATCAAGTGCCTACTGCTAGCGTGTAGAATGAAACTACTACCACTTTTTTTTTTTAGATTTGTAACAAAGGTGAGCATGTTTATTAAAAGTTTCATTATAACACACTTACAGTGTTGAATTTTCTCTGGGAGGGATTTCTGTGACCCCGGGATGGGGGACATTATAAAGTTCCGGGGGGTAAATTGCATTTTTTGACCATTGAAAACACAAAATCTCAAATCTTCCGGGGGTGACATCTCATTTCTCCGGGGGAAATATCCCCCCAGGCCACGTCCCGGATGTTGAATTCAGACACTTTTCTTCGGGAGGGATTTCTGTGATTCCGGGGGAACATTATAAAGTTCCGCGAGGTGATGCATTTTTGACCATAGAAAACACAAAATATCAAACCTTCCAGGGAGGAGGGACATTTCATTTCTCCGGGAGGGAGTGTCCCCCTTCGGGACGCACCTTGGATTCAACACTGCACACTTAAACTTTCTGAAAGTTATTACCGTCAACGGTAGAACACCCTGTATTTTTGATTAAATAGCTGGTTTGTGACCCCATGTCCTATGGTAATTTTTCATCCTCTGGATACCTACTATCATCCCTCTGAATTTATCGGTCGAATTCGAAAACACCCTGTATAATTTGTTAATTTTTCGATTTTTTAATATTTAAGAGAAATTTATAAAACTTTGATAAGTCAGTTTCCTAAATACCAACATAAGTTTTATTAGCTCTAAATTTAATTTGATCAATTTGTAATTAAAATATACAATATTAACTTTTTTATCGTTGCAACTTTTCTGTTTTTCTACATTAATTTGTTTTTTGATTTAAGATAAATGTTATAAATTCTTAAAATTGCAAGTTTAAATGTGCCGAAATAAGACAAAAGTGGATTATTGGTTATTCGATACTTGGAAGTGCAATGCGTTTGGTTAATCTATACTGTTAAAACCCTAAACTTAAAAAAATGATTGAAACTGGCTGCATCCTTATCGATTTTATTAAATAGGAACCACTAAGAGTAATAAGCAGAATTAAGCACATTAAATGCAAAATCAGTTAGTGATGTTTTTCATACATTTCAGTAGACAGAAAAGAAAGGGATATATAACAAGTCGGAAATTGTACGTCAAACGTGGCAAATGAGGTGCGTTCGTACTGTAACAAGTTTTATAAATATACAGATTTTGGTGCAACAGCTGTTGCACTCTTATACAAAAATGCATGAATACAACATTTATTAGGATTAAATACATTAAATACGGAAGTAATATGACTCCATCTTAAATAGGACTTTATCACCATGGCAACCTAGAATCATTACCTATCATGAGATATCATTGAATTAACTGCGTATGATACGATTTAATAGAATAATCACCATGACAACCTGGAATCATTAGCTATCATGGGATATCGTTGAATTAATTACGCATGATAGAATTTAATAGAATGAAGAAACATTTTATTAATATATTTTTAAGTTTTGATTCGATTTTCATAAAATTTGAAATGACTTGAAAAAATTCTGCATCGATAATATATATTAAATTTCAAACCAATCGGTTGGGTAGTTTTTGCGCTGTTATATGCGAACCGACAGACAGATGGACGGACCAAATGACGACTGTAGGTGCTACACATTTATATAATTACGAACACACTTAAAAACTCTGTTCTTTTGAAATATCACCACGAGTGATAATAAGAATTGTTTTAAATCAGTTTTGTATAAATAAACCTCTGTAGTCGAGATCCATAATATTGCAGTCATGGATCTAGGGCCCCGCTCTCTTTTGCGCCGGCCCTGCCTGGAACTTAATTTAATTCTTCATTTCTCCACAGGGCCAAGATTTCCTCATTTATCATCCTCAGATGGTCTCAGCCTAAGCGAAAGCAATGTATCGAGTAACACCTATGTTACCATGAGTATGTATTCTTTAAATCTTAATATCCAGTATAATATAATTTACAGAACAGTATTGCTTTTAATTTAGTATGTTTTAGATTTATCATGCAGTATTGTGTAAATGATGCCGCAGTATTGGTTTTATGTCCATAATGTTTTATTTTGTTACTAAGCAATGTGCATTTTACGATGCAAAATCTTCCTAATTTTTCAGATTTCTTCTTAATTAATTTAGACAAGTGTAATGTTAGATAAAAAATGAGACTTAACGTGTAATAATAATAATTACATTAAATCACAAAATAAAGATAAGGTAAATCTCCTTACCTTTTGGTTCATGATCGTCCACGAAGAAACCGGTACTTTCTTCATCTTATCCAATGATAAAGGTTGGTTAAATCCAAGATAAAACTGAAATATTCAGCGATGTTTATCCTGTAAAAAAACTTGGTTTTTCTTTTATTCTTATGTGTACTTTTTTATGCATAAAGTATCCCATGGATTTTCAGAATTTTAGTTTAATGTACTATATTTTATATATCTTTAAAATTACAAACTGGAGCATACATTTTTGCTCCTTTCTGATTACATATCTATATACACACTAAAAAAATTATGATATCCAAAAAACATTATTGATATTTGATTAAAAGACATAAATAGAAAAATTCTTGATTACTTATATTAACAAAACACTAAATAACATTTAAAGTCTTAAGGGGTCTCAGGAATCTTACTTTTTACCTGGCGGTGCAATTTAGAAACATGTCACGTTTAATTTATTTTCTTAGTCTCTGTAAAACATAAATGCATAAATTTTTTTATATAGACTACCTAATATCTCTTCAGTTTAAAATATATTTTTTAATATTCTATACTGAAATTTCATTTTATTTTTTTTATGTTTAATTTTGAAAAAAAAAAATTTAAATTGTTTTTTGACTTGAATGCACTGCGCGCAAGATTGAAGAAAAACTATTGGTTCAAGAGTGCCCTAAAATATTGATAATGATGTAAAACTAATGTATCTTGAACGTATACCTCATTTTTAATCAATTTATTTATTTATTCTACTTGAAATTTAAATTTAAATTATAAAATTTTGAGAAAAAACATTATTTTATTGAAATATATCCAATTTTAAATAATCAATGCAATTATAATATTAAATTTGAAGTATAAGTTATTCTTTACCTTAAAATGAAGATATTTACCAAGTTTCAAGCAAATTGCTTTCTTAGTTTGTGAAAAATGTTGCGCGCAGTACATGCAAGTCAAAAAACAATTTTAAATTTTTTATCAAAATTAAACATATAAAAAATAAAATAAAATTTCAATATAGAATATTAAAAAAATTATTTTAAATAGGAAATATATTTGGTTGTCTATATTAAAAATTTTATGCATTTATGTTTTATGGAGACTGAGAAAAAAAATTAAATGTGACATGTTGCTAAATTGCACCGCCAGATAAAAAGTAAGACTCCTGAGACCCCTTAAGTTATTAATATAGTTCTTTCTGCTGTCGAAAATTGCATTCTTTTAACCTAAATGTTTATCAGTTTTTGATTGACACATTACACAAACAAGAAGTAATTTTCTATTTTTCCTGACATGATCGTTGAAAGAGTAATCAAGTCTTGTTTATGACAGACATAAAGTGTTTTTGAAAAACAGTTTATCTTGATTAATAGTGAGTTTACCTAATTCTGAAAGAGATTAGTATTTCCAACATGTAATTCACGAAGCTGTATTGCTTATGTCTCAGTATTTTTACTTTCTTCTATAAATATATTGCGAAATCGTGAAGAAAATTTTACACTTTCGTTTTCGGATGGATTTATATGTTTTTGAATGTTCCCAAGACGATTTGAAAATTTTGTAAAATGTCTCTCTGTATTATGTAGCACAAATTTTCCGAGCGCGCTATCTCAAGTAATAATGCACGAAATTTCATATTCTTTTAGACTTTGGCATAAACATACGCCATTATATGGCGTTGATTAGTTTTTAATGTATGTCGTTGAGCAGGTAGTGTTGCTAACCCATGTTTTTCAAGATTTCCGTGATAGATATATCTCGACATCTACGAAATGGAATTTTGAAAAACTCCATATTCAGCATATATATATGTGCACACGTATGTACTGATTAGGTTTTTGGTGTATATAGCACTGAAAATGGCGCTACTATTCTGCGTTTTTCTTGATTTTCATGAAAGCTATATCTCGACATCTATGGGACGGAATTTCGTCAAACTACATATTTGATTAGATCTTTGGATAAATTGGGGTTGATGAAGTTTGGCTGTATAGCGTTCAACAGATGGCGCTGCTCTATTGTGTTATTCACGATTTCCGTAATAGCTATCCGACCGGGAAGCGGTTGCACACACAATCACCTCATCGAGTTGACGGCTGAAATTCGAAGACTAGACAGAATTCGATTAGCATATTAAAATGTAACTGGTCTGCCAAGTCATATGTTGGTGAAAACACCTATAGACTCGATTTTAGTGGTTGATCTGTATGTTTATCACAGCACTGAGAAAAAAAAATACGGCCTTTACCTAGAATGAATAAGTAGTCATTTTCTGAATCTCTAAACTAGAAATAGGGATTTTCGAGCTATGCGAATAAGGTAAACAACTAAGCTGAATAGACGAAATGATCTAGAAGTTCTAGTCTCTTGTTTTCTAGGTGGCGAAACGGTAATGAATCGTTTCAGTAGTGAGAAATTATCGCTTGATTTCTGGAATGGTTTCATAAACTAGAATTATAGTTCCTAAAACTAACCTCTTGTGCTTGCATCTATTTGCAGAGGTTTTTAAATAAGTTTGACTCGAGAATATAGGAAAACGCTCTTGAATTCTAGTAGGGGACTCTAGAACTCTCTAGCAAAGGGAACTAGAATTTATATAGGGATGACATGGAACTATTTTTTCTAGAGCACAATTCAGATTCTAGATGCAGAACCATATTTTTTTCTCAATATGTGCTTGCCTGCATCCAAAGGTATGAAAACATAGAGGACTGAGAGCAGGAATTCACAATGGTAAATCTACCACACTAAAAAAACGGAGATTCTACTGGCAATCTAGACGCCCGTACTATTTCCGTATTTTTGCGGAAATTTTCCCCCATAAATTACAGAAAAAATTCCGTTTATCTGATTAAAAACGGAAAATTTTCCGCAATTTATGGGGGAAAATTTCCGTAAAAAAACGGAAATAGTACTGGCGTCTAGATTGCCAGTAGAATCTCCGTTTTTAAATCCGTTTTTTTACAGTACAGTCAATAACTAAAATCGGGTTTGCAGGTGTTTTCATCGAGATATGACTTGGCAGACGAGTTGCATTTTAATATGCGAATTGAGTTTTAACTAATCCTGGAATTTCAGCAATTATTTGTGCAGTCGCCTCTCAGTGTATTATCTCAACATCATGGAATGAAATTTCACCAAATTTAATATTTGACACGTAGGATGTTTATTAAAATTTGTTGATTCAATTTCGTCTTTTGTTCAATTTTGTCTGCAGTGCTATTATTTATTAAAAAAAAATCCCGAATGATAATTGAAATAGGAAATCTACACTGTTAAAAATCTGCATCAATCTGTACAGCTTTACAATCGTTTCTATAGAGATTGGTTATATAACCTTAATTTATCTGCATTCTGACCAATGAGAACGCTTCAAATTATGCTCAAGTAACCGTTAGGGTTTGTACATGTATCACGTTATCACTTTAGGAGGGAAGGGGGGAGGGTCTGCCACATGCTATCGTAAGATATCTCTAGAAGGAGGGAGGTTGTCTTTAGATATCGTTACCCTTTATTATCCAAGCAAAATTTTCTTTTTTTTAGTAACTTTTCTTTACATCAAAATAATCTTAAGTTTTTCTTAGTCTGTTATCTACTTTTATGAAAATACAAAGTTATTATTAAAACCGTTAAATAATAATAAAATCCTTTTATTCCAAAATATGGAATATCCAAACGTTCGGCATTCCTATTCTTCTGCCATATGAGCATATAATGCTTTGTTAGAGAGACCAGGTTTGAAATAATACTTGTTATGCTTACTAGTAAAAAAATGGTAAAGAATGTTGGCCACCTATTTAGTTGATAAGAAGTTCTGCTTACCCCCTCTCTGTACAAGGGGTAAGATCAAGAAGATAATATTAATGCATTATGTAACAAAAAGTTATTATTAAATACTTTTAAATAGAAAGTATTTCCTTAAAGTCTTAATTGATATCAATGGTGGATGCAAGGGGGAGGTCACGGGAGTCATGACCCCCCTCTGAACACCAACAAAAATATTATAAAGATTATTTTAAAAATGAAATATACAGTAGAGTCTCGATTATCCGAGTCCCTCTTAACCGAGTTTCCGCTTTAACCGAGTTATTTTCTCTTGATGGACTGATGGCTTCTATTATTATGAAACAGCCTTAAATGAAGTGTTAGGTGAAGATGAAAGAGCAGTCGTAAAAAGTTAGAACTCTGATTTTCTGGTTAGAATGGGGAGGAAAATGGCCATAATTATATATATATATATAACGGCTGTTACATAATAATGGAAGCCATCAGTCCATCAGAAGAAAATGATCTATTCCAAAGGTATAAGTTCGATTGAAAAAAACTAATATTTTGAACAAAAAGAAGAGGCTACATCATCTGAAATTTTCATGACACTAATAGAATCACATAGCTGCCAATGTGTACGGTTTAGTTACCTCTAAAATTGAATACAAATTTGTGCCATATTTAATCGTTGACAATTGTTAGGCTTTTTAAACTGAATTCCCGGAAGTGACAGCCAATTGTTCCCTTGCGACGAGATTTACGTGGTTGTCAACTCGTAAAACTTGGCTAAAAATGGTAACTTTGACAACATTTTATGAATGAATCTTTGCCTTTCTAAGAAAATGGGAAACTCTTGAATTTCTTGGTACCTGAACAGAATCGGTAAATTATATATTTTTACGAATATTTATGCAATTTTTTTGTATTTCCGAATGAAAACGGCTTCAGAAAAGTAGTTAGTTTGGATTTGGGAATAGCTTTCAATATAAAAATTCTCATAACAAGATGTGATTCCCTCCCACCCCCAAAAAAGGCAATCCACAACTCCCTCTAAATGGTGAGCTGGATCCGCCCTTGATTGATATGAAGTTATTTCATGTATAATAGTGGTATTGACTTATCTTCCTTTAAATCAGTAACATATACGAATAATAATTGTATATCATACAGGGTGTCCAGAAATGCACTCCCTGATTTTAAAATTAAATAAATCGGAAACTAAGATCGATAGAAGAAGGAAACAAGTGGTATGTTTATTTTGAAAGCCGTAAAAATCTGCGCTTTAGTTTGACACAATAGTTTCAAAATTAGTTAAAAATTTTGTCGACAGGTGGTGCTGTAGTCACTGAGGGATCCCTAAACAAAGTACAGTAGAACCACTTTTATCCGAAACTCTCGCTAACCGAAATCCTCTTTTTTTAACTATCATATTCCTTGTGTGCAAGCGGTCCATTCCGAGCTACGAGTACATATAAATATTTTCGATCCCCTTTCTTAGAGCTCTTTAGAATTTAACTTGAGCTCCCGTAAGCTGCGGAGTGGAAGAAGAAAACAAACAAATTAGCAATTCTGAAGCTTTTGAATGTTTTGCAAAAGGTTTGGCATGGCTGGAGCAGCAGAAAGACTGTGATACTCGTGATTTAATAATATTTAAAAACTCAAAGCAAAGGCAATCGAAACTGCGACAAACAAAACATTGTTTCAAACTCTTGTGAAATATGTAAAAGGTACTTAATTTCAGAATTAAAATTCAGGTAATTTATTCTTGTTTCTATTTTGTTATTGCTTTATTTTTATTAAGCACTTGTTGCCATATTAAGAAATAGCGCATTTCTTCTTAATCTTAGAATTAAAGCATTCTCGATTATCCAAAAATTTCGATTTTCCAAAAGAGGGTTTGTCCAAATTACTTCGGATAATCGAGGTTCTACTGTACTCTGAAGCACAGTTATCTTTATTTTTATTAAGCACTTGTTGCCATAATAAGAAATAGCGCGTATATTTCTTCTTAATCTTAGAATTAAAGCATTCTCGATTATCCAAAAATTTCGATTTTCCAAAAGAGGGGTTGTCCCAATTACTTCGGATAATCGAGGTTCTACTGTACTCTGAAGCACAGTTATCTTTATTTTTATTAAGCACTTGTTGCCATAATAAGAAATAGCGCGTATATTTCTTCTTAATCTTAGAATTAAAGCATTCTCGATTATCCAAAAATTTCGATTTTCCAAAAGAGGGGTTGTCCCAATTACTTCGGATAATCGAGGTTCTGCTGTACTCTGAAGCACAGAATGATCAATATTCTTACTAAAGAAAATGAATGAAGTCAACTATTCTGTTAAGGAACGTGTTCTTCTAGTATTCGAGTATCGCCAGATAACCCTTTATCTACTGAATTATGAATTAATGAAAACCTTATCTTCTAAAGCATTTTTCGTGAATTGATTAAACTACATTAGAAGATATGCATAATCATCTAATAAATTTTAGAAGGATTTTAGAAGGCTTGAAGGATTTAGAAGGATTCATTACATTTGAATTTATAAGGATTTTTTGCAATATTTATAACCCCACCCAATTTTTTTATTTTAAATATTTTTCTCAGTATTTTATAGAATTAGGAAATGTACAAATATAATATTCTTACAATAGAAATATAGAAATTTTTCCGAATTGAAAAATCCCCCACTTCTCCCCCAAAGCCAAGAAAGTTGAAAAGATGCAAAGTCAAAAGAAATAATCTTTTAAAAATATTTTTGTTTGGTGTAACCAATAATGCTTTTGAAACAATATAAAGTAATGTACCTATAACTCCTTCTAATCTGTATTACATCTAATCGATGTATGAAATAAATTTTATAACAAGTTATTTTAATGGTACTTATAAGTACCGTCAGTAGATAAAGGGTTAAAGCGCATTCCTACGGCAACAAGGAGCTATTTTCGCAGTTTAAAGTTGCAAAAGGGCCTGATAAGAAAACAATTTGCAAACTTTTCGAGAAATTTTAGTGAAGAGGGAGAGTGGCTGATGACTGGGACGACTGCTTGCAAAGGACAGTCTGCAGCTTATTTCTCGACTCTGTACTGCGACTTCACCGTACACCGCCACCTGCCGACAAAATGTGTAACTCATTTTGAAACTATTGTATCAGATTTTTACGGCTTTCAAAATAAACATACAACTTGTTTCCTTCTTCTATCGATCTTGGTCTACGAGTTATTTAATTTTTAAATCAGGGAGGTTTTTGTGCTGGACACCCTGTAGCAAATCTATTAAAAGAAAAGGAAAGAAAAAGTTGTAAAAAAAGGAATGTTTACACATTCATAACGATATCGTTAGGGAAGAGGGGGGGGACTGTTCGAGGAATGATAACTTTTAATATCGTAAAGAGGTTGGGGGGACGAGTCCAGAGTGTACCAATGAAACCAATGGGAAAAATTTCCGAACAATAATTAAAATAGGAAATTTTTCAAACGAAATCTTTGTAAATTAATGATTTCTTTACCACTTTCCAATAATTACTTTCACTTTCGAAATCGGTTCCGAAAGTGAAAGTAGCCTCATTAAAAGGAAAAAAAAAAAAAGCTGCAACCAAAATCTAAAAATTAAAAATACCTCAGCTATCCTATGCAAAAAAATCATTTAAAAGTGTTAAAAATAAAAGCGAGAGATTTGAATATAACATTCCCATAGACTTACGAGTGTACGAGTGTTTTCACTTGACTAGTATAGACTCTTAACTTTATGGGACCAGATAATCTCATTTTCTGAGTACACTGCTCATTTAGATGGCATTTTACTCAATTTTGAAAAATTCAAATTAAAATACCTTGATTAAAATTGTCTATAAGTTGACCAAATGGTCACCTTATGGACCACCTGGCGCATTTGATTTTTTAAATCGTAATTTAATGCAACAGTTAAGGGGTTAAAGGACCTCTTCTCTTATACATGTTTTACCCTCGTAGCTCTCAAAACCTTTTGTTATGAGAAAATTTAATTAGGTAATAACTTATTACCTAACATTATTATCAAAATATAGTTCTCACAATCAGCTTCCGATGCTGATGTAGCACGCTTTTAAAAATGTCTCCTTTAATTTAAATATTTAAAAAAAAGTCTAAATTTTAAAAATTTTACTTGAGTAAAATTTTAAATTTTATCATCTTAAAAATTAACGAGGTAATTTTTAAAAACGCACTACGTCGGCATCGAATATCTATTTTCCGATTGTGAAAAATGCATTTTAATAATTATGTTAGAGAATAAGTAATCAGCTATTTAAATTTCCCCGTAAGTTGACGGGAAAGTTCACGGAAGAATTCCGTTAAATAAGTATACCTTGTGCGAACGTTTCGAAAAGCTATCAAGATCCTGGCCTTATTTTCGTTAAATAAATATAAGATTAATTTTAAATCTCAATAATACTTTTATTGAATAAAATTTGTTTTATGGCACAAAAATCTTATTTAGTACGCTGTAAAACTATGCTTCATCGTTGTATAATCCAGTAGTAGTTTGCGGTACTGTAATTTCCACAGATTCATCGGTGTCATCATCAAAAGTATCTTTTATTCCAACTGGAGTCATGACATTTGGGTAATCATCGGCATCTAACGTGCTCGTTCTTAACAATGCAGTATCACTTGTTTCTGAAGCGATCATGTTTGAAAATTCTGCTGTTGATCTACTTGTTGTGGAAGGCGATGAACTTTCAGTGCTCTGCTGATAATTATCAGCGTTTTCTTTTTTGTTGTTGTTTTGTGGAACAATGCGTGATTTTTGTTTATTTTCTTCTTGATAAATATCAGGGTTTATATAATCCTTATATTGGCTTTCTTGGGTTATTCCAGATTCTTTATTCGAAATACTACTTAGAACAACATCCGACGTACTGGTTTTCAACAATAAATCATCATATGTTTCTGAAGCAATCATGTTTGAAACATTAGTCGTTGATCTATTTGTTGCTGTAGTCAATGCACTGTCAGTAACCTGCTCATAATTATACCCATTTTCTTCTCCTTTGTTGTCTTGTTGATCAATGCGGGATTTTAGCTTATTTTCTTGTTGATAATTATCAGTGTTTGTATAATCCTTATATTGCTTTTCTTGAGTTATCACGAATTCTGTAGTCGAAATACCATTCACATCGACATCCGGCATACTGGTTTTCAACAATGCATCATCATATGTTTCTGAAGCAATCATGTTTGAGACTTCTGTTAGTGATCTACTTGTTGATGAAAACACTAAACTTTTATTACCCTGCTGATAATTATTCCCAATTTCTTCTTGTTTGTTGTCTTGTTGATCAATGCCTGATTTTAGTTTATCTTCTTGTTTATAATTATCAGGGTTTATATAATCCTTTGATTGTTTTTCTTGAGTTATCATGGATTCTGTACTTGAAATATCACTTACATCGGCATACAACATACTGGTTTTCAACAATGCATCATCATATGGTTCTGAAGCAATCATGTTAGAGACTTCTGTTGTTGATGTACTTGTTGATGAAACCACTAAACTTTTATTACCCTGCTGATAATTATTCCCAATTTCTTGTTTCTTGTCTTGTTGATCAATGCCTGGTTTTAGTTTCTTTTCTTGTGGATAAATTTTAGGGTTTATATAATCCTTATACTTGTTTTCTTGAGTTATTACAGATTCTGTAGTCGAAATAACACTCACATCGACATCCGACATACTTGTTTTCAACAATTCATTTTCATTAGTCGAAATACTCCCTTCAGTTTCAATGTTTATGTGAATATTTATATCAGGTGTTGATCCTAAGCTATTCTTAACTGCTTGCAATTTTATTTTCGAATGTGACTTATTGAAAGGTTTTTTACGGTTAAACTTCCTGTTTTTATTTCTATCACTTTTTGTATCAGGCGACAGTTCATTTTTATTAGTTACACGACTTTTTTTCAAATATTTTTTCCGAATCTTTTTATCCAAATCTTTATCAATCTTTCGAGTTGATGACTCGTTATGCCTTGTTAATTTAAACTTCTTTTTGAGGTTATGACTTGTCGTAACAGCATCTTTTCTTTCTTCAGCATCGTTTGAAATAGTTGTAGTTGTTAATCTACGTCTCTTGTCATTCGTCGGTTTCATATTTGATGACATGTAAAATTTCTTGGCCCCTTTAGCACTTGATATATTTTCCTTTTGAAATTTTATATCGGATTTAGTATTGATTTTTTTATGGGATGTCGAATAATCTTTATCAGTAGTATTCGTTTTATATATGTGCATATTTCCTTTATTTTTAACATTGAACCGTGATTTTGCTTTTTTAATGGGTTTTTCTGGCCGTTGAACGTTAGTATATGATTGTGTACGATGGCTATTCAGTCTTGAATTTTTGTGGTGGGCTTTGCGAGGATTCTGCTTCGGAATTGCATGTTTTACATCAGATTTCAGAGTAGGTTTATGAATGTACTTATACTCTACAGCAGGATCCTTAATCATATTTTCATCACGCTTAGGAACTTTCATTATCTTGTGATGTTTGATTCTTTTGCCATTTTGACGCTGGTGTGGAAGACTTGAAATATTTTTCTTCATTTTATTTCTCAAATAAGGAGCACGACTGATAACGGTCTCTGTTGATGACAAAAGGTGATGATTCCTGAAGTATTTCTTGCCATTTCTGTACTTCTTCTGAGTCTTCTGGATATGTTTTTTGTGAGGTTTGTGTGAAGAAGACGATGCAACAGCAGTTTTAAGACCTTGACGGAAATCATTAGTATCTCTTAAATTCACACTTACTTCTGGATACATATTACGAAGCATAATCTTAAAATCATTCTTTTGAACGCCTGTTGTAGCATTAACTGTATTAGCATTGCTATTAGGGGAGTTATAAGGGGAATAATGCCTATATTGAGGATGTTTTTTTAAAGAATCCCTTTCTTGTTTAACCCTGTATTTGAAATAATCAGCATTCTTTCGGAGTTTCTTTCCATAATCTAGCATAGGTGTTGCATTTCTGCTGTAGTTATTATGGGAAATAGGTATGTGCTGGTCATTTCCTTTATGATTATCCAAAGAAATTTCTTGGTAATTTTTCTCATTTTTATTTCTTAGGACTCCAGCATGACAAGCATATATGAACAAAAGTAAAGCTATGAAACTGTATAAACTATTTTTAAGCATCATTGCAATTATTACATATTCTCTGATTTTGTTAGAAGAATTCTTATTTGCATATGAACCTTATTTTAAAATTTATTGATGCTTTGAGAAGTTAAACAGAGCGCTATTGTTAATGCGTGTTATTATTTCAAAAGCTCTGCCTAATGCATTGTTACTGCCATTATTATTTGTATCAACAATGTAAAAGAGCATTGTTGTATCGTACAGCTTAAAATGAAACACTAACAATATATCATTCATAAATAGTTTTTTTAAAGTAATAATTTGAGAATGCTGTTGTTGAGGCATTGTTTAACGTTTCTAAAAGCATTACTGTATTTACATTACACTTTATTACTTTGAATATTATTTTCGTAAAGAACTTAAAAAGAACAACGTTGCATTTTGCAACAGAAAAATGTAACCTTAACAATAGATTATATAGATAATTCTTTTTAAAAACAAAAACCTTGTTCTTCTTTCATATTAATGCTGTTATTATGATGCTGCTACATTTCATGATAATGTCGTGATATTAAAATAGCAAAAGCGGAGAAATTTAACAATCTATTGCGATACATATTTACATTCAGTAATACTTGTGTATGTGTAGACATATGTAACTACGTATATAAATATATATATATATGTTACCTTTTGCTGTCGACTTTTGTGACATTCCGGCGATACTCGTATATCTCGAAGTAAATGTAGTATAGTAATCAAGGCCAACCCTCCGTTATCATGAGAATATCGGAGTGCAGTCAGGGTGTCGATTAGAAGACAGGCTCCATAAACATTGAAAGAATTTCCCATGGCATAAATAATTGAGTCATCGTACTTTTAAACGTTGTTTATTTGGTAAACACATATCGTAACATTTCTAGTAGCTTGTCCATCAACTCTCGAATAATCACTGATCCACTTCATAAAAACTTAAGACGTTAAATGTATTAGAATCTACACATTAGAGTCATTCACTACAAGTGACGTGGATTTATTAAACAACCGGAAAAGCGTCAATTCTCCTCGCTCCTCGTCGATGCAACAGTATAAATACTCAAAGAAAAAGAGCACGAACATTATTAGTGGAGAACCAACTCCAGCAGAGAGAGGGTGAGGAACGGGACAGTTCAAAACGGACGAGCTTCAAAATTGCACATTATTCATTAAATATGATCTACTTCAACATAAAAAAAATCAAGCAAAACAAAAAATACAACTATCGCACTTTGTCTGATTTTCAAAATAATGACTGTTAAAGAGTCGCTTCACTGAAACTCCCCGATCGCGAAATCCAATGTTAATCTATGGTAAAATTTAAAAGCGCGATTACTCATTACCTAATGTAATTATTAAAATACGGTTATAATAATGAAATTGCTTTTAGTTCGAATTTGATTTTTAACAGTAGGATATTTTTTAATTGGGATCGATTATTTTATTTTTTTATTTAGAGATCTGGCACTAAAAGGATACTTTCTTTTATTTTTAGTGAACCAGCATTAACTTGGAGCTAACGAATTTCTAATTTCTCTTCTGTCGTGAAAGAGTTACTGATACCAAAGGATTGGAAATAAAGTCTAATTTTAAATGATGTATATAAAATTTGCTTAGGGGGCCATCTATATATAAAAACGAACCCAAATTTAGTTTTTTCAATAGCAATAACCAAATTTGACACCATAAATAAATTTTGCGCCCTTTAATTAGACTAAATACAAATTTTCATGAAATTCGTATGGTTAATTTCAGAGAAATTAATTATTTTAAAATGAGCCTATTTTAGGGTCTGTATATACTACTATACTATAGGGTCTAAGTTCGGGACTCTGTTATTGAAATGCTACAGAATGACTATGCCACTTCTGTTAATGTAATATTTCTTGCTAATATGACCATTTCACTCGCTTAATATGTTTCGACTGCTGCCAGACCAAATGTTTCAATAAAATGAGTAAAATATATTTTTTCAAATTATGTTTTTTTGCACATCATAGACTATCATAGAAAACCATCATAGAAACTATCATTTTGACGTTTTTAACGATAATTTAAAAACTACCTGGAGGAAAAATTTGAAAATGAGAATTCGCATAAAGCAGGACAAAATAAATATAAATCCATCAAAAAAATCCCTGCCAGCCCGGCCTATAGGCAGAGGTAGATTTCGAAGTCAAATATACTAATTTCGCAAACAAAAACTAAATCATGATTAGAGATAAATCCACTTTAACAATTTTATCTGGCCGCTTTTGACGGGTTTTTATTTCATTTTTATATAATAGCTGGTTTTATCAGAATCATGTTAGGGCGGTATTCAAAAAAATACTTTTCCATGCTCAACAACTCGAAATTTTCTGGCATAATTCCAGATTCATTTTCAAAAAAAAAAAAAAAAAAAAAAAAAAAAAAAAAAAAGAAAGAAACTTGCTGACGTGATTTTTGAAGAGATTTATAAGCGACCTGTGTTCTTATTTTTTGTTCAATCAATTAAAACTTGATATATAAACAATTATTTTCTCAGAAGGACAATATTTTTCGTTTCTAACACAATCGCTTCAGGAAATTCCGTTAAAAATGCCCACTTTGACATCATTTTTTGAAATATATTCTGCCTCTATCAAAAAATCGATCATTACGGTACATTATATAATTTCTGAATAAGCGAATATACCAATTAAATGCGTTTGAGAGCAAAAATGAATTTAAAAATGAGTCAGAAAATAAGCAGTTTGGATTTGAGTGCATCCTTAATACAATGATTTTTCCAACACAATCCGCTTCGGTAAATTCGGTTCAAAATGCCCTTTTTAACAGTATTTTAAAAATATATTCTGCCTCTATCAAAAAATCGATCAATACGGTACATTATATAGTTTCTGAGTAAGAAAACGTACTAATTGGAAGCCTTTGAGAGCAAAAATGAATTGTAAAATGAGTCAGAAAATAAGCAGTTTGGATTTGAATACACCCTTACTAAGATGATTTTATTCTTCAACCGCTATGTATTTTTAATTTGTTTTTGCTATAAGAATTGGTCCTATCTAAAACTTGTCTATATAGATGTTGTAGACAATATTAAGAAGATATATGATAAATTCATGGGAATTTTATATCTTTTGAATTGACGGAGTTATGGATTTTTTTCTTCTTCAAACCCCCTTTTTGTTTTCGTTTTTATTTTTTTTGCGGTACGAATCGGTCCTATCAAAAACTTGTGAATATAAAAGTTGTAGATAATGTTAAAGGAGATTTATAATAAAATTAATTAGAATTGATATCTTGAGAGTTGACGAAGTTATGAATTTTTTTCTCCCAAAAACCCTATTTTTTGTGCCCCTTGAGCCCATTTTTAACTTTATCAAAAATCTGTGATACATAAATTTTTGGCCCTATTTTTAGAAGTAATAAAAACTTTAAACTGATTTGATATGCACAAAAATTAAGAAGTTATGGGGGGTTTTCTGTTTTCACAAACCCCCCCCCCTATTTTCATCCCCTTGGTCCGATTTTGCCCATTAACGAACTTGACCGAGATTTTATGCCCATTGATTTTATGTATCAGTTTGGAAGCGATTGGTACAGAATTACGTAAGTTATCGTGTCCAGAAGAAAGTGATATATATATATATATATATATATATATATATATTAGATATCTGCACGGGCCGGCCCGTGGCCCGAAGCCCGAGCCCGGCCCGGCCTGCGGGCCGGGCTCGGGCCGATTTTCATTCACGGCACTCGGGCCGGGCCGGGCTCGGGCTTCACTCTTCTCGTGCCGGGCCGGTCCCGGGCCGTACTTTATTTCTGAAGGCTCGGGCCATACTTTATTTCTAAAGGCTCGGGCCGGGACGGGCCTAACTTATTTCTTCTGTACAGAGTCGGGATTGGTTTCATTCCTAGTCTTCACGGCCCAAGCTTTTCAGTCCTAGTTTTGACTCAGCCCGTATGAAAATCATTGTCTCAGCTTGGCCAGCTCCATTCAAAGATCAGTCAAATTAGGCCTGGCCCAAAATTTTTGCAAAAAATGCATGCATTTTTAAATTGCCGTTATTCTACACTTATACATTAATTTTTTTTCTTTTTAAAGAATAGTATATTCCTACGCTTATTAAAATATAGCTAAATTAAAATATAGTAAAAGTGTGTAAAGGAACCTGCCTATGACGGAACCCTGTTTTAAACTGAAAACCGTGTTGATCCATGCAAAATTAATATACTAATACGTAAGAAAACAATATATGATACATTTACACTTGCTAAGAATGGAACTTGTCTATAAAGCATTTTTTTCTTTTCTACGCAATTCCGTCTTAGAAGATTTTACTTTATAGAATTTTTCAGATTTTTGGCATACATGGAATACATGTATGTTAATGCATGGAATATGGATTAACAATATTAATGATAACCTAAACATTTACATACAAGAAATAGGGATTCGTTAAAAAAATAAATATCGCAGTCTGTGTCACTTCTTTAAAAGTGAAGATTATAAACATGAGAATAAAAAGTTAAGATAAATATTTTTGGTCAGAGCTACCTCGTACGAGACAAATTTTTAACCAAATCGACGTAAAAATCAATGTTTTGTAAAAAATTCACTCGGGCCGGGGTTTTTTTTCTCGGGCCGAGATTTTAGCTTTTTCCGGGCCGGGCCGGGCTCGGGCCGAACTTTTAAGATTTTTAGCGGGCCGGGCCGGGCCAAATTTTTTTTTTCGATGAGTCGGGCCGGGCCCGGGCCTGGAAGTTTCGGCCCGTGCAGACCTCTAATATATATATATATATAAAGATTTTTACTGAGGGTGGTTTTGGGTTCTAGGGGTCATGATCGGTGTAGATCTGCAAAAATATTTCAGAAATTCCAACATAGGAACGATCCCAATAGGTAGTATTTCATACGAAATCTACCTAAAATTGCAGGTTGCAATTCAAAAATTTTTCGAATATTAATTTCATGGTTCATAATTCATATTATAAAAATTTTAAAACTACAAATTCAATGTATTTGTGTTTGGGATTTTTAGTATTAGAACTACACGCAAAATTATCCCATTAGGATTATAATTTCATATGATATTAATAACAATATGAAAATGTGATTTAACATTAGAAGCTCTCAATTTTGAATGTTTAGAACTCTAAAACTTATCATCCAAATGACTTGAAATTTCATTTCCAGGCACAATTTGATCAGAAGATTTAAAATATATTTTAAAAATTGGGTGTTGCTATTAAAAAAACAAAATTTTGTCTAGTTTTGATTTGTCGATGGTTCCCTAAGTAATTTTTACATATATCATTTAAAAGTAGGCTTCATTTCCAACCGTTTGGTACCAGTAACTTTCTTCTATAATAATTAGTTGAAGAGTTAGAAGGGGGTGTTTATTTATTTTTTTTCCACGGCTGTACATTTACGAAATCTTTTTTATTCGTAGGTAAATACAGCAAATTCCTAAATTTTTCGTTTTAACGGCATACTTCGAAATTCAAAATGTATTTCTCCATTCTATTAAAAGTCACTTACGTCGAAAAAGTTATTATTATAAAAGTTACAATATTTAAATTTGTTATGCGATCTCTAAACACTATAAATTTTACATGTACTAGCAGGAAGCGGGAGAGGGGGGGGGGGGCGTATCATAGTCGCAACTAATTTGATGATAGTTATTCATCATCATCGCTCCTTCTTTTACGTTCGTCGATTTATGTGGTTTTATTTCTTTTATTAGAATCTTCATGTGTTTTTTCGGTACTTCCACGTATTGGTAATACGATAGAAAGCAATCGAGTAGTTTTTCTTTTTCCTATAAAAGCGTCGCATCTTTCCGATAACGTTGTCAGATTTTTAGGCTGATTTTCAGGGATACGATAATCACGAATGATTGTTATGAAGAAGGAATCGATTATAGTTTAAGATGTACACTTTTTATAGTAAATTGAAAAACGTTGTTCGATTCTTTGGCAATTTCTGCAAATTTCATGCATTTATTCATAAAACGCACTTTAGATTACCCATGTTGACGTGATGATTTTTGATGACACAATAGTGTCACCAAATTTGCCTATTAAAAGATAAAAAAAAAAAAATCCTGTGAAATTTGAAGTATATTTTTATTTGATCCCTTTTGATGAGATTGAATGTAAAAATAGGAAATTAGGAAAATTGAACAAAAAAAATTGAAGTTTAGGAAATTGAAAAACGTTGTTCGATTTTTCGTAATTAGTATTTTCTGCAAATTTTATGCATTTATTCATAAAATGCACTTTAGATGCTACATGTTGACATGATGATTTTTGATGACACAATAGTGTCATCAAATTTGCCTATTGAGGGAGAAAAAATATGGGAATCCTGTCAAATTTGAAGTATATATTTATTTGACGTATAACCTTCCCTTTTGATGAGATTGAATGTAAATATAGGAAATTAGGAAAATTGAACAAAAAAAAAATGAAGATTAGGAAATTAAGAAACGTTGTTCGATTTTTCGTAATTAGTAATTTCTGCAAATTTCATGCATTTATTCATAAAATGCACTTTAGATGCTACATGTTGACATGATGATTTTTGATGACACAATAGTGTCATCAAATTTGCCTATTGAGGGAGAAAAAATATGGGAATCCTGTCAAATTTGAAGTATATATTTATTTGACGTATAACCTTCTCTTTTGATGAGATTGAATGTAAATATGGGAAATTAGGAAAATTGAACAAAAAAAATGAAGTTTAGGAAATTGAGAAACGTTGTTCGATTTTTCGTAATTAGTAATTTCTGCAAATTTCATGCATTTATTCATAAAATGCACTTTAGATGCTATATGTTGAAATGATGATTTTTGATGACACAGTAGTGTCATCAAATTTGCCTATTAAAAGAGAAAAAGATATGGGAATCCTGTGAAATTTGAAGTATATTTTTATTTGATCCCCTTTGATGAGATTGAATGTAAAAATAGGAAATTAGGAAAATTGAACAAAAAAAATTGAAGTTTAGGAAATTGAAAAACGTTGTTCGATTTTTCGTAATTAGTATTTTCTGCAAATTTTATGCATTTATTCATAAAATGCACTTTAGATGCTACATGTTGACATGATGATTTTTGATGACACAATAGTGTCATCAAATTTGCCTATTGAGGGAGAAAAAATATGGGAATCCTGTCAAATTTGAAGTATATATTTACTTGACGTATAACCTTCCCTTTTGATGAGATTGAATGTAAATATAGGAAATTAGGAAATTTGAACAAAAAAAATGAAGTTTAGGAAATTGAGAAACGTTGTTCGATTTTTCGTAATTAGTAATTTCTGCAAATTTCATGCATTTATTCATAAAATGCACTTTAGATGCTACATGTTGACATGATGATTTTTGATGACACAATAGTGTCATCAAATTTGCCTATTGAGGGAGAAAAAATACTGGAAACCTGTCAAATTTGAAGTGTATATCTATTTGACGTATAACCTTCCCTTTTGATGAGATTGAATGTAAATATAGGAAATTAGGAAAATTGAACAAAAAAAAAAAAAAAAAATGAAGTTTAGGAAATTGAGAAACGTTGTTCGATTTCTCGTAATTAGTAATTTCTGCAAATTTCATGCATTTATTCATAAAATGCACTTTAGATGCTATATATTGACATGGTGATTTTTGATGACACAATAGTGTCATCAAATTTGGCTATTAAAAGAGAAAAAAATATGGGAATCCTGTGAAATATGAAGTATATTTTTATTTGATCCCTTTTGATGAGATTGAATGTAAAAATAGGAAATTAGGAAAATTGAACAAAAAAAATTGAAGTTTAGGAAATAGAAAAACGATGTTCGATTTTTCGTAATTAGTATTTTCTGCAAATTTCATGCATTTATTCATAAAATGCACTTTAGATGCTACATGTTGACATGATGATTTTTGATGACACAATAGTGTCATCAAATTTGCCTATTGAGGGAGAAAAAATATGGGAATCCTGTCAAATTTGAAGTATATATTTACTTGACGTATAACCTTCCCTTTTGATGAGATTGAATGTAAATATAGGAAATTAGGAAATTTGAACAAAAAAAATGAAGTTTAGGAAATTGAGAAACGTTGTTCGATTTTTCGTAATTAGTAATTTCTGCAAATTTCATGCATTTATTCATAAAATGCACTTTAGATGCTACATGTTGACATGATGATTTTTGATGACACAATAGTGTCATCAAATTTGCCTATTGAGGGAGAAAAAATACTGGAAACCTGTCAAATTTGAAGTATATATCTATTTGACGTATAACCTTCCCTTTTGATGAGATTGAATGTAAATATAGGAAATTAGGAAAATTGAACAAAAAAAAAAAAAATGAAGTTTAGGAAATTGAGAAACGTTGTTCGATTTCTCGTAATTAGTAATTTCTGCAAATTTCATGCATTTATTCATAAAATGCACTTTAGATGCTATATATTGACATGATGATTTTTGATGACACAATAGTGTCATCAAATTTGGCTATTAAAAGAGAAAAAAATATGGGAATCCTGTGAAATATGAAGTATATTTTTATTTGATCCCTTTTGATGAGATTGAATGTAAAAATAGGAAATTAGGAAAATTGAACAAAAAAAATTGAAGTTTAGGAAATAGAAAAACGTTGTTCGATTTTTCGTAATTAGTATTTTCTGCAAATTTCATGCATTTATTCATAAAATGCACTTTAGATGCTACATGTTGACATGATGATTTTTGATGACACAATAGTGTCATCAAATTTGCCTATTGAGGGAGAAAAAATATGGGAATCCTGTCAAATTTGAAGTATATATTTATTTGACGTATAACTTCCCTTTTGATGAGATTGAATACAAATATAGAAAATTAGGAAAATTGAACAAAAAAAAAAAAAAAAAAAAAAAAAATGAAGTTTAGGAAATTGAGAAACGTTGTTCGATTTTTCGTAATTAGTAATTTCTGCAAATTTCATGCATTTATTCATAAAATGCACTTTAGATGCTACATGTTGACATGATGATTTTTGATGACACAATAGTGTCGTCAAATTTGCCTATTAAAAGAGAAAAAAATATGGGAATCCTGTCAAATTTGAAGTATATATTTATTTGACGTATAACTTTTCTTTTGAATGAGATTCAATGTAAAAATAGGAAATTAGGAAAATTGAACAAAAGAAAAAGAAGTTTAGGAAATTGAAAAACGTTTTCGATTTTTCATAATTAGTAATTTCTGCAAATTTCATGCATTTATTCATAAAACGAACTTTATATGTCACATGTTGACATGATAATTTTTGATGACACAATAGTGTTATCAAATTTGCCTATTGAGGGAGAAAAAATGTGAAAATCCTGTCAAATTTGAAGTATATATTTATTTGACGTATAACTTCCCTTTTGATGAGATTGAATGTAAAAATAGGAAAATTGAATAATTTTTTTTTTTGTAATTAGTAATTTCTGAAAATTTCATGCATTTATTCATAACGCACTTTAGATGCTACATGTTGATATGATAATTTTTTATAACACAATAGTGTTATCAAATTTACCTATTGAGGGAGAAAAAATATGGGAATCCTGTGAAATTTAATGTATACTTTTATTTGACGTATAACTTCTCGTTTGATGCGATTGAATGTAAAAATAGGAAATTAGGAAAATTGAACAAAAAAATTGAAGTTTAGGAAATTGAAAAATGTTGTTCGATTTTTCGTAATTAGTAATTTCAGCAAATTTCATGCAATTATTCATAAAACGCACTTTCGATGCCACATGTTGACATGATGATTTTTGATGCCACAATAGTGTCATCAAATTTGCCTATTAAGGGAAAAAAAAATGTGAATCCTTTCAAGTTTGAAGTATATTTTTATTTGACGCCAAACTTCCCTTTTGATGTGATTGAACACAAATTTTCATAAAATACATTGTGCGCTACAGATTAACAGATTTTTTTTTTCTATTTAAGAAGTTGTTTAAAAATGAGATATTAGTTTTTAAACAATTTAAAATTTTATGTATTTTTTTTCTATATTATATAGGGTTCGGGCGGACTCGGGCTCTGATGATATAATACTTTTCGGGCTCGGGTGGGCCCGGCCTCCAAGAAAAAGCCCAAACTTATCTCTAAATATATATATATATATATATATATATATATATATATATAACCATTAACTAAACATAACCTACCACCATCAGAAACCGTAATATTATGAATTAAAGCTGTAAGTATAATTTTTTTTTTTAATTTATTATAAGAATTATTATGGAAGAAAAATAAGAAAGTGGACACCGACAAATAATGGAAATGCTTATATATTGAATTACGTTGTCAAGGGCACAGAATTCAATGATATAAGCAAAATGGTGTTTTCTGTGAGAAAAATAAGCTAAAGCTAAAAGTTATTTTCCCCTGTGCCCAAACAACCATTAAAATCAAGTGAATTGATTAAAAATAAAAACAGAATAGAAACAAATAATATGAAATGGAAAAATCAATAAGACCTATTTAAATATTTATAGGATATAAAATAGAAATAATAAACACCATACCGATTAATATTTCAATATTTTAGAATAAATCCACGCGCACATGGCACCCAAAATATCGTAAAGATTAAGGTGAATAAAACAGTTAAGAAATCACAGTAATTGATACCATAGGATGCAGTTAATACATTTTGAAATAAATGTTAAACAACTTTTAATATAATATAAAATAAAATAAATAGAAAGTAATTACATATTTAAAATGCACTATTAAATTAATTAAAAACTGTTTAACAATATCGTCAAAATTTAGCTAAAAATTCCCCCTGGTGTAGTAAATTATAACTGAAATGTAGCTGGAAAAAGTAAAATTTAGAACTTATCGAAAAAATACAAATTTTGGTGCTGCCATCTAGTATTACTTTTATGATTCAATTGTCACAAGATAAACAGTTGTAAGCATTTGAATGTAACAATTGTTTTATTAACAGCAAAACCAAACAAATCCTTATATATAAATAATTATAAACTGAATATAAACCACACAATGTATTTTTTAAAAAAAAACTATTGTTAATAAAATTTAAAAAGCATACAAAATATTCTTTTAGCTAACTTATTTAAACTACACTAAGAATTTAAATAATTCTAGAACATCGATAATATATAGCCTTTAGCTATATGCTATAAAACAAAATAAATTCATTAATAATTAATATAAATAATTATTAAAAATATAAAAATCTTTAATAAAAACTATTATATATAAGATAATTATAAAATGAACAGGAAATAAACATATGGGAGTATAAAGAAGGTAAACAGATACTTAAATTCCGATTACCTAAAAAGCACAAATATAGTGTGTGGATTATTTTCATACATCCATAAAAATCCTAAAAGTATGAATGTGGGACATTCAAAAACATTAAACCGATAATAAATTTTATAACACAAAGTGAAAATAGATAAATATTAAAATATTAATAAGAGTAGAGGAATAATAATAAAAACAATTACCCAATTTTAATACATACAGTATAACTTTATTTATCTTAAATATACTTATATATATATATATATATATATATATATAATAAACTTGAAATCACAAATATATGAATATATGGGTAAAGTTCTAAAGATGAATTAGAAATGAACACAGGAAAGCAGTATGTAAAATAAGAAACCATGAATAACCCACAGAATTTTCAGAGGAGCTTGAGAGTTCATTCATAGAAAATGCGTTATTTCATCCAATTTTGTCGGCATTAAGCCTAAAATGACAAAATTTAGCTCCTTATAACGCAAACATAACAGAAAATAGTTAATAAAAATCCAAGAGATCTAAAAAAAATGCACTTCACACAGGAAATTAAAAATTAATAGAGAACAATACCTAAATTATATACTAGGAAGCAAGATTGCAGCATGTCTTGATGGAAAATCAGAGTTAGGACTATTTTAACATGTGGTCCTACAGTTGACTGATACCCATAACTTTGCTACCATCTGATGTGAGAAAGGAAAAAATGTAAATTGGAACTGGATTATTAACAATAATGTTTAGTGCTGCCATCTTTGCCCAAAAAAGGAATGAAATTTATTGAAGAAATAAAGAAATGACTTTATATGTAAAAGGATAAAAATTAAATCCTTTTTTAAACTTAATATTTTCATCTTTGACATTGATCGATGTAATGAATATTTAAAACTATAAATCACAATAAACAATCATTATGATAGTTATTGGATTCATAATATCCAACAAGAGTTAAAATAAACATGAAATGAATCTTAAAACCCATAAATAGTGATTTACTTTTCCCAATATGACAGTTGATTATAATTAGGCTATAAATTCTAATTGCTTTTCCGCAAATAAATCGCAATACACTATCTTTATGACAGTTATTGGACTCATAAAATCCAACTACTGTTTAAATAAACATTAAATGAATCTTAAAACCCACAAATAGTGACTTATTTTTCCCAGTATGGCAGTTTATTATATTTAGGCTATAAATTCTAATTACTTTTTCTCAAATTCGACAGATAATAGATTCAAGATTACATTTAAGTTATACATTATAATCAATGACGAAATATGATTACATTTAACCCATAAATCGTAATTAGCTTTCCTCTAGCTGACATTTAAAGCATAAATAACCATTAATGTCAAGGGTGGTAATTACATTTTAGTGGCGCAATCAGATTGATGCAATACTTGTATAACCTCACAAAACACATAATTAAAAATAGAATTAACCAATAAGTGTTCAAGAAAACGCCCACTGTAACAACTGGAAATATTCTAAATTCATAACAAAAGTCATGTTTTAGTGCTTTATTCACAGTAATGTATCAAAAAACAAGAAACTTTAAAATTCTTTAAATAAAAAAAAAAATAAAAAATTTCAATATTTACCCACAAAATGATTTTTTATCTTGTCAAAATCAGTTTTTCTCCTATAATAATATATATATATGCAGGGTGGTTCAGAACTATGTGTCAGAAAAGTACAGGCAGGTAGAGGGGACCTAAATAAGCAGATTTCGTGTTGGAATGTGGGTGCAGAAATGCAGCGTTGAGGCAGTAGAAGGCGCTGCTGAGTTCAGTGGATAAAAGCACTTCGCTGGCTTGAATAGTCATTTTCCGTACGGATTTCGAGTAACATGCGTTGTTACACGAATGCGTAGCTTGCGGACATGCATTTCATGTATGGGGCTGCGCAAGGAAATGCAGCGGCTGCTCAGAGGATGTACATGGGACGATTCCCGTGTAGGAATCTGATGGATCGCTGAACATTTGAGCGCTTTCATGGGGAGTTGTGCGCGAGAAGAACGTTTCATGCTTCGAGGCATGATACGGGCACTGGATGATATCGCAGAATTCTTGCTGTGACAGAAGCAGTATTACGCACAGTAGAGGATAGTCCTTCAACAGGCTCGAGAGCTGTTAGACGTGCAGTGTGTGTGAGCCATTTACTTGTGCAATCTCATACATAAAATGCATGTCGGCAAGCTCCGTATTGGTGTAATGCTGCATGTTGCTCGAAATCCGTGCTGGGAATGACGATTCAAATCAGAGAAGCGCTTTCATCCGGCAAACTCAACAGTGCCCTCTACTGCCACAACTTTGCCATTCCGCATCGACATTCCTATACGAAATCTGCTTATTTAGGTCCTCTTCTACCTGATTTACATTTTTGATATATAGTTCTGAGCCACCCTGTATAATAAGTAAATGTACATCAGTAAAAGTAATTCTTCAAAGTTCCTCAAAAGGTACCTAGTACCCTTAAGATCGATAATTGATGCTGTGGGTGCGTTTTCCTCTGAGGTAATGCATTTTTAAACTGTCCTAATGTTGTGTGTATAAATTCTGTGGATCACATACAGGGAGACACAAAAATCTTCACCCACATAACCGGATGTGAATAGCAACTGCTGAAAGTGGTTTTTTACTGAATTATGTGTCTTTCTAATTTGTTTATTTAGATAATTAATTTTATTTTAAGGAAAAGAGAAATTTCTTAATAATGTTAGTGTTTCGTAGTGTATGTAGAAAGTTTGATGTTTTTGTGCTTGTTAAAAGATTATGCTGAATGAATTTCGGTGGAGCGTGCACTGTTAGGTAGATAATTTTTCAGGAAAGGTTTTAGTATGCAACATATCGTTTTGCATTGCTTAGTTATAGGGTTATATGGAAGTGTTCTATATTCAGATGAACCCGATTACGAAATTTCAGTTTTATAAAAAAGCTCTGCTGAACGAACTTTGATGCGATTTTTGATGATGATTCTATGCAATGCTGTATATTTTATTGTTTAATGTTCTATATTTTATTATTTACTAGATTTATTGGAATGGCATTTAAGAAACTCTGTGAATTATTTTCATTTTGTTAATCAACTTTTTTATTGAGTGTATTGAGCAAACTAACATTCAAGAAAAAATATCAACTATGCAAAAATACTAATCAAATATTTAACATTTCAATTTTACAAAAATTTCGATTCACTTTAAGTAAGCCCCATTCGGTCAACTGACGTCGCTTGCATAGCTGAACATCGATATGGCGCCTCCCCTTGAGTAACCACTCGCATATCATTCCAAAGATTTATTAGAGTGTTATTTAATACATTTTCATTTTGTTAATAAACTTTTTTATTGAGTGTGTTAAGCATACTAACTCAAGAAAAATATCATTTATGCAAAATTTCTAATAAAATATTTCACATATCATTTTTACAAAAAAACAAAAAGAATCGATTCACTCTAAGAAAGCCCTATTCTGTCAACTGACGTCGCTTGCATAGCTGAACATCGATATGGCCCCTCCCTTTGGGTAGCCGCTCCCATATCATTCCAAAGACTTATTAGAGCAGGGATGGCGAACCTATAGCACGCGTACCGAGCTTGGCACGTAAGAAAACATCTCTGGCACGCGAAAAAACTTATAGATTATATTCAGTTTATGGAGAAAATCCGTTTTATGTTTTTTTTTTTTTTTTTTTTTTTTTTTTTTTTTTTACTAAAAGTATAGTTTTGTGTAACGGGTATATAATTTACTTTAAAATAATCCGTTACTTTTGAATTAATTAAGGTATTATAATACTAATGAAAGCACCGTGTAGCGTCATTTTCTCGCCAAGTCATTCAATAAGTGTTTCAAAGGTAATCTAATTTCAAAGGTTTTATTTTTGAAAATCAATTTTAAGAGATACTTTTCATAGTAATATACCTAATTGACACGTTTCTACTTCAGATTAGGTTTTATTTTATTTAGATTTCGGGTTTTAAGTTATTTTAGGTTTTAATTTTGAAAATTGAATTTTACTGTTAGTGTAAATGATATCTATTGAACCTGCTTCTGCTTGAAGAACTAAAAATTATCTGATTCGGATATATACAATAAAATAAAAACTCATTTATAGATTATTATTACGGAATTTGATGCGACATGGCTATATTATTGAGTAAATACAGCATAACAAATACATAGCTGCCAACTTGTACGGATTTTTGCTACCACTAAAATTTAATAGAAAATTTTGCCTAATTCAATAGCCGAATTGAAGTGAATGTTGATAATTAAATAAGGGAAATATTTCTGTTAAATTTTAGTGGTAGCAAAAATCCGTACAAGTTGGCAGCTTTGTAAATAAGTTAGGAATCGAATTTAGTATATGTGTAAAAATATTAAAGTAAAAACTCTATACAAAAATAATTTTTGATTTTCTGTAAGTTAAAATGTTTCTGGCACGTTAAAATGTTGGTAAATAATAATTTAGAAATTTTTGGCGCGCATACTCAAAAAGGTTCGCCATCCCTGTAGAGTGACATTTAATACATTTTCATTTTGTTAATCTTCTTTTTTATTTAGTGTGTTAAGCACATTAACAATCCAGAAAAAGTATGAACTATTCAAAATTTCTAATAAAATATTTCAGATTTCATTTTTATTAAAAAATCGATTCTCTTAAGTCCCATCCTGGTAACATCGATATGGCCACTCCCAAACCGAAGACTTACAATGATATTTAAGACTCATTGTGAATGATTTTCTTTTTATTAATTAACTTTTTTATTGGATGTGTTGTGCAAACTATCACTCAAGAAAAAATATCAACTATACAAAATACGTAACAAAAAATTTCACATTTCATTTTTACAAAACAATCCGTTGACTCTAAGTAAGCCTCATTTAGTTATCTGACATCGCTTGCATAGCTATGGCCCCTCCCCTTTAGTAGTCGCTCCCATATCATTCTGAAGACTTATTAGAATGATATTTAACACTAAACGTACCAATATTTTTTTAATACTTATTCCTACCGAAAATGGGTCAAATGACCCCTATATAAAAAATTATCTATTTTACGATGTTTTGCGAAAAATATACCAGTTGATACACTTTATTGTATGAATAAAACTATTTTTTTTTTCAATTAATTATTACAAATTGTTTATTTATTAAAGTAAAAAAACATTATAATTACGCAAAAAAAAAAAAAAAAAGAAAACAATTATTTCAAGAAATTCGAAAATTTAATAACCAAATATTGTGCAAATTTATTGTGCAAAATATTGTGCAAAATTTCACCACATATTTCTAAGATTATTTCGTCTCGATATAACCTGAAATGTTCAAACTAGAATATCACCCGGAGTAAAGTCAATTTCTAATTGCACCATCACACATTATTCTTCACATATATCACCTTTCACATATTATTCTTTCAGAGGCAGTGGTATGTTTAAGAAACCACTTAATTTTAATTCCCAAACCCCACATAGCACCAGAATTTTGGCAAAATATTCCATTTAATGTGTATGTGAAATATAGCCTTTTTCAAATTGAAAAATAAATTTGTTGGTCAATTCAGGTGCCAATTATTCACTTCAACAGCTTAGCATTGAAAATGCTATGCCCCTGAAAGGGTTAACAAATATGATATAATGCGGTAGAATAAATAATGCAATAGCAAAAATACGCAAGTTACTAATGTTCTTGCAAAAAAACATTTATATCTTTATGATTTAACATAAATTTATTCAGGGGTCAAATGACCGCTTGCAGTAGTTAAGCCTAAAATATTTTTTTCTAGGCAAAAAAGGCAGTTCGGATATGGGGTATTTTAAAGAATAATATGATACTATATTTTAATAAAAGTCGTGAAATATAAAGAAATTTTGTGATGTTTCAGTTTGAGAAATTAAAAAAAAAAAAAAAAAAAAAAATCAAAAAGGGTCATTTGACCATTCGCGGTAGTTTTAGTGTTAATACACTTTCATTTTTATCGAGCGTATTAAGCAAACTAACACTCCAGAAAAGGCATCAATTATACAAAATTTCTAATAAAATATTCGACTCACTCTAGCCCCATTCTGTCAACATCGATATGGCCACTCCCATACCGAAGACTTAGAATGATATTTAAGACTCATTGTGAATGATTTTCCTGTTGTTTATCAACTCTTTTTATTGAATGTGTTCTGCAAACTAACACTCAAGTAAAAATATCAACTACACAAAATTTCCCAACAAATTATTTTACATTTCATTTTTACAAAAAAATTCGATTCACTCTAACTAAGCCCCATTCAGTTAACTAACATCGCTTGCATAGCTGAACATCGATATGGCCCCTCCCCTTGGGTAGCCGCTCCCATATCAGTCCGAGGACTTCGTAGGAGGGAGCAGCGAGGGAGGGGTAACACCGATTACAGTGCGCCACTCTCTGGCGATGATCCGGGGACTTTCCCTAGAGCAGATTGAGTCATTACGGACCCGTACGTAGCTCCAACAGCAAGCTTAGAGTGAATCTTATAAAAATTAATGCAATTAACCAAATATATAGGCACGAGTTGATTACTCATATATATAAGTGGTGTGAAACTATTTTTCTGAAACTCATCTGAAGTTGATAGAATTTAATCTTAGGAGCTGTACATATATAACATTATCAACTTTTTGGCAATTTTGGACCCCTTCGCCCCTGTACGATATTATATGTTATCATTCCACGGACACCCCCCCCCCCCTACTTCCTAATGATATATTTATCAGTGTCTAAAATTTATTTTTTTATTTACAATTTAATTTTCTTTTTCTTTTTATACGTTTACAATGAGCAGATATGGTAACACAACTATTATTTGCATTACAGTAAAACCTCCCTAAAGCGACCACATTCCGTTCCAATAAAAATTGGTCGCTCCGAGAGGTGGTCTCTTAATGGAGGTCATGTTTAAATCTAGAGTTTAATTGTTGAAAAAAGGTAACAATTAATGTTACTAAAATTTATTTTTGACATTAGGAAAAAAATATGAAAATTAGTATAAAAAGGAAAGTTAATTACATAAGTTAATTACTGCAGAGTTAAAAAAAATGAATACATTGATATTTGCTTTGATTTTACGGTTTTATCTTTTGTAACTTTTATTTCCAAGTCCTTTCGAAGTTCAGTAAATAAATACAATTTTTTTTTGGACGGGAACAAATAATGACAATTTCATTATTGTATCTATTTCTCTGAGAGTTTCCTGACAGAATAGGGTAGGGGAGTTTCACCGTCATTCTTAATTTGCCATCAGAGTTAAATTCATTGCCTAAAAAGGCGCAAAGGAGTTTACACACTTAAAAGTTACCGGAATTTAAAAAAAAATCTAAACTTAGTTTAGAAGTTTCATGAATTATACGCTCTTCGGAATTTTTCTAAAAAAGACCCTTCTTCAAGCGACCAGGAAAAAACGGAATTTGTTTCACTTTCTTAAAAAAATTGGCCGCTCATGGAGGGAATTCAACTGAGTTGGTCTCTGAATGGAGGTAAAATTAGTATTGAGCTTATGGGAATAAATTTGGCCCTTGAAAAAATGGTCTTTCAGGGAGGTGGTCGCTTAATGGAGGTGGTCACACAGGTAGGTTTCACTATACTTTACTGATTTAAATGAAGATAAGAAGGCAATGTAATGTATGACTATTATACATGAAATAACTTAGAAGCAATTACCATTTAAAAGTATTTAATAGAGCTTTTTGTTACGCGATGCATTGGACAGTAATATTGTCCTCTTGCACTTGTTCCAAGCAGAACTTCTTTTCAACAAACAGGCAAATAACATTCTTCGCCCTTTTTTAGGGTTCCGTACTTAAAAAGTCAAAACGGAACAGTTATAAGATCATTCCTGTGTCTGTCTGTCACAGCCGTTTTACTCGTAAATTATGGAACGTGGAAAGTTCAAATTGGGGAAAGTAATAAAGACTATTGACCCACATATTTACAGATTATTAAACATTCACAAATATATTTAGTAAAAATGTAGAAGAATTAATAAAGTTACTTGACCAAAAAAAAAAAAATATATATATATATTTGTATATTGTGTGGGGCATCGTGCGAAAGCTGTCGTCGTAACGCTGAACTAAATAATGCATTTCTTTTCATTTTAGGTATTATTTAAGAGATACCATCGAAAATGTAGTGCAAAAATATGTCCCCTCCCCCCGTCTATTTCCAAATCTACTGAAACTATAATTATGAAAAAATTAGAGGTAGTAGACATTAATGTAAACCTTGCAGGAAAATGATAGCGATTAGCCTAGGTCACATACTTTTTGAGAAAAGCGCATTTTTCCATTAGACAGAAATTTCGATTTGCGGACATTCAGCAAAGGTGTTGAGGAGCGCTGGAGGTACTTATCGTCGCAAAAGTATAAAAGCATTATTGATAATGATTAAAAAAAAATTGTCGATAATTAGCCGAGATATTAACCCTTAAAAACACGGACGGTTTGGACATACATAATGATAGGGGCGGCGTACTCTATGTACCATCGGCTTTTAAAGCCTAGATAACAAATTAAATAACATATTTGTATAATGTAATGCCCAGTAGCAGTATCAAAGCAATAAACGTCAAATTGTTAAAAGCAGACTAATTTAATTAGAATTAATCACATAAATACTATGGGAATCGCGCCCAGTTGCATTGAATAGATATCTCAATACGACTCTCGTGTCTTTAAACGTCAATTAAAAAACTATCTGGAAAAACGTGGCACGGACCAAGGCGGTATTGAAAATTTGCGACCTCCTTTCGAAGCGCGCTTAGCGCAATGCCAAGTTCAAACTTTGAACAAAAGTTTTGTTTTAGCTACACTGTAAAAAGAAAAGATTATTACTATGCTAAACTTAGTTTTACGAAATGCCAAATGAGGTTTAAATATCACTACTTTTAATGTCAGTACCGAATTAAGTTCATCATTAGCAGATTAGGATAAGATTAAAAGAAGAGTTATACAGAATAGAAATATTTGATATTATTTAGGCTTCATATCTCTTTGAACTTTTATGGTATAACCATTCATACTTTTCTAATATATAGAGCTATACCCAACCCTACGTTTTATTATTTTTTACAAAGTCGAATTATTTTTTTAGCAATGATTTTTTTTAATAATACAGTTAATAATTCATATATTTATTGTACGGAACCCTTTGAGCGTGAGTATAATACTCGCACTTGACCTTTTATTTTCTAGTAAACATAACATGTGTTTTTTCTAACCTGATTTCACTAACATCCCATTATATATGCGTATAAAGTAGAAGAATAAGAATGCCGAACGTTGGGATATTCCATATTTTGGAATGAAATAGTTTTATAATCATATAACGATTTTATAACTTTGTATTTTCATAAATATAGATAAGAATAATGAAAAAAAAAGACTATTTTGAAGTAAAGAAAAAGGTTATATGAAAATTTTTTTGATGGATCAAAAGTGATTACGATATCAAAAGAGCAATCTCCTCTCCCCTAAAGATGCATTACGATATCAATGGTCGGACGTCCCCTCCTCCTTAAAGTGATAACATTATATATGTACAACCCCTTAAGATCGTTTTAATTAACCTTTGACTACAGTTCTGCGACACAAGGTCTCAGTTGGACAATTTTTCTTTTATTATATTAGTGCCACGTTTTGAAAAATAATCTCTGTCATATACTTATACTAGATACTATGGCATTTTTAAGAGCAATCTAGTAGAAAGAAACACTTTTATAAATTATGGTTCGATTGCATATAAAAATAGCCGCCAGTCCTCGCCCGTAATGAAAACTTTAATACAAAATAAATAAATAAATAGGATAACAAAAACAGATAATTATTTTGACTGCAGTCGACAACTGCGCAGTTAATTAATCATGAGAAAATTATAAATGCAGCCTAGCGGAGATATCTCAGTTTCTGTCTTTTTGAATGTTTTCTCGAAATTTCTCTTTTTTCTTTTGTACTCGAAATTGTACTTTTTCTTCTTAAAAATGCATGCTAAATAAAGTTTTTACAGATAGCAGTAATAGATTCTCTAAAAAAATAATGTGAAAATAATTATAAGTCATTCGTATTTAGCAAAAATCAGGCTGTATACTTTTTAAAACAGAAAGTTTATATATTATTTTGCAGGAAAAAAAAAAAAAAAAGTAAAATGAAGTTGCGAAATAACTTTCAAGTTTTATAAAGCTAAATTTCTTTTCTTTTCTAATATAAGGATGTAAAAATTGATTTCGTCCAAAATTATTAAATCGAGAAGCTGATTAGCTATAGATCGTGACGTTGAATGACGTCAGGAATGCTTGTCGTTAAAAACATAAATAACGTAACATAACATTAAAACTAAATAGAAATCAATATTGTGATGTATCCACTGTATATGTATAATTTTAAAGTGCAAAATTACAACACAAAATTATCAATTCACTTCAAAGTAGAATTGCTCCTCCTATAATTATTTTTCAAACGTTAAATACCATAAAGTAAGATTCAAATGAATTACAAATCAATATTGTGCTGGATCACTGAATAATTTTACGGTATAAAGGTACAGCATAAAACCACCAATTCACTTCAAAGTAGAACTGCTCATACTGTAAGTATTTTAGAAATATTAAATAAGAGAACGTAACATTAAAACGAAATACGAAACAATATTGTGATGGATTCACTGAATAATTTTAAAATACAAAGATTCAGCATAAAATTATTAATCTTACACACCCTCGCTGATGCCTATGCAATATTGAAAAAATAATTTATTTCAGTTTATTTAATTTGCTTGCAATGCAATTTGAGTGGGCGCAGCTTAAGTATATGGTACTTTGTGATTATCGACTGTTTAATAAGTATAATTGGAGATGAATTATTTCTCTTATTAATTTATTAAAAAATCAGGTGATATATATTTTATTTTTCTTGTATGTTTGTGATAATAGCAACAAAAACAGCAAAAGAGGAAATATTATTATAATAAATAAGAGCACTATTACCCTCAGTCGCACTTTTCTTTCTTTCTTATTTTTTCCGTGTTTAAATCGCTCGAGAAAAATAAATTTTACTATTTTTCTTACAATATTCTAAAAAATTAAATAAGCAAATAAAATCAAACAATTAATTAAATACTATGTAAAAAAAAAAAAAAAAAAAAAAAAAAAAAAAAAAAAAAATTACAAAATCATTGAGTGTTGTTAGATTTTAAAGTTAAGATTTAAAGATTAATTTTTTTCCTAAAAAATTAGTAATTTTTCATATAAAATGGCCAAAATAAAAATAAATACCTAAACATTAAAATACCCAGGCGAGGGATCATTTAACCCTCTTGCGCACCCTCACCGGTGCCATGCAATATTCAAAAATTACTTTATGTCTAATTTTTAGAGACATTTAATTTGCTTTCAATGCAATTTGAGTGGGCGAAACTTAAGTGCATGATACTTTGTGATTCTCGACTGTTTAATAAATATAATTGGAGATGAATTATTTCTCTTATTAATTTATAATATTCTCTTATTAATTTATTGCTATTTTTTTGTATAAAATGGTCACAATAAAAATAAAAATAAAAGTGACCAGTTAAACTGATGGCATTGAGCTCACAGGCTATTCACACTGATTGTATATTATACTCTTATTTCAAAGAATAATGCTCTTCGAAACATAAATTAAAGGAGGGGGGGCGGTTAACCCCCTCCTGTTTCACATCTTTATACTTAACCAATGAGCATCCAAATCTAATCAGGGAAGCGCCTTATCAGAATAAACCGGTATGCCAAATTTCAAGCAAATCGGGTAGAAAACTCATTTATCTAAATTAAGGGGTACCCCCCCCCCCCTTAAATCTAATTAGGGAAGCGCCTTATCAGAATTAACCGGTATACCAAATTTATAGCAAATCTGATAATTCTGCTTGAAAAACCCATTTATGTAAGTTAAGGAGGGGATTAACCCCCTAACCCCCTTTTATACTTAACCAATGAACGCCCAAAACTAATCAGGAAAGCGCCTTATCAGAATGATCCTAGAAAAAAATTTGAAGCAAATCGGATATTTCTATCAAGAATTATCGCGTTACGTACATATACATACATACATACATGTACTGGGTGTCCCATGTACCGTACATGTACCGGGTGTGATGGATTTTAAAATTCAATAACTTGCAAACGGTGACTTATATTAAAGAAAATTCTTGCAGGAGGTTTATGTATGATATAAGGAGCATCTATCGATGCTATTTATAACTAAAACTGAGAATCGCAACATAAAATCTCCTGACATCTTACATAACATTCCTGCAAATTTTTTTTTTTTTAATATCTGTCACAATTGCACGTTATGGAATTTTAAAATCCATCAGTCATTTTTGAAACACCCAGTACATAAGTACCTGCGGGCACATTAGTTCTCAGGCTTAGATAGCCTGTGAGCTAATAAATATCTAAACATTAAAACCGAGGTGAGGGATTATGTCACCCTCTTGCACATCCTCGTCGATTCCCGTGCAATATCCAAAAATTAATTTATTTCAAATTTTTAGAGACATTTAATTTGCTTTCAATGGAAATTGAGTGGGCGGAGCTTAAGTATTTGAGAATTTATGATTCTCGACTGTTTAATAAATAAATATAATTGGAGATGAATTATTTCTCTTATTAATTTATAATATCCCCCCCCCCTTTTTTTTTAGTTCAAATCATGAGCATTTCGAAAAAGTAAGGAAATGGAATGTTATCTGCTGAACACATATAAAAGTTTGGTTTGCTTACGTAAAAAGAGCCAAAATAAAAATTCATGAAAATAACTTTTTAAGAGTTAAAGCTTTCCAAAGAAAAAATTATTCTAATTTACACAAATTTCTCATGTAAAATTGCTTTTTCTTTCTAAATTATAACTAGAAAGAAAACTGTGTATTATTAATAAACCCAAATTACACACAAAAAATTATTCGTTGATCTTGATTTACAAGATGATCTAAAGCATGAAAATTTTTATTCTCAAAAAGTGCAAACAAGTTCACTTTTACTTCAATTTAAAACAAAAACAAAAACAAAAAAACATTTTTTTAAAAAACTATAATTACTATATGTAATGGATGTTAAATAAAACTGAAATATAAATAAAATTTATAAATTTACATTAAACATACAAAACATAAAAAGATGTATAATTTTTTAAATGTTGCAATTTGACCTCTTGAAAAACAATTTTATTGTTCAGTTAAAAGAAATAATTAGTTTTCTACTGCATCGAACGGAAATGTAAAATAGTTATTAGTAAATAAAAAAAATTTCTTTGAAAACTTTTAAATAGCCCACACCACTACAATTTAACAGTTTTAAAATCGGGCCTATATAATGAACGGTAAGGTCATATGATAATGAGCGGTGGTGAGCCTGCTTTAGGGGCGACGTACAAGTACTGGTTACTTAAGAGTGCCCTTGGGAAGGTCTGAGAGATGAACCAATCACAGCTCTAGCCGAGCTCCCGGGTAAATTCGGGGTGAGTCTTCAAGAAAAGTTGTTCCTCGTTGGTTTGGTTGCATATGAAGCTGTGTCGAAAGCGGATGTGCCAAATGAGGAATTGAGAAGACTCATGGTTGGCTTTCAAAGCTCGATTTGCAAGAAATCGCTAAGCGATTAACTCGATTCAGACTACTTCACCACCGCAGTTTTTTTTTTTCCTTTTATGCCACGTAAAAAGTAGAAAAGAAATTATAAATACAAAATTAAAAAGTAATAGTTTAAAAAATATACGTTTTTATCAATTAATACAGTTTTAATATTAATTTATTATCATATGTTGAGAAATCCTAAAAATAATATTAGGTAGATTTCGTATGAAATACTACCTATTGGGATCGTTCCTATGTTGGAATTTCTGAAAAATGTTTGCAGATCTAAACCGATCATGACCCCTAGAATCCAAAACCACTATCAGTAAAAAACTTTATATGCATCTATCTATCTATATATATCCCTTTCTTCTGGACACGATAATTTTCGTAATTCTGCACCAATCTCTTCCAAACTGATACATAAAATCAAAGGGCATAAAATCTCGGTCAAGTTCGTTAATGGGCAAAATCGGACCAAGGGGATGGGAATAGGGAGGGGTTTTGTGAAAACCGAAAGACCCCCATAACTTCTTAATTTTTGTACATATCAAATCAGTTTAAAGTTTTTATTACTTCTAAAAATAGGGCCAAAATTTTATGTATCACAGATTTTTGATAAAGTTAAAAATGGACTCAAGGGGTGCAAAAAATAGGGTTTTTGGGAGAAACAAAATCATAACTTCGTCAATTCTCAAGATATCAATTCCAATTAATTTTATTATAAATCTCCTTAATATTATCTACAACTTTTATATTCACAAGTTTTTGATAGGACCAATACGTACCGCAAAAAAAAAAAAAAAAAAAAAAAAAAAAAAAATTAAAAACGAAACAAAAAGGGGTTTGAAGAAGTAAAAAATCCATAACTCCGTCAATTCAAAAGATATAAAATCCACATGAATTTATCATGTATCTACTTAATATTGTCTACAACATCTATATAGACAAGTTTTGGATAGGACCAATTCTTACAGCAAAAACAAATTAAAAATACATAGTGGTTGACAGGGCTCGCACCGTTCCTAAAATTTTCGCACTTTTCTACCAGTATTTTAAATAAGAATTCTTCGTCCTATATTCCTTTAAAATTTATAATAGAATTATACAGCAAATATTATCGTTTTAATTTAGCGGTAGCAAAGTGCGGAAATTTTAGGAACGCTGCGAGCCCTGGGTTGAAGAAAAAAAATCATCTAAGTAAGGGTGCATTCAAATCCAAACTGCTTATTTTCTGACTCATTTTACAATTCATTTTTGCTCTCAAAGGCTTCCAATTGGTACGTTTTCTTACTCAGAAACTATATAATGTACCGCAATGGTCGTTTTTTTGATAGAGGCAGAATATATTTTAAAAAATGCTGTTAAAGTGGGTATTTTGAAACGAATTTCCCGAAGCGGATTGTGTTGGAAAAATTATTGCATTAAGGATGCACTCAAATCCAAACTGCTTATTTTCTGACTAATTTTTAAATTCATTTTGCTCTCAAACGCATTTAATTGGTAGATTCGCTTATTCAGAAACTATATAATGTACAGCAATGATCGATTTTTTGATAGAGGCAGAATATATTTCAAAAAATGTTGTCAATGTGGGCATTTTGAACGGAATTTCCCGAAGCAATTGTGTTATCACTTTCTTCTGGACACGATAACTTCCGCAATTCTGCACAAATCTCTTCCAAACTGATACATAAAATCAAGGGACATAAAATCTCGGCCAAGTTCATTAATGGGCAAAAGCGGACAAAGGGGATGGAAATAGGGAGGGGTTTTGTGAAAACCGAAAAAAACCCATAACTTCTTAATTTTTGTACATATCAAATCAGTTTAAAGTTTTTATTACTTCTAAAAATAGCGCCAAAAATTCATGCATCACAGATTTTTGATAAAATTTAAAATAGGCTCAAAGGGCGCAAAAATAGGGTTTTGGGGAGAAAAAAATTCCTTACTTCGTCAATTCTCAAGATACCAAATCCAATAATTTTATTATACATCTCCTTAATATTATCTACAACTTTTGTATTCACAAGTTTTTGATAGGACCAATTCGTACCGCAAAAAAAAAATAATAATTAAAAACGAAAACAAAAAAGGGGAATTGAATAAGAAAAATTTTCATAACTCCGTCAATTCACAAGATATAAAATCTCCATGAATTTATCATATATCTTCTTAATATTGTCTTCAACATTTATATAGACAAGTTTTGATAGGGCCAATTCTTACAGCAAAAACAAATTAAATATACATAGCGGTTGAAGAAAAAAATCATCTTATTAAGGGTGCATTCAAATCCAAACTGTCTATTTTCTTACTCATTTTTAAAATCATTTTTGCTCTCAAACGCATCCAATTGCTAGATTCTCTTATTCAGAAACTATATAATGTACAGTAATGATCGATTTTTTGATAGAGGCAGAATATATTTCAAAAAATGATGTCAAAGTGGGCATTTTGAACAGAATTTCCCGAAGCGATTGTGTTAGAAACGAAAAATATTGCCCTACTGAGAAAATAATTGTTTATTAATCAAGTTTTAATTAATTGAAAGAAAAATAAAAACACAAGTCGCTTATAAATCTTTTCAAAAATCACGTCAGCATGTTTCATATTTTTTCTTTTTCTTTTCTTTTTTTTTTTTTTTTTATTAAAAATGAATCAGAAAATGTGCCAGAAAATTTCGAGTTGTTGAGTATGGAAAAATATTTTTTTTAATATCGCCTTAACATAATTCTGATAAAACCAGCTATTTTATAAAAAGGAAATAAAAACTCGTCAAAAGCAGACAGATAAAACTGTTAAAGTGGATTTATATCTAATAATGATTTAGTTTTTGTTGGTGAAATTAGTATACTTAACTTCGAAATCTACCTCTGACTGTAGGCCTGGCCGGCAGGGATTTTTTTATTTTTAAAAAAGAAGCAGGGAAAATATTATATATTTTTAATAAGTCCATGTGCTTGCACTTTCTACTAAGAATGGCACCACCAAACATGATGCGCACAGATTTTGATGATTTCAAAGTATGTTGTAGTGGTCGTACCACTAATTATTCTGATGAAAGGGTTTCTTCAAATGGGCTTTAGTTTTTGAGACATTGGTGGTTAAAGTTCAGCGTATATTTCAAATACCCATTAGTGTGACTTTTTGAACGTAAATTCGTGGTGCAGCGGTAGCGTGCGAGCTTACGGATCAAGACATTGCGGGTTCGATTCCACTTCGAGGCATTTTTTTTTCTTTTTTACTTATTTTTATATTTTTTATACGTTAAAATTTTAAGCAGAATTGGGCATTCTACAGCTTTGAACTTTGATATTTTCTTAATAAATTACATTTACATTTTCGAATTTTTCATGGCAATTTATTTTTCTCTTCAATTTTTAAACTAATATTTCTACAAAAATTTCTTACAAAACTCCAAAACTAATTTATGCCTAAAACTTTTTTTCAAATTAATTATTATTTACATTTTTTATTTTAAGCACAATTCTGATAAAATGATTTTTTTTTTTTTAACTTTATGTAATTTAAAAGGAAAATTTATCCTTTTCTTGTATAAATTATACAAAATAATTTTCAGGTGCAACTTCACAAACTTATTTCGGATTAGATAATTCAAATAACGCATATCTCCGAAAGAGTAATAAAATATTAAAGCAGTAATGCTTAAATACACGTTTTTTAACAGTTGTACAAATTTTTTATGCTCTGTAAAATACATTTATCTTAACCTCAACATCATTTTTCGTTTGCACAAATAAAAAGTTCTTCCGGCCAGTGCCGGGAGGAAGAGGTAGCTTTCATATTCCTTATTTTAAAAAAGCCAACTTATATTATTCAAACACACGAAGCTCAATTTAGTGGAAACCGAATGTAGGAGATTCAATACCAATTTTTATCAGTACTAAATCATTATGAATGAGAATTTCGCGAAATTAGTCAGCTTTATCCAAGCTGCTTTTAATTAAAGTAAATTATATTTGGCTGCCAAATTTGGCGATTTCTTAAAGTGCCTGCCATTTTAAGACAACATGGTGGATGAGGCTAACCAGTGAACTTGGTCGAGACCTTAGTAATTGCTGTGCACATGCTCACTCACATCGGAATCGGTTGATATATACGAGTGCTGTCGCAGGCAAAAAATCAGATTTTTCAAAATGTCACCCACGTTAGTAATTGAAACTACTATATCTGAGCCATTTTTTAAGATAAAGACAAACAAAAAATGCTCCTGAATCCTTATATCAATGTCAAATACTTAAGAAAGAAACCTTTTTCAATTTCTAATTTTTTTGCACCTCACTTTAAATATATATATTTTTTAATTTAATGGCCGACATTTTGAAACAAGATGGCCGATGAATCTGGCCAGCGAACTTGGTCAAGATATTGATGTATAATATCCACATGCCTTCTTCCATCGAAATAGGCGAATACGTGTGTTATCGCGTGACAAATACAAGATCGTTTCAAAGTGTTAGCCATGATAGAAATTCAAAGTGCTATAATTCAACCACTTTTTAAGATATAAACAAAAGAACAAATTTTCAGAAACAAAAACTGCTCCGAATCTTTGTATCAAGGCCAAACACATAACAAAAATCTTTTTCATTTTCCAATTTTATAATACCTCATTTTAAATTTTAAAATACATTTTAAAAAAATCGCAACCTTTTTGAAACAAGATGGCGAATGAAGCTGGCCAACGAACTCGGTCGAGATATTGGTATGCACTATGTACAGACCAAGTAATATCCAAATCGGTTCATAAATACGCCTGTTATCGAAAGACAAAAATCAGGTCGTTTTAAAATGTCAGCCACAATAGAAATTCAAAATATTATAACTCAGCCATTTTTTTAGATATAGACGAAACAAAACCTGTTCCGGAATCTTTGTATTAAGGTCAAACACATACGAAAAAATCTTTTTCATTTTCCAAATTTTTAGCATCTCATTTTAAATTTAATTTTTTTTTAAATTTCTTTAAATGGCGCCATTTTGAAACAAGATGGCGGATGAAGCTGGCCAACGAACTCGGTTGAGTTATTTGCATGTACTACGTACACACCAAGGTACATCCAAATCGGTTCATAAATACGTCTGTTATCACGTGGCAAAAATCAGGGCGTTTCAAAATGTCAGCCACGCTAGAAATTCAAAATGCTATAACTCACCCATTTTTTAAGATATAAACGAAACAAAAACTGCTCCCGAATCTTTTTATCAAGGTCAAACACATAAGAAAAAAATATTTTTTCAATTTTCAATTTTTTGGTACCACATTTCCAATTTAAATTTTTCTTAAAATTTTAAATGGCCGCCATTTTTAAACAAAATGGCGGATGAAGCTGGCCAACGAACTCGGTCGAAACATTGGTCTGTACTATGTATAAACGAAGTTACATCCAAATCGGTTCATAAATACGCCTTTTATGGCGTGACAAAATTCAGGACGTTTCAAAATGTCAGCTTCGCTAGAAATTCAAAATGCTATAACTCAGCCATTTTTTAAGATATAGACGAAACAAAAACTGCTACGGAGTCTTTGTATAAAGGTCAAATACATAAGAAAAAAATATTTTTCCATTTTAGATATTTTGGTACCACATTTCAAATTTTAAATTTTTTAAAAAATTTTAAATGGCCGCCATTTTGAAACAAAATAGCGGATGAAGCTGGCCAACGAACTCGGTCGAGACATTGGTATGTACTATGTACACACTGAATTACATCCAAATCGGTTCATAAATACGAGAGTTACAGTATGACATAGGTCAGATATATATATATATATATATATATATATATCAATTTTGAACGGAGGGTGGTTTCGGGGTCTGGGGGTCATGATCGATGAAAATATACCAAAATTTTTTGAAATCGCTTTCCTCCGAACGGCTGCAATAGGTAGCTTTTTTGTAAAGAAAGCTACCTAAAAATTACATTTAAAAATATTTTTTTTTAAATTATAGCAAATAAAAACACTCTCTACGTGATTCATAAAAATCCAACTGGATTGCAAAAATCGTCTGTTAATGAGATAAAATTTACGATACATATAAATATATTTTTTAATCGTTTGCTTTCCTTTTCTCGGTAATATTGGAATAAATAAAAATTTCTTTTATTGATCTCGTTCAGCTTCTTTTGCAGACAATTAGAATATTTGAAATATTGTTATATATAAGGAAAATTTCGGTATGAAAATTAAAAGAAGACTACAGATTGTGATAGATTGAATGCTAAAGATTGTGTTATGGAAAGAACCAGCGCTGATGCGGAAAATTCTCGTTTGGAAGAGAAACAAAAAGGCCGAATTACAAATGCATTAAAATATTGCGAGACGTTGTTGCAAAATGATGATCTGTTTAAAAGTTCTCCACCGGATGAAATATCCTGTGCTTCTATTGGTATGCCTGAAGAATTTCATGCTGCAATTTTAGAAATATTAGAAGATCGACAAATTATTGAGGCCGAAGAATTGATATTGAATGAAGAAGAAGAATTTAACGAATTTACAAAGGTATAATTTTTTACTTTAGCTTAAAAAAAAAAAAAAAAAAAAAAAAAAAAATTCGTTATATTTCATTGTTAAAAAAAAATCGAAATCAAACATTTCAATTTTAAATATTTTTTGAAATCAAACATTTCAATTTTAAATATTTTTTTTATAGTATCCGGGATTTCATGAAGATCGTGAGAATTTTGTACCTGAAGAATTTGCACCTGAACCACGCGATTATATTCCATTGTGGTACAAAAAGAATGCTGTTGCATTAGCTAAAGCCTGTAATAAACAAGTAAAAAAGTAAATAAAAGTAAATAATAAAATTGAAAAAAAAGGCCCAAGGGTGGAATCGAACCCGCAAAGTCCTAGTCCGTAAGCTTGCACGCTACCGCTGAGCCACGAATTCAAGCACAGAAAATCATACTAATGGGTATTTGAAATATGCGCTGAACTTTAACCTCAAATTTTTCAAAAACTAAAGCCCATTTGAAGAAATCCTTTCATCAGAATAATTAGTGGTATGACCCTTACAACATACTTTGGCCCCACCAGTGGCTGAGAGGTTCTGCTCTCGAAGCTGGTAGACGGGAGGTGCTGGGCTCGATCCCAATCGCGCCCGTCGGCCTAATCGTTCGGAGTTTTCGTGGTTTCCTTCGAGCCATGGAATTCCATGCGTAAATACGGGTTAGGTTCCCTTAGAAAGACCCCCACGAAGGGCACTCCCCCCTCGGGCCCATATCCCTAGTGTAGATAATAGGCCGTCAAAAATCAACCATCAACTACAACATACTTTGAAATCATCAAAATCTGTGCGCATTATGTTTGGTGGTGCCCTTGTAAGTGTAAAAAATGCAGTGAATCTTTTACCACGCCGAATTAATATATTGTAAGAACATTTTCGGGAAAAAACAAACATGAATTGTAGTAACATAATTAGGCGTGGTTTTTCAAGATGACCATTGAATGCTTAAAAGTGTGTTATTATTTTAATTATTTTTCCTATATTTCAGTTATCATGTAACTACGGGATGTTGGCTCCAGCTAAATTGATATGTTTTAACGCAGAATGTAATTTTATTCCACTGCGAGGCATTTGCACATTGTAATTAATGAGCTGCTCCACTCACGCGAAACACCCGTTTGTTAATTTTTATTGCCACGAAAGAATTTTTTTAAGATATCCCACTTGCATTTCATTATTTTTAAATGATTTTTTTTTTCTTTCATTGAGTAACTGGGGTCGATCTGTATAAATCCCGTTTCTTACTTTTTCGATTTCCTTTGTGTTTTTTTTTTTTTTTTTTTTTTTTTTTTTTTTTTTTTTTTTTATGAAAATACTTTCATTTTCGAAAACGGTTTCGAAAATAAAAGCATCCGAATAAAGAAACAACAACCTGTAAACAAAATCGAAAAAGTAAAAAAAAAAGTCTTTTGAACTGATCAATCTCAGCTAGCCAATGAAAAAAAAATTAGTTTAAAAATATTGAAATTCAATCGAGATATCTTTAAAAAATTCTTTCATAGGATTAACATTAGCGAACGGGTGTTTTAGAAGTAACTTCTTAAGCTAACTTACTGTTAGTTGGACGAATTGGACCACGGTGAAAAAAAAGAAAAAAAAAAAGTTTTGCAAGTTTTATCCCTCCATTTTGATGAATCTCCCCCGCCCATGAAAGTAGTTTCGTGAATGTACAGTCGTGGAAAAAAAAAAAAAAAATCACCTTTACTAACTCTGCCACAAATTATTGTAGAAAAAAAGCAAGTGGTATCAAACAATTGGAAATAAAGTCTACTTTTAAATGATATATATAAAATTTGCTTAAAGGACATCTACATATCAAAACGAACCAAAATTTCGTTTTTTTCAAAAGCAATACCTAAGTTTGACACCATAAATCGATTCTACACCCTTCAATTAGCCTAAATTTAAATTTTCATCAAATTCGTATGATCAGTTTCCGAGAAATTGATTATTTTAAAATTAAGCCTATTTTAAGGGCTGTATCCATATTGAAGTTCTCGTTTGTTGAAATGCTACAGAATGACTATGTCAGTTCTATAAATGTATTATTTCTTGCCAATATAAACACCCCCACTCGCTTAATATGTTTCGACTGTTGCTAGCTTAAATGTTTAATTAAACTGAGTAAAGTATATTTTAATCAAATTATGCTTTTCTGGAGATCATAGACGGCCCCTTAAACCGTCATTTTGACTTTTTTTACTCATAATTCGGAAACTACTTGGAAGAAAAATATGAAATTGAGAATTTGGATAAAGCAGGACACAATAAATATAAATCTATAAAAAAAAATTGTAGGTTGCAATTCATATTTTTTTCGAACATTAATTTCATAATTCACGTTATAGAATTTTTAAAATTACAAATTTAGTGTATTTATGTTTGGGTTTTTAATATTATAATTAAACAAAAAAAAATGTCACATTAGGATTATAATTTCAGGAGATATTAATAAAAATATGAAAATTTAATTTAACATTAGAAGCTCTAAATGAATGTTTATAATTCAAAAACTTATCATCCAAATGACTCTAAATTTCAATTCTAGGCATAGTTTGAACCGAAGATTTAAATTTTTTGTCAAAATTAGGTGTTACAACTGAAAAAAAAAAAGTTTGGTCTTGTTTTAATTTGTGGATGGCCCCTTAAGCAAATTTTATATACATCATTTAAAAGTAAACTTTATTTCTAATCGTTTGGTACCTGTAAAGTTTTTCTATTATAATTAGTTTCAGCGTTAGTAGGAGTGTTTACTTTTTTCCCCCACGACTGTACCAGATAGTAGCAAATATAAATTGAGAATAAACTTGGCTGATGTACCAGTGCTGAAAGTCTAGTTAAATTGCCAATTTCTCTAAGCCTGCAGGATTTACTTTTATTTTTATATTGTAAACAACCACAAAGAAAATCCTTAAAAATCTCGAAAATATATTAGCAAAATGCGAAAAAATATTTTAAAGAATAAAAATGAAAACGATTCCTACAGCCTTAATAAAATATCCCTGCCGGCGGTAGATTTCGAAGTTAAGTACTAATTTCATCAACAAAAACTAAATCAAGATTAGAGGTAAACCCAGTTCAACAATTTTATCTGGCCACTTTTGACGAGTTTTTAATTTAATGTCTCTGTATGTGGTGGCTTTATCAGAATCATGTAAATACGATATTTTTTCTTCTACACTCACCTACTCTTTATTTATTATTATTATTAGTATTAGTATTTTGCTGTTTGACTTGGTCCTATCAAAAACTTGTCAATGTCAAAGTGTCAACATTAAGTACATTTATAATAAATTTGAGCGGATTTGATATGTTGTGAGTTGACGAGGTTATGAATTTGTTTCTTCTTCAACACCCCCCTCCTTTTTTCCGTTTTATTTTTTTTTTCTGTTAGAGTTGATCCTATCAAAAACTTGTCAATATAAAAGTTGTAGATACTATTAGCAAGATTTATAATAAATTTGAGTGGATTTGATAGCTTCAGAATTGACGAAATTATGATTTCTTTTTCTTCTAAGAACCCTATTTTTTTTTCGCCCTTTGAAGCCATTTTTAATGATATCAAAAATCTGTCATGCATAAGTTTTTGGCCATTTTCCTAGAAGTAATAATAAGTTTAAACTGATTCTATATGTAGCATAATTCAGAAGTTATAGGGTTCAGAAAACCCCTTCTTATTTCCACCCCTTCGTCCGATTTTACGCTTTAACGAACTTGACCAAGATTTTCTGCCCCTTGATTTTATGTATCCGTTTGGAAGAGATTTGTGCAGAATTACGGAAGTTATCGTGTCCATAAAAAGTGATATATATATATATATAATTTTATTTATGGAACTTTCGGCATTTGGGACCAAACGATTCTAAGTTCTACAAATTTCCATTAGTCCATTTCTGTTATTCAATTTCTGCTGTTTTTTACTATGTTTTTGGAATCTATGTTATAGTGTATTTTTGTCAATTTGTTAATTTCATTTTATTCATAATTTCTCAGTTTTTGTTGGTGGTCGGTAATGTTTATTTAATGGTTATATATATATATATATATATATATATATATACATATACATATCTAGTTTTCCTCTTTCACACCAGATGTAGGGCCTGTTTACGGAATAGGCCCGTGAAGCCCGTGCTTACCCACTGAAATACAAAAGGGCCCCAATTTTACTTTTCAAAACTAAGTTTTAGAAAACAAAAACTCAATCACTGTAAAAAATGCAATTTTTTTTTCTTACTATATGGCAATTTGTAAATCACAAAATATGTTCACATATTCTCAACTATAGTTCTATATTTGTCATTTACAAAATAAATTAGTTATTTACAATTAAACCTATAATAAAATACTTTTATATTGGTAGTTTTAGTTTAATTAAAAATGTTATTTACTCTAAACTTTGGTAAAATTTCAAATTATTCAAGCATACGAAAATAAGATTTAGTAAATAAAAAAGCAATTTGTAGAGTAATAGGGGGCCCCCTGTGTGACTTCGGGCTTCCCCTATTCCTAAGTGTTAAGCGGGCCCTGACCAGATGGCAGCAATGTTATGGTTTTCAGTGACTAAATGCTGGCCACATGATTTAATAGTCTTAAATCTGATTGCATCCTCACATATTACAATATTGTGGGTCAACCTTCTTAAGTTTTGGATTCTTGTCTATAATTGAGGTATTGTGCTCTAATCATTTTTCAGTTTTTAATATCTTGTGTGAGGTATATCTTTCTTTAGATCTTATTTTTTTTATCATTTATTTTGTTTTATGATGCGATATTAGGAGCTAAATTTTGACATTTTAGGCTTAATGCTGACAAAATTGAATAAAATAACGCATCTTCACTAGGAATTACACCTGCAAGCTCCTCCGATGATTCTGTGGGTTATTCATAGTTTCTTATTTTACATACTGCTTTCTTATGTTCATATCTTGTTCATCTTTAGAATTTTACCAATTTCTTCATATATTTGTGATTTCATCTTTATTATATATATATATATACATATATACGTGTGTGTGTGTGTGTGCGTGTGTGTGTAGATAGATAGATAGATAGATAAAGTTTTGAACTGGTGGTGGTTTTGGATTCTAACGATCTTGATCGGCGTAGATCTAGAATTTTTTTTCAGAAATCCCAAACATAGGGGAGAATACAATAGGCATGGTTTCTTACGTAATCTACCTAAAATGACAATTTATTTAGACTTTTCGCATCGGTGTCCGTCCGTTAAGGATGCATTTTTTTTCACTCTTTTATTTAACTCAAAATGGTTTTTGTATGTTTATATGGAATTTTGCAATGGATTTTTAACCCATCTCCTGATGCGCTAGAATTATACAAATTATGTGCAAAGGTCCAATGATAATGCTGCATTTTAATATTTCTACAACTTCATTATAAATTAATACATTAATTGTACAGCATGTTTCAATTAGCCCGCCACAGGTGATGAATCGCCAAATATTCTCTATAACTCGTAAACTCTGTATGGGAGTTGAAAAAACAATGGATTTAATATGATGCGCCAAATATGCCAAATGGCTGTGAAACTGCAACAATGAAACATTTTTAAGACTGAAAAGTAGAAAATAAATTATAAATAAATAATGAAAAATGTAATAGTAAAAAAAAAAACGCTTTTATCAGTTAATAGTCTATCATTAATTAATTTACAATTTACCTTGAGAAATCAATATAGAAATCCTAAAAAGATAGTTCAAATAATGTTTCTTTTTTTCTTTCCCTTTGCCCTATCTTAAACAAGAGAGAAAAAATCATGCGTCAAGCATAGATTATGAAACACTTTCAAACACATCCAGAATAATGCATTTACTTCATCGTTTAATAAGCTAAAATAGGATGTCTAATTGAACCCTTTGGAAATGCATAACACATTTAAAAGCGCAATTTCAGCAATTCCTATCTACAATCTGAAAATTATCTGTATTATTTGAGCAGCTCTGTATATGATACAGAGATTTGTATCTATAATACAGAGCTATCTATAAACTACATGCATGCAAAAATTTATTTCAGTTAGGAGATACATACCACAGCTGAAAATTCGCCTTCAGCAATTTCTTCTTATAAAAAGAATGGTACGTGGTCTCTGTTGTTCAGTCCTGTATACGAGGTATAGAATTTATACACTAACATGCAAAAGACTAGTTAAATTTAAAAGCGCATACCGAATCTGAAAACGCACTTCCAGCAATTATTGATCATAGACAGTACTGTAATCGAATTCTTATGTGTGTCCCTGTAGATGAACGAATGCGATGACGATGTAAATGATGAACGATGAACGATGTAAATGCTATGCGTGAAAGCCTTATTCTATAGTATTGAGAGATTTAAATTCAGAAAATCTTGTATTGAAATTCAGTAATTTATAGCAATTTCAATACATTTGAAATAGCTTTATGTCGCTAAAATACGACATTTAAATACAAACGATTAAAACGAGTTAAAATACGAACGATTTTTCCCCATTGAGCATAATGTAACGGAATTCTTTTGAATGCCACTGTAAATGAACCATTAATGCTACACTCTTCATATTTAATACAGAACATGCTCCAGTAAACATCATTAACGTAGTATAAGAATTGCATGAAAATCCGAGTATATTTACGCAAGTTACGACAAACTGACATTATGACACATAAACCGGTTTCGTAAACAATTTTCAACTATGTTGGAAAGTGTTAAAAAGAGATTCAACTATTCAGCAAAAGAAAAGAAAAAAAATATATAATTATATATATATATATATATTTATTTAATAAATTCACTTGGTAGCCCTTTTTACCAAGCGTAAAACAATCAGTAAATTTGTTATAATCGGCTTCGGTGACCACGTCAAATTACTGTATTGTAACGACAATGTTGCGGAAAAAACATGTAATGCTGTCAAAAAAATTAGGCGAGATTTTCAAGATGAATATTAAATCCTTATAAAAGAGTATTTTAAAAAAATCTATATTTTTATGCTTTTTTTTTATATCTATATTCACTATTTTCAGACACATTTACAAAATAATTTTCATTGGATAGTTTACTCTTTAAATGTACTGAAATCGTGCTGTCAAATAACAGACTTGTTTATAAATTTTGCTTCGGGGGCCATCTACATATCAAAACAAACACCAAGGTTTGTTTTTTTTTGTTTTTTTTTTTCAATCCGCAATACCAAAGTTTAACGCCATACACAAATTCAACACTCTCCAATTACCCTAAATACAAAAAATCATAAAATCCGTACAATTTAGTTTCAGGGAAATTCATTATTTCAAATTGAACGTATTTTAGGGGCTGTATCCAAATTGAAGTTCGGTACTCGATTGCTGAAATGCCACAGAATGACTAAGTTATTTCTATTAATGTATTATTTCTTGCCAATACACTGTAAAAAAAAAAATCTGTAGTTCTATAGATGTAAAGTTACATGCTTGCTAAATTTTCATCTGTAACTGTACAGAAAAAGCAGCAAATCTATAAAACTAGTTTTTATAAAGCTACAGAAATCTGTAACTTTACAAATAAATATGCTAAAATTTCAGTAATCTTACTAAAATTTTATCTGTAACCCTGGTTGCAGTTACATGAAAAGTTCTAGGCATCCCAGTTTCCTAAAAAATTTAGTAACCTTCCAGATTTTTTGATTTTCGGGGCAAAAGTGTGCCTGTTACATGAATTTTTGTTGTTGCCGTTACATAAAAGTTTTAGGAATCCCATTTTCCAGAAAAACTTTAGTAACTTTACAGATTTTTTTTTAACAGTATAGGACTATTCCACCCACTTAATATGTTTCCGCTATTGTCAGTTCAAATGTTTCAAGAGTAAAATAGTAAAATTTTTTCAAATTATGCTTTTCTTCACATTATAGACAGTCCTTTAAACCATCATGTTGACATTTTTAAAGTATAATTTGAAAACTACATAGAAGAAAAATTTGAAATTTGTTATTCGCATAAAGCAGGATATAATAAATATAAATCTATCGAAAGAATTGTAAGATGCAACTCTTATTTTTTTCCAATATTAGTTTCATAATTCATATTGTATTTTTTTTTTTTTACATACAAATTCAGTGTATTTATGTTTGTGTTTTTTTTTTTTTTTTTTTTTTTTTTTTTTTTTTTTTTTTTTTTTTTGTATTATAACCACACAAAATATTATCACATTAGGATTATAATTTCCGGAGATATTAATAAAAATATGAAAATGTAATTTAACGTTAGACGTTCTAAATTTTGAATGTTTATAATTGAAAAACTTATTATCCAAATGACTTGAAATTTTGTATCTAGGCATAGTTTGAATCGAATATTTAAAATATGTTGTCTTAATTGGATGTTGCTATTGAATAAAACAAAGTTTGGTCTGGTTTTGATTTGTAGGTGGCCTCCTAAGCTAATTTTAAATACATAATTTAAAACATAGCTGCCACAGGCTCTATGCTATTCACACCATTATTTAAAAAAAACAAAAACAGATTTTGTAGTATATTCCTCTTGCAAATGTTCTTGAACAGTATGTCAATAATTTTTGTTTTGAGGAAATGGTGTGAGGTAGAATTAAAAAGTGGCAGACCTGTAAAAGTAGACTTTATTTTCAATTGTTTTGGTACCAGTAATATTCTTCTACTATAATTTGTGGTTATTTTCTTTTTTTCCCACGACTGTACATATTTTGATAATGATATTACAGATTTATTTACTCTTTTAATGAAGTTTTCTGCTTTTGAAAAAACTGAGCAACTCTCTCAGGCTCTTTGCTTTGTTTTCTTTAAATAAATACTAGATTTATTTTAACTCACGTTAACACAATTGAAGAGCTGAGTGGAAGAACATGTTATGCTACATTTTCTTAAAAATGATATTATCTTTTGGACGAAGGTGTTATCAGGTATTCTATCACATGGTAAAGCTAAAATACAAAAGTTCTATTTAACCTTGAAGATTTAAGACATTATTCATTAATATTTAATATTTTAATATTTAATAATCCAAATAATATTAATATTTTTTAATATTTAAAAATTAAATATGAATAAGTTTTTTGATAAAGTTTAGTACCACAACTGTTCATATTTTAAATATATGGTAACAAACAGAAAATAAATCATTAAAATTGAGAACAAAAACTTTCACATAACATTTCTTCAAATGTAATTTTTGTTACTTAACATGTTCTTCCACTTAGCTCTTCAATTATTCAAGAAAATTTGTTTTATAGTTAGAAAAATCTTATTTAACAAACTGTCACATTATGTTACAATTACTTCTGTACATAATAACACATAATTAGTTAACATCTGACTAAGAACTTTTATTTTGAGTACAGCAAAAATAACAATGACGTTTAAACTGAAATTTATAATTGGAAACTTGTGGAATCATCTTTTGAGGGAATAGCATGCATTGCACTTAATATGCATCTTTTATATCAAAAAATATCATTGTCTGTGGTACTGGAATCTCTGTACGCTCGCTCACGTTTTTTTAATATCATAGCAACCAACTGCTTTAGTTTTTCAGGCGTGTGTTTCTTCTTCCGACCATAATCAGTGCTTGGATAAATTTCATCCTTATATAATTCAGTACTAGTTTCTGGCACTGTAGTTTCCACAGCATTATCGGTGTCATCATCAAAAATATCCTGTATTATAACTGTCTTTTGATGCATGACTTTTGGGTAAATATCCACATGTGACGTACTGATTCTCAACAATGTATCACCACTTGTTTCTGCAGCAATTGTGTTTGAAACATCTGTTGTTGATCTACTTGTTGCTGAAATTAATGAGCTGTCAGTACTCTGCTGATAATTATTTCCATTTTCATCTTGTTTCTTGTCCTGCTGGTCAGCGCGATATTTTTGTTTATTTTCGTGCTGATAATTTTCCGGGTTTACATAATCTTTGTATTTGTTTTCTTGAGTTATTGCAGTGGTAGCTCTTACCGTATTTGAAATAGCACCTTCTGTAGTCAAAATACCACTTTCAGTATCAATGTTTAAGTCAATGTTTATATCTTGTGTCGTATTATCTGCTGTTGAAGTGGTAGAATTTTCATGTAACATCCTGTAGTTGGCATTGTTTAATTCATGACGTTTTTTATCGTATTCCTTCGTTTGATTAAATTCAGGAGAATTTTTCAATTCAGTATAAATAGTGCTGAAGATATTTGTTCTTAAATTAATATTGTCTTGCATATTATTTTTCGAATCTGACGCATTGAAAGGTTTTTTATAGTCAAACATATTTTGATTTCTATCATCTTCTGCATCAGGCGATGGTCCATTTTTATTAGTTATATAATCTTTTTCCAAATGTTTTTTCTGAATGTTTTTGCCTAAATCTTTATCAATCTTTCTAAAGGATGTTTTGTGATATTTCATTAATTTTAGCTTTTCTTTAAGGTTATGATTTGTCGTAACAATATATTTTCTTTTTTCAGCTTCAGCGGTTGCAACAGTTGTAGCAGCTGTAGTTATTAATCTATGTGTATTTTCATTCATAATTTCTGTATTTGGTGGCTTGTACGTTGATTTAGAATCTAATTTCCTGTCTGTTACATACGATACAGTACTGATTTTATCATGTGATTTTGAGTAGACTTTATCAGTTGCACCTGTTTTATATTTGCGGATATTTTCATTATTTTGTACCGGTTTTACTTTTTGAATGGGTTTTTCAGGCCTATGAATGTTAGTATATAACTCTTTTTGATCATTGTTCAATCTTGAATTGCCATCTTCGGTTTTACGATGATTCTGTTTTAGAAATGTATTATACTTCACAGTTGGTTTGAGAAAATCGTTAAACTGCACATCAGAGTCACTAACAGTATCTATACCATGTTGTGGAACACTCGCAGGATAATCTTTCAAAAAATATGGCAAGTATTTTTGCTTCTTGATTTCATTTCCGTCTATAATAACTCTGGGGGTAGGGAGTTTCATATCACTATTTTCATCAACTCTTTCTTTATTTTTTATCATTTCTTTTTTACTCATGTTTTCTTGATATTTTCCTGTTTTTATCGAGCTGAGTGGTTTTATAAAGTTTTGGATAAATATGTTATAGACATTTATTGTACTGTTGAAAAAGAAATTCTTTAGTGCCAGTAGTTTTTCATATTTTCTTGAATCATTATTTTTATGAAAAATATTTTCTCTATCAGAAAAATTCTTTGTGTTTCCAGATGAGAGTTCTATGTTTCGGATTATTACATCATGTTTTGAGAACGTTGCATTTCTCATTGTATTTTCACCAATTGTATTTCTCCCACTTGCGGTAACATTCATTAACTCGAGATGTTGCTCAATTCTTCTGCCATTTTGGTGTTGTTTTGGAGGTCTTGAAATAATTTTCTTCGTTTTATTTCTCAAAAAAGGAATATAAGTGATGTGTAGTTTTTCATATTTTCTTGAATCATTGGTTTTTCGAAAAATATTTTCTTCATCCGCAAAATCCTTCGCACTGTCAGATGAGAATCTGATGTTTTGGTTTATTACATCATGTTTTGAGTATGTTGCATTTCTAATTGTTTCATTTTCACCAAATGTATTTCTCCTATTTGTGGTAACATTCATTAACTTGAGATGATTTATTCTTCTTCCATTTTGGTGTTGTTTTGCAGGACTTGAAATGATTTTCTTCATTTTATTTCTCCAAGAAGGAACTGTCTTTGTTGATGCAGAAGGTTGATGATTTTTGAAGTATTTTTTACTATTTGACAGAGGATGTTTTTTTAAAGATTCTGTTTTTTGTTTGATCCTGTATTTGAAATTATCAGCATTTCTTTCGGGTTGTCTGTCGTAATATGATACAGGTTTTACTTTCCTGCCATAGCTATTATGTAAAATAGACTTAGGTATATGTTGCGAATTTCTTTTATGATAATCCAGAGAAACTGTATCATAATCTTTTTCATATTTATTTCTTAAGACACCTGCATAACAAACATTTACGAGCAAAAATAAAGCTATGGAGTTGAATAAACTGTACTTATGCATCTTTACAACTATTACATATCCACGGATTTTATTAGGAGAATTCTTATTTGCATATGAACATCATTTTTAATGTATTCCTGGTTTAAGATTTTCAACAGAGCTATTATTGATGCATATTGTTGTTCTGAAAGCATTGTTGGTTTACATTACACATTGTTAATGTCAATATTATTTGTATCAACAATGTAAAAAGTGCATAGTTGTATCGTACAGGCAAAACTCAAGCTTTAACGATGTTGTTAAATATTTTTAAAACAAAATGTTTGAGAATGTTATTGTTGACAGATATCATTCCTCTAAGATTCTAAAAGCAGTGTTAGCATCACGCACTTTCAGTAACATTTTCAGAAACAATGTAAAAATTATATTGTTGTATTTCACAGCAAAAAAGTGTCTGTTACAGATCATATTTGTTAAAGAAAGAATGTAATCATAACATTGTTGCGCACGCCATGTTAAAATAACGTTGTGATTTTATATAACAGGAAAAAAGATGAGAAATTCGACAATTCATTGCGGTGTACATTTCCAGTGAAATATACTTACAGTACGTTTGTAACGATACTTGAATGCACGCACACACACACACACGCATACTTTCCCTAACGCATTGTTAATGCTATAATATATCATTGGCGCTGATCAAGATGCTGTATATTCCCTCGGCCGCCATCTTGGACTTCTTGGCGATATTTTGTTGGCGCTATTTATCGATAAGGCAACCCCGGTTCTAGCAGCCCTGTTAAGCCTAACCTGTGCATAAATCGCTGCTTGGCGATATTTGCTACTTGACGGAAAGGGGTTTTCGCGTCAAGAAAAATCAAGATGGCGGCCGAGGGAATATACAGCACCTGTTCCATCATTTGCATCAACAATGGAGTCATTCCAGACATTTTAATTGTTTTGTCAATAGCTAAACTATAAAATGATTTATAAAAACGTAGATATCCGTATTTTAGTTTGTAATGTCTGTTATTATAAGTTTCTCGTTTACATACCAATTATCAGACATTATTTTATATTTTAAAAAGCAATTTAACTGTCTGTAATATAAACAGGTCTGCTTTTATAAAAATATATTATAGCTTCTAATACAGGGTGTCCACTCTCAACGGTATCCAATGGCTAATTTCTAAACCGTTAGTCATAGACATATAGTTCCAATTACAAAAATCTCTTAAATGGGGTAAAGAAATATTTTAAAAGCGATTTAGGTCAATATTAACATTTCTTAAAAAATTACGAAATTTAAATTTTTATACTGTCCCCCGGTCCTATAAGTTATATTTAGAAAAAATTTCCTATTTCACTGTAAGACAAAAAAAGTCCCGTTCATATAACACTAAAATTGATCGAATTAAGAAACTTTAAAAATGCATGACTTATACCAGATGGTTTACATCTGAACACAAATGAGTTTGGCCATAACTTGAGGGGTCAAATACCAAGTGCTTAAAGTATTCGAAGAACTTATTTCATGTGTATCTGCGCTTTGAAAAAAATCGTGCAAGTATTACGATTGAGTTAAATTTTGTTAAGTTTCAGATTGGCTAAAATAATTGTATTTTAACATATATTTTATTTTGTAACGATTTGAGACTGTTTCTTTTCGTGATTTCTTTTAACAAAAATTATGTTATTTTTATAAGTTTTTATTTAAACTCCAACGATCGTATGTATGTTTTTCCAGTTCAAAATTTGTACTCGAATTTTAACTCACTTTCAAATATCCGATCGAGATTAAATTTTACCTACTGAAGTAAATCCGATGACAATCTAATATTATGATTTTCAATGGTTACCATTTATACTTATTTTACAGGATAACACAAAAAATTTCGGATAGATTACCGCTAAGAAGTTTAAGAAAAGTTTTAGATTAGATAACACAAGACTGCGATGTTTGTATTTTTTAACTCTTATGTATTTTTTAGCACTGAATCCGAAAAATACCTTAATTTTTAACCATCATGTCAGGATTTCTCTCAAATCATAAATTGTCAAATTTAAAAAATAACAAAAATCGGATACGATAAAATAGATTAGTGGCTGTATTTTTTAAATTTTGATAATTGATTTTTATATACTTTTTAGCACTGAATCTGAAAATAACATTCACTTTTAATCATCACGTTAGATTTTTTTTTGCAAATCATAAATGTCTAAGTTAAACTATAGCGAAAATTTGATACTCTAAAACAGATGTAAAACTTATTTTATTTTATTTTATTCAATAATTTATTCAATTTTTTTTAAGCTTATACCGTGATTCTTACAGCTAAACAGCTGAGGAACTCCGATGAGGTGGGGAAGCAGGATCAATTTTAACTTTGAAATTTAATATTTGCGAAAAATCCTAACGTGATGGTTAAAAATGGAGATCATTTTCGGATTCAGGGGTAAAAAATACATAAAATTCAGTTATCAAAAGTTAAAAATACTACAATCACATCTATTTTATAGTATCAAATTTTCGACATTTTTTCTTTTTTTAACTTTAAAATTTACGATTTGCAAAAAATCTTTACGTGATGGTAAAAAATGAAGGCAAATTTCGGATTCAGCGGTACAAAATACGTAAGAATAAATTTTTAAAAGCTAAAAAAACATGACATAACTCAACTTTTTCAGGCTAGTGTAATCTAACAATATTTTAAAATGTGTCTCAGTTGGTAAATAATTGAGGCTGTTAATTGTCATCATTTTATGTAACAAATATTCTGGATTTTTTTTCTTCTTATATCTTTATTGCAAATTGTATATTTTGCATTAATATGTCAGAATGATTAAAGATTTAAAATTTATATTGCAATGTTAATTTTACTCTTAACCATTTTTTAAATATATCTGACGAAATGATATTTTTACTAAATTTGTGAATGACCCCTCATTTGCAGCAAAAAATATGCTCCAACTTTAAACAGCTATTACTTGGTCCATTTCAATCGTAGAAAAACGGGACATTTTTTTGTCTTACTTGTCAGTAACAAGGAAATTTTACTAAATATAACTTATAGGACCTGGAGACCGTATAAAAATTTAAATTCGGTAATTTTTTAAGAATTATTTTTATTGACCCAAATCGCTTTTAAATTATTTATTTACCTCATTTAAAACATTTTTTTAATTAGAACTATATGTCTATGACCAACGGTTTAGGAATTAGCCTTTGGACACCATTGCGAGTGGACACCCTGTATATAAAACTTTATAGACGTAACATTTAAAAATGTATTCATGATTTTACATATAATATGCAATACATTACAAGAGCATTTTCACTCCTACCGGAGCATCTTCAGTTGACTTACTAACTGCCTTCGCTTCTGTATTTATCATGTTTCCAGATCAGTAAGTTCCCTTGTTTCGTTGATCTAGAAACATGATAAATACAGAAGCGAAGGCACTCTGTAAGTCAACTGAGAATGCTCCTTTAGGAGCGGAATTGTTATTGAAATGTATTGTATATTATATGTAAATTCCTGAATATATTTTTAAATGTTACGTCTATAAAGTTCTGTATATAACAAGCTATAATATATTTTTATAAAAATTGACCTGCATATTACAGACTAGCAAACCCCGCGGCTTTGCTCGCGTAATATTTGAAATATGCCAAGTGATATTTATATGCCTAATTTTTATTAAAAGAAATTATACTTTAGGAATAATTCAAAAATTACTATTTAAAACATAGTTTGACTAAACTTTATTATTACACTGCATTAGGCAGAAATTAGATTTAAATTAATAAAAAGAAATAAAACTGAATAAATGATAATTTAGAAAATATATTGAAACTTTTATGCTCAATTCATACGCTTATTTCTGTATTCATTTGAAGTTTTAAATTTTTTAGAAACCATCTTCATACGTCTTAAAATTAACCGTCATGTCAAATTCCAAGTCCTACCACCTCTCTCAGTATAAAGGGCTATGTTGAAATAGGAACTGTCACCATTAATTTGCCAACATTAATTTTGAAATCGGTTTATTATTTCCTAATATTCCACAGAAACGTAATTTAGAGAGCTTTTAAAGGCCTTTTTTAGAACGTTTGTTGTTCCTGTGAACCCCAGGTGGCAGAATCATCTGCATAAAATATAGACTGTGTAGGATCAGAGACTGTTACCATTGATTCGCAATTATTACATTTATAATCTGTTTATATTCCTTGAAATTGCATAGAAATCGTAATTTAGGACTTTTTTAGAACGCTTTTCGCTCCTCCCCTTCGCTTCACCCCTTTTTAATTCGAATTTATTTTCGACAGTCCTTCAAGGACATTTATATTTTATACGTAATTAACTACCATGCCATATTTAAAGTTTCTAGCCTCTTCAATTTCACAGAAATCGCAATTTAGCAAGTTTTTTGCTCCTGCAACCCTCTGGTGGTAATGGCACAGACATAAAATACAGCTTATGCTTGAGCTGATACTATCACCAACAATTTGACACCATTATTTTTTAAATCGGTTTGGTATGTGATAAGATTGCATAAACATTGTAATTTAGAACGATTTTAGAACGCTTTTCGCTCACTTCATCCTTTTAAATTTGGAATTTTTTTTCGGCTGTTCGTAGAAAGCAATTGCATCTTGTAAGTAAATACCATGCCATATTTCAAAATGTTAGACCCCTCAGTTTTGCAAAAAACGCAAATTAGAACATGTTTTGCTCTTGCACCCCCAAATGATAGTGACAGCAACATAAAATATATCCTATGTTGGAGCAGAGACTGTCACCATCAATTTGCAACCACTACTTTTGAAATAGGTTTGGTATTGCCCGAGATTGAGTAGAAATGGCAATTTAGAACGTTTTTACAACGTTTTTAGAACGCTTTTCGCGCATTTTCACACTTTTTAAATTTCCAATTTTTTCGAAACTATTCTTAAATATAATTTACATCTAATAAATACGTAACCTTGTCTAATTTCAAGTTGCTAGCTCCTACCGATCACAAAAATCGAAATTTAGAACGTTTTTTGCTCCTGCAACCTCCAGGTGGTAGTGACACTGACATGAAATAACGTCTATGTTAGAGCAGAGGCTGTCAGCATCAATTTGATATTAGTTTGATCCTTCCTGAGATTACCCACAAATTGGCATTTAGAATGTTTTTAGAGCGCTTTTTATACGATAGATCATTTATATCTAATAAATATATAACATGCAAAATTTCATGAATCTAGGTCCTTCTGTAATTGAAAAATCGAATTTTTAGAACGTTTTTAGTTCCTGCATCTCCTCTGGGGTAGTGGAAACAGACATAAAATATAGCCTATCTTGAAGCAAGAGCTGTCACCATAATTTTACACCGTTATATTTGAAATCGGTTTAGTACTTCCTGAGGTTGCATAGAAATAGCAATTTAGAATATTTTTTAGAACGCTTTTCACGCATTTTCACACTTTTTAAATTTCGATTTTTTTAGGAAATGTTCTTAGAGATCATTGATATCTTATAAGTAACTACCATTCCAAATTTCATGATTCTAGGCCCTTCCATAACACAAAACCGCAATTTAGAACGTTTTTTTTTTCTCCTGCAACCCCAAAGTGGTAGTGATACAAACGTAAAACCCATGTTAGAGCCATGTTAGAGCAAGTTCTGTCACCATCAATTTACAACCATTACTTTTGATATCGATTTGTTACTTACCGCAATTGAGTAGAAATTACCATTTAGAATGTTTTTTAGAACGCTCTTCACGCATTATCACCCCCTTTAAATTTCGAATTTTTTAAGAACAGTTCTTGGAAATCCTATCTAATAAGTAACTAATATTTCAAATTTCATATTTCTAGGCCCTTCAGTAACGTAAAAATTGCATTTTTAGAACGTTTTTTGCTCTTGCACCCCCTTTGGGGTAAGTGGTACCGACATGAAATGTAGCCTATCTTGGAGCAAGGGTTGTCACCATCATTTTGACACCGTTATTTTTTAAATCGGTTTGGTATTTCCTGAGATTGTGTAGAAACCACCATTTAGAACGTTTTTTAGAACGCTTTTTGTGCATTTTCACCTCTTTTAAATTTCGATTTTTTTAAGAACTGTTCTTAGAAATTCTTTATATCTAATAAGTAACTAATATTTCAAATTTCATATTTCTACGCCCTTCAGTAACGCAAAAATCGTAATTTAGAACGTTTTTTGCTCCTGCACCCCCTTTGGGGTAGTGGCACCGAAATAAAATATAGCCTATCTTAGAGCAAGGGTTGTCACCATCATTTTGACACCATTATTTTTTAAATCGGTTTGGTATTTCCTGAGATTGTGCAGAATCTACCATTTCGGAAGTTTTTTAGAACGCTTTTTGTGCATTTTCACCCCTTTAAATTTCGAATTGTTTAGAAAATGTTCTTAGATATCAGTTATATCTTATAAGTAACTACCATTCCAAATTTCATGATTCCAGGTCCTTCCATAACACAAAAATTGCATTTTTAGAACGTTTTTTGCTCCCGCAACCCCTTTTGACCAGTGGCACGGACATAAGATATGGCCTATGTTCTAAGTTGGACTAACACCATCATTTTGATACCATTACTTTTGGAATCGGTTCGGTAGTTCCAGAGCTTACTTCCTACAAATAAACAATTTTTACCTCTTTATAATATTAGTATAGATAGTAAAGTTGTTTTTTAAAATATAAAATAATGTCTGATAATTAGTATGAAAAGGGAAAATTATAAAATGATCGTTCGGAAGAAATGGAAAAAAAAATTCAATAGTTAACCGATTTCACAATAAAGTCACAGGTTGACATTACTGTCCCTTTTTCTTAAGAACTACTGAAGCTATTTCGATACTTTTTTTAGAATAGTTTTGGCAGTAACTAAACTTTAAATTAATCGTTCGGAATATACAGGGTGTCCGGTCTCAACGGTGTCCAATGGCTAATTCCTAAACCGTTAGTCATAGACATATTGTTCCAGTTGCAAAAATGTTTCAAATGAGGTAAAGAAGTATTTTGAAAGCAATTTGAATCAAGAAAAACATTTTTTAAAAAATTACGAAATTTAAATTTTTATACGGTCCCTAGGTCCTATAAGTAATATTTAGTAAAAATATCCTATTTCACTGACAAGTAAGACAAAAAAAGTCCCATTCCTCTGCGATTAAAACTGACCGAGTAATAGATGTTTAAAGTTGGAGTATCTTTTTTGCTGCAAAATAGGGGTCAGTCACAAATTTACTAGAAATAAAAATAATCCTCATATATAAAATTTAACATTAAACATTGATAGTAAATTAACATTACAAATATATTTTGAGATTTTTGTTCATTCTCACATATTAAAACAAAATATTTTTTTTCCCAACCACATTTTGCCATTTATGCTGTATCTCGTAATTTGATTGGTCAGAGTTTCAGCATCAAAGTGACAGTTCTTGGCGGTAATCGTGCTTGACGAAAGCCATCAAAGGATAGAGTTTCGATAAAAAAAAAGTGATTCGTATGAGGACCAGGAGAATTAGAAAAACTAAACTATCTTAGAATTAATGGAATTATATTAAATTAGTTTTCTATTTGGATATACAGTAAATTCTGTCTAAGGCGGACTCTGTGCAAGCCGGAAATCTGTCTAACACGGAAAATTTTCCTAGTCCCGGCGAACCCATAGAAAATAACATTAGTTCATGCTGTGTAAGCCGGAATCTGCCTAACGCGGAAACGGAAAGGTTTATAATGTCCCACCGAACCCGAAATTTTGCATAAGGCGGAAAAAATCCTCTTTTAAAAATGAAATGCATTTAATTTGTAAAACTTTAAAACTGATATATGTACATAAAATGCTTTCGAACTTTTTCATAAATTGCGTAATAGAGTATAATAAAGTTAATTAAAGAACCTTATTTATCTTTAAGATTAAATATTTTTAAATGATAATTTTTAACCATAAAAATCAGTAGCACAATGTGACTTGGAATGTGTTACTGAAGAAGGCTTGGTAAACCGAAAGGGAAAAAAAAACCATTGATAAAAGATTATTTTCCGACTCTCTAAACTACTATGTAAGATGAGGTTTGAATTTGTTAAGGCTGTTTGTTCTCAAATCAAGAAGTGCAACTTTATGACATAAGTTTTAATTTATTTTTGTTCGGAAATGCATGAAACTAACAGGTGTTGTTCAGCAACTATGTAATCGAGCTGTTTTTTACGTTTTTTGCAAACACAATAGATTTTTCGGAAAATAGTTTCAAAGTGGGCGTTTTGAACCGAATTTCTGCGCGAAAGAAGAATAACCGCTCAAGAAAGGGTGAAAAACGTATTTGTCAAGTGATCAAAATCTCTTAAAACTCAATAGGTAATCTATTTATCAAAAAATAGAAAACACAATTCGATTCCAAATCGCTTCCATGGTCAGGCTTTCCAATTTTATATATTTCCGTTAAAAAATGAATTTGTAAATGTGTCAAAGCGTTTTGCGCTTGTTGAGCAGAGCAGTTAAGAACAAACTTAATGTTTTTCATTAAAATCTAGAACTGAAGTAATTTTATATCGATACCATTTATTTCAGTTTTCAAATAAAGTTTTTCAAGATTATTAAAGACAATAAATTTAATAAAAGGTTTAATTTCATTAAAATCTTAATTTTAAAGACCGATACTAAAGGTTGCGAACGTAAAAAAATATACAATTTGTTCAATTTTTTTAATGTTTTAAATTTTATTTTTCGGGTATTTTGCATAAGGCGGAATATTGTCTACGGCGGAAAATTTCTTCGGTCCCGATCGATTCCGCCTTAGACAGAGTTTACTGTATATATATATATTTTAATCTAATCAATCAATTCTAAGTATTAGCTTGCGTTATTTGAACTTTTAATGTGCAGATATCGCCTCCACGCTCAAACAAACAAACAAACAAAAAAAAGGTAATCTGTATCATCTACAACAGAAGGGGGGAGGAGCGATATTCTGCGACGAGCTATCTTAAAAAAAAAAAAAATACTTCCATGGGATTAACAATAGCGAACGGGTGTTTTCGCGTGAGTTGGGGGAAGAGAGAATAGAATTTTTAGGGGGGGGGGTTGATGTGGTAGATTGGTTAGTTATTTCTTGCATAATAAAATAAAATATAGGGAAAAATACATACATAATTTTAGACAGTATGTATTGGCCGAGCAAAAGTTGGTGGTGGGGGGGGGGGGGGGGTATGAAATTTAGGGAGGATTGAGATGATTAGTAACTTACTATAACTATAAAGTAACGGCTAACTATAAAGACAAAGTAGAAAATTTTCCTAACATTTTAATAAAGTTATTAATTTTAATAATTTTAAATTTAATATACTTTTTTATATTTTTTAATTTAAGAGTATGTCTATATATTTTTAATTTAATCAGTAATTTATATTTAAATAAAAATATGATTGAAATCTATAATTGCTTATATAAATTATAAGTTTGAATCTTTTTTTAATGATTTTAAATTTAATAATTTTTAAAATTATTACCTCTTTATGCTCTAATAATTAAGTGTTATAATTAAGACAATAGAAAATAAAATTTTTAACGGGCGTGGAGTTTTAGAAGATGCATTATTTAATTAGACAAATAGAGTAGGAAAGTAAAAAAAATTATGATATAAAATATAATATACCTCTATCGATTTTTAACTTCGCGTGCAGGTGAAGCAAAAAGTGGGGAAGTAGAAATTTAAGGGGCCAATTAATTCAGATGAAGTCTTCAAAAAAAAAAAAAAAAAAAAGCGAAATTCTACTGATGTACAAAGAATTATCACGCTATAAAACTTGGGAAAAAAAGGTCCGTCTTCTTTATTGCTGCAATAATTAATAAGTAATCCATAATCTAAATTCCACCTGAAATTGCAATTTAAACTTTTCCCTCACTGGCTCTCATACACACAAAGTTTATAATCCTGAAAACTACATTTTTTTATGCAGCAATATCTGTTGTAGTAATGAACACTAAACAGCCGTATCAATTCCCCCTGAAATCTCCGCTCCAAATTTTGTTACATCCCCCCCCCATCCTCCCCGCCCCAAGCACGGACACAAGAAAGCTCAATTTGTAAGTAATTTGTTTGTACCATCTTAATGTTTTTGTTGTTGTTGTTGTTTTTTGTATGCCTATATTTTTATACGTAACTTTTGAATGGCTGCTCTGAATATGTTAAGGAAATTAATATGTCCGTTTTTGAAAATGATCCTCGTATCACTTTCATTTTCTTTTACAATAAACATCAATTATTTGAATTATATGATTCAACCTGTGCGATTACTTCAATGATTTAAATAAACATAACAAAATTGTTACAATATTTTAATATATTTTTCTAATAGAGCACAGATTTATCCATTAAAGGTCGGACATCATATAACCGCCCACATTCTCTCTTTTTAATTAACTTTTCTTTTTTTAAGATTTTGTTCCATTTGTTATTTTATTGTATCGATAAAAATAATAATAATAATTATTATTTTTACATTACCCCTTCTGAAAATTTCACTGTCTCTCCCCTCAGCAAATATTCATTAGATCAGTTATTTTTTTAATTATTTTTTAATTAAAAATTAGGGGGTAAATATTGTTAAATCAAAACATATATTAAATTATTGAGGACGTCAGTTTCGAAACTGACCTTATCCGAAATTTAAAAAATCGCGTTTCTCTATGAATCAATTGGTATAACTGTACCAATCAAACACTACAATCTTCAAATTTTCAATGGATATCAATGGGCGCATTTAAAGGTTTTACGCGATTTCCCAAAATTTGATTTTCTCGATAAGGCGAGTTTTGAAACTCACTTCTTCAATTATTTTAACCAATCTGAAAGTTAATTACTAAAAATTATCACTATCGTAATATTTATACGGGGGAAGCACCTTCTGTTAAATCGCTTTAAAAACGCTTCTTTATATTATTTAAAACCTTTTTGTAATTGGAACTATATGTCTTTGACTAACGGTTTAGGAATTAGCCATTGAACATCGTTTGGAGTGGACGCCCTTTTATAATACTTTAAGCACTTCGCGTACGACCCCTGAAAGCTTGGTCCAACTCGTCTGTTTTCAGTTATAGAAAAGTGGTTTAAGTCATAAAATTGAAAATGTCATAACTCGGTCAATTTTAGTGTTAGGTGAATGGGACTTTTTTTGCCGTACTTGTAAGAGGAATTGGAAAAGTTTACTAAATATCACTTATAGGACCGGGGGACCGTATAAAAATTTAAATTCGTAATTTTTAAATAAATGTTTTTCTTGACCCAAATCGCTTTAAAAATACTTCTTTACCTCATTTAAAACATTTTTGTAATTGGAACTAGATGTCTATGACTAACGGGTTACGAATTAGCCATTGGACACCGTTGAGACCGGACACCCTGTATATATATATATATAATGCAATACTTATTTTAACTTTTAAAAATAAAATAAAATTTCATTTGGTTGCGAAATCGCCAAACTATTTTTTTTTTTATTTCACCCCTAACAAACAATGAGTTTATCATTTTGTCTTCAAAGGGAAGGCGGAAGAGGGGGGGAGGTCATATTTATCCTTTTTAAACGAAGGAAAATTTTATTCTAACACTTTCCAACATAATTGAAAAATGTTCATGAATTCGGTTTGTCTGTCTGTCTACCATCATTTTATTGATTGCTGTTATCTTCCAACATAGTAGTTAATATAAATTGTTCACATAATTCCCAACAGGCGGTGATACTGAGTTAGTTTTTCATGCTAAAGTTTTATTTATCGTTTGAGCCATTTCACATCGTTATTTCTAAAATGAACTTCGTTAATTTTGTCATATTAAAAAGGCTGGAGACGCCCCAAAATAGATTTTTTACATGGTAAGTTAGTTTAGTTTGCAATTTTTTATTAGAAAAGTGATAATACTTTTGAGAGGTACGCAATTTTCTGTTTATTGCAGATGTGAAAAAAGTACCTTTCAGCCAATAATTTTTTACTTTTATGTTCTAAATTTTTTAAGTTATTATTTACGTGCTTAAAATGATGTATTCTAACATCTGAGTAAATATTTTTAAAACCGGAGTTTTTGAGTTACAAAAAGTTAAATTTTCTTTAATAGTATTTAAAAGTAGAGATCGACCGAAAATTCGGTTTCGGCCCAAAATCAAAGTTTCGCCGAATATTCGTTTTCGGTGAAAATGCTGTCGAAAATTCGGCCGGACCGAAACTATATGTATTAAAAAATCTCGTTTATTCTTTCGGAAATTTTCTACATTACTCATTGATTTGAGCTGTATCGGCTCAAATGAGACACTCTTTATTTATTGCTATGAACTTCACTGTTTATAATTACCAGTCATGACTGACTCAAGACGTCAGTACAAATTGTAAGCAAAGTAATGCATACAGGTCTAAACTTTGAAGACGCTTTTCACGTGCACATTAAAATCGGCATACTTAACAGTAGTCGAAAATTTTTAGTTTGTAACCGCAGAAGTGTTTGGAATACTCTTGAGAATGGTCTAGTACAGGGTTAGCGAACCTTTTAATAGTCGCGTGCCAATTTTTTTTCAAAAAAATATTTTACATAACCTTGACGTGCCAACTAGAGAAAAAAAATAGTGAATTAAAACTACTTGAAAATTGCTTATTAAGATTTTTTCGAAAATAGGTAACATACATGTAGGTATTCCAAGGAAATAATTATAGAAAAAATCATATTTTAGAAATTAATGAAAAAAATAATATGATTAATTGTTTGTTGCATCTTGAATGGAAAATAATTAATATCAAGGTCATACTCAGTTAATTTAACGGAATGCAAACTGAACTCGATTTATCTGGCAATGGCTTTAAATTTAACTTTTTATATTATTCATAATAGTGACTTAGAGGCATAAATAGTAGAAAAAATATTAAAATGAAAAAATTACAGTTTCTTTAAATAGCTCTGAAATTAATTTCCTAGTTGTTATCGAATTTACCATTGGTATTTTTACTACTATCTAATAATCTCTTCCTTTTGATAGTTTTCAAATATTTTGTTTGTTTGGTAAATTTTTGAATCATATTGAATAAGATTAAAATTTTTCTATTTCCAATTGATGGAATTCAGATAAGATCAGATCATCTACGTTAGCGTATTTTGTGTAATATCACTGTATCCTGATTTAGAGCAACAAGTAAGCCGTGGAGTGCCAAAATTATTCTTTCGCGTGCCAAAAGTGGCACGCGTGCCATAGGTTCGCCGACCCTGCTCTAGTATGACAGATGATCATTTACGAAAATCATCTTAAAAGATAAATCGAGGTATGTATACCTATAACTTTTTTTAATGAGATGAAATTCATATAATTAAACCATTCTGTGTCTTTGTTGAATTAATAACATTTTATTTTATATGAAAATAAAAAGTTTTGGTCAGAGGCACAGAGATCCAACTCGGGCCACACGTATAATTAATTAATAATTATGTATATTTAATAAACACGTATAATTAATTAATAATTATGTATATTTAATAAACACGTATAATTAATTAATAATTATGAATATTTATGTAGGTAATAATTGCTTTAAAAAACTTTTAAGCCATTTTCGTTTTCATTTTTGGCCGAAAATAGGAAGATTACCGAAATTCGGTTTAGGTTTATAAAATCTGTATCGTTCGATCCTTATTTAAAAGTACCTTGTCAGTGCATAAAGAATTAAAGCAGGTTATTGCTTTTTAGGGTTTCGTTCATCTGACGAAACCCTATTCGTCTCACTCCTCTGTCTGTCTGTCACAGAGCCTGTTCTCAGAAACTATATATGGTAGAGACTTGAAATTTTGAAAAAGTCTTATATTTACCCCTCCGGGCTCTAACTTGTGTATTTTAATCTTTTTGTTCTAACTGAGCCCCTAATTAAGTTAAAGACTTGAAATTTTGCATACTTATAGCTGAACACCTCACATCAAACGATAAATCATAAAATTTTGAAAAAGTCTTATATTTACCGCCTCTGGGCTCTAACTTGTGTATTTTAAGTTTTTTTTTTTCTAACTGAGTCCCTAATTAAGTTGAAGACTTGAAATTTTGGATACTTATTGCTGAACACCTTACATCAAAAGACATATCATAAAATTTTGAAAAAGTCTTATATTATTTACCCCTCCGTGTTCTAACATCTGTATTTTTAGCAATTTTTCTAACCTCAGCACTTGTCACCCGAGGAGCACTTTTCTAACTTTACCCTACACTCTTTTAACCACTCTTTCATATTATGCACCATAGCGGTACATATTTTAGTTCCAATTTTTACCGCCAGGGGGCGCCTACCTATCTCGGATGCTATGAATCCGATCCCCTCGACTAATATACCTACGCATAGTTTGTAAAACGGAGTTTCGTTTGGATAGAGGTTTGTTTAGAATAGAGTACGCTCCCTGGTTGCGAAATGTGGAACTAACAGATTTTGCAAAAGGATAAAGTATTTTGAAAGGAATATTAAACGAAACTCTCTGTGTGATCTGTGATCACACTTACTCACTTGTTTCATTACTTATTTTTCTTTTTCCTACAGGGCGTCGTAGTGGATTTTTGGAACCCACCAACAAAGAACTAACTAAAAGTCAAGAAGATTTGTTAAAGATGATGCACGCCTTTCAATCTGGTCAATCAACGCTGTCGGACGTTGAGAAGCGATTTCAGCAGTGGCAAGAAAAACACAACCCACAAGACGGGCCTCTGTTGGATACTGAAAAAGAACCTCTATATCCAATATCATTCGCTGGGGTGTCGAAAAGACCGGATCGCAAAGTGTCTGATGTAAGTAATAGAGCAGAGACGGTGAACCTATGACACGTGTGCCATAAGTGGTACACAGCAGAATGTTTTTGACATGGCACTGATTGAGATTCCTAAACAAAATACGTGAATTTTAAAAAACTGAACTTATCTACTTAATTTTTTTCTTCTGAAATTAAAGAAATTGAAGTCACCGTATTCAAATCTATTTCAATATGAGCTCAATAATTTAATAAATTCAAACCTGTTAACCTTCTAGTTTTTTTTCTGTTGTTTGTTGTTTTACAAATCGAATCTAACCATAAACTATTTTTAATAACAGCATTCAGTAAATAAACACATAGAAACAAAAAAAAAATTAAATACTTTTATGATTTGAAAAAGAAAAAAAACCCGGAAGGTTGGATTATCGAAAAGAATGATCTTTAGGCAATATAAGAAAAAAATGATATGGATGAAATTATAGCGAATTCGTATAAAATTTGCCCTTTTGACAATTACCATTTCTACAAGTCATTATTTCTGTAAATGAATGAGGTGAAACACTTAAATAGAAACCACTCCTAAGTTCATTCAATATAGTTGCTACTATAATTATTAACGTGTAATGCCTACCTGCAGAGTTCTTTCTGCCGCTCGCCATTGCGCCCGCCAAATCGCGACAAAATGCTTCATTTGGCGAGTAAACGAAGAATCAAACTCGGCAAATTGCGATTGCTGAATTTCTGCTCTTTTTGTATGTTTGTGCGTGCGTGGTGTGCCCAATAGCAAAGGCGTTTCAAATTGTTTTCGATTTTTAACAACTGTCGAAAGAGTACTAGCAGGTATTCCGTACTTTGCTGCAATCTCTGATTTTTTTTTAAATGTCATCACTAACATCACATAAAATCTTCTGCTTAGTTTGCAAATTAAGAGCCTTTTTTCACAACTAGAGCTCCAATACAATTAGAATTCAATCAATAAAATTTTTCTAGCAAAGAACTTTATTCATATCAACTGATCAACCACGTACTAGCAACGAAATGAATCGCTCACAAAAGAATTTCAACATCAGCAGAGAAAGCATGGAACTTTTTTCTCTTGCCCCGCGGTTACCATTACACCCACCTCTCTTCACCCACATCAGTTACAAGAACAAACGCATACCCTCCCTCGTCCAGTCCCAGAAAAGCGATAAACTCGTTTCAAGATGGAAGGTCGCCCCAAAAGTCGCAACGAGGATTTTTTTTTATTAGGCGCAATATTTACTTCGTCTTAAACGGGAGAAGTTTGTCTTTATGTTCGTATTAAACGATGCAATTATTATTGTTTTTCAAGATAACGTGATGGGGAAACTATTTCCTTTCATCTTAAGCGAAATTTCGTGTTAAGCGTTTTCGTCTTAACGAGGTTCGACTGTATATGCAAAGTATTAATGGTCGGTCAGATTTTTTTTCTCTCGGTTAAGAGTCGAAATCTCTTGGCAATTTTTAGTGGATTTTTTTTTACAACGGTAAATGAAAGATAGCTGTTTTTAATTTTTATTTAGACAGCTAAAAGAATGTTTAAAACATTTACGCATTTTGGAGTCATTTAGAGTGTATTTAATTTTAATAGTTTCTGTAGCAAATAGCAGAATTTCTATTTTATAAGAAATAACAAAAAATTAGGTGATTTTAGGACATATTGAAAAACAGGGATACAATAAGGGGTTAACGATAGATTTTTCAGTGCTTCTCGCCGAATCAATTTTACTAACATTTATTTCATTTGGCTACTGCTTTTTTATTTCTTATTCGCGGCTACTGTTTTTTTAGGGTTTTTATTTCTTATTCGGAAATTTGCTAATATTGGTCAAAAGTCAGCGAGAACCTTGCCGACCTGTAAGTTACACATTTGTAAGGAGAGGCTCTACTTTTTTTGGTTCAAAATTTTCGATTTGTTGCATCCTTCAAATGTGCAGATTGTTGCACTATAAAAAAATTACGTAACGTTATTCCATAAAATTGGTGGCAGCCTTGCTACCTCCATTTTATTCAGTAATTTAACTATATAACTTGTGTTACGTTACACAAATGTGTAATATTGCACAGTTATATCAGTTTAAATTACGCAGTTATATGAGTTAATTTACTCCATAAAATTAGACACAGTATGTTGCCATTAATTTTATGGAGTAATGTTACATAATTTTTTTACAGTGTGCCCTAAAATTGGATTTACAATAAAGTAATTTTTTTTCTTTTTTTTTTTTACACATAAAAATGCAAAATAAATTCAGTTTTTACTGTGATTTTACACCTATTTTCACATAGTATTTTTTTCCCTCGCAAACAAATTAACCGATGGTAAATCCGATACTTAAAATTATACAGCACATTTCTAAGAATAGTTTTAAAAAAATTAGCTCAAAATGTTCAAAATTGTACGAGAAGATGAATTTTAAAATTTACTTAATTAAAAAAAATTAAATTTTTAAATTTTGCCAGGGGAATCGAACAATTTTTTGATAGAATCATTTTCCTTCATTAAGTCCTTTATTAGTATGCCAAAAATGTACCTTAAAATGCTTAAATTTAAAAAAAATGTTCAAAGGGTACCGAGTTCCCTCAAATGTCGAAAATATATTGGTTTCTGAGATTTTTAAATTCTAAATAACGTTTTTCGGAATCATGGGTAACTCTGAAGAAGTTATTTTATATTTTCGTACTTTTTCTTTAAAAAAAAAATACATTGTTTTTTTTTCGTTCACTACCGCTAATTTTTTCATAATTTTAGTTTTAGTAGATTCGGAAATGGGGCATTCTCACAATCTTTCGACTTTTATGCCCCTGAATAATAATTTTCATTTTAGCCCATTTTCTTGTGTTTGTTTTATTTCATATGTTGGGGAATATCCCATTGCATGATTGCATAACAATATTAACGAGATAAATAAGTTTTGGACGATGTTGGGGGGTCCAAATACCAGGAAAACTCCTCTACGTCCCGTGTCCCTGATGATGATTTTTAAGTTTGGATCTGTCTGTATAAAATTGTTTCAATAAAAGTAATTCTATGTGATTTTTTTCTGAAACTGGGACAATTGTTTTACATAAATATGTAGCAAAAAATTAACATGCACACATTTTTACGGTTGATATTATTTTTTGAATTGTGTTCCTGGGTTTTACATCCTTACCGTCCCTTTCGCTGAACTTATACAGAAAATCACTTCAGATGCAGCCACATAATTTTTTCAAGTTTTTTCTCATGTAGAAGTATGCTAGAGAAAGAATGTCTAAAATTCTTTGACAGGAAAATTACTGCAGAATTTAAATCAGCATTTAAATATCAATTTCAAGATCGTGGCTTTATTGGTAGTCTTACAGTCTCCAAAGTTTATTCCTGCACTTTTCGAGGTAAATTAAAAAAGAAATTCAATTTAATCCAATGTAAGTAACTGTTTCTAAAAATCAATTAACATAGTGGCTATCACTTAGTCTTAATATGATTTGCCCCAAAATAGTAGTAATTTTCCTTACCGTCCCATCCTTAACATCCCTTTTTTCCCCATTACTATCCCTTCTTCCCTATATCATCCCCTTTTTTTTCCTTCCGTCCCTTCTTTAACACCCCTTTAAGACAATGTTATACCAAAATTTTGTACTAAAACTACTACATTGTTATTATTTCTCATTTGAATGTCCTGTGGGTACTATGCAAATTCGATATAAGTAAAAATTTAGAAGAAAATAGAAAGTTATAGTGGTAAAATAGTAAGGAAAATTAAACTCGCAAGTTTAACTTAATCCTCAGTTAAATAAAACATTTTTCGCTGCTGACCATTTTTTCTTTATTTCTGAATCATTAAGGCATTCGTCTATCAGATTAAAATGTTATTTTAGCAAGTTTAATTTCACCAGCTTTTTATTCCCGAAAGTCAAAAGATTGTGAAAATGCCCCAAATAGAGGGGCAAACATATTTTTACTTTAGATTTGCGACGATATCTCTGAAAGTATAACACCTAAAATTAAAACAAATGCATTTTTGATTTCGGCATTACGAGAGCTTTAACATGATACCCCACACGATATACAAATAAAAGATTTTTTTTTTCAAGTAACTTAATTAGACCGTCTACATTTTTCCTAAATATATTTTGAAGGGTTAATAATAATCAATAAATATGTGGGTCAATAACCTTTATTACTTTTGCCACATTTGAACTTTCCATGTTACATAGTTTACGAGAAAAACGGCTGTGACAGACGGACAGAGAGACAGACACAGGAGTGATCTTATAATAGTTCCGCTTTTTATTTTTTAAGTACGGAATCCTAAAAAAAAATCTAGTTGATACTGCTGAAACTTTGAACCCGGTTCAACATTGAGAAAGTTCTCTCATTTTTTTAGCGCTTAGCACCACTTAAAATTAATAGTGTTTCACTTTAGCCTCATATCCATCTCACATTAGCCCATTAGCCCTCATAGCATGCATGGTCACAGTGACGTCGTTATGACGTCATTGTAAGTCACTGTGGTCACGTCACATCTGTGACCAAAATGCCACCACTCAGTGATGTCACATTGTGACTGAGATGTGAACTTCTTAGAAAACTTTAAAAAATAACAAAAATTATTAAAAACATGTTATTTACGTAAAAAACATTTTTCTGCCGGATTTAAATTTTTTTTAAACCGTGGTCCAAGTTGCCTCTGTGCCTCTAACCAAAACTTTTTATTTTCATATAACATAAAATGTAATTAATTCATTAGCAACACAAAAAGATTTCCTAATTATGCGAATTTCATATTATTAAAAAAATGTTTAGGTAAACATACCTCGACTTATCTTTTATAAATATTTTTGTAAATGATCATCTGTTATACTAGAAGTTTCTCAAAGAGTAGTCGAAACATTTCTGTGGTTTCAAAATAAAAACTTTCTATTACAGTTAGGTCTGCAGCTTTTAATGAGCACGCAGAAAGCGTCTGCAAAGTTTAGTCATATATGCATTTCTTGCTTTATGATTTGCATTCAAGTCATATTTTTTTCCTCTTAGTGTTTCACTATTTTAAGTAACTATTTTTTTTTTAATTCTACTTCTTTCAGACGTTTAAAATAAAATTGACATTTTCCGAATATAAAATAAATGTACAAAATTTATGCAAAGCCCATGACATGATTAATTACACTACCCAACATCAAAAATGTTTCGGGCTCAAAAATAGTTATTTCCGAAGTATTTTGTCTCGCTAAACACGAAAATCAACATAAAAAGTTAAGATTAGCTCTTGTTTTCAAGATAGGAACCAACTTGAGAAATCTCACTATGGCTGTTTTATGGGAAATCGAATGTTCGGAAGTTGGTACTTCTAATAGCTGTAATCCCCCTCAACTGCATTCTCTGTGTAGAATCTTTTTGACATTCTTTTTCCCCAGCATATGTAAGCACCTTCCCTGGGACCGACAGTCTTTTGAACCGGTGAGAGTGCCAGTAGAACGAAAAAAGATAACAGTGCACGATTCAAGTGACATTCTCTGCTATTCTCCTTACAACTAAAGATAAGCAATTTAATTATATCAACTGTATTAGTCTAATCGACGGTATCCATCACTCTATTTGACCTTTTGAATAAAGTTTCAAATCTTTAAGGTCACTTTGTAGTTTAAAAGCAGTAAAAATTGCTGTTTTGAGGCTATATTTCAATTACGATTTCTGACATTTTGATCATAGAACTTGCAATTTCAACAGATGTAGTGAATGTACAGAGTCAATCAAATACGAGGATCATAAATGGCAGATTTATGGTGACTTGAAAGTAATTTCTTTACTCCTGGGAATGCAATTAGGTTATACCAAGTACTGCTGTTTTCTGTGTTTGTGGGACAGTCGAGATAGAAACTCTCACTACATAAAAGACAAATGGCCTTCAAGAAATCTAAATCCCAGGGAGAGAAATATCCAAAATGAGCCTCTAGTTGATCCAACATTCTGCTTCCACCCCTGCACATTAAGCTGGGATTAATGAAGAACTTAGTGAAAGCCATGAACAAGGATGGAGAGGCTTTCCAGTACCTTAGATGCTAAATTTCCAAGACTGAGTGAATCAAAGGTTAAAGAGGGAATTTTTGTGGGCCCTGAAATATGCACAATAATGAAGGACCCTGCTTTTGATAAAGTTTTGGAAGAGAAAGAGAAAGCAGCCTGGGAAGCCTTCAAAGGTGTAGTACGAGGATTTCTAGGCAACAGAAAAGCTGAGAACTACCAACAGTTGGTGAAAGAACTCCTACAAAAGTACCATGACCTTGGATGCAACTTGTCTCTGAAACTTCATTTCCTCCACTCCTATCTTGATTTTTCCCCTAAAAACTGAGGAGCTGTAAGCGATGAGCATGGCGAAAGGTTTCACAAAGATATCTCTGTAATGGAACGCAGATATCAGGGTCGTTGGGATGAGTCAATGCTGGTCGACTACTGCTGGCCTGTTACAAGAGATGCTCCAGCGTTGACATACAAGAGGCAATTCAAAAGGAAACGTTTGCAAGAATAGGCTAAAAACAACCACTGCTTTCTGAAAAATGAACATTGTTTAATGAAACATGCCTATTGTATTGTATTTATTACATAGGAATTTTTTTTCTTCTTCAATTTGCTTTTAAATCGATGTGTGGGATGTGGTGTGTCTTTCTCCAGTGGGCTGGATTGTATCTTGAAAACAAGAGCTAATAAAAAAAATTTCATTTACATATTCGTTTTTTTCAACCCAAAATTAGTAAGAATTGACTATCTAGAACCAGGAAACTGACAAAAATATTTTTTTTGTTGGGTAGTGTTATTCATATTTCATTTTTTGTTTTCAAAATATATATTTAAAAATTATTTTACAAGATGTTTTATTCTACAGAAAATTAATATTAAGAGAATGACAGATTGACAAAGAAAAACTCATCTCTTCTCGATAATCTTGTTGTATTTTTTAAGAAGATATTTTGTATATATTACATGTGATACAAATTTTAATTTAAAAAAAAGGAGAAGGGGTCTCCATTATTACCATTAAATTAATTTGTACATATTTTGAAAATTTAAGCAATATTTTATCTAGTAAACTCTAATTATGGATAATATTATTATTATAATATACATAAATGAAACTTTACAATTGAATAAGACTGATAAAAATAAAAGGTGAAATACAATAAAACATTTTCAAACAGCAAATTGAATTTGAGACAATTTGATAAAATCACTACGCATTTAATTTCCTTCCGAATCTGTTAGAAAAACAAATAAAACCAAAAAACATCTGCTTCGAACTTCGAAACTTAAAAATCGTCTGCCAGAATAACGGATAAAAGTAACGGTGAAGCTTTTTAGAATAAACGCGGGAAGTTCTGTGGACACTGGACAGCATAGACGTGTTAACACGGATTTAAAAACTGAAACAAGAACGTTCTCAGGATCCAAGTTAATTCAGCTAACACAATATAAACCCGAGAAAATTAAGGTAACTTTGACTTGTTGAAGATGATTCAAGTCATTGCTATCGTACTTATTATCGGATTTAATTGGTTCCCCAAAATCAAAGTATCACGTACAACGTCAATGAAATTAGGTATGTAAAAATATTATTTTCCCTGTTTGCTTTTTTTTTTCTTAGAACAATTTTAGTTAGCTTCTCATAAACATGCTGTAGAACATAAATATTTCATTACATTTATTTTTTATTTTGTTCAAATATCTGAAATATTATTTTCCCTGTTTGCTTTTTTAAAAAAATTACAGTGATTTTAGTTATCTTCTAATAAACATGTTATACACTATGACGCAAAAGTTTAGACAATGAAGAAATTCTTACATACTTTGAAAAATATTTATTCAATTTTCAAATCACTGCTTGAAATTAATGTGCTGTACATATAAACAATATTTATAACAAAGAAAAGTGGAATTGTGCATATTGCAATAAATTAAATGGTAACAAAAATAAACTGCTGTCTCAAAAGTTTAGACACAAATTAAATAAAATCGAAATAAACAATTTTTAAAACCTGGTTGCGCATCCATGCTTATGTATTACGTCATATACACGAGATTGCATGGAAGAAACTAAATCTTGCATAGTTTGTGGATCGATATCGTACCATGCATTCTCAATAGATGTCTTAAGTTCCTTTTCAGAAGAGTATTGTCTAGCGTTGCTATAAACTTTGCGACACATGATGCTCCAAAGGTTTTCTATAGGGTTAAGATCTGGTCTACATGCTGGCCAGTCGAGAACTCTTATATTATGGGAATTAAACCAAGATTTTGAATGTTTTGCAGTGTGAATTGAAGCGTTGTCTTGCTGAAATTCCCACTGAGGACCCCCTAGAAGCTCAGCAAATAGCAGTAGGTTTTCTTCTAATGTCTGTGTATAATGCTGTGAAGTTTGACGACCACTGGTGAAGGTCAGAGATACTTGTCCATTATAGCAAAAGGCTGCCCAAACCATCACCGAGCCCCCTCCTTGTCTGCGACTAAAAAAACGTCGAGGTTCCTTCCGCAAGTCATGCCAATACGATAAACAACCATCTGGACCATCCAGATTCCACTTTTTTTCATCGCTAAATATGACTGACTGCCATTTCTCTCCATATGACATATGCTTTCGAGCCCACATAAGTCTTTGTAACTTATGATATGGTTTCAGAGCTGGTTTCTTCTGCATTTTGCTATAAACGATTGTTCCTTTTTCCAAAATTCGTCTACGAATCGTATCCTTTGACACAGAGAGTCCCGATGAGCTTTGAACTCCACGTACGCTCATTTGTTGAGTACTCGCTAGTCTTTGTATCAGGCGATCCTCTCGTACATTTGTCACACGTGGCCTCCCAGACCGACATTTTGCTTTATATTCGGAACCACTCGATAAAACTCGATAAATAGATTTTTTTGACCTATTAATAATAGCAGAAATTTCAGAAACGCTCTTCCCTTCACCTTTCAACTGCCAAATCCTTGAAACCTCATTCACTTGAATTTCTTTAGCTCTCGGCATGTCGACTATGAAGCGCAATCGTTTGCAGAACTTAAGTACTCCAAATTTGTGACATCATCGATTCTAAATTTGCATATGCCAGCAAATATTCAAAGAAATTTAGAATAGTGTCTAAACTTTTGCGACAAGCACATTTGAATTTTTATGAAAAAAATTAGTATTATAGCAAATAAAACGACTGTCTTTTGTACATAGCATTTTAAATCAGTTTTTGAATATATTTACAGGTTTTTGTAATTCTGACGTCATAATTCTACATTTTAAAGCTGAATGACGTCATTGTCTAAACTTTTGCGTCATAGTGTAGAACACAAATATTTCATTACAATTTTTTTTTATTTTGTTAAAATATCTAACTTCCTTTTCAACAGCTTTGATCAGATTATTAAAATTAGTGATTTAAATTGCATTTTAATCTGGTTTATTTTCTTATTTAAATATTTGGTTAAAACCACATGGTGTCATAAATGTGGAAGTATATGGACAAGTATTATAATCAATCAATAATATAATTAATAAACATTTAACGATAATTAAATTATTTTTAAAAAAGGCTTTTTATAGAATAAAATTATTGGCAAACATAATTTTTTAATTTTGTATTAAGTGATGGTCTTAAACAATTTGCATTGCATGTTTTTATTTAAAAAAATTGCATCTGCTCAGAAGAGGAAGTTATAAAAAATAAGACACAACGGAATCGTATACTATTAAAAGAGATCGTAGATATGTAATGTTAAGAAAAAAATGATTATTTAATGTATTGTTCAACCTGAGAAATGTTTTAAAATCTATAAAGAAATAGTCATAGCGGGTGAAAGTTTTTCAGTTGTTAAACATTCTTATTGAAATGTTTTCAAAGTGAAGTCTATTGGCAAATGAAAATATGGAAGTTACGCAATCAGTAAGAGTTTAAATATGATTTTACTTTAAAAATAATGCGAATACTTGAACGGTATGAATCTAAAGTGTAACAACCATCTTTTATTATTTACTTTTTTTCTGGATAATTTTATCATTTTATTTCCTGAATGATTTTATCGAGATAAATTTCAAAGTATCGATATTATACACTCTTTATAAACAGTGTGATTAAAATGGATTTCTTATTTATAATTACCATAATCTTGTAAATAAAATATTAATTATAATAATGAACATATGTGTGACTCTATTTTGTGTTTATGTTCTCATTTTTTATACTTTATTTACACTAAAAAGTAGTTAACCATTTGATACTGTGTTCATCATTTTGTTTTATTGCGTCATATAAAAATAAATATGATTATTTGTATTTCTAATACAATATATACAGTAGAGAGCCGATTATCCGAACAAGTCGGGACCGACCCTAGTTCGGATAAGCAAAAGTTCGGATAAATGGGCAGACAGTTTAAGGGATGTTCCTGACTATTCTAAAACCTTCAAACTATGTCTAGGTTTAGGACTGACAGCACCAGTTAGTACTGGAGTGCTTATAAATTGTTTTGTTTTTTTAAATTGTTTTTTGTTTACTTTTTTATTATTTATTTTTTTTTCTCTTTTTATCATTTTCTAAACTTCATAGATTATAATTTAAGCAAAAAATAAATTTGAAATTAAGTTTTTTTCTTTTTTCTTTTTTTTTAGAGAGAGAGAGAAATATTTGGATAATTGGAAATTCTGTTGAAAAGAATTCTTTGAGAGAAATACGCTGTTGGATAATTGGAAGTTCGGTTAATTGGAGTTCCGATAATCGGCGTTCTACTGTATTTATAAAACTTTCACCAGACTTTATTCTAAAAATTTCGTAGTAGATTCTAATCTCTTTGTACTATTTATGATAATATCAGAGTTATAGTGGTCATGGCAACATATATCCAGCCAGATAGATCTTTGGCAAAACATAAAAACTTTCACATTAGACGCAAAATAGAGTAGCTGCGGTGCTGTGTTTTATAAACAATAAGGTATTATTGTTTTAAAAAATCATAGATAGTTAGTTATTTTTATAATATATAATTTCATAAATAAAAATGTAATTTTGGCAATCAATTATTAAAGTTATTTTTTAATAATCAATTAGTTGTTTTATATATGTATTTTACTTCAAGCAAACCCTGATGTAAAATAAATTAACCCTTTGTATCACCTTTCTATGCATACCCAAAAGTATTACTTACTTTTACAGTGAGCTTAAAAATACGATTTTATTTATTGCAGCTATCTTCCAACATAACGATTATTGCCGAAATTGTTCTTAGAATTCTCAACATAATGATACTGGTGATACTCAGTTAATTTCTATACCAAAGCTGTATTTTTCATTTGAGTAGTTTCAAATGGTTATTCCTAAAATGTACTTAGGAAATTTTGTAATGCATGTATGTGGCATAAAAGACGTAAACAATACGCATATAATGACAATATGGCACATGATGAGCGTTTCGAGTGTATATATATATGTATATAACGCATGCATAAACTTCACAATGATCTTAGCAATGTCGTTACTGCAGTTTTTGCATAATCAAATTTATACGGGCCTCTATAACAAAGAAGTATCCTATTTTCTCTGCCCCAACTTGTTTGAATTACAATCATATATATATATATATTTTATGGTAGTCAATATCATAAAACATATAAAATTTAATTACTTAATATCGGCATTTCTTTTCATCTTTCACTTTTTTTTTAATTATAAATGTTGTGTAATCGAAAAAATTCAACTTCACCAGTAACTTCGAGATTGTAATGCGTATTAAATGAAATAAATTAATTTCATTCAGTAATTTCTATAGTTTAAAGAATATAAAAAGTACTGTATATATTATAAGATATTATATTTTTATCACAAATTTTATTTTGATAAAGATTTGAAAATTTAAACAAATTGTTTCTTTGGTAATTTTAATGCTTTTAACAAATAGCTAATTTTGAAAAAAAAATGTGATAGATCGATAATTCAGTTGTCTTCAATATTCTCATTTATTGCAATAGGAAAGAAAGGTGCAACAAAAATTTAAATCTGCGGGGCAATGCATTTTGATTCAATAAAATTCTTTTGGTATACCCTTGTTATAGCGGCCGCCAAGTTTTAATTGCGATGTATCGCCGAAGTATATTAACGTTATAGATGTAAATGATCTTACAACATGCATAATTATGACTGTGTGTGACATGCATACGTGTTTACAACACAAAGTCTGTCATAGTGACTTCACAACATTGCCACTAGAGTCACGTATTCGTCACAACGTTAATGACAAAATCGTCACAAATCACACAATTTTCACAAAATTGTCACATGTGACTTCAAAGCAGTGTCGCTGTCGTCACAGAATCATCACAGTGTTAAAGACAATTTCGTCACAAATGACACATATTTCACAAATTGATCTCAATGTGACTTTAAAGCATTGTCACATTCGTCACAAAGTTAATACCAAAATAGTCACAAATGACACATTCTTCACAAATTTGTCACACCGTGACTTCACAAAGTCGTCACAATGTGACGTCACAAAAGTGCTCTAAAACGGCCATAACGACTTCACATTCTAGTCACAATGACTTCACATAGACGTCACGTGACGTCACATCGACGGTCACAATGTCACAGCGTGACTTCACAACGACGTCGACGTGACGTCACCATGCCTTACGGGAGGTGACGCTAATATGAGGCGGGGTATATATTTTTTTACCTTTATTTTCAAGGCAAGAAATATATTTTTTATTCACAATCAGATAAAGGAAGAAAAAGTACAAATTACAGTATTTTTTTTTAAGCCTAAAGTCAAATGATCACAAGTATTTACAAAAGTTCATAATCATATATATTAAAACGCCAAGGAAAAAATTCAGCTCAGGGTAAAATTGACATATTTGCGCATGCGTGAAATTAAATCTAGAACCTGTTCAATTATACAGAAAAGTAGGATGAGATCCGGTTAGTCTAGAGGTTTAAGGCGTCAGTTTTGTAGAGAACCTTGGTTTAATAATTAAATAATGTATGAAAATAAAAATAAAATTCAAGTAATTGAAAAACATATATTATAAATCATTAGCTGATTGTATCAAATTTTAAGTTGGGGTTTTTAAATGAGACTTAAAAATAAAGTTAATAAAAAATTTTAACGGTCGTGAAGTTAAAAAAAGAATTGGAAAATACTAAATATTGTTCTATTAAAAAAATCAGATTGTAGTAAGTAAAAATAAATGTTCTACTTAATATTTTTTGTTAAACTTCTGATAAAAAGCAAGAATAATTAGTTATAAATTACAAATATTTCATTTTTTCACTTCATTGAGTAGGTATAGAGAACCTACAAATTAGTAAGTTGTAGTTCTTCTAAGTAGGTTAGACTGATAGCACCATCTATCGCCTTAAATCTATATTAACCGCTTATACAATATACCAGTTCATCAAAATTTCAATACGTAATTAATTTAAAAGCAACTAATTAAATATTCAAGAATTTTTGTAATGAAACATTTAAGTCGTTTAATGTCAAATCTTGACGGGCACTATCTCGTTTTCTCTTATATTAGCCCCGATTGACCTTATCTTCTTTTCTGTTTCCCTTTCATTCACTTACATATCCATGTTTTTTAAGTTAGTAATGATCAAAATTAGCCGATCAACGTTTCTCACCTTGACCTTTCAATTGTCATTTTCACTGGCTGTAAGATTTATTTTATTTTAAAACTTTACAAAAAATAAATAAATAAATAAATAAATAAAAATTAAAAATTAAAAAATTAAAAAAAATAGTAGTTGAAATTGCAGTTTTCGTATTTTACAAATTATTTATTTCTATTTGTTATTTTTTCCGTATTTCCCTTATTTTTTTCGGTACATTATGTAAGGAAAAATTTCATCGTAAAAACAAATAGATCTGTTTCTGTAAAACTAAAAAAAGAAAAAAATAATAATCGTTATGAAAATATCTTCGAAATATATTCCATTTATGCATTTTACTTAGATTAAGAAAACAATTATGTTTTTAATTTTAATTCTACATTGTATTTACTTTCGAAAATCTAGGAGTCGGATAAAGTAAACAGACTTTCTGGATCCAGTTCACAAAGTAGGCTTTCGAGTTCAGACACATGGAGAAAATTTTCCAGTACAAGTATTTCAAGTAAGTCAAAAAGTCATTGCTATGATATTGCCGGGCACTATGTCGTTTTCTCTTACATTAGCCCCGACTGACTTTATCTTCTTTTCTGGTTCTGGCACTGTAGGAAAAAAAAAAGTTTCTTAGGTAATGTAAATATAATATGACCGCCAACAATGATGTAAAATAAACTAATGTAAAAATGAAGGTCATTTTCGGATTCAGCGGTAAAAAGTACATAAAAATCAATTATCAAAAGTTAAACATACAACAATCACATCTATTTCATAGTATCAAATTTTCGCTATTTTTTCTTTTTTTAACTTTAAAATTTACGATTTGCAAGAAATCTTTACATGATGGTAAAAAAAATGAAGGTGAATTTCGGATTCAGCGGTACACAATACATAAGAAACAATTATCAAAAACAAAAAAAAAAATGACATAACCCAACTTTTGCAGGCCAGTGTAATCTAATAAAAATTTAAAATATGTATCATTTTGTAAAGAATTCAGGCTGTTAATTTTCGTCATTTTATTTAACAAAAAATTTGTTTTTTTCTTCTTCTTATATGTTTACTACGAATTGTATATTTTTCATTACTATGTCAGATTGATTAAAGATTTCAAATTTATATTGCAATGTTAATTTTACTCTCATCCATTGTTTTTTATTATATCTGACGAAATTATATTTCTACTAAATTTGTGAATGAACTCTAATTTACATCAAAAAATATGCTCTAACTTTAAACAGCTATTACTCGGTCACTTTTAATCGTAGAATAACGGAACTATTTTTGTCTTACTTGTCGGTGTAACAGGAAAATTTTACTAAATATAACATAGGGGAGACCGGGGCTAGTTGGGGTTAGTAGGCGCAGTCCTCATAAATCGCCTGTTTATGGATAGATTGTGCAACCAGTCAGAGTACCTTTCTTATTGCTTTTTACAATCCTCAATGTAGTTTTGCATCGTTACCTACGTCCAGTGGACATTTATTACGATTTTTCTGTTTTTTGCACTCATGAGTAATTTTTTGTTGCTTCATTCTTTTTCTAATTTCTAATACATACTTATCTTAATAATTGCGATTTAACTTGTGCAGTTTTTCTTAGTGTATGATTAACTGTATCTACCCCATATGTGATTTACTTGGATTATTTATGCTTAGAGGACTACGTGTCCCTTTTGTGAAGAAATTTATTATGGGGCAAGTAGGCGCATTGAACACGGGGCAAGTTGGCTCGGTGTTTGGTGTGCACTGGTAGCTTGAAAAGCTGCGAGCAACGGGAAAAGTGGTTGCAATGCAAGATTTTGGGCACGCGTGGTTTAGCCAAACGGAGAACTCGATTTTTTATTTGTGGCAACTTTAACTCTGATGATGATATAGAGTAGGATAGAAGTTACTCAATGTTAATGTTTTATTCATTATTTTTATGTCTGTATAATTTAGAATTTACATTCTACGGCTATAACGCATTAGTCTAAACTTACTGGTAATAATGAAATTGATTTCGCTTAACTGCGTGTCTTATTTGAGCTTCATTTTAATTTTTATAAAACGTGTGCCAACTTAACCCATAGGTATAGGCAACTTGCCCATGACGGGGTAGGTTGGCGCACAATTTTCCTTTTACTTTAGGCTTCCGCTAAACATAAACTACAAAAGCTACAAAATCAAAACTCCGGGTATTTATAGCCAAATGTCTGTTCTTTAAAAGTGCAGTTAAAGTTTGTTAAAAAACTTAAATAAAAAATTTATAAAAATCAAAAACTAAAAACTGCGCCTACTAGCCCCGGTCTCCCCTATAGGACTGGGCCGCTGTATACAAATTTAAGTTTCGTAATTTTTTAAGAAATGTTTTTATTGACCCAAATAGCTTTTAATATACTTCTTTACCTCATTTAAAACATTTGTCTATGACTAACGGTTCAGGAATTAGCCATTGGACACCGTTGAGAGTAGACACCCTGTATAACGAAGTACAACTCCAGAATTTATCGTTTATAACTAAAACTCTTAAAAACTTTTTTATATGAGCATAATTATTGCACTTTTTCACACATATTTGTAACTAAACATATTATTTTATTCATAGGTTCTAACAGCTCAAAAACCAGCGATGCCAGTAGTAATATTACTCTACAAACCAAACAGCGCAAGGTGTTTAGAAAATTGGTAAGTTTCGGTAAAACTAATAAAATGTAATTATCCAATAACACGTTAATTGTTTTATAATCCACAGTGCTAAAGAAAAAAGACAAATGTTTTGTAATCTACGAAAATATGACTATAAAACGGAAATATATAATAACCTCCTTCGAAATACCCATGATTCCAAAAAGCTTTCTTTATCATTAGAAGCATCAGAAACAGTATATTTTTGAGATTTAAAGAACCATTTATAAAACAAAGTTTCTTTTGCTGCTATTGATTTTCAAAAAATATTTCCGGGTATTTTTTATAAAATAACTAGCTAAAGTACCCGGCGTTGCCCGGAAATTTAACCCTTAAATGCGCGATTTTTTATTTTGTTCCGAAAAAATTATGTATGATTCTCTGAAAGGTTTATTACAAAGGAAAAATAATGAAAAAAATCAGAGATACATTTTTCATATAATACGTCAATCTTTTCTTCTGTTGCACATGTGCAATGCAAGTAAAAACTACTGTTGTGTGTCTGTTTTACGCTAAAATATTGCAAATTAGTAAATACTTTAATAAGTATGTCTCCAAATACCTTATTTTTTATAATTATTTATTTTATAAAGCTTAACCTTTAGCCCTTTAATTCCCATGATTGAATACGTTCTAGAAATTACGTAGTTCAGAGAATCTGACTTTGCACCAGAAAGTTTCAATGGTTAATTTCGCTTTAACTAAATACGGAATGTCTGTTATTAATTAAAGCAGATATTGCTATTTTAATTTTCTGGTGTAAATTGGGTATATACGAATAAAAAACTCTGTTGTTTGCATACATGCAAAGCTGCGCACTAAAGGGTTAAGAAGGTTTTTTTTTTTTTGAAAAATCAACAATTGCCTGTTAATTTGCGTAATTTTTACTCTTTTTCTTTCATTCAATCTGGACGACAGATTAGCTACTTACTTAGTAAATGTAATCTGTGATCTGGATTGAAACCGAAATTAAAACCCTTTTATGAAAAGTTGTTTCCGATTATTTTGTTATTTATCTAATTTTTATGATATATATTTTATTTTATTTTATTTTATTTTATGTTATTTATATAATTTTTTATTTATATAATTTATATGGTTAAAAAAAATGGCAAATACGAAAATTCTATGAATTTTATTTTTAAAAAATATCAAACCTGTATTTCAGTTCATCACTAAGAACAAGCTCTAGGGACCAAAATCTTTGTGGAAATTCTAATATACACGCATATACACACTTATATATATGGAATAGATTTAAAAAGTCCTTCCGGCCAGTGCCGGGAGGAAGCGGTAGCTTTCATATTCCTTATTTTAAAAAAGCCAACTTATACTATTCAAACACACGAAGCTCAATTTAGTGGAAACCGAATATAGAAAATTCAATACTAATTTTTATCAATACTAAATCATTATGAATGAGAATTTCGCGAAATTAGTCAGCTTTATCCAAGCTGCTTTTATTTAAAGTAACTTATATTTGGCTGCCAAATTCGGCGATTTCTTAAAGTGCCTGCCATTTTAAGACAACATGGTGGATGAGGCTAACCAGCGAACTTGGTAGAGACCTTAGTAATTGCTGTGCACATGCTCACTCATATCGGAATCGATTGATATATACGAGTGCTGTCGCAGGCAAAAAATCAGATTTTTCAAAATGAAACCCACATTAGATATTGCAATTGCTATATCTGAGCCATTTTTTAAGATAAAGACAAACAAAAAATGCTCCTGAATCCATATATCAAGGTCAAATACTTAAGAAAGAAACCTTTTTCAATTTCTAATTTTTTGCACCTCACTTTAAATATAATTTTTTTTAATTTAATGGCCGCCATTTTGAAACAAGATGGCTGATGAATCTGGCCAGCGAACTTGGTCGCGATGTTGATGTATACTATCCACATGCCTTCTTACATCGAAATAGGCGAATACGTGTGTTATCGCCTGACAAATACAAGATCGTTTCAAAATGTTAGCCATGCTAGAAATTCAAAGTGCTATAATTCAACCATTTTTTAAGATATAAACAAAAGAACAAATTTTCAGAAACAAAAACTGCACCGGAATCTTTGTATCAAGGCCAAACACATAAAAAAATCTTTTTCATTTTCCAATTTTTTAATACCTCATTTTAAATTTTAAATTTAATTTTTTTTAAAATGGCAACCCTTTTGAAACAAGATGGCGAATGAAGCTGGCCAACGAACTCGGTCGAGACATTGGTATGTACTATGTAGAAACCAAGTTACACCCAAATCGGTTCATAAATACGTTTGGTATCGCGTGACAAAAATCACCCTCATAGCATGCATGGTCACAATGACGTCGTTGTGACGTCACTGTAAGTAACTGTGGTCACGTCACATCTGTGACCAAAATGCCACCCCTCAGTGATGTCACAATCTGACTGAGATGTGAACTTCTTAGAAAACATAAAAATACAAAAATTATTCAAAACATGTTATTTATGTAAAATTATATTTTTCTGGCAATTAAAAAAAATTGTAACGTCACTGTTATGTCACTGCATGTAACGTACGTCATGTCACACATGGGACAAAAAACTCCCAGCATATTGTAAGTCACAGTGTGACAGAAATATGAACTTAAAAAATCTTTGGAAATGAAGAGAAGTATTTTAAACAGGCCCGAGTTACAGAGGCATAAGGAATGGAAACATATTAGTGGGTAGCAAATAGTAAATTCGGACACGAAAAGAAGGGGTAGGGGTCATAATAAGGAAGATGCACGGTACAAGTATCAACAAACTAGATTTTCATGCTATATTTTATCAATTTGATATCTAAAACAGTAAAAGTATACTTTTTCCATGATTTCAATTTTATCTATTATTGCAATTTAATTTAATAATCCTCCACTGATTGTTATTATTATAAAAGTGTTTCTCGGTAAAATGGTACGTGCTGGAGCAATTTGGATAACATATTTAGATTTAGGAATATTAAATCTGTACACTTTACATATTTAGTTTGCAGGGAGGAGTTTTTTTTTTTTTTTTTTTTTTTTTTTTTTTTTTTTTTTTTCGGCCAGTGGTATTTGAAACACTTTTGTGGTTTCAAACTAAACATGATCTATTACAGTTAAGTCTGCAGCTCTTAATGAGCACGTAGAAAGAGTGTTCAGAGTGTAGTCATATATGTATTCTTTAATTATAATTTGCATTCAAGTCATATTTTTCCCTGTTAGTGTTTAACAATTTTAAGTAACTATTTAAAAAAAAATCTTCTTTGACTTTTAAAATAAAATTAGCATTTTCCGAAAAAATATATATACAAAATTTATACAAAACCCAAGTCATAATTAATTATTCGTATTTCAAATTTGTGTTTTAGAGATATGACTTTAAAAAAAGTTATTTTACAAATTGTTTTATTCTAAAGAAAATTGATATGAAAAGAATGACAGTTTGACAAAGACAATTTTTTTATCCTCTATACTCCTTTTTCATTTATTAAGAAGGTATTTATTTATTACGTGTAAAACAAACTTTACTTTAAAAAAAAAGGCAGGTGTTTCATTCAGATGGAAAATTTTAACTACAGACACTTAAAAACTATTGCGCATTTATAGTTCAAATCTGTTGTATACGAAAAAGAAAAAAACATCTGCTTGCTATAGATCGTCTGCGTTCGATTTCAGCGCATAATGAATAAGGATCAGAGAACTTTTGAAGCGGGAGTTAGTTAACGCTTTTTTTAAGATAAGTGAAAGATGTCCGCCTGTTTAGGATAAAATACGGATATTACAACAGTATTTATGGAGCTATAAAGGTATGTCTTATTTCATTTAAATATTTTATTCCTGTTTGGTAGATTATTAACATACGTTAAATAGTTTTATGTAATATAGAATGAGACTGATCTGGAATTCATATTGGATTTTCAGAAGCGACATTTTCCAATTCGATACTGTAAAATGTTTTAATCTGTCATCGCTACAAAAAAAAAAGAAAAAAAAAAGCTGACTCAGTGACTGATTCATTGCCTACATTCATAGTGGAATGATTGTACTTATTAATTGGCAGTTACATAAGATTAAAATGTGTTGTGATAGTGATTTGAATATTTTTTCGGCCTCTTACAGTTTTAAGATTACTAACACAGTCGTCATTATTATTCTGGAGTTAAATATGATATTCGATTATTATGATATTACGAAACTGTTTCAATTTAGAAATTAACATTATACTGGGAAAATGTCTTTTTACATATTGTAGTAGTGAAACTTTTGAAAGATTTCTTTCATTGCTAATAATATTTTAAATTAGTATTTAAAATCCCAAAACTTCATATCAATGTTTTCAAATTTAACATTTGCCAAAATTATAAAATAGGAATTCCTTATAACATGGAAAGATTTTGAAGAAATTGTTAAATCTAATAATGCATTTGATTCATCTATTATAGTTTGTTGTTGTAAAATAGTACAATTATAAATACTAATTATTTAGTGTTTTTCAAATTGGTATATTTATTTTTTTTAAATTGTATGTAAGCATTTTTTGCTGTTTGTGATTTTAATCAAACATTTAATTGTAGACATTCAGAATCAGTTATTAAATTTTCTTCGATTGTAAACTCATTTTCTACGTTTTCGATACGCGTAAATATTGGCATAAAAAAAAGATATTTAAGCATTGAAATAAAGTGTTTTTTATGCGCTTTAGTGTAATTTTAAAAAGTTGATATTTACTTACATAGTACAGGAGTGAATAATTTTTTAAAGAGATTAATAACTACTTTTTACATTAAAATGTTTTTCAAACAATAAAAACATTTCATATGCAGCCATTTATTTTACTTTTATATTTCCTTTTTAACATTTTTCAACAAAGTTGAAAAGTGCTTATGACTTCGGTTTGTCTGGCCGTCTGTCCGCGCTCTAACTTGCGTAAATATACCCGGATTGCCCTGAAATTTTTGGATGTTATTGACATTTTTACCATCACATGATCCCTATTTGTAATGGAGTTTGTAGTATGTTTAGTTCATGTACAGGGACAGTCAAAAGTATTCCGTTACATTACGGCCTATGGGAAAAAAATCGTTTCAAATGATTTTTAATGATCTTACACGCTTTCAAACTGAATAAAATTGATACGCATTTATGAAGTGCACTAAAATATGCATTCTGTAGAATATGCGATCCAAAGAATAGTTATTGTTCATTCGCAGGGCTAAAAAAGTAACTCCAATACATAATAATATAGGGGTGGAGGAAATTGTTTGCGGCGTATTTAATTATGTTAATCTATATCATATATGATGAAATTGATATACGTCGCTAAGGTTTACATACTATAAATTTTTTCATGTATAATACAAAAGTATATAGCATTTGCAGGGACACACAAAATATTTCGGACACTATGTTGTATCCGATGTACTGTTCATTAGCGATGATTGTTAAACATGCATTTTTAATTATGATATGCGCTTTTATGATTCTACTATATTTATGCATAGTATATGGTGTGTATAAATGCAATAATTCATATACAGGGCAACACAAAAGTATTCGTAAGGGTTACTGGGTATGGGCGCACATTGTTTAAAGGTGGTTTTTAAATGAGTTTTTACGCTGAACTGCATTTAATTTACTAAGAAATGTTTGTAGAATATAGATAAAATGTTTTATAGTGTCACGCAAAGAATTGGATACATTGACGTCTATAAATTATAATTTCTGGAAATGTGATTTCAGCAGTTTTAAGAGTGTTTTAGTTTAAATTAAATTTTAACTAAATAGCGGCATGTAATAAAGGTTCTGAGTAAACTACAGGGTTGTACAAAAGTATTCAACTATGTTTCCATATATTATTATAAATAGCTGAAAGAGAATTTCAACGTATTATGCATTTTCAAAATGTTTACTTAGTTATCTTATTTACGTTATTTCCTTAAATTACGATGTATTGTTAAAGCATTCAGGGAGTGTTGGAAAGTGTTTTATAATCTATGCTTAACGCGTGATTTTTATTACTTGTTTTTTCTATTTCCCAGATCAGTCTTTTCCTATAAAACATACCAAATCTATTTAGCTTATATTCACAAAATACACTATACAAGGGAATAAAAAATTTAAATAAATATGGCTTATCATGTAGTAATATAAACAAGAGTTGTAATAATATCCGTTAGACTCCATTTTCGTATTAAATAAAGCAATAACAAATCACAACACATTAAAAAACTTACCCATTCTTAATATCAAGCTTGAATTTAAGATCAAACTTAGAACTCAATAAAAAAAGATGTCAGTTGATAAGCATTGTTTTTTAAGTAGAAAAATTAAAAATATTTTACAAAAATAGGAGTCCTAACTAGCGATATTTTGCTAAAAAATACGGTAAAAAGATAAGATTTTATATTTCAAACAAAACTTTATTTTAAAATTCATCATAATGTTTATAACAAGAATCACCACAGTATTAATATTTGGAAAATTTTCTAGAGAGAAATATCCGCCTTGCATACAATATTTCAAATGAAAATCAAATTTCGAATTAATTACTTAAAGGGCGCAAAGGCCAACATAGTGAAAAAGATTCCATGCCGGTACTCGAGCTCGGGCCATCAGTATAGTGCACTGGCATTCTAACGACTAAATCACATGGAACGATACCCAGCCTGGAAAAGTTCTCCCTATTACATGTTGGCAAGGCTACAAACGGAGAACAAAATGGATTATTTATCGTGAGCCAGCGACATGGGGCAAATACGAAACTTAATTAAATCCAGCATCGGTTGAAAATTTGTTAATACTTGGAAATTTTTCCAGAGAAAAACATTCGTCTTGCATACAATTTTTCAAATGAAAATCAAATTCCAAATTAAAATTGCCTTTTAAGCAATTAATTTGAAATTTGTTTAATTTGAAATTTGATTTTCATTTGAAATATTGTATGCAAGGCGAATGTTTCTCTCTGGAAACATTTCCAAGTATTAATATAGTTTCAATCGATGTTGGATTTAATTAAGTTTCGTGTTTGCGCCATGTCGGTGGCTCACGATAAATATTCCATCTTGTGCTGTATTTGTCGCCTTGCCAACATGTAATAGTAAGAAATTGTCCAAACTGGGTATCGTTCCATGTGATTTAGTCGGTAGAATGTCAGTGCGCTATACTGATGGCCCGGGTTCGAGTCTCGGCATGGAATCTTTTTCACCATGTTGTCCTTTGCGCCTTTTAAGCAATTAATTTGAAATTTGAATTTAATTTGAAATCATCATTTAATTTGAATCAATTTATGATAAGTTCGTCACAAATTGGTCACACTGTGACTTCAAAGCACTGTCGCTTTCGTCACATGTTCGTCACAAAATTAATGCCAAAATAGTCACAAATGACACACTTTTCACAAATTTGTCACACCGTGACTTCACAGAGTGATCACAATGTGACGTCACAAATGACCTCTAAAACGGCCATAATGACTTCGCATTCTAGTCATTATGACGTCACAAAATCACAGTGTGACTTCACAACGACATCGCCGTGACGTCACCATGCCTTACGGGCAGGTCGTTTTAAAATGTCAGCCACAATAGAAATTCAAAAGTCTATAACTCAGCCATTTTTTTAAATATAGACGAAACAAAAACTGTTCCGGAATCTTTGTATTAAGGTAAAACACATACGAAAAAAATCTTTTTCATTTTACAATTTTTTGGTATCTCATTTTAAATTTTAATTTTTTTTTAATTTTTTAAATGGCCGCCATTTTGAAACAAAATGGCGCATGAAGCTGGACAACGAACTCGGTCGAGATATTTGTATGTACTATGTACACACCAAGGTACATCCAAATCGGTTCAAAAATACGCCCGTTATCACGTGACAAAAATCAGGACGTTTCAAAATGTCAGCCACGCTAGAAATTCAAAATGCTATAATTCAGCCATTTTTTAAGATATAGACCAAACAAAAACTGCTCCCGAATCTTTTTATCAAGGTCAAACACATAAGAAAAAAAATTTCAATTTTCAATTTTTTGGTACTACATTTCAAATTTAAATTTTTCTTAAAAATAAATGACCACCATTTTTAAACAAGATGGCGGATGAAGATGGCCAACGAACTCGGTCGAGACATTGGTATGTACTATGAATAAACGAAGTTACATCCAAATCGGTTCAAAAATACGCCCGTTATCACGTGACAAAAATCAGGACGTTTCAAAATGTCAGCCACGCTAGAAATTCAAAATGCTATAACTCAGCCATTTTTTAAGATATAGACCAAACAAAAACTGCTCCCGAATCTTTTTATCAAGGTCAAACACATAAGAAAAAAAATTTCAATTTTCAATTTTTTGGTACTACATTTCAAATTTAAATTTTTCTTAAAAATTTAAATGACCACCATTTTTAAACAAGATGGCGGATGAAGATGGCCAACGAACTCGGTCGAGACATTGGTATGTACTATGAATAAACGAAGTTACATCCAAATCGGTTCAAAAATACGCCCGTTATCACGTGACAAAAATCAGGACGTTTCAAAATATCAGCCACGCTAGAAATTCAAAATGCTATAACTCAGCCATTTTTTAAGATATAGACCAAACAAAACTGCTCCCGAATCTTTTTATCAAGGTCAAACACATAAGAAAAAAAATATTTTTTCAATTGTCAATTTTTTGGTACTACATTTCAAATTTAAATTTTTCTTAAAAATTTAAATGGCTGCCATTTTTAAACAATATGGCGAATGAAACTGGCCAACGAACTCGGTCGAGACATTGATATGTACTATGTATAAACCAAGTTACATCCAAATCGGTTCATAAATACGCCTTTTATCGCGTGACAAAATTCAGGACGTTTCAAAATGTCAGCCACGCTAGAAATTCAAAATGCTATAACTCAGCCATTTTTTAAGGTATAGACGAAACAAAAACTGCTCCGGAATCTTTGTATAATGGTCAAACACATAAGAAAAAAATATTTTTCCATTTTCAATTTTTTGGTACCACATTTCAAATTTAAAATTTTTAAAAAAATTTTAAATGGCTGCCATTTTGAAACAAAATTTCGGATGAAGCTGGCCAACGAACTCGGTCGAGACATTGGTATGTACTATGTACACACCGAATTACATCGAAATCGGTTCATAATTAAGAGAGTTACAGTGTGACATAAGTCAGATATATATATATATATATATATATATATATATGTCAATTTTAAACGGAGGGTGGTTTGGGGGTCTGGGGATCATGATCGATGAAAATATACCAAAATTTTTTGAAATCGCTTTCCTCCGAACGGCTGCAATAGGTAGCTTTTTGTAATGAAGGCTACCTAAAAGGGCGAAAACAAATTCAAAGAACCTCAAAATATTAAAATATGCCAAATTTTCTATAATAAGTTTTTTTTTATCATGTTTCAATACGCTTTTTCAAAGTCATATGACGTTATATATTCACCTGCTGATATCAATTATATTTCCAATATGACGTAATATTCACTTTTTTGCAAATCGTCAAACTATTTATTTCATTCTTATTAGGTAGCTTTCATTATAAAAAGCTACCTATTGCAGCCGTTCGAAGGAAAGCGATTTCAAAAAATTTTGGTATATTTTCATCGATCAAGACCCCCAGACCCCGAAACCAACCTCCGTTCAAAATTGATATATATATATATATATATATATATATGTCTGATATTTGTCACACTGTAACTCTCGTAGTTATGAACCGATTTGGATGTAATTCGGTGTGTACATAGTAAATACCAATGTCTCAACCGAGTTCGTTGGCTAGCATCATCCGCCATTTTGTTTAAAAATGGCGGTCATTTAAAATTTTTTAAAAAATTTAAAATTTGAAATGCGGTACCAAAAAATTGAAAATGGAAAAATATTTTTTTCTGTTGTATTTGACCTTTATACAAAGACTCCGGAGCAGTTTTTGTTTTGTCTATATCTTAAAAAATGGCTGAGTTATAGCATTTTGAATTTCTAGCGTGGCTGACATTTTGAAACATCCTGAAATTTGTCACGCGATAAAAGACGTATTTATGAACCGATTTGGATGTAACTTCGTTTATATATAGTACATACCAATGTCTTGACCGAGTTCGTTGGCCAGCCCCATCCTCCATCTTGTTTAAAAATGGCGGCCATTTAAATTTGTAAGAAAATTTTAAATTTGAAATGTGGTACCAAAAAATTGAAAATTGAAAAAAATATTTTTTTCTTATGTGTTTGACCTTGATAAAAAAATTCGGGAGCAGTTTTTGTTTCGTCTATATCTTAAAAAATGGCTGAGTTATAGCATTTTGAATTTCTAGCGTGGCTGACATTTTGAAACGTCCTGAATTTTGTCACGCGATAAAAGACGTATTTATGAACCGATTTGGATGTAACTTCGTTTATACATAGTATATACCAATGTCTTGACCGAGTTCGTTGGCCAGCTTCATCCTCCATCTTGTTTAAAAATGGCGGCCATTTAAATTTGTAAGAAAATTTTAAATTTGAAATGTGGTACCAAAAAATTGAAAATTGAAAAAAATATTTTTTCTTTTGTGTTTGACCTTGATAAAAAGATTCGGGAGCAGTTTTTGTTTCGTCTATATCTTAAAAAATGGCTGAGTTATAGCATTTTGAATTTCTAGCGTGGCTGACATTTTGAAACTTCCTGATTTTTGTCACGTGATAACAGGCGTATTAATGAGCCGATTTGGATGTAACTTGGTCTGTACATAGTACACACCAGTGTCTCGACCGAGTTCGTTGGCCAGCATCATTCGCCATCTTGTTTCAAAAGGTTCGCCATTTAAAAAAAAAATCAAATTTAAAATTTAAAATATATTAAAAAATTGGAAAATGAAAAAGATTTTTTTTTATGTGTTTGGCCTTGATACAAAGATTCCGGAGCAGTTTTTGTTTCTGAAAATTTGTTCTTTTGTTTATATCTTAAAAATTGGTTGAATTATAGCACTTTGAATTTCTAGCATGGCTAACATTTTGAAACGATCTTGTATTTGTCACGTGATAACACACGTATTCGCCTATTTTGATGTACGAACGCATGTTGATAGTATACATAAATATCTCGACCTCGTTCGCTGGCCAGCTTCATCAGCCATCTTGTTTCAAAATGGCGGCCATTAAATTAAAAAAATGTATATTTAAAGTGAGGTGCAAAAAAATTAGAAATTTAAAAAGGTTTCTTTCTTAAGTATTTGACCTTGATATAAGGATTTAGGAGCATTTTTTGTTTGTCTTTATCTTAAAAAATGGCTCAGATATAGCTGTTTCAATTTCTATTGTGGGTGACATTTTGAAAAATCTGATTTTTTGCATGCGACAGCACTCGTATATATCAACCGATTCCGATGTGAGTGAGCATGTGCACAGCAATTACTAAGGTCTGGACTAAGTTAACTGGTTAGCCTCATCCACCATGTTGTATTAAAATGGCAGGCACTTTAAGAAATCGCCGAATTTGGCAGCCAAATATAAGTTACTTTAAATAAAAGCAGCTTGGATAAAGCTGACTAATTTCGCGAAATTCTCATTCATTATATTGATAAAAATTAGTATCGAATCTCCTATATTCGGTTTCCACTAAATTGAGCTTCGTGTGTTTGAATGATAGAAGTTGGCTTTTTTAAAATAAGGAATATGAAAGCTACCTCTTCCTCCCGGCACTGGCCGGAAGGACTTTTTTTCTCAGTTTTCAAAATATTTTTAAAATCGATGCTGAATTTAATATTTTATGTGTTAAAAGCGGGCGAACTGTGAGTAAGATTTTAACACATCCTATAAAATTAAGTCTATACTTTAGATGTATTTTGAGAACTAAGGAAAAGAAGAGACATCTTTTAGGAAGTGTACACAAAAAATAGAAGTTATAAATATTAATTTCCCGAGGTGATATTTTAAATACACGAATGCATCCAATGCCCATAGACTTTACATTAGTGAGGGGAAAACGGAAACTGAGTGACCAGCCTCCTTAAGGCTGTTTTCAACTGCTCTGCTCAACAAGCGCAAAACGTTTTGACGCATTTTCAAATTCATTTTTAACGGAAAGGTATAAAATTTGAAGGCCTGAGTATGAAAATTATTTGGAATCGAACTGTGTTTTCCATTTTTTGATCAATAAATTACCTATTGAGTTGTAAGCGATTTTGATTACGTGACAAACACACGTTTTTCAACCTTTATTGAGTGGTTATTCTTCTTTCGCGCATAAATTCGGTTCAAAATGCCCACTTTGACAGTATTTTCTGAAAGATTTATTGCGTTTGCAAAAAAAAAAAAAAAAAAACTGCTCGATGATATAGTTTCTGAACAACAACACCTCCTAATTTCATGCATTTCCAAACAAAAATAAATTAAAACTTATGTCATAAATTAAAGGTACACATATATTAAGACAAACTTTTAAATACAATTAAGTACAATAAACCCAACTGGACTGAAAAATTAGCCGGGGCCAGGAATCGAACCTGGGTCGACAGCATAACGTGCTGTTGCTCTACCGTTAAGCTACTCTGGCCGATGTCCTAGTCTGGCAATTTCTCACTAATAAACCAAGTTGGGGAACGTCACCGTCCATCTATCAGATGGCACTGGATGACGTGACAACGATGAATAAATTTCTTTTTCCATCGATCCACAATATATATTAAAGCACATAAATTAACGTCTGAATTCCATTTTTTTTTAAATTAAAGGTACACAAAGGTACAAAAGTATGCTTATCAATATTAATCTTTAAAAGAAAAAAAAGTTACACTTTTTATGTAATGGCAACCAGCCGGATAATATGGCATAGGATTATAAAGAATATTAAAATGCATGAAAAACCACGGTTTAAAAGAATAACCAAAATTATTTAATGAGTAAACCTTACTACATGATCTAGATTCAGAATCTTTTAAGGAAGCAGATCACGTTGAGCAGCCAGAAAAGTATCGCATTTAAAGCAGTACGAAAAACTCTAGTTTCTTAACCAATGAATGAAATGCCACAATTTTTTTCCTTTACTTTCACACATTCTTATGGTTTGATAAAATATTCAAATACACATATACTTAAAATATCAGTTAATTAAATGATAACGACAAAAGTGGCTTTTGAAAAATATGAATGTTGAAATATGCATTTTGCGCGCACCTTTTTACAAATTCTACTGCACATACATATTTAATGTTTCATATTTTGTTACTTATAGTACTATATTTTACACTGAATCTAAATTTGAAAGAACATTAAAAATTTTTAGCATCATTAATGGCTTTCTAACCATATTCCCTAAATTTCACCAAAAAATGTGTAATTACTTTTTCAATGCACAATTTTCTGTGACAAAAATCAGACTAAATTGAGGTTCTGCATAAACTAACATATGTAAACTAAGAATATACATCATTTCAAGGTTCTATGAGAATTAGTTTTTAAATGAGAGTGCACACAATACCAAAAAAAATTAAATTTTAGAGAAACGGCTTCAAAGTTGGCTTATAACATTAACATTACAGCAAATGCTTTTATGCAAGATATTTTAGCCATAACTTCTGTTCTAATTGGTATTTTTGTAAAATTCTTTTTGCAGTGGATTTGTAATTTTTGAAGGTATCCATTCTGAAATTTGTGAAAAATCATTTTTTTTCAACCGTCAACGTGATCTACCCCCTTAAAAATTGTTTTAATTTTTAGACACGTCTTGAAACTGTTATCTAGCTGATATGCCATATTACCCGACACAACATCTTGAAATTCATAACCTCTTCACTCGTCAAAATGTTAGCACAGAAGCAAACTGATAAACACGGCAATAAATATATCTGTTCAACTTTATACTAAACTTGATTAATATCATTGACAACGAGATTTTATAATTAATACGAATTTTGTAAAGTTTGACTGCAAAAAACTACAAAAATAAAACTCTAATTATTGTTTTTTATAAATTAATACAAATTGCTTATGCATCTTTTTATATTGATTTTCTTCTTCTTTTTTTTAAACTATTTTATTTTTAAAACTCAAATCAATTTCTATTTTAGCCACATGCAACATCGACTGGTTGGATTCCATCTTACTCAACAACAAGGGCGTCTCCGCTTTATTCCGAAAAAAATCCTCCACCAGTACCAACTCGTCCAAAACCACTTTCTAATTCGAGAGGTACAATGGACAAGATTTCAAAATGGAGGGGTTCTACTAGACGAAAAGCTGGCACTTACATACCCCCTGTAATAAATGATCTTGGAATTACGAAGAATCAGGATTTCAAATCTCACGGTTAGTATATGCAGGTCATTGTACATGTCGATTGAATCATAATTTAAGAATCCTGTGTTTTCTAACATGATGTAACATTTCTAACTCTCTCTGGTTTCTCTAATTGAAACTTGAAGTTCCAGCGAAATTTTTTTTGGTATAATTATTGCGAAGTAAACTGTAAAAAAAAAGACAGATTATTTCTTAATCTAGGAAAATATAATACAACCACGACCGAAAATATGCAAAAACAATAGAATTATGAGGGCATTAAAGTTCAGATTAAGCTAGCACTAAAAGTATATATCAAATCAAGAAATCTGTAAATCTTCGATTGCATCTCACTGTTGGACTTCCAGTGGCTGTTTCAATTTCTCCATAGCCAAAATTATTTCTTCTCCTGTCTCTCCCCTTCCCTTGGATTTTCACGAATCTTATTTTATTTTTAAAAAATTTGATAAACTTGTCAGTGATCTCTCATCATCTCCTTTCCTCTCTTCAGCTTGGAAATTACTTTCGCAATTCTGTTCACTCTTTTCTTCTTTCTTTTCATTTTTATGGTTTAAAAAAAGAAAAAAAGAGAAAAAAAATTTCTTTTGTTTCTCTCTCTCTCTTTTATTATTTATAATTTATATATTTTTTTATGTATTTATATTTTTATGTATTTACTTCTTTATTTTATTTTACGTTTGATTATTTATAATTTATGTATTTTGTTATATATTTATATTTTTATGTATTTAATTCTTTATTTTGTTTTAATTTTGTTTATTTATTTTTTATGTATTTATCTTTTATGCATTTACTTCTTTACTTTATTTATTTATTTTTTTATGTATTTATCTTTTTATGTATTTATTTCCTTACTTTATTTTAACTTCGTTTATTTATTTTTTTCATTTTCTCTTTTCTTTTTTGTTCATTTTTATATCATTGTGACTACACTTTCCAGTTCTGCATGTGCTCCTAATGACGGCTTGCACATGACGTCACATGTCTGGCATCGCTTCATATGGCGCCCAAATATAAGGAGAATGTGGTGTTCTCCATTTCACTTATTATACTTATTAGCACTATAATAATAAAAATAAGAAAGTTCTAAATTAAACAGAAAGATAACACGTGCTTTCAACGGCAAACGGGGAGTTATGACGTTCCGTGTGTGCTCCAGATGCAATAGTATCAGTCGTTGCTAATAGCAACATGACGTCAATGCAACCCGTCTATATGACTGGTGTTTACCTTCAGCTAGCGCCACCTTTCGCAATCTTGTAAGCTCACCTCTTTCCCCTTTCTGTTCATTTGTGACCTTTTCCCCTTACGGTCACATGTTTACAGTGGCTAATGACGGGCTGTTATATTTCCCATCTCGAAACGCGTCCTGTGTATTGTTTTGGTTTTATGGTGATTTATACAAAGTTTTATTATTTTAAATATGCAATAACCCCTTTCGAGTTGCTCGCAATTCTGAAAAGCATTCTTTATCTTCGAAACCAATATATTTTCGATATTTAAAGAATTATTTCTAAAAATTGAGTTTCTTTTGTTGTCACTGATTTACTGCCACTAATCGTTATACGAGCTTCGTAATAAATTATTAAAAGTAGAAAGTGGGAGTCAAAAAGGCATCTGTTTATCACTTCACATTGAGAGAAAATCTAATTAATCTTGCTTTGAAACGATCATTAATCTTCCACGGAGTTATCATTTTAATAAAACAGCTGCAGAAACAATTAATTTAATGAAAAAAGAAATCACAACGAAAAATAGAACGAATGTTTTAATCAGTCTGCGTACTTTTTTACATCCCATTTTTTTCTTAAATGCAATTGAACTTTATTTAGTGATAGTTATTTTCGAAAACGAAATTTTTAAAATTTATATACGTATCTTTTCTTTTGCAGATAATACTGACGATAATTCCCTAGCAGCTCTTCTTCAAATTTGCGAAAAATATGGATTAAGGAATTTAGGTGATTATTTTTTCAACGAATTAAACCAGGATAATGATGATAGCGGAAAGGTAAGAGTCATTATTGAAATAATTCTAATCCATTAAGGCAGTAACCTATTGAAGTGTTTTACATGTTGAGTAAATGTACAGTCATAGACAAAAAAAAAATTAAACACCTCTACTAACTCTGCAACGAATTGTAATAGAAGAAAGTTACTGGTACCGAACGATTGGAAATAAAGTCTACTTTTAAATGATCTACATAAAACTTGCTTAGGGGGCCATCTACAAATCAAAACCAGACCAAACTTTATTATTTACAATAGCAACACCCAATTTTGACAATATATTTTAAATCTTCGGTTCAAACTATGCTTAGAAATGAAATTTTAAGTCATTTGGATGATAAGGGTTTGAATTATAAACATTCAAAATTTGGAACTTCTAATGTTAAATTACATTTTTATATTTTTATTAATATCACTTGAAATTATAATCCTTATGTGATAATTTTTTGTGAGGTTACTGTACTAAAAAACCAAAACATAAACACATTCAATTTGTAATTTTAAAAATTTTGTAAGGTATTATGGAATTAATAATCGAAAAAAATATGAATTGCAACGTACAATTTTTTGATAGATTTATATTTATAATGTCCTGCTTTATGCGAATTCTCTGTTTTAAGTTTTCTTTCAAGTAGTTTTCGAATTATGAGTAAAAAACGACAAAAGGATGGTTTAAGGTGTGCAGATAAGGATAATTCGAAAAAAAAAAATATTTTACTTATTTTATTAAACATTTGGGCAATAATCGAAACCTATTAAGCGCGAACTTCAATTTGGATACAGGACCTAAAATAGGCTCATTTTAAAATAATTAATTTCTCTGAAACTAGTCATACGAATCTCATGGTAATTTGTTTTCGGGCTAATTGAAGGGTGTAGAATTTATTTATGGTGTCAAACTTGGGTATTGCTATAGAAAAAAAAAGTTTGGGTTTGTTTTGTTATGTAGATGACCCCTAAGCAAAATTTATATACATCATTTAAAAGTAGACTTCATTTCCAATCGTTTGGTACCAGTAACTTTCTTCTGTAATCGGTTCTTGCATAGTTAGTAGAGGGTGTTTACTTTTTTCCCTCCAAGACTGTAATTTTTCTCTTAAATCCCTCATCCGATCACCACAATTTTTTTTGTATTGAATCTAGTATTTTTACTTTCTTCTATCTTTACAAGAAGAAAGTATTGGATTCGTGAAAATTTTCGAATTTCGGTTTTCGGCGGATTTATACGCTTTAGAGTTCAGAGATCGCGAAAAACATGTTTTTACAAAATGTCTGTCTATAGTCCATATCTGTCTGTCTGGGACGCAAATTTTGTGGGCGCTCTATCTCAAGTACTAATTGACGGAATTTAATAAAACTTCAGATTCAGTTCAGCCACTGGTATAAATTGGTGCTGATTACTTTTTGGTGTAAATATCCCGGCGGGTGGCGCTGCTATCCGGCATTATTCCTGATTTCCACAATAGCTATATCTCAAGAACTAAAGAACAGATTTTCAGAGAACTTCAGATTCATTTAGTCCTTGATGTAATTTGGTGCTGCTAACTTTCTGGTGTATATCGCCCAATAGGTGGCGCTGCTATTTTGTATTATTCATGACTATTGCAGTGGTCTATCTTAGGAACTAAAGCACGAATTTTCATCAAACTTCAGATTCAGTTAGTCCCTGATATAAAACAGTACTTAAATTCATATAAACAACACAAATAAATGTACAAGAATTACTTTCAGGTGCATACATATAATTTAAAATTATTTAAAATACATCAAAATATTTTTAAATAGATTAGAAAAAACCCAGAACGTTTTCAGCCATCACAAGGCCGTCATCGGTGGGGTTTAAATGTTGTTATTATTTTCTTTGCGCTTATTCGTGAATTGTCTAGAAGTAAATCATTTCAATTTAAAGGTTGTGCGTCAGGTGAGATGCCAGATAAAGTTATTCAAATTTTCAACAAAACGAGCTTTCATTTATTATGCAGCAAATTTCTCCATACCCCATGGATATCGTACGATTGTGCATCGCTTAATCGCTAAAAGCTGTATCGTTATTGGCGAATATTTCAATCGATTCTCTTATAATAGTTTCCTGGTAATTATTTGTACGGAATATAATTTTCGATTTATTAAAATCTATTTTTATAGGTTGAGTTTGAGCTAATCTTGATAATGCAATATGGGATCTATTAAATCTGATATCTGCTTAATGCTCTTTAATTCTATCACAAAATTTTCTCATCGTCATACCAACATAAATAAAATATTTACTACCTTTTGGAAAGGTATAATGCATACTCCGGATCTATGGATTGCTTGGGCAGGATCAATTTTAGTATTTAACAGATCTTTTAATTTTGGGGAGGAGCTGCGATTAATTTTACATCATGCGCAGTTCTAGATAAAATATTTAAATTTTGTAAAGTTAACTACATTTCAAGGCTTTTTTTAAATATGAGGCATACCCTTTTCAAATAAGATGTAAAATTAACCATTGGATTCGATGTATCAGAATAGGGGTTAAATAGCCCTTATATATATATATATATATATAGCCCTAACATAGCCCTTCGTACTATTGTGGAGCTCAGTTATTGCAGGGTTCGTACGGCTCCTGGAATTTCCAAACCAGTATTTTCTTATAGAAAATCTCTGCTTAATTAACGTGAAATATTGCTCGTTTAACCTAGATTTATTTTTCTGAAAAAAAAAAAAATATACTGATATTTTTCCTGGAAAATTCAATGAATCGTACGAACCTTGTGATTGGAACATACCAAAACCATGATTTTTTTTCAGCTACATGGATAACTATCATTACATACTAAATTTACATGAAATAAGACCACAAAAAAAATGCATATATAAAATAAGGTGGGTTTAAAAATATTCGTAATTTACGAATATTTTGAAACCGATTCAAATACAATCATTCAAAATCTAGCAATAACAAAAAATTACTTGTCTCACTTTAAAAATCAAAGGCTCAATCTTTCAAGATAGTGGGTTTGCTAACTTTGAGAAAAGGCAAGGAATTTTGCTCTGATGGGACGTTGGTCGCAAACGTTATATTTCTTTTGTTTATTCCTTTACGAAGATGTCTTTGTGGTTTGTCATAACAAATGTACGCTTTAAGTACGTGAGGCTTTTGAGATTAAAGCAAGGAAACCACAGGGCCTGATTTTCGGCTAGGCGACGAGGCTTGGACCTTGGGCTTCAGAATTTCGGTGTCCCTACACCGATTTAGCTGGCTTATAAAATGCTCTTATTAGATTATAATGTAATAGTTATTTCCAAATTCGGTGGAATGCCCTTTAAGCTCCCTAACCGTGTTTTTCCTTCGCTTAATCTTTGAATTCATGGCTGATTTAGTATAAAATTGATATTAATGTTATTTTTTTGCAGTGCTCAAGTTGAATATAGTATATATAAGGTAATTATAAACAAATCCTCATACAAATACTTTTCGTAGCTATTATTTTATGAATCGTTAAACTTACATATAAAATTTTGCAGGACGCTTAAAGGGTTAATAAACTTTAAGATTATTTATAAATCTGTTACGTACAAATGTCAGGGAATTGTGAACAAAACATTTTTACTGTACAATCCAAATGGCAAGTAATTGAAAAGGAGGTCCCAAAATTCATGATGGTCCTTGGGTCTCAAATTGTCTAAGATTATGAGAACACTCAATATATTTAGTACACTGTTAAAGATTTTGTGCAGGCTTGAGTCATCTTTTGGTGCTGCAGTAAGCTACAAATTTAAACATGAGACAATGAAATCTCGTTCACACATTTCGAGCTCCAGTTGAAGCATAGCACCAACGGTTGAGGCAAGATTTCATTATCTTGTAGCTGCAGCTACTATCACACCAAAAGCTGGTTCAATTCAGCACAATTTTTTTTAACATTGAAAGCATAAGTGCTAAGAGTTAGATTTGAATACCACCTTTTCCGTATTATAAAATTTGTCTTATTTAATAGAAGAGTTCTGAGATTAAATAAAGCATATAATACTATGAAAAAAGTGGTATTCAAAATCCATAACACTCGCCACCTATGAGAAAGTATAAAGTATACCATTGCTACCAATTATGATGTTTCTGAAAAAAAGCTTCGAAATCATATGAAATTAACAAAAGAAATCGGAAGTTAACCCTTTAGTGCGCAGCTTTATATATATGCAAATAACAGTGTTTTGAATTTACCAGATTTTTTTTTTTTTTTTTTTTTTTAATTCGTGTATACCTAATTCACACCAGCAAATTAAAATGGCAATATCTGCTTTAATTAATAACAGACATTCCGTATTTAAATAAAGCGAAATTAACCATTGATACTTTCTGGTGTAGAGTAGAGGTCTGTACTCTGAACTACGTAATTTATAGAATGTATTATATCATGGGAATTAAAGGGTTAAATGTTAAATTTTATAAAATAAATAATTACGTAAAATAAGGTATTTGGAGACATGCTTATTAAAATATTTATTAATTTGCAATATTTTTCGTAAACAGCCACACGACAGTAGTTTTTACTTGTATTTCAGATGTGCAACATAAGAAAAGATTGACGTATTATATGAAAAATGTATCTCTGATTTTTTTTTCATTATTTTTCCTGAATAAACCTTTCAGAGAATTATATATAATTTTTTCGAAATAAAATCAAAAATCGCGCATTTAAGAGTTAAATATCTTCCTCACTTTTCCATTCTGAATTGGAAGGCATACTTTCAGCTGCGTAATCCAATCAAAGAATTAATGAATAGATTCGTTATAAGTAACATTATAAGTTAGCATGGTGCCTTGAGTGAGATTTTTTATCACCGCATCTACGAATGATAACTTCTAATAAACTAATAAGTGTTAATCAAGTATTTTATGTATTTTCTTATCCTTAAATTTCATCAACCCGGGTGGTCGCCCAACTTCTCGTTCTTTAAAGGCGTCTCTACTTCTAATAAGTGTCCCGCCGTGTTTGTTTTAAAAATATAAGAAGGTTTCATCATAAATGGCAACATCTGCTTGAAGACTGATTGAACAAGTAATTGCTTTTTTTTTTCTTCGGAAACATTGGCGCAATAATACACATCTATGTTTTATCGCTCGTCTCTTAAGATAGAGGTAAGATTCTTTAAATATCTAATATATAAAAATGAAAATTTGTCTGTCTGTCTGTCTGTAATGCTATACAAATCCACAGTTTGTAAGTCAGAATTATGAAATGTTACGTACATGTGTATTAAAACACGCCGAGGCAACTAAAGTAATCTGGAATCGAAATAACTTATAGTTCATTTTTAATTATTAAAAAACCACCAATTTAAAAGCAATTTCCTATCAAATTTAAACATTTTTCGTTATACGACTGTTGCCAACAATTAAAAATCCACAATAAAATTCTTACCACAGCAATTACTTTTCTATTGCAAGATTTACACGTGAAAAATGAAATAAATAGTTTGAGGAAATTTAAAAAAAGGGAATATTACATCATAATTATTCTACTGCAAGACTTCCGCTAAAAAATGAAAATAAAATAAATAGTTTGACGAATTAAAAACAAAATGTCATAATTTTTCTGTTTTATGATTTCCATGTGAAAAATTATAATTATTTAATTAATTTGACGAATAAAAAAATGGAATATTACGTCATATTGGAAATATAAAGGACTTGATGAATATATAACGTCATATATAAGTGTGAAAAAATGTATTGAAGCATTGTAAAAACTTGATTTTGAAAATATTTGCGTATTTTAACATTATTGCTCCAATGATGAATGGAAATAAGTTCATTTATAGTTGTATTATTTTGCGTCAGTTATATAAATTTATAGATTTTTATATTGAGTTTTCATTTGATTCATGTGTACAACACTTCGACTGTTTTTTTTTTTTAATGTTAAATTTTGAAATTGGTTTTTCAAAATAAACATTCTTAAAATTCCGGGCAACGCCGGGTACTTTAGCTAGTACTTCAATAAAAATTATTTTCACTTATGCATAGGGCAGTGTTTTCTGCAGCCTGGATGTTCGGATGGGTATCCCTAGTTATAAATAATTTAAATAATTATCAAATTCATCCAGCCTTCAAGCAAACATGTATTCTACTAAGAGCATTTTAAAAATGAGCTAATTTGATTTCAAGTAATCCAAAATATGAAGGTAAAAAAAATCTTTTAAGAATCTTTTGGTCTGCCTCCGCATATCCTGGTAGAAACCCCCGGCAGACTAAAATCTATAACAAAAAAATACGTCATTATGTATAATTAAAACCCTATAAACGTAATATTTTACATTATATTGCCATATATTTTACTTCGAATCAACTTTCAACATGAATTAAGGGTTTACGAAAAGCTCATTAACAGTAATGATAATAATGGTAAAATTAATTATGAGCTGGAAGCAGCTAGGAGTCGTTCGGTAGCTTCATCGTCTTAGACTAAAAAATATTGTTTAGGCAAAAAAAGGATAAAGGTAGATTTTAATTTCTTCTTTGAATTGATTTAAAAAACAAACCGCACAAATTATCATGGCCTTGATTATTACCCCGACCTTAATGTAAAAATATCGGAAACCAGGAAATTCTGATATGTTTTACGATCAATCGTTTTTTACCTTGTTTTTGTAAAATTCAAGTTTTTACAAATCACCATAAAATTTTAAAATATTGCAAGAATATTATCTAGTATGTTTCTTCTAACCTAATAAAATATAAGACTTTGAATAAAAATCACATGTATAATTGTGAAATTTTAATAATGACATTTTCTCTAAAATCTAAAATGTTCCGAAAAAATGAATTTCCACAGGTTATGTCGTATTACACCTTGAACATCTTTTTAAGTGGATTGCAAAAAATTATGCTGCATGATATCTCGAGCATTATTTTAACCCCTTCACTGTAAAAAAAAATCTGTAGTTCTACAGATGTAAAGTTACATGCTTACTAAACTTTCACCTGTAACTGTACGAAAAAAGCTGCAAATCTACAAAACTAGTTTTTGTAAAGCTACAAAAATCTGTAACTTTACAAATGAATCTGCTAAAATTTCAGTAATCTTACTAAACTTTTATTTGTAACCCTGGCTGGAGTTACATGAAAAGTTCTCGGAATCCCAGTTTCCAAAAAAATTCTTAGTAACCTTACAGATTTTTTGATTTTCGGCGCAAAAGTGTGTCTGTTACATGAAATTTTGTTGTTGCCGTTACATGAAAAGTTCTAGGAATCCAAGTTTCCTAGAAAAACTTTAGTAACTTCACAGATTTTTTTTTACAGTGTTGAGGCTCAAATTAAATTACGGTTTAAAAATTCAAATTGCTTATTGGCACCACTTGTATGAAAAAGAAATATTCACCTTATTTAATGACAGGTAAAACGATACTAAAATATAGCCAATTTCACTATTTTTAATTAGTGGAATCACTATTGGTTTCACTATTTTAAATTGGTGGGAATCAAACAATTTGAGTAAAAGTCACAGCCCGTGAATATGACGGGAGCGAGAATTAAGGGGTTAACGAATTTCAACAGGTTATATCGCATGACATCTTAGACATTTTTCAATGGATTCAGGTTGCATATAGGTGCTTATTTTTTACCACGACTGTTTCCGACATTTTTATTTAATAACAATATTCTGAAATTAAATGATTTAAAGGTTGCTATTAAGAAATATTAGTGTTCAGAATATGCATCTCTACGGATCTTGAGATTTCTTTAAAATTTTGATATAGTCGAACGAGTACTTATGGAGCTTTTCTGATTTATAAAGACAAATACAAAATTCAGTCTTACATTCAATTTTGTAGATAAATATCACTTATAAAATTAAATATAAAACTAACACAGCAAACGAAATTCGACTTTATTATTTGTTTTTGTTGTTGTTGTTTTAGATTTTATCGTTGTTATTATTATTACAGACGTGTGAAAATTATTAGAATAATTGTGAAATTTACATTAAAATCTTGTTATATTAAAGAAATAATACATTTAAAAAATATTGATGCATTTAATATTTAGTGTGCATCCCCTTGTTTTTTATTAAAGATTCGATACGTCTTGGCATACTTTGTATGAGTTTTTGGCAATTAATTTGTATTTCGTTGTCATGATGCCAAATTTGGATGAGTTTTTCTATCAGAACCTTCTTGTTTGTGATGTTGCATTTCTTTAATTTAATTAAAGAAAACACTTCCGTGGCCTGGAAACAGTCCAGATATGAACCCCATAGAGAATCTTTGGGCCATTGTAAAGAAAAAATTAAAGAAATGCAACATCACAAATAAGACTGGTCTGATAGAAAGACTCATCCAAATTTGGCATCATGACAACAAAATACAAATTAATTGCCAAAAACTCATACAAAGTATGCCAAGGCAAGTATGCCATCATTTCTTTAATAAAAAACAAAGGGATGCACACTAAATATTAAATGTATCAATGTTTTTTAAATATTTCTTTAATATAACAATTTTTAATGTAAATTTCACAATTATTTTAATAATTTTCACACGTCTGTATTATTATTGTTGTTGTTGTTGTTATTATTATTATTTTGCTTTCAGAATATTAAGTTTTAATAGAAAAGTTTTGAACGATTTTTTTTTTAAGCTGAAATAACTCAAATGCAAATCTAAATGTTTAAGATTTTAGCTAGTCTATCTAATTATCTTTCCGTCTGTCTGAATTAACTTTGTTAAATATGCCTATACGAAAACGTATTTCTCGTATATTCTTTCTTTAAAATGCGGTGCGTAGTATTTGCACATTTTCTCACAGTGCCATACAAAATAAATCTCTTGAGATATATTTCAGTTACTATATTAACTACATCAACTCAACGAAATTCATATATACAGAGTGTGCACAATTCTTTCACCTTATTTAATCTGAGAAAACATTGCAAATTCTGTGATTAAATGAGGCAATTAGAAATTTTCTTGCTTAAATTTTCAATATAAAATTTCAAATTTGAAATAGTCGAACCATGCTCCCTGAAAATTCTAAGTGCAAATATCTTGTATATAGAACTATATGTCGAAAATGTAAAGGCAGATAGAGGAGACCTAAATAAGCAGAATTCATATAGGAATGTGGGTGCGGAAATGTAAAGTTGAGGCATTAGAAGGCGCTGTTGATTTCAGTGGATAAAAGCATTTCGCTGGCTTGAATACTCATTCTCCGCACGGATTTAAAGCAACATGCATTGTTACACGAATGAAGAATTTGCTGGCATGCATTTTATGTATGGGGCTGCGCAAGGAAATGAAGCGGCTGCTCAGAGGATGTACATGGAACGATTCCCGGGTAGGAATCTTCAGCTATAGCCGAACATTTGAGTGTTTTTATGGGGAGTTGTGCGCAATTAGATCATTTTATGCTTCAAGACGTGATACGGGCACTGGAAGATATCTCAGAATTCTAGCTGTGAAAGTAGCAGCATTACGCACAGTTGAGGACAGTCCTTCAACAAGCTCGAGAACTGTTAGACGTGCAGTGTGTGTGAGCCATTTACTTGTGCAGCCCCATACATAAAAGACATGCCGGCAAGCTCCGTATTGGTGTAATGATGGATGTTGCTCGAAATCCCTGCGGGAATGACGATTCAAGTCAGCGAAGCGCTTTCATCTGCCGAACTCAACAGCGCTCACTACTGCCACAACGTTGCATTTACGCACACACATTCCTGTACGAAATCAGCTTATTTAGGTCCCCTCTACCTGCCTTTACATTTTTAACATATAGTTCTGAACAACCCTGTATATTATTGTGGTACAATGCATTTCATAATATTTGAATAAACATAGTTTTTTCCCATTTTTTTATTATTATTATTATTATTTTATTAATTAGACAGAAAACCATGTAGTTTCACCTAAGAAAGAAGCAAGTGAATTTCTAAATCAAAGTTGCTCGCAATTGCCTGGAAGTGATTGGGGTAAGTGATCAATTAAAGCATAATAATTAACTATTGAATCTAATAAAAGTAACACAAGCCTGCAAAAAAAAAAAAACACGTTTCGAAAATTGTTTTAATTTTGATGATTGATTATTATGTTATTTTCAGTGATGATTCCAAAAGTGAAATTCTTTTTTTTTTTTCTATCCAGTAAAAATTTTCAAAAAGTATATTGCATATTTTGAAAGAAATAACTGAAATCAGAAAGATTACACATTCTATTTTAATTTTATCAATTCAAAAATCAATCGAATCAGCTCTCTGTTGATTTATATAAGACAGGGTTGGCGAACCTATGGCACGCGTGCCAGAGTTGGCACGTAAGACAGTTTCTCTGACACACGAAAAAATAAATTTTATAACTGTTATATAGATAACATTTAGTTTCTATTACAATCAATAAAATTTTGTTTCATACGGACAGACTATCACAAATAATGCAATTATTTTTGCATTAATTAACACAGCAAAAGAAGTTTCTTTTTTTTTGTGATATTATGCAGCGTTTTCGACATGTATTTTGACTTTTTATATGATTTTATAAAGCTGTATTTTCCAAATTAGTTTTTTTAAATAGTTAAAGCATTCTCCATCGAACATACAGCAGCAAAAATGTCATCAACAATTTAATGATGCACTGTTTATTTCAACTTGGATAATTGTAACTGGATGTTGCATTAATAATAAGGTAAAAGAATTCATATTTTTATTTTTTTATTAGGGAAATTATTACATAAATGCATCATATTTACGTATTAAAATTTAATTTAATGGCTTATTTCGATATACAGAGAAATAGCATTTTGATTTTTTATATTTTTTTAATTATTAATTAATAGTGCATGAAAGCAACTGATGTTTTAACTAGTGTTTTGTATAAACATCGTACGGTGCAAAATTGTTTTATGTCAAAGTGTGGCACGTTACACAGTTGATAAATATTGTTGGTGAATTTTTGGCAAGCGCACGTAAAAAGTTTCGCCGATCCTGAGATGGGAGATAACTTCTTTGTGTTAATTCGACTAAACATACCAGCGGAAAATATCAGATATCAAAGAAACAAAGCATAACAGAAATATAAAACAAAAAATAAATGAATCTATTGAAGACATTCTTTAATTTCAGACCAAACATATCTTTATAAGTGAATTATAAACAGAGATACAGTGTTTTAAAAAAATTCTGAACATACTGAAAATCAACTTTTCTCTTTCTTTGTCAAGTTCAATTTTTAAAACAACATATAGAGACTTAAATACTGACAGAAAAAACTAAGGTTTGAATGTTTAGACAGTTAATTAAGTTACGTGCTTTTATACAGTTCAGTTAAAAAAAAATAATAATAGTTACAGCTTTAATTAGAAAAAAAACCTGTTAATCAGTGCAAAAAATAACAAAATATACCAAAACTGTGATAAAACCGTTAAACTGCCGCGTCATACGACGATCATTTTAAAATGAAAATTGAGCTTTTTTTTTTTTTTTTTGTCGTCTGATGATAATTAGTTGCAGATTTGTTCATGAATTTGCGTTTTCTTCATCTAACTGTGGTTTTTAAATGAATTGTATTCTTTTCTTTATTGTACTTTTATTAGCACAATAACTACACTAATAATAAATACGACTTGATAATAAATATGATTTGACAAATATTGGAGCTCAAAAACTTAAGAAACTTTAATTGGTATTGATTTTAGAGTAAAAATATGTAATTGTTAACTATTTGATACGATTAGATATATTGTTCTGTAGATAGATTACAATTCGGTTTACATTATTTAATTTTTTACAGTACACTTTTATTAATTTTTAGTAATTTAAATTTATATAGCATCAGAACATGCCCTCATGTCAGTGACATATAATTACACATGATGATTCAATATAAATCTTCAATTAATTGCAGGGATGTAGACGGTAGACCATACTGTCTACATCCATTATTAAACTACATCTATTATTAACATCATTAAACATTTATTATTATTATTAGATTATCTAAATTATGTTTAAAAAATAAATGATATCCACAAAACATATCTTTTTAAAAATAAGAAAGAGTCAAGCTTAAAAAAATAAAACAGGTTGAAAATTGTGTCTAAAAGATGGTATGATATCAATTTTCCAAGATTGTATTCTGGTACTTGTTTAACATTTTCTATTATTTTAATTTTCATATGTAGATAAATCAAGTATCAAAGTATAATGTGTTGATAGAATCCTCTCCTGTACTAAATACATCACAACATGTTTCTGAAAATTGAACGTTTAAAAATTTATGCGTGATGGGCTTACTGGCTATCTTAAAAAAATACATGCAAAAATCGCAAAATGTTAGTTAGAATATCAACAATCTCGATTTTGATTACATACTTGGGTGCTTAGGAAATTACGTAAAATATCAAAATTTGGCGCCAAGCCCATCATTCATAATTTTTTAAAAATTTATTAGGGTCGCAATTCGCATTACAATCATTCAGTCAAAAACAGGCGCCTCTTTCCAATATGAACCCGGATTTTTGTTCATAGTTTTTAACAGTAATAAAGATATTTTAATCAAAGTTTTAGTAGACTTACTTTTAGTAGAAGTCATATTGTACACCGGAGAAGAAATATCTGTTGAAAATTTCGTTAAAATACCTTCATTATTGTTAAAACTATACGCAAAAACCCGGGTTTATATTGTCGATACCTTGTAATTGTAAGTGAATAAATCGGTTGCGACACAAAATTTGTTCTATTTCCTATACAAAAATTGCTTGTTACAATGATCTTCATCTTTGCAAATAATAGAGCACTTATTTTTAATCATTCTACATAAATAGAGTACATTCGTGAGGAAGCAACACGGTGTTATCATGAAAAGTTTCACTGTATTATGTACATTCGAACAGAAAGAAAAGAGAAAAGCTCATAAAATTGAATCGACATATTGATCCAGATAAAAACCGAAATAACCAGTGAAATGGAAATTATGTCTTCATTCAATTTATGTATTTTTTTAAAACTCGGGGGGGGGGGGGGGAGGGCGGTAGTATTCTTACTGCAATTGTACACAACTATGAAATTTTCAATACGAACAACCAATTTTGACAGCATATTTGGCTCTTTTGTTAAACTATACCTTAGGCTACCAAACGAAATGTCGTTTTGTCAAATAGTTTAGGAATTATGAAGGTTTGAAGTTTGTGACTTTTAAGGTTGACTTCCTTTTTAATCGTTGTAAAACAGAGTGCAATGCGGGAAGTGTTTAAAGAATGACCCAAAAACTACTTGACGAAATGTGCTATAATTTTTTATTCGCATAATTTATGCTTTTATAAATCTATTTCTGTTTAAAAATTTTATAGGTTCCGGTTCCCATTTCGTTCGAAAAAAATTAAAGTACAGTGAAATACGTTTAGCACGAAAACGCTTAACATGAAAAATCGGTTAACACGAAATGATTAAGCGGCCCGGACAATATACTATACAATTTAATACATTTTTTTTTCTTTTAACCCGAAATAAAAATCGTTTAACACGAAAAAAATTCACTTTCGATCTAATTAGTTTGAGTTGAAATTGGTGAATTTTGTGTTAAAACCACTGAATTTTGGATGAAAATTAGTGAATTTCGTGCGCTTTTTTCCCCTCTGTAAATTATCTTATGTTTTGTGAGCACAACGGCTGAGAAATCGGTGCGAAAACAAACTATCATTTCGCTTCAAAGGAAGATGAAGCTGCTTAATGCAGTTAATGAAAAAGAAGGACAGAAATCGGCAAAGAGTTTGTCGTTGCCAATTCTACTTTATCAACGATAGTAAAAAACAGGGATCCCATTGCGTTAGTGTTTAAGCACAGTATGTTTAAGCCAGAGAGAAAACGTATGAGAACCGCTAAGCACGAATATTTAGAGACAGCGTTACTTATTTGATTCAAACAAGCTAGAAAAAGACACTCCAAAAAAAGATATCTGATAAAAAAAAAAAAAAAAAAAAAAAAAAAAAAAAAAAAAACATTATTTTTTTAAATTTGTTTTTTATCCTAATGGATGCAACCTACTAGTAATTTAACAGGAAATCGGAATAAAATTTGGCGACTTGAAAATACTTGTGAGTTTTGTTCTTTTTTTTTTTTTTTACGAACCTGTTAACGCGAAATTCTTTTAACACACACAAAAAAAATTTCGGTCCCCTCAATTTCGTGTAAAACGTATTTCACTGTATGTAGGGAAAGGAACCATAAAATGACCAGTGAGGACAAAGTGGCTATTTGTTTTTCCCGCTGTATAATGCCCCGGCCACGCAGGAACTGGGCGGAACAGTCATCACAGATGCTGGTAGTAATGTCTGTGACTTTTAAGTGGAAAGCTACATTTTTCTAGTTTTGAATTCAATTTATTGTTTTTTCGTATTTTGGAATTTAGGCAAGTGTTAAAATTTCTTCTTTATAGCTAAATAATATATTGTGTTATAATTTTATGCTGTTTGATTAGCGTGAAGTAACCTTTAAATGATGTGTGTTTGAAAACTCTAAATTATGTAGATTAAATGTTAGACCACAGCATTTGTAATGCTGTCATTGCGGGGAAATGACCACAAAGAAATCTGGCAAAATGGGCAGATGGTTACTTTGTCCGGAAACGATATTTTATTCATTGTTCATAACAAAGTACTATCCAAAAGTGTTTTCTTTGAAAGAAAGAAGACATATCGGGGCAATAATTTCTGCAGAAAAAGGCTTACTCTCGACATTTGCAGTTTGCATGTCTGCTGGGGGACTTTTACTCCTCCTTTCGTCAGATTAATTACTCATTGCTGATTATTTAATCTTGTAACGATTTAATGCTTCAAATATTGCACAACATAATACTTAATGGGTGTTACTTTAGCTTGTATTGATTAAAACAATATACAACCTGAATCAATATTTGTTCATTTATCTATGCTAGCACTTTACTCAACCTAGGCGGGCAAAGTCACCATTTTGTAGTTTTTCTTTTAAAGTAACGTACACATTTTAAAATAAATTTAAAATAAACTAATATGTTTTGGCCATCACAAAACTTTCTTCTATATAAATCACGTCAATTAAATCATTTAAATTGTACAAGAAATTACACCAAATTAGCACTAATTGATACCAAAGTATATCTGAATTTGAAGTTTGATGAAAATTCGTGCATTAGTTCTTAAGATAGAGCTGTAGCGGAAATTCTGAAAAATGTAGCATAGCAGCGTCACCTGTTGAGCGATTTGCACCAAAACATAAACAGCACTAATTCATATCCAGGTATACCTGAATCTGAAGATCGTTGAAAATCCAGGCATTAGTCCTTGAGATAGAGCTATTGCGGAAATCGCAAAAAAGCATAGAAGCGCCACCTGTTGAGCGATTTACCCCAAAATGTATAAAATGTCAATTCTTGTCAAGGACTAACTTATTCTGAAGTTTGATGAAAATTCGTGCATTAGTTCTTTAGATACAGCTATAGTGGAAATTCTGAAAAATGCAGCATAGCAGCTGTCGAGCGATTTGCACCAAAACATAAACAACACTAATTCATGTCAAGGTCTACCTGAATCTGAAGTTTGTTGAAAAAACAAGCATTAGTTATTGAGATAGAGCTATTGCGGATTGGAGATTGAGCTATTGCGGAAATCGTAAAAAAAATGCCGCATAGCAGCGCCACCTGTGGGGCGATTTACCCCAAAAACTAACCAGCACCAAGTTATATCAGGGACTAAGTGAATCTAGATTTTTATTAAATTCCGTGTATTAGTTCTTGAGATAGAGCGCCCACATAATTTGTGCCACATACAGACAGACAGACTCACAGACTCACAGACAGACATTTGTAAATACATGTTATTTGAAATCTCTGATCCCTAAAACGTGTAAATCCGTCGAAAACTGAAAGTCGAAAATTTTTACGAATCCAATACTTTCTTCTTGTAAAGATAGAAGAAACTAAAAAATTAAAATAGCAATTAAATGTAAAGTTATTATAGTTACTATTGGTATTTTTCTCTGGAACATTGCCGATTAAAAAGGAATAAAAATTCATCAAACCTTAGAGTGGCCACTTTATCCTTCCTTCACCTACATTTTCGAAATTCATTTTTAAAAAAGGATGAATTATGACGTATGATTTTTTTAAAAACTGAAATCGATTTCTAGACGCCTCAAATATACGAATCCAGAATTACAGCTCATTCCGTCAAGTAGTTTTTGAATTATACCTTAAACGCTACCCACATTGCAGCGATTAAAAAGAAATTTTATATTAGGAGTTCCAACCTTTAAACCTTCATAACTCCTAAACTATTTGACCAAATAAATGACTTTCTGTTCGATTTGAAAACTGAAAAATTACCAAGAAAAAAGGCCACTTTGGAGTCAAATTGGTTGTTCATATTAAAAATTTCAAAATTTAGTACTCTCCGTATGAAGCCCCCTAAATTTATTTTTTAAACATAAATTTAAAAAAGACAAATTTTCCATTTGAATGGCTATTTCCGTTTTGGAGAATAATTTGGTTTTTAAAATGTTTGGGGTATTCTATTTTTAACACATTCCATTATAGTTGAAAAGTTATGAATTCGGTTTGTCTGGCCGTCTGTCTGTCTGTACATGCTCTAACTCACGTAAATATACAGTAAACATTCTCTAATCCAGCATCTTACGGTCCGGCACGCTGGATAATCCGGCACGACTTTCGAAAAAAAAAGTATTTCTTGTTCAATGACACCTAGTGTTTATAATAATCTAGTGGAACTAGGGTGAGAAAAAACATTTCTGTGGATAATTTGCGAAACTGTTGAAATGAAAAATAAATGTTTATCATCAGAATTAAATACTTTTTCCATTTCAGAAAAGATAGCTCAACTTGAAACGGAAATTGATATCAGTCATCAAATAATAAATAATGAATGTGAATCATTAGATTCAAATGTTTGTTTTATTTTTGCGAAAGATAAAATAATTTTGATGAATTTTCGGAGAGCATACAAATTTATATCGGACAAAACATACAAAACATCGGAATTCGCGATTGATAGACATCGTGCCGGACGTAGTATACCGGCATGTGCCTAGGGTCACCACCTATTACTCCACATCATACGAAATGACCACCTAAAAAAAGAAGAGAGAAGACTACTACAAAACAACCTGATATCCGAGATTTATTTAAGATGGCTTCTACTGTGTTGACCTATAGCGCACGTTTTCATTTTATAGTTATGTACATATGATCATGTTGGGCTTTACATTATTGAGTATTTTTTTAATTCTATTCAAGCTGATGATTAAAGAATAAAAAACATGTTTTACTGTCATTTCTTGTTTAATTCTAACTTCTGCACGTATTCCCCGACGTTTATCCCGTAATCTGGAAAAATTCATAATCCGGCCTACTTCAAGTCCAGAGCGTGCCGGATTAGAGGATGTTTACTGCACTCGGATTTTCATGCAATTGGTATATGTTAATGAGGCTTACCATGGCATGTTCGGTAATGAATATGAAGTGTGTAGCAATAATAGTTCATTTACAGGGACACTCAAAATAATTCCGTTACAGTATAGTCAATGGGGAAAAATCATTTGTAGTGTATTTTAATGATACTATTAATATACTAATTTCAAATGCTAAAAGGTGTAAATTAAAACTTTAAAACCAGTAAAAGTATGTTTATTTCGACTGTTGACATGTTTCGACTCACCCCGAGTCATTTTCAAAACAGATAAATAAAACTATTCTAAATTTACACAGTCTACACTGTAAAAAAAAAAAAAAAAAAAAACGACATTTTTACAGTACAAAGTACTGTTCATCTCGCGCACAAACTCGATCACAGTGAATGTGCTGTATCTTTCTTTGGTTTCCTGACTATATTAACATGGAAAATACAGTAGTTGCGTAAAATTAACAGCGCAATGTGCTGCCAATTTGGACGCCAGCAGTTTGTGCTGTAAAAAAATGCGTCCAAATTGCCAGCAGATTGTGCTGTTAATTTTACGCAACTACTGTATTTTCCATTTTAATATAGTCAGGAAACCAAAGAAAGATACAGCACATTCACTATGATTGAGTTTGTTCTGGCAAATCTACAGTGTTTTTTTTTTTTTTTTTTTTTTTTTTTTTTTTTTACAGTGTATGGAACGTCATCAATCAGTTTTCCAAATATTCTTTTATATTATGCACGTTATTTTTTATTTTACTTGGATGTTTATTTTATTTTTATTTTCGTAGATCGTGTAAATTTCGTTTAGTTTTATTTATTTGTTTTGAAAATGACTCGGGATGAGTCGAAACATGTCAACAGTCGAAATAAACCTATTTTTACTGGTTTTAAAGTTTTAATTTACACCTTTTAGCATTTGAAATTAGCATATTATTACCACGTGTTAACTTGCTACATATTGACATTACGCTATTTCAAATGCTTTGAAATTGATATAAATCACTGAATTTCACTACAAGATAATTACTCCAGAACAGGGCATTTATACCATTTATCATTCATTTAAGGGGATCTTCTACATTAGGAGACAAAAAAAAAGCACTTTTTTATGATTTTTTTTTGTAACAAAAATGCATGATGGATCTTTTAGAAATTTTTACAGTTTATTGTACAGTCGTGGAAAAAAAAGTAAACACCCCCTACTAACTTCTCAACAAATTATCGTAGAAGAAAGTTACTGGTACCGAACGATTGGAAATTAAGTCTACTTTTAAATGATGTATATAAAATTTGCTTCGGGGGCCACCTACATACTAAAACGAACCATAACTTTGTTTTTTTCAATAGCAGTACACAATTCTGACAGCATAAATGAACTCTACACCTTTCAATTAGCTTACAAACAAATTTTTATGCAATTCGTGCCATAAGTTTCCTAGAAATTAATTATTTTAAAACGAGAGTATTTTAAGGGCTGTATCCAAATTGAAGTTCCGAACTCGATTGTTAACCGAGAGAGCCTCCTTCTTGATCAAGGCACATTTAAGCATCAATGAAACCTGTTTGATTACAGGATAGCAGAATAAATTTCAAAAATTTACTCACTTCTATCATAGCCCCTTAAACCATCATTTTGCCGTTTTTTAAGCCTAATTTGAAAACTACTTGGAAGAAAAATGTGAAATTTTGGATTTCCATAAAGCAGGACTTAATAAATCTAAATCCATCAAAAAATTGTATGTTGCAATTCATAATTTTTTCGAAAATTAATTTCATAATTCATAATTCATATCATAAAATTATAAAAATTGCAAATTCAACGTATTTATGTTTGGGTATATTAGTATTATTGCTACACAAAAAATTAGCTCATTAGGAACATAATTTCAGGAGATATAAATAAAAATATGAAAATGTAATTTAACATTAGAAGTACTAAAATTTAATGTCTATAATTCAAAAACTTATCATTCGAATGACTTGAAATTTGGTTTCTAGGCATATTTTGAACCGAAGATTTGAAATATCTCGTTAAATCTGGGCACTGCCATTGAAAAAAATAAAGTTTGGATTCGTTTTAATATGTAGATGGCCCCCTAAGCAAATTTTATACACACCATTTAAAAGTAGACTTTATTTCCAATCGTCCGGTACCAGTAACTTTCATCTACGATAATTTGTTGAGGAGTTAGTAGGGGGTGTTTCCTTTTTTTCTCCACGACTGTACATATCTTAAGGTATACACAAGAATTTTTTTATTAGATTTTGTTGCTTCTACTCTAAGTTATAGACAAATATGTTCAACTGCTTTGGAAAATTTCGTCTGGACGGTGGGCATTATAGCGCCTTGTAAAATTATCTGAAACACAAAAATAGTTTTTTTCGTAAACTTCGTGTTAACTTCTAGTGAAATTAAAGGAACCCATAAATTTATTTAAAAAAAGTTATGTAATGGCTGATTTAAAAAAAAAAATGTTAAAAAAATTCTTTCTTATTTGTTGATAACTTTTTTTTAATAATTTTATTAAAAGCTATAATTCATATCGAAGGCAATTAACTAAACTTTAATTTAAAAAAAATGAAGATGATCCATTGAGTATTTTTTTTTTTTAAATCTTGCACACCGTGTCCAAAAATGTGGTTGAACATATTTGTTTATAATTTAGAGTAGAAGCAACAAAATCTAATTAAAAAAATTCTTCTGTATACCTTAAGCTATGTACAATAAACTGTTAAAATTTCAAAAAGATCCATCAAGCAGTTTTCTTACAAAAAAATCATAAAAAAGTGTTTTTTTTGTCTCCTAATGTAGAAGGTCCCCTTAAAAGAACACACAAAGGAAATCGATTACAGTTAGAGTATAACAAATTATCAAATATATACTTGGACCTAAATATTGTTGTTGATGATGTATCAAGTATATGAATTTTTTGCCTGTTAGAATTCGATTACATTTCCGCTTATTAATGGAAATAACTTAGTTGTAATTTTCAACTGTGTTATTTATGTATTCCCTATCTGGACTAAATTTTTACATTCTATGTTGTATTGGAATTGATATAAATCACTTGATTTCACTGCACGATGATTACTATAGAATAGGGCATTCATAGCATTTATCGTTCATTTATAGGAACACACAAAAGAAATCAGTTACAATTCTGTCTTTGACCAATAGTTGGTGAAAAGCGTTCTATTTCGGTATGCGCTAATTTTTTGTAACTAATTTTTTGCATGTTACTCCTTGTGTATAAATTCTATACTTCGTGAACAAAAAGGCTTTTTCAACTTCTATGCACAAAAGACTTCATGTACGGTTCTCCTTATTAGAAGAAATTTCTGAAATGGAATTTTCAACTCTGGTATGTATATTCTAACAGAACTAATTTTTTGCATGCATGTAGTTTATAGATAAATCTGTATATCTTATACAGGGCTTCTCAAAGAACTCGGATAATTTTCCTACTGTAGATTTTCAAATGTGTTAGGTGTTTCGAAATGATTCAATTAGACATCATATACTTATTAAAGGAAAGTATTTCATAATCTATGCTTGACGCATAATTTTTTCTTTTCGCCGGTTACATATTTTTTCTTTTATGATAGAATTTATAAATTCTGGTGAATATTTATTTTGAAATATTTATTATATATCATATGCCATCTAGTATGTGTCATATTTATTATCCTTGAAAGTTTTTGGGTGTTATTTTTTATGATAGATCAGTTTAATACTAATTTTAATGTTAATTATCTCAAACCACAAGTCTCTTAAAAATTTCATGTTTTTGAATTTCAATGTAGTAATTTAGTTCCCGAATATATATACTTTTTTCCTACAGATCCTGAAAACACCGGTAGTCTTCAACGTTCGTCATCTTTACCAAGCAATTTGTTCCCAACGGAAGCAAGCAAAACTGTACACATTAACATAAGTAATTTAATCGGAATGAATTATTCAAATCTCTTGTAATAATTTGTAAAAAGTAAAGTCAATGCATTAGTAAATTTATTTTGTAAAGCAATGAGTTTTAAGGGGACAAGGGACCTTTAAAACCTTAAAAATCAATTTTTTATTTTATGTAAATTTCGCTTTAAATATTATTCAAGGGTACATTATATACATTATGGCAAGCATTTATCACAAAAAAAAAAAAAAAAAAAAAAGGAAAAAAAAAATTTTTTTTTTTTTTTTGAGAAAAAAATGGAATTTTACGCGTTGTTTTAGAAATTTTCGAAATGCTCCCTCCGCGTTCCATATCAATGAAAATCCCCAATATTTTTTATAAAATTTAGGTTTATATATGTAAATAAAACTGTGCATCGAATTTATATATTTAAATATACAGGTTTAAAAAAAAAATTCAAAATTTTTCGAAATTTAATTTTTTTTTAATTTTAAAATTATCCAATTTTTTTTTAATTTTACTGTAAATATTACTTAAGGGTTCATTATGTATTATGGCATCTATTTATCACAAAAAAATATGAAAATCTTCGAAATGCGCCTTGCGCGTTCCATATCAATGAAAATCCCCAATATTTTTATAAAGGTTTGGTTTATATATATAAATAAAACTGTGCATCGAATTTTATATATTTGAAAACAAAAATTTAAAAAGAAAATTTGAAAAATTTTGAAATTTTTTCGAAAAATTTTCAAAATTTTTTTATTTTTTTATTTTATTTATTTATTTATTTTTTTTACCTTTATATTCAAATATATAAAATTCGATGCACAGTTTTATTTATATATATAAACCAAACTTTTATAAACAATATTGGGGATTTTCATTGATATGGAACGCGCAAGGCGCATTTCGAAGATTTCTAAGATGACGTGTAAAATTCCACTTTTTTCTCAAAAATTAATTTTTTTTCATTTTTTTTTTATAAATGCTTGATATAATGCATATAATGTACCCTTGAATGATATTTAAAGTGAAATTTATAAAAAAATAAATAATTGATTTTTAAGGTTTTAAAGGTCCCTTGTCCCCTCAAATTATAAACATAAGAAATCTAGAAGTTCATCTAGAAATTCAAACTGTAAAAAAAGACGAATGTTTTTTAATCTTTAGAAGTATGATATAACCATGTCAAAAATATAGGGTGTACATTAAAGAACTTTCCAGTTCCAATGGCATACAATAACAGTTTAATTTAGACTATTTACTACAAATCCTACATCAAATTGAAGGGAAACTAACACAGTTTTTCTTACAAATGTTCAGTATGGGCACCTTTAGTTGAACGGCACACATTCAACCTAAAATACAATTCTTTTCACACTTCGATTAACAAGTCCGGAGTCATGGAAGCAATATCCTCCTCAAATCTGTGTCTCAACTCTGGCAAATCATTAGGTAGCTGCGGAACGTAGACACGATATTTTATAAAGCCCCAAAAGGAAAAAAAAAAAACATGGCTCGAATGACTTTTAAATCTTCAGCCCAGCAATAGCGCTTTGAGCTCAAAAGTCGCCATTTTGCGTAGGTATCACTGCAAGCGAGTCAATAATAGAGATCCTACATTAGAGAGAGATTGGACATTGAAGAAATATCCGCCATTTTCGTTACAAAGTAGATGGAACGCCGTACAACGGAATGCATTTTTATCAGCGTCTAACACTTTTTATTCTATTAAAATTATGAAACTTTCATTTTATGTGCCTTCAAAGAGTCTTTCAGAACATAAATATGAGCACATCTGCATTTTAATGAGTAAGAATTACCAGAAAATGCATTTTTTACTCTTATTTTTTTTACTAGTTAAAATAGTGGGCAGAGGAAGATTGGACATTTGAGAACTTTATTTTAATTTCGCAATATTTGAGAAAATAATTTTTAACGATTATCAGATAGAAAATGAACTATAGAATTAAATTTTTTTTAAACTATCTATAATTTATTACGCATTTTAAAACAACAGTAATTATTATCATTTTCACCATCTTCGCATTGATAATTTCAGAAACATTAAAATTTTAAAATATCATATACCACTCCTATTTAAGTATGTATGTGATTCAAAGTTAATTTAATATGTGCGCTGAAAATATTTTATGATAAGTTTCTACATAACTACTGCTTCTCTTTGATATTCTTTTTAAAAACGGAAGAATAATATATAATATTAGAATGAGTATTGTTATCAAAACATTAAATGAAAGTTTAGAGAAAAAGTTAAATAGAAGCACTGCTGCTAAAAGAAACAAAAGATATGAAAAACAAATTCTATCAATAAATCAAAATCCGATAACTAAGTAAAATAGCACTGTTGCGTAGCGTAAAACAGCTCAGTAAAAAAAAAAAAAAAAAAAAAAAACTAGTATGTTGTGGCCATCACAAAACTTTCTTCTATCTCATACTTGTCAATACTTCAAAATTCATTATCACAGTGCATCTATTCTCATCATGAGGATTCTAAAAAGATGAAATTCCGTGCATTAGTTCTTGAGATATTACTGTCCCTTAAATCGTATAAATCCATCAAAATGCAGCATAGCAGCGCCACCTATTGGATGATTTACACCAGAAACTAATTATCATCAACTTTGGTCAATGTCTAACTGAATATGAAGTTTGGGGAAAATCTGTGCATTAGTTCTTGAGACAGAGTTATTACGCAAATGATGACAAATGCAGCATAACAGCGCCACCTGTTGAGCGATTTACACAACCACATAATCAGCATCAACATTTATCAAGGTGTACTTAAATCTGAAGTTTGATGAAAATTCGTGCATTAGTTCTTGAGATAGAGCTATTGAGGAAATAGTGCAAAATTCAGCACAGCAGCGCCACCTATTGGACAATATTCACAAACACGTGGTCAGAATCACTTCATATCAAAGAGTAACTGAATCTGAAGTTTGATGAAAATGTGTCCATTAGTTCTTGAGGTAGAGCTATTGCAGAAATCGGGAAAAATGCTGTATAGCAGCGCCACCTGTTGAGCAATTTACACCAAACTGCACAAAATGTCAATTCATATCAAGGATTAACTGATTCTGAAGTTTGGTGAAAATTGTTGCATTAGTTCTTGAGATACAGCTATAATGGAAATTCTGAAAAGTGCAGCATAGCAGCGCCACCTGTTGAGCGATTTACACCAAAACACAAACAGCACTAATTTATATCAAAGTGTACTTGAATCTGAAGTTTGTTGATTTTCCAAGCATTAGTTGTTGAGATAGAGCTATTGCGGAAATTGTAAAAAAATGCAGTATAGCAGCGCCACCTGTTGAGCGATTTACACCAAAATGTTCAAAACTTCAATTCATGTCAAGGACTAACTGAATCTGAAGTTTGATGAAAATCCGTGTATTAGTTCTGGAGATTGAGCTACTGCGGAAATCGTGAAAAAGGCTGAATAGCAGCGCCACCTGTTGAGAGATTTACACCAAAAACTAATCAGCACCAATTTTTATCAGGGACTAACTGAATATAAATTTTTATTAAATTCCGTGCATTAGTTCTTGAGATAGAGCGCCCACAAAATTTGTGTCACATACAGACAGACAGACGGACAGACAGACTCACAGACAGACATTTTGTAAAAACATGTTTTTTGGAATCTCTGACTCATAAAATGTGTAAATCCGTCGAAAACTGGAATTCGAAAATTTTCATGAAACCAATACTTTCTTCTTGTAAAGATAGAAGAAAGTAAAAATGCATTTTTTGAGAATTCTTACTCATTAAAATGGAAATGTGCTTAGATTTATGTTCCGAAAGACTCTTTGAAGGCATATAAAATGAAATTTTCATAATTTTAATAAAATAAAAAGTGTTAGACGCTGATAAAAATGCATTGCGTTGTACTGCGTTCCATCTACAGTGAAACCTCCCTGTGCGACCACCTCCCTGAACGACCATTTTTTTCATTGAACGAAATTTATTCCTATAGGCTCAATACTAATTTTACCTCCATTCGGACACCATCCCAGATGAACTCCCTCCGTGAGCGACCCATATTTTTGTAGGAAATGAAACAAATTCCGCTTTTTCCTGGTCGCTTGAGGAAGGATTTATTAGAAAAATAATTCCGGTGAGCGCATTATTCATCAAACTTCTAAACTAAGTTTAGAATTTTTTTTATTCCGGTAATTTCTAAGTGTTTAAACCCCTTTGTGCCTTTTTAGGCAATGAATTTAACTCTGATGACAAATTAAGAATGACGGTCAATAAACTCCTTGGCTCTATTCTGTCAGGAAATTCTCAAAGAACTAGATAAATTAATGAAATCGTCATTATTTGTTCCCGTCCAATTACAAATTGCACTTATTTACTTAAATTCGAAAGAACTTGGAAATAAAAGTTATAAAAGATAAAACTGTAAAATTTTAGCAAACTCAACATATTCATTTTTTAAACTCTATAGTAATTAACTTTTGTAATTAACTTTTGTTTTGATAGTTAAATTTTCCTATTTTTTCCTAATGTGAAAAATAAATTTTAGTAACATTACTTGTTACTTTTTTTCAACAATTAAAATCTAGATTTAAACATGACCTCCATTAAGAGACCACCTCTCGGAGCGGCTAATTTTTATTGGAACAGAACGTGGTCGCTTTAGGGAGGTTTTACTGTACTTTGTAACGAAAATGGCGGACAATTCTTCAATGTCCAATCTCTCTCTAATGCAGTACAACAAACAGTGCAGTAATAACAAAGCAGTACTCGCACATCGCTTATCTAAACCTGCTTGAATTACTCTTTATTTGTGACTTTGAACCAACACTCTACAACGCTTAGAAACGATACTATTACAATTTATAAGGGGCACATTCTTTTATGGACAACCTATATACAATAAACTCTTCTGAGTTACCCACGATTCCCAAAAAACGTTCTTTATTTACAAAAAGCTCTGAAACCAGTATATTTTTGCGATTTAAAGAGCCATTTATGAAGACAAAATTTCTTTTGGTGCCACTGATTTTTGGAAATGTTTACGAGTAGTTATTATAGTGCATTAATCAGTTTTGCCAAACCGGAATATCGATTTTTAGGGTGCTATCCATTCTCAGTTAAATATTTTTAGCTGTGTAATTGAATTTACACATCCAAGAGTTAAAAAAAAAAAAAAAAAAAAAAAAAAGCAATTTATCAAATTACAACGACCAGTTGGAAAATGATTTTTTACGTATGCCATGGATTAAACATTAATAGTGTTATTACACGTAAAAATTCCAAGCGACAAAATTCGCCTGCGACTCGTACGTATTATCCAAGCATTTCATTGGCTGTTCGGGAAAAGGCTTTTCCATCGTCAGATTTCCAAGAAATCTGACGACCCATTTTAAATGAAATTTATTTCTTAAACTTCTAAACATCCCACAATATTACTTTTTACACCGTCGTATAGAGAAAAAAAATTTACTTTTAAATGCAATTTGTTTGAAAGCTGTATCTCAATTTGTTTCTGAGTTATTATTTTTTGTTTTTGTTTTTATTACTTTTTTGTCATAGTGGCAACAGAAGGTATCCATCTCTGTTGAAAGTAAAGGAAAATACAGATTACTGTATAGACCAATCAGAAAACGAATAAAATGCGGATTAAACCAATAAAAACCTTCAGATATGCTTTTGATTTCCCATCCTGACGAGAACAATAACCATTTTTCCAAATGGTTAATAATGTAGTGTTAATGCTATCAATTTATTATGTTTCGCTGTGAAACATATTTGTTGAATGTGAAATTATAATAATAATTAAGGACTTTACGTTGTGAAATCGAATGCTAAACAAAATAGAGGTTGATTGATACCCAACGTATACTTTATTCATAAATTTAAAGATGATGTAAAAATAAAAACACATGAATAAAATAAAACTCAACGTTTCGGTTTAATCTTCAAAACCATCTTCAGGAGTAAAATTTTCTAAAAAATTATTGTCATTATTTTTAACTATTGAATATACCGTAATTTCCCGCGTATACGCCGCAGCTTGATTAAGTCTTTTTCATACCGGAAATTGTATTTAAAAAGTGAAGTCAAATAAATGCTAAGCAAAAGCAAGTCGCCTTTTATTTAAAACAATTTCTGGTAGGAAATCGAATTATCTGAGCTGCGGCGTATACGCAGGAAATTACGGTAGAATTATTGTTGTCATATACAGGGTGTTCCAGAAGTATTGGGACAAACTTTAAGGAGAGGTAGGGGACATCACTTGGATTCAGATTTGCATTTCAACCCATGGTCGGAAACGCTTTCCTGGCGCGGTAGTGACGACAAAAAACACAAGAAAGACAGGATACGAATAAGAGGAGAAAGCATGTTTATTATCCTTAGTACATCAAAAAACTAAGAAGAAAGAACATCAAAGAGACAACGATCGTCATCAAAGTAGCTTTTCGAAATTACGACCCGGACCGTGATGCATGGAAGCGCATCTCCGGCGTATTGAAGATCTAATGTTCTCGAAAATACTGGGAGTGCCCCGGACTTCCCCAGCAGCTGTCACGATGCGTGCAACAAGTTTCTAAACACTTTCCAGAATAGTCCCAGCATTTTTGCAGTACAAAGAATAATAAACATATTTTATCTCCCTGTTCGTGTCCTTTCTATATTGTGTTTTGTGTCGTCACTACCGCGCCAGGAAAGCGTTTCCGACCCTGAGTTGCTATGCAAATGTGAATCCTTGTGATGTCCCCTACCTCCTCTTAAAGTTTGTCCCAATACTTCTGGGACACCCTGTATATTACAATTTTTCAATCATGAATTACTCCCGAGAAATAGTAAATCTAAAATTTAATTCGTGAAATTTAATTCATTTGCAGAGCGTTGGTGCGCTGAACCAGTGGCTCAGGTTCGAACACTAGCCCGAAAAATTTTGCACTCTGTTGGTCCTACGCCTTGTTAGCAATGTGAATTAAAGTTCGCGAATTAAATTTCAGATTTATTGTTGTCATTAAAAAATTTTCTTTCCAGAAAACTTTACTCCTGTAGATGGTTTTGGAGATTAAACCGAAACGTTGAGTTTTATTTTATTCCTGTGTTTCAATTTTTACATCATCTTTAAATTTATGAATAAAGTATACGTTGGATAGCAACTTCTATTTTGTTTAGTAAAATTGTGTACTTAAATGTTTATGGCATTCGAAAACTTATATTCCGGTTTGAGAAAACCGATTAATACGCCATTAAAACGCGCCCCTTAGTTTGAGAAACGCTGTATTAAGGGGTTTTGTACCTTTTAAACGTAACGGAAATTAACAAAAAAATTCAAAGTTTGAATTAGTCTATCTTCAAAATCTTTTTATGTATAAACATGAAATTTTAGATAGTGGTTAAACGGATTGTGCTTTGTTATATGCTACCATTAGAAATTTATTAGCCTTTCACAGAATTTGTGTATTGCTGAAATCGCAATAGCTCTTTTTTTTTTATTCCATAAGTCATTGCGCACATGATATCTTGAGAACGTATGTATGGATTGTCATGAAGTTCGGTAAAGATACTAAACAAATATGTGTGTTTAAAATGATCTACTTTTAAGTATTTACAGTAGTAATATTTTTAGTTATGACTATTTTTATTCATTAAAAATGTAAAATTTTTGATTTTTTTTTTCTTTTTTTTACAAAAATATTTTTTTTATAAAGTTAATGAAATAATTTTGGCCTAAGAGTTAACATTTTAAACGCACATTTTTGTTTAGTATCTTTACCAAATTTCCTGACAATCCATACATACTTTCTCAAGATATCAAGCGCGCAGTGACTTCTGTAGTAAAAAAAACAGCTATTTTGATTTCAACAATACACACATTCTGTAAAAGTCTAATAATTTTCTAATGGTAGCATATTACAAAGCACAATCTGTTTAATCAATGGTCAAAATTTTATGTTTCTACACAAAAAGGTTTTGAAGATAGACTAATTCAAACTTTGAATTTTTTCGTTAATTTTCCTCGCGTTTAAAAGGTACAAGGCCCCTTAAGATGGTTCTGAAATAATAAAAAAAAATAACTCTCAACAACATGAAACTTTTTGACACATTTACTGACTCATTTTTAAACACAAAAGCATGATACTTACAGGCATGATTATTAAAGTGATTTCTAATCGAACAGTTTTCCCGATAAATAAATTACATTTTGAATTAAAAGTAATATTATTTCAGGGCGCCGTTTTTTTTTTTTGGTTTTTCCTGCGCTATTGCGCCAAAACGCGCGCTGTTGCGTCGGTTCAAAATGGCAACTTAGACAGTATTTCTTAAAAAATCTTCTGCCTCAACCAAAAAACGAAAAATAAAAGCAGTTAGATTACATAGTTCCTTAAAAAGGAGCACCTACTAATATGATACGTTAGGAAACAAAAGTGAATTTGAAAAATTTTGTCATGAAATAGCCAGTTTAGATTTGAGAACAGCCTTAAATGCATCATCGGGACTGTCTAAATTCGTTCAACAAGAATAATTGCTCCAGACTTTGTTCTTATTAGCTTTCCTAGAATCATCAATTCCACAAGGCTGTTCAAAGATTTGAAACAAGCAAAACCAAATTTTGACCATTACGACAATTTTAATTCATTAGCACATTTTCAGGTCAATCTGAACTATTCAACAAACATAATTGTTTTAAATTAACAGAACTTTGTTCTTATTAGTTTTCCTGATTCAAAAAAGCTATCCAAAGATTTGAAACAGGCGAAAAAAAAAATTTGACTACTATGGTAACTGGTAACATTAATTTAGTGAAAACATGTTCAGAACAGCCTGAAACTTTCAACAAACATGATTGATTGTATTAGATTAACAAAACTTTGTTCTTATTAGCTTAACTGGATTCATAAATTCTACAAAATTGTCCAAAGATTTCAAATAGACGAAAACAAATTTTGACCATTGTGATAACCTTATAGTCCAGTGGTAAGGGAGCAAAAAAAGGCCGAATTCGGCATTAATTAGGGGAAAGTTGGAAATTGTTTTAATCCCTTCAGTTTAGGTCTAGAATGAATATACTATGTTTTCCCCCTCGTACTAGGTGAGCGTTAGGAAATATGTATAGATTTATAGAAAAAAAAACACATTTTTTTACATAACATAAGAGTATCTCCAAACAGCTAACTCTTTCAAAAACATTGTCAATACAAATGCTGTAGAGCTTAAAATTCTCAGTAAAATGAGTACCTACACTTAATATTTTTGTTGAACATTAAGGTCACAATTCCAGTTTAAAGTTTTAAACCCGTGGTCAGGGGGTTGAACTCAGAATTGATTAGGAGAAAACTGGAAATTGTTTTAATCCCTTCAGTTTAGGTCTAAAATGAAAGTACTATGTTTTCTTCCTCGTACTTATGTGAATGTTAGAAAATATATACCTATTTATTTTCGAAAAACACATTTTTTTAATTACCTTAACAATATCTCAAAACAGCTAACTCTATAAAAAACATTGTCAGTACAAATGTTGTAGATCTTAAAATTCTAAATAAAATGAGTACTATCATTAATATTTTTGTTCAATATTAAGGTCGCAGTTCTATTTCAAAATTTTGCCTTAATTGCTAATCAAGAGCTTGAAGCCAGGAGAGACCAAGTTAACTTAACAATATCCCAAAACAACTAACCCTATCAAAAACATTATCAGTACAAAAGTTGTAGAGCCTAAAATTCTGATTAAAATGAGTACCTACACTTAATATTTTTGTTTAATATTAAGGCCGCAGTTTTGAGATATTGTTCAGTTAGCTTGGTCTCTCCTGGCTTCAAGCTCTTGATTTGAAAATTTTTGAAGTAGAATTGTGACCTTAATGTTGAACAAAATATTGATGATGGTACTCATTTTATTCAGAATTTTAAGCTCTACAACATTTGTATTCACAATGTTTTTTATAGAGTTAGCTGTTTTGAGATATTGTTAAGGTAATTAAAAAAAACGTGATTTTCGAAAATAAATATGAACATAATTTCTAATATTCACCCATGTACGAGGAAGAAAACACCGTACGTTCATTTTAGACCTAAACTGAAGAGATTAAAAGAATTTCCAGTTTTCTCCTAATTAATTCTGAGTTCAACCCCCTGACCACGGGTCTAAAATTTTAAACTGGAATTGTGACCTTAATGTTCAACAAAAATATTAAGTGTAGGTACTCATTTTACTCAGAATTTTAAGCTCTACAACATTTGTATTTACAATGTTTTTGACAGAGAAAGCTGTTTTGAAATACTGTTATGGTATATAAAAAAACGTGTTTTTTCCCTATAAATCTATACATATTTCCTAACGCTCACCTAGTACGAAGGGGAAAAACATAGCATATTCATTCTAGACCTAAACTGAAGGGATTAAAACAATTTCCAGCTTTCCCCTAATTAATTCCGAATTCAACCCCCTAACCACTGGACTATTATATCAGTAAGAACATCTATAGAATAGCCTGAACCTTTCAACAAACATAATTGTTTTAGGTTAACAAAACTTTGTTCTTATTAGCTTTCCTAGACTCATCAATTTCACAAAGCTGTCCAAAGATTTGAAACAGGCGAAAACGAATTTTGTCTACTATGGAAACCTTAATTTAGTAAGCACATCATTAGAACAGCCTGAACAGCTGAACAAACATAATTGTTCTATATTAACAAAACTGTGTTCCTATTAGCTTTCCTGGACTCATCAATTCTACAAAGCTGTCCAAGGATTCGATAGAGGTGAAAACAAATTTTGACCAATATGATAACCTTAATTCAGTAAGAATATCTTCAGAACAGCCTGAACCTTTCAACAAACATAATTGTTTTAGATTAAAAAAGCTTTGTTCTTATTAGCTTTCCTGGATTCATCAGTTCCACGAAGCTGTCCAAAGATTTGAAACTGGCAAAAAATAGATAAATAAATAAATAAATAAATAAATAAAAAATATATCATTACGGTAACCTTAATTCGATAAGCATATCTTCAGAACAACCTGAACCGTTCAACAAACATAATTGCTCTAGATTAACAAAACTTTCGCCTTATTAGTTGTCCTCGATTCCACCCGACTCAAGCAAAACATATAAAAAAATCCCTGCCGGCTCGGGCCTACAGGCGGAGGTAGATTTCGATGTTAAGTACTAAATTCTCCAACAAAACTTAAATCAAGATTAGAGATAAAACCCAGTTTCTTCACAAAGAGCGAGCTGTAGGGAGCTAAACTTTTTGTGAAAATTGTAATATACACGAATACACACACACATATATATGGAATAGGTTTAAAAAATGGCTACAAAAAATTCAGAGAACCTTAAAGTGTTCAAATATGTTAATATTTCCATAGTCGGGTTTTTATCATGTTTTAATACGTTTCTTCAAACTTACATGGCGTTACATATTCACCTGCTGAGGTCCATTATATTTCCAATATGACGCAATATACATATTTTTTTAATTCGTCAAACTATTTATTTTGAGTTTTCATGCTGAAATCTTGCTCTAGGAAACTTATGACGTAATATTCAATTTGTTTTCAATTTGTCAAACTATTTAATTTTACACGTGAAAATTTTGCAAAAGAAAAGTAATTGTTGTGGTGAGAATTTTATTATTTGTTTTTTTTTTTAATTGTTGGCAACTGCTATAACGAAAAACTTTTATTTTTTTTTCCTGCCATTGTTGTGTAAGAGCTGGTTTTATCAGAATCATGTTAAGACAGTATTCAAAATTTTGAACCCTCCCCATTTCCACCCTCTTGGGCCGATTTCGCCCATTTTCAATCCCCGCCGAGATATTAGCCATCTCAAAGTTGTTGGCGAGTTTGAAGATGATTCGTGCATAATTGCGACTTTTATCGTGCGGACAAAATTTAGTACATACATACATACATATATATATATATATATATATATATATATATATAAACTTTTTAGGTGGGGGTGGTTTTGGGTTCCTTGGGTCCTAAAATGAAAAGTTATGAAGGAATTTTTCAAAAGTCGCACCATGGTAACGACTGCAATAGGTAGTATTTCTTACGAAATCTACCTAAAATAAAATTTGGGCATCTTTAACCACGAACGCGTTTTAAAAGTCATCCTACAGAAAAATTACGAGGACTATCAACGAAAAAATCCGAATACGCAAAAAAATGAAGTTTAAAACTTTTTTATCTTTATCCTGTTTCCAATGTTTCTCAGAATTCGTACAGCTTGAAGATGATGCTAGTCGTTGCATGAGACTTCAAATAGAGCAGAAAAGAACAAAAATAATATTTTTGGGGAGCTCAAGCAGTATGTGTGAGTTTACAAGCTAAGTTAAGATAAATATTTTTAAACATGTGTGGTTATATTATATCTTTAAAAATATTTAACAAAAACACATTATATGGAAGTAAGAATATGTACTTCAATTATGAAAATGTATTATTTCTCCCATTTCTCATGCAACATCGTTGCACTTTAGATAATGTTTATTGAAAAAATAATCAATATACGAAGGCTGTTCAATAAATAAATATCATAATATTTTTATATCAACAAATCGTCACTCATCGTCTAAATTTTAATGGTGCTTTTCAAAATAATTCATATGAATAATTCATAATTCACTTGTCCCACAATTTTTCACACTTCAAAGACGTGCTGAAAACCACTTTTTGTAAACAGGTCCCTCAAAATCGCCACCGCCGTCTTCACCAATGCTCCTAATGATGAGACATACTTTCCACGAAGGTGTTTCTTCACTTTAGGGAATTCATCTCATCTTCCTGTAACATCACCTTCAATTTCGAACAAACTTCCACTCGAACGCCTCGGAACTCACCGCGCACATACACGTCTCATATTCGTTTTTCTGTTACCAATGCTTGAGTGGCACGCAAATACAACTGAAATGATTTTAACAGTTCTCACATCTAACGATCTTCTCTGACAATAATAGCAAAGTGTTAAAGTTGACTTCAGTAAGCACAGTTACAGGAACTCCGGGCCCATCTTCCTGGAAGATGATTGTCTTTCTCTTCCTTAAACATGTCAAACCATCTTCTAACTATGCTAAAGGGAAAAAGTTTTTTATAGCATGTAATAATAAAAAAAATTATCCCTTTTACCTCAGTTAATTTATTCCAAATTCTTATCTATCTATCTTTTTTACCTGCCTATTAATAACATCTTAAATACCCTTTATATTTGATTCCCATGCCTTTAATCTAGCGCATTCTTTTATTTCTTATTCTAAAAATCTTAATCTGTTAATAGCTATACATTCTTTGTAAAAACCCACTCAGTTACTTTATTCTTTCATATTTTGAGACATTAAATTCTCTTTTCTTTCAAAGGTTTAGAAATACCATTTTATTTTTTGTTAAATTCATTCGATTACCCATGAATCTTTACCGCGCTAGCTTGTTTGTGTTTTAAAGCCTCCGCCGTCAGGTAAAGAATCCTGTGTCCACGTCATGCTTCCCCACCCCCTCCCTAGATTTTAATATTATTGCTGGCGGGCCTTGCCATTCCGCTCCCCCTATTTTCGCTAGATTGGGTCGTTGCCATGTAGCCGTACGCGCTTTTCTACTATTTATACGGTTACATTGACTTGCGAGACCAGATTTTGTATGATTTTGTGTTGCTTAAGAAACCTGCGTCACTTGGAGAGTGTTTTACCATTTATTCGTGATGTTGCTTCTGATCCGTTTAACCTCTTAAAGCTATTTTTGAAATGTGACCCTACTCGAAAATGAGTAACTGCAATACTAGTGGAGTTGGAATCATTTACCTGTCATTAATAAACCTTTTGATTTAATCTTACGGCTTCTTCCATTATCAAGAGAAGCGCCTAAGGAATCATCACATCTTTGCTTTATCACCGACCATGAAGTTACGGCTGCACTTTAATTATTCTGGTTGGTGATATACACGAGTGATTTTTCTACTGCCTATTTTCAGTATGTAATAATCTACTGTTGTAGAGTGTCATAATTAGTCTACAGTCATAATGCTACAATTAACACGACAGCATTTGAATTACTGTTACAAGCATACGCTTCGACTGACGATTTCTTCAGGCAAAAGCAAAATTTTCATCAGGCAAGAGCATATCTGTCCATTGCGTATTGCATGGATGCCACTGACGTACTACAGGAAATAATTAAAAAAAAAAAAATACCACGCATTCCTTATACATTGAGCTTACGATGGAGCATAAAATTAAATTTGGGTGCGATAAAGAATGCTAGTAAAAAAATTATGATAATATTTTATTGAACAGTCCTCGTAATAATAATATAATTATAAAAAATAATTATTCTAATCTTTTATTTAATAGTTTTCATTGGAAAATTTCCGCGCCTCATCTATCATGCATGATTATTCTTAATTTTAATTTATTTTTCACGATTTTAATCTTTGGTTTAATTATGTATATGTAATTTTTATTAACTTATAGTAGATAAAAGGGTAAAATGCGTATGAGACATAAATCTTTATTGTATATCTATACTCAGGAGTGCAAGCGCTGCGCCAGAAATGACCGGTTATTACCACGAAATTTTAATAGTATTTCTTGCCTTATTTAATGACAAGATTTCTGAGATTTAATAAAGCAAAGAATACTATTAAATTTAGTGGCACCAATCGGCCATATGTGGAGCTGTGTTTGTATTCCTGTATACTGTTAAGATAATTGAAAGCAATAACATTTTAACACTTTTTCTTTATTATTTTCTTTTTAACACGTTTAGAAGAAAAACCAAATTTCTTGGACAGTCGTAAAGTTCACTTACAAGATTCTGTTATGAGCAAATGTGAAGAATATGTTAATTCAATTCAAAGTAATATCTACCAGTCCATACAAGCATGTAAGTTTAATTTAAAATAGTATTTGTTTGCTTATGTGTTCCCATTATATTGCATGAAGTAGGACTCAACAACAAAAATTAAGAACACACGGTAAAAAATAGTTGTAATTTTTCCTTCAATTTATGTTGTAATTTTTTCAAGCATCAATGCAGTGGAATCGAATTCAAGTACTGATGCTGCGAAAACGAATTCAAGCAACAAGTGAAGTAAAAGTCGAATTATTTCTGTCACTTGCACCACTCATCCAAACGCATCCAAACTCTCAAAGAAATGAATTAATGAAATCTTCATTATTTATTCCCGCCCCAAAAAAAATTGTATTTATTTCCTGAACTTCGAAAGGACTTGGAAATAAAAGTTATAAAAGATAAACCGTAAAATAAAAGCAAACGTCAATGTATTAATTTTTTTTAACTTTGCAGTAATTAATTTATGTAGTTAACTTTTGTTTTGATACTTAAATTTTTATATTTTTTCTTAATGTGAAAAATAAGTTTTAGTAACATTAATCGTTACCTTTTTTAAACAATTAAAACCTAGATTTAAACATGACCTCCATTAATAGACCACTACTCAGAGCGATCAATTTTTATTGGAACGGAACGTGGTCGCTTTAGGGAGGTTTTACTGTACATCATCGATATGGACTACAATATACTTTTACAGGAGTATAGACTAAGTAGCATTTACAGTTCGTTTATAGGGAGGTACGAAAGATTCCATTACACTATGATCTATTACGAAAAATCATTTGTTATTTATTTTAATGATGTTAGGATACTTCAAAGATAACGAAATCATTGAAATACACTATATGTTTTCTATATGTTATAGCATAGCTGCCAACAACTTGCGTTTTTTTTTTGTACCACAAAAAATTTATTGTAAATTTTATCTTTTTAAAATGCCTTAGTCTGCTGATTAAATAAGGCAAAAATTTCTATTAAATTTTTGTGATACAAAAAAGCGGAAGAGTTCGCAGCTATGGGTTATAGTGTGCATAGCATTTAATTTTCATTTTCAGAGACACACATAAGAATTCGGTTAAAGTACTGACTAAGGTTGGAAATTGCTGGAAGTGCGTTTTCCTCCGAGGCATGCATTTTAAAACTGGTCTATTTTTGAGTGCATTAAGTAGTGCGTATAAATTCTATTGATCGCATACAGGTCTACACAAAAGACTCCGTACACATTACACAATTGCTGAACAACAATTGCTGAACATGTTTTTTACTGAGTTACGCGTTTTTAATCCCTTAACGCTCGAATTAAATTGCGGTTTAAAAATTCAAATTGCTTATTGGCACCACTTTTTTGAAAACGAAATATTCACCTTATTTAATGACAGGTAAAACGACACTAAAATAAAGCCTATTACACTATTTTATGAAACTGGTGGGAATCGAACAATCTGAGTAAAAGACAAAGCCCGTGAATATGACGGGAGCGAGAATTAAGGGGTTAAGTTTCTTTATAGACTGGGAGGCGGTTGCATAAAACATCACCTCATGGAGTTCACGGCTGAAATTCCAGGATTAGTCAAAACTCGATTTGCACATTAAAATACAACTGGCCAAATCATATCTTGGTGGAAAACACCTGCAAACCCGATTTTAGACTGGCAGGTTAACCATTGTGATTTCCCGCTCACAGTACTCCATGTTTTCATACTTTTGGGTGCAGTAAAACATATTGATAAACCGACCGATCAACCACTAAAATCGACTTTCCAGGTGGTTTTCAGCAAGATATGACACGGCAGACAAGTTTTTTTACTATACTAGTCAAGTTCTGTCTAATCCTGGAATTTCGGCCGTCATCTCGTTGAGGTGATAGTCTGTGCAGCTACCTCCCAGTCTATTATAGATATCTCATTTCATTCTAGAAAAAAATTAAATTTCATATTATATTTATGTTATTCATATTAAAATTTCTTATTCTCCTGTTAGTCTTGGAAAGTGTTTCACAATCTATGCCTGATGCACAATCTTTCATTCTTGTTTTGCTATATTTTAACCTTATATTTGACGAATTTTCATTTAGTTTTGCTAATAAATTTTCACAATTTTTTTTTCTGTAAAAAATAGATATCAGTATGCAGACTCAAAATGAATCTCTGCATGCGCATAATTTGAGCTCAAGTCAACAAGAATTGCTGCAAATAATGAACGCATTTAAAAAGGGGGAGAAGACAATATCTCAAGTTGAGCAGCAGTTCGAAGGCTGGCACATGCGTCACATGGGAGCCCCTTCACAAAGAGACAAGCAACTGCTGCAGCTGAAAGATCAATTTAAACAAGCGCAGAAGTCTAGCGGATTTGGAATAAAGAAGTTCATTCTTGGTAAACCAAAGAACAAAAATTCGAAGGTGCGTACTAAATCTCCAGCTCCTAAATCAGAATAGCAAAGTTAAGTCACTTAATTTTCAGTTTCTTAAGTTAATGTTCTTAAAATATCGTAATAATACATGCAGAAGTTAAAACTAGTTCCAGGTCGCTCGCTCTACAAATGTAAATTAAGATTCTTAACAGTTCTAGTTTCAACTGGATTCGCATTTCAGCCATGTTAGTTAAGGGGAGTCTTCACTCACTTGAAAACACCTGCTCCGTAATGTTAAACCAATGGGCAGATTGTTTTTGGATTTCTCGTTTAAATTTGAATATTTTTAAACGATTTTTTTTGCATAGGATAGCTGAGCTTGATATTTAATATGACTGTTTTTTACTTTTATGATTTTGGTTGCAGATTTTTTTTAAAAAAGGTACTTTCAGTTTCAAAACCGGTTCCGAAAGTGAAAATATCGAAATCGAAAAAGTAAAAAACAGTCATATTAAAGATCGAGCTCAGCTATCCAATGCAAAAAAAAAAAATCGTTTAAAAATATTCAAATTTAAACGAGAAATTCGAAAACAACCTGCCCACTGGTTTAACATTACGGAGCGGGTGTTTTCAAGTGAGTGAAGACTCCCCTTAAGTCACTTACCTCAACCTTTTTTTAACCGGACAACCCGGAATTAGGCTTCACCTGTTCATATTACCGAACGTTTAAGAGACTTAACTTAGCCAAACGGATGTCTGGGCCCTTGCATAAGTTGCTAAATTTGTACTTCAGATATATATGTTTTATCTTGTTTTCATTCTTTGAAACGTGTCAGATAAATAAACGACTGAAAGTATCATTCGAAAAAATCTGATTAATTACTTGTAGATCTCAACTCGAAATATAAGAGAGATTTCAATTTTTTAAAAAAAGCTTCAGAAGATAGAGTTCCACTCAACCCATAGTTAAGAGAGGATCTCAATGTTAAGAACGTTTCAGAAACTTGCTCAAGTTACAGATTTTATGGTTCTGCCTTTTTTCCTCGTGGAGGAAGGTTGAATCTGTGGTTGTCCCAAGGAAATAACGTCATTTTTGTGATCATTTGAGGTCATGCCGGCAAAAGCCGTAGCGAATACCTCATATCTTAAATAACTAAATAGTACAGATTTTATTCCTGGTTATACGCTTCAAAAAACTTCAAATTAAGGGGACCGGGAAAGCAAAATTCAACCAAAAAATCGCTTTTTACTTTTTTGTATCATTAAATAGTTTAAACTTTTATCTTTCCAACGATGTGTCACACGTGTTTATATATAAAAAAAATAAGTGTTGAAATTATTAATTCTTTTTTAAGATTACTTCACAACTTAATAGCCATTTAAATCTTTAATTGACTTTTTCTCAAAACTTGGATTTTTCATGTTTATGTTCCTTTTTTTCAATATCTATTAAACTTAAGAAATAAGATTTTTTTAAATACTTATATTATTATATATTGTATAGTTTAGCACAGGAATTTAATGATTTGTTCAGAATTATTTATTTTAGGCGGTGAAATCTATCCAAAAATGCTAATTTAAAAATGACTTTCAATAAATAATTAATAATTAATTTTAAGTTTCACTTAGAAAGAAAATGGTCTGTCAAAATACGTAAATCATGCTATTCTAACTACTGTAAAAAAAATCTAGACCTCTATCTTTCACCATTTCTGAGAAAAAGGTACATATAGAGTTGGTGAATTTAACATGGCGGAGATAGGGCTTTCCCGGTCCCCTTAAGTGACTTAATTATCATAGTGTGAACACGGTATTATGCACACTCTTGAGTGCTTCTCTTTTTCGTTCCATAATGCTTTAAAAAATTGCCACAGACAAATTAAAGCCTAAACATTTTCATGTAAGTAAACATGAGTAAACATTTTCATGTAAGTAAACATGAGTAAACATTTTCATGTTCAACAAGCATGTTTTACAGACAAATATCTATATATATTTTCTTACGTGGCGCCAAAATGAGGCTGAATTTATAGCTTGCTATTTAGCAACAGCATAACAACGATCCTCAGTGGTTAATTCATGGTCGCATGACCCGACCCATTCAGCAAATCAACATTCAGAAATAATCTCGTTTTAAAAACAGATTTTTTGATAGATGTATGAATAAGAGTGCGATTGGTTCGTTTGACTGTGACGTATGCACTTAGCGAACCAGCTTTTTGATAAGATTGTCTTTTAGACATAGAAGAAAACATTTTGTTTAAATTTCGTTAGTGTGTCCGTACTGTTTTCCAAAGAGTTTTAAATGAATCTATGCCGTGCTGCGCAACATTATAGGCGAAAAGATGCATTTTTATTTGCATTTTCAACGAAGTTTTCCATTACCTTTTATATACATTAAAAATATTTGTCAATTTCATATGTTAAAAGGATTTATGATAATATTTATTCTGGCTAGAGTTGATGTAAATAGCGGCGAGCAACTGAAGCGAGCTGGGATCGCGTAGCGGTCTCAATGTGAATTGAGGTGCAATTCATGGGAGTGAGCGAGCATCAGCGAGCAGGGGACTGACCCTCCTATAAATAAACTAACAGCATTAACTTTAACATTGAAATTAATATTATTTTGTTACTCTTTCATTTAAAAATTCAATTACGTGTTTGAAAATGTTTTATTAAAACCCGATGTTACATTTTTCTAAAACTAATTAATACACATTAAAAAATACTCAGAAACGTTTGTCGAAAATCAGTGGCACCAAATGAAACTTTGTTTTTATAATTGCTTCTCTAAATCTCGAATATATATTGATTTCTGTGGTTCTAAAAATAAAGAACACTTTTTGGAATCTTGGGAAACTCTGAAGAGGCTATTGTATATTTTCGTTCTTGATTATATTATGCTTTCGGAGATTAATAAACATTTGTATTTTTTGCAGTGTATGCCAGTCTCGTGATTTTTTTTCCTGTTTATTTTAGAGTTCAGTTACAAGCAGTAAGCCAATAATGCGGAATGCCGGCAAAAGTAAAAGAGATTCCAGACCATTAAGCAAAATATCTTATACCAGCACATCTAGTAAGTAACCTCAGTGGTTTTGATTAATCTCTTTTACGTATTTTATATGTTGAAGCAGATTTTAAAACATATCCATGAAGCGTAATGTAAAATACAAGGAGTTTGAAACTAGTCCAACTGAAATCCTAAATTACTCAATTTCAAATTTGGTCCACATGGATTCATGCGCGAAAAAATGTTCCAAATAATCACATGCGGGGCATTCCCTTTTACCGTTCTACAATAGCCATTAGCATAGCTGCCAACTTTTACGCTTTTTTTGCTACCACTAAAATTTAATAAACATTTTCGCTTTCTTTAATCGTGAGGTTTCGAAGATTAAATAAGACAATATTTACTATAAAATTTTAGTGGTAAGAAAAAAGCGTAAAAGTTGGTAGCTATGCATTAGTTTTAGAGATATGGTTTCAGTTTTAAAAATATTTGAAATATTCACTGTAAAAAAGGGTTGTGATTTTTCCTGCACTATGCTGTAACTTTTCAAGCATCCATACTGTGATAGCGAATTCAGGTAACGGGTGAAGTAAACATCAAATTATTTCTGTCACGTGCACCACGCAACCAATAGCAACGCGACTTTTCCCCGACTTGAGAAATCTTACAGCACTCTTAAAAATAGCAACTTGTAAATTTTACAGAAATTATAACAGCCGGGGGTACCAGCACCTTTTGTTGTAAAATACAGTCATTTTTCCTGAACTTTATGTTGTAATTTTTCAAGCACCGATGCTACGAAAGCGAATTCAAGCTTCGATACTGGAAAATCGAATTCAAACACTAATACTGTGATAGCAAATTAAAGCAACAGGTGAAGTAAAAATTGAATTTTTTCTGTCACGTGCAGCCAATAGCAACGCGAATTTCCCCAGACTTGAGAAATTTTACAACACTCTTAAAGAAAGCAGCTTCTAAATTTTACAGCAACTGCGTTGGCAACCGGGATGCCAGCACCTTTTATTGTAATATACAGGGGTTTTTTTTAGAGTGCTGTTCTTCATCTTATCAAAAGCCATTTACGTCAAACGAGTTATTATTTTTAAGTTAAGAAATTTAAATTTTTATACGGTCTCTGTGTTTTATAAGTTACATTTAGAAAAACTTCCTCTATACTCCAACAAGTAAAGCAGTAAAAATTCCCCTTTTTGCGACTAAAACGTATTGAATTATTATATGAATTTTCGGCGTTTCCTGGAACTAAAAAGGTTATTATTTTTTCTTTAACGGAAGATTTTGAGTACAAGAAAAGAGCAACTGACGTCATTGTTCGAAAAATTAATGCTGGGTACCGGTCTGCCCTTATGACTGTTATCATACACAAGAATTCAGTCGATATGATTGGTCTACGAGTAACAGGTCTATCATCTGATTGGTCTACGTTACCATAACGATTCCTGCAATGATCGCTAAGGCAAAAATGCAGTGTTTTGTTGACGGAAGTGTTTGCTTGTAAACAACCCCCTTCCTTATTGTTTAAAAGTCAAATACTGCATCTTGAGCATTGTTCCAGACGATAATACATCTTTCAAAAACCTCAAGCTGTAAATATCTTGAAAATAAATGGTCTATTATGTTTTTAATGATCCAACTGTTCCTATTTAAAGATAGAGATTATTTTAATGTAGAGATTATTGAATCACCATCAAGTAATTTAAAATCTGACCACGCTACTGACGATTCCTAAACTAACAGTTTAAAAAATGACATTTTATTTCCAGAATTTTTGTTCGAATGACATAGAGTAATTCTTAACTTTTTTTAAGGATTCATCTATTCCACACCTACTAAAAACGTATGCATAAGCTCGAAAACCAAACAAAATAGAGACATTATATTTCATAACAACTCTTTAAAATTTATTAAAGCATAAGCTGGTGATAGATATTTCTGTATTTCTTAATAAAAAGAATCTATTAAACTATGAAAACTCGAAAAACACTAATACAGTCATTTATATTTCCAGGTGGTGTGTCGGATAATGGCGATGTGTTTAAAAACTTATGTTACTTCAATCCTGGATATGGAGAAACCACTCAGGTAAATGAGAAAAATGCAATAGCTTAGTTATATTTATACACCTTTTTAACATTTTTCCAACATAGTTGGAGAGTGTTTATGAATTCAGTTTGTCTATCTGTCTGCCGCCTGTCTATCCGTGCTCTAACTCTCGTAAAGATAATCGGATTGCCATGTAATTTATATATGTTATTGATATTTACTAGGGCATGTTCGCTATTGAAAATAAAGTGTATGGTCTCTATTGTTCGTTTATAGGGACGCTCAAAAGGATTCCGTTACATTATGTTCTAAGAGGAAAAGTAGTTTGCGGTGTATTTTAATGATGTTACTATAATACAAACATAATCAAATTGATATGAATTTCTCAGGTGCACGAAATCATGCTTTCTGTAGAACATGAGTACAAATAATTTATTATTAATTTACAGGGTCAAACAAGAGAATACAGTTACATAATTGTCTACAGGGAAAAAACTGTTTTAAACATATTTTAACGATGTTACACTATTTCAAACATAATGAAATTGATATATGAGGGTATAAGTGACAAATTTGAAAAAAAAAAATGAGCTAAGTGCACAGGCTAACTGGAAATAAGGCTATTTGTTTGGAGCGAAGGAAATATAAGAGATTTTCTAATTATGTGCTTCGTTCTAGAAGTCAACTACTTAAGCTCATTAAACTACTTAATTACTTAACTCTTTAATCTTTAGTTAAATTTATATAAATGTTGTACTCCAACTTTTTTTAACACTTATTAAAATAAGAATTCAAAAACCGCTGTGAAATAGGCAACAGTTTCATATTTTAATTCAGTCAATTACTATTGATGTTCCAACTTTGAGCTCAATTTACTCCAAATCTAAATTTTGCCAATTGTATCCTTTGGCTTCTGGGGTCCTCATATATTACTGAGGTTTAGTACAAGATGCTTACTACAGAATATGATGTGTATAACCGGGGCTCGACTAGGAAGTTTCTGAGCCCAGAGCACTTTAAATTTTTCGTGCCCCTTAGATTATCATGGAAGACGGTAGTATTCCGAGTGACGCAGCCTTAAGCCTAAAATCGTATTGTAGAACTCGTAGTTGGCGGAACTCATATATACGGCTAACTCGACATCAAAGAAAATGCGAAAAGCCGCCTTTTAATAACTCAGCAGATATAGGTCCTATTGTTCTGATTTTTCTAGATCAGTTTCACATCTGCAGTCTAATCGTATACTGAAATTTTTACATTTCTACGTGCTGTATATTTTGAGATCTAAATAGCCATTTTTAAAACGAAAGCGTTGGTACGGTATGTAAGAAGTTCCTAATTTCAAAATCTCGAAAACGGTACTAACGATTTTCTTTAAATTGATACATAATATAAATCTGATTAAGACGAGGTGAATAACACTTTTCTTTTTTCTGGGAAAACTCTCGTTCGTTAAATAATTCGATTTTTTTCTCTCTCGAAAATGACACGGGCGATTTTTTAAAAATCAAATAAATATGTTTCAGATGAACCAAATAATAATTTACTTGTTTCCAGCAAGACTCTTGTTCGTTTTATAATGCGCATGAAAAATCGGACTATATTTCTTTGCCATTCTATGGAAATTTCACCGAAAATGCACGACACTGTATTCATATACATGCTTTCTTTTTAACCAATTTGGGGAGAAAAATTTGTCCTCCCACTGGCTGAGTGGTTAAGGGCCATCGCCTACTAATCTTATGATAGGCAGTTCGATACTCGCTGGTACTTGTTTTCACATATGAATGTGCTTTTTTTTCCCTTTTAAATTCTGTTAGTTGACCATTATTCTCAGTTCCTTAGTAATTTTTTAATTGTTATTAAGTTAAATAAAATTACAATTATAATGACGCCAATTTGATGATGATTATTTCTTGGCAATTTTTCAATAATAAAAGTATTACCATAAATATTATAAATATATTTAATTTCAATCACTTTACAAAAAATATACATTAATAATTATTATTTGAATATAAATTACACGATCAGAACCGTAAAAAATAATTCATTTCAGCTCTTCTTTTTATAAAATCATTTTTTATTATTATGACGGTCAATCAATATATAATCACTGACATCCATAATATTATTATTATTATAATTATTATTTTCCTTGCATAAAAACTATTGTGATGTAATAATTATTTTATAATAAATAATTTAGTTGAAATGTTTTATTTATAAATAACAATGAAGTTTGATAACCCCGAGACAATTGTTTTTATTTAACTTTGCAATATTTACAGTTTACATAATAACCATATCAGAATTCTGGTGTCGCCATCTTTTGACGCAATTGCGTACTACATTTTGTCTCTTATTCGGAAAAAAAAACTAACGCTCTCATCGCCGCTTTGAAAGAATCTTTTGTGACTGGAGATCTATCTCGCAAATATTAAGAAAATTACTGCATACAAAAATATTAAAATGGGTAGTATTATAGAGAAATGTTTGATAAAAACGTTGAAGTAGACAGTTTTTAAATCGAAGAATTATTTTAAGAGATATTTAATGTTAAATCTGGATAAAATTGCCTCGTTAAAAAAGTCTTATAGAGAAAAAAAACTATACATGGGAATTCAATCATTTTCATTCAATTTAACCATTCAATAGAAACTCGAAGTTTACAGAGTGCAATTTATTATTTTTAACTTGCCTAATTTTTTGACGGTTTATTTCAATTTTAAATTAAAATTTTTAGAATTTCCAGAGATATTTTTTACATATTTTAGAAAAGGTTATTTTAAATTGTTGCCAATTGTTAAAACAGCGCAAAGAATAATATATCCTTTAAATTAAAAATTTATTCACACGTGACTATTATAAACAGAAAAAAATCCTTTTAAATTAGAATTAAATGATAACGTGTTAAAAGCAGGAAAATATTAAACATTACGTCATAAAAATTATTTTTACACATGCTTGTTTAAAATGAAAGAAAATTATAAAATAATCAATTATTTTCAAATTAGAATTAAATGATTACGCATTAAAAGCAGGAAAGCATTGAAAATTACGTCATATAAATTATATTTACACGTGAATATTAAAAGAAAAAGAAAATTTTTAAATAATAAATTCATTGATATGTGTTAAAAGTCGTAAATGGAGTAAATTACGTCATATTGGACAAAGTGGCCAAATAATAATATTAAAAAACAGTTTAAATTTAAAAAAATATTTATATGAGAGATTTATTTCAAATTTCGAGATGATATTTTTAACTATAGTTGCCAATTTTAAGGTAGCGCAAATAATAATATTATCTTTCTAATAATAAAAATATTTTCAGTTGAATGTTACAAAGAGAAAGGAAAGTTTGGTGAAAATTATGTCAGATTTAAAACGTTACATTTAAAATCTCTTATTTAAAATCATTTTCTTATAGCGTTGTTAAAAAATACCATAAAGCAAAGACTGTTGACTTAGTTCATTTTATATTTCGTAATTTTCAAATGTTTAACTAATCTTATTTAATCAAGCCCGGAAACAGCAACTAACAGCAGCTGATTCGGCCTTGAAATCCCTCAGTAAAAGGGAAACCCGTTTACAGTAAGATCGCCATTGATTTTTTAATTATACAGTGCAGCCTCGATTATCCGAGCTAATTGGGACTGTTAGTACATCGGATATCGGAAATCTCGGTTAATAGGAACTGTGTGTAAAAACTCGCCGTGCTTGCGAATTTAACATCTCTTTTAAAAAATATATAGAACGTTTTTTAAATAATAAAAATAAATATATGTAAAGTTCTGTTTCACAGCTTAACAAATTTAAAAAGAAAATCAACTACCAGTAGTAAATTTTAAAATGCAAATTGAAAAATTTACGAAAGTTCACACAGCCACTGGAAACAAAGCATTGTTCGCTGTTGACTTCTCAGGGTCCAATGTTTCTTTGGAGTTGAGTGCTTTTGGGGGCAGAAGGGCCTGTATAGCACGGACAGTGAGCTAAAGAGTGTGGTTATTTTTAAGGCTCATTCAAAAGGGAAAAAAATCAGACTTTCTTATCGGCTCGGTTAACAGAAACCTCGATTAATCGAAGCTCGGTTAATCTAGGTTCTACTATAATTCAATCTTCCGTTATCTTTTTAAAGCAGATCAAATTAATGGACTTTAGCACAAAGTCACATAGCTGATAACTGCTATGCTTGTTGGCCACCTTTTTTTCAAAAAGTTTGCTTCGCCTTATTCAATTAATGAGATATCTCCGATAAAATAAGTCACATTTTCCCGTTCTAAAATACTGGTATCCAAAAATCGTAGCATGTAACTGACACTACAAGTACTCATGGAACTAGGCTATTTTAAGTCTGATTTTTATTATAGACTATATAAAATTATTAAAAATATATATTATGATAGGAACTAGCGGGCTTCGTCCGCTATTTACGTTACGGATATAAAAATCATGTTTTTTTTTTTTTTTAGGGAAAAAGAAATAAAAACCTATTTGACGATAGGTTTATAAAGACACATTTTGTATTTGTTATATTTCCGGGGATGAGGAGGGGGGGGGGACTATTTTGATTAAATATCGCAATTAGTCCACATGGCAGATATTATTATGATAGACACTAGCGGGCTTCGCCCCTCTATGGCGCCTTATGGATCCAGCTTCCATAACTCAGAAACTATCTTTCGGACATCAATGCAACAGATTACAAACGTTATAATTAACTTAATAATCACCCTATATAGCATTAAAGTAAATTTATGAGTACTGCATACTATTTTTTTTTATCGTAATTTCTGAAGAGAAAAAATTATTTTGGTTCCATTCTTAGGTACTGGTCTAAAAAATTTTGAAAAAGGGGGGAAGGAGGAGACATGAGACTGCTGTTTGTCAAACAACACAATGGGGTTTGGCTTATTCAACTTTGTTTTTGATGACTTCAATCGGAAGGTGGTTTGTTTAAAACAGTGCGTTCCCTGCCCCATGAAAATTGGAACTATTGGTACACCATCTATGTAAGGATTTAATAATTATAAATTAACATTTTGGATTTATTAATTTAAGGATAAAGTGTTTTTAAAGGAATATCAAATGAAATCTTCTGTGCGATCTGCGATCATACTTACCCACTTGTTTTTATATACAAACTGCTATAAGGAAAATTGTAATAAAATATTAAAAATTAAATCTGCATTAAATCCCATAAGTATCTTTTTTTTTAATCATTTTATCACTAACCTCAAAAAAGTAATGATATCAATGCAAAAACCCTTGACGGGTTAAAAGTTTCTGACGCAACACTTTATCTTATGCTCTAAGAATTTTAAATATGGAACTTAAAAATACTGATATCAAATTTTGAGTGACGTTATGCTATTTCTTAAAAAATATATTTGTATTTATTTCATCATTTTATTTTTGTTTTATTTATAATCGCATGTGCAAAAGTTATGTTCAACATGAAAAGCTGCATAAAATTTTATTCGCTGTTGCTTTATCATTTACATCTCTCATAAATTCAAAATATGAGTTTTAAAAGATATGATATAAAATTTAAGTGACGCCTTGATGTGACTTTAAAAGGTTTGTTTTAAAATTCAATTTAAATTATTTTTGACTTTGTTAAAATATATTTTTACATCTACACAATACTTTTAATATTCCAATTCACTGTTAAATATATCACTTTCATTGAATCTATACTATGCATTGAAATGTATTTATTTCAATAAATTGATTTATCTTTTGTGTCACGCTATTCAAAATTGTGAGTAAGATTTATGTAAATGGTTTCTTTGCGTCATTGTATCCAAACTACGTGAAATGTATGAAAAATGATAGTTTGACGCAAATAAACCATTTACATAAATCTTACTCACAATTTTGAATAGCGTGACACAAAAGGTAAATCAATTTATTGAAATAAATACATTTCAATGCATAGTATAGATTCAATGAAAGTGTCATATTTAACAGTGAATTGGAATATTAAAAGTATTGTGTAGATGTAAAAATATATTTTAACCAAGTCAAAAATAATTTAAATTGAATTTTAAAACAAACCTTTTAAAGTCACATCAAGGCGTCACTTAAATTTTATATCATATCTTTTAAAACTCATATTTTGAATTTATGAGAGATGTAAATGATAAAGCAAGAGCGAATAAAATTTTATGCAGCTTTTCATGTTGAACATAACTTTTGCACATGCGATTATAAATAAAACAAAAATAAAATGATGAAATAAATACAAATATATTTTTTAAGAAATAGCACAACGTCACTCAAAATTTGATATCAGTATTTTTAAGTTCCATATTTAAAATGCTTAGAGCATAAGATAAAGGGTTGCGTCAGAAACTTTTAACCAGTCAAGGGTTTTTGCATTGATTTGACTTACTAATACAGTAGACTGCCTCAAATTCGCACAACTTGGGACCAGATGTTGTGCGGATTTTAGAATTTTGAGGATTTCTGGTTATTGCTTTGTTCACATTTTTAAAACAGTAATTTGAATGTAATAATGCAATCTAAATTATAATAAATGCTTGCAATAGAGTAAAATATTAAAAATAATTAAGCGAAATAATAAACTAAAATGATAAGATGTAAGATAATTTTTTTAAAGTAAAGGCCAAGTAAATAATTAATAACGTATAATTAAATATGCATTATAAAGATTAAACACATTTTCCTTGAATTATTCAATGAAACTTTCCTCATAAAGGTAGCCTATTAATTCACCTCAAAATCATGAAGTAAGGAAGTTTTATTCCAGGCTTAGCCAGTCTTTATAACCAAAAGATCTTGATTAATACATAAATGTATTTGGTAAAAAGATTGTGATTACCAGTGATATCAACAATAGGTATCTTTATTTTTTTCAGAAATAAATGTATACTTCCTTCAGGAAAAACCACGAGTTCAGTCATATTATCGAGAATTACATATTAAAATACATAAGGAATGATATCAAACTAAAAAATTCTGTTATTTTACCCCTACATCTGAACTGAAAGTTTCATTGTTTACATCTGTGATGATTTGCGGATTTTAGGCGCTCGCGGATTTTGGGCGTTTGCGGATTTTAGGGTTGCGGATTTGAGGGAGTCTACTGTACTAATTTTTTTTTTTTTTTTTTTTTTTTTTTCTTACATATTAGACATTTATTCGAAAAGTGTCAAGTCAAAAAAATTAAGTCTTCCGGAAAATTGAAAACCGGTTCCAGGAATAAAATTAAAATATTTCTCCTATTATTTATTGAAATGTGCTTTTAACCATACATTCAAATGTATTTTTGTCATTCGATCGTATTAATATCTTAGATATCACATTTTTTGACAATTCTGATTTTTTTAATGGAAATTTAGAGGAAATTATGAAAGATTTTGTGCCCCTCAGAAATTTCGTGCCCAGGGTGCCCGTGCGATTGTCAGGGTCTGTGCATAGGATTTATCATTCATTTACAGCGACACACAAAAGATTTCAATTACGGTACTAACTGTTAGTTATTAAACTTGTGAAGTTTCGTTAAAGTATTGTGAAAAATTATTTTAAATCTCGGAAATCTAGTTGTTTCTAAGGTTTCTGACTGATTTTTACACTACTGTTTCTTAAGATAAGAGAAAGATTTATAGAAACGTAGGTAACGTTGAAACTTTACGAGGTTGCATTAAGTTGTCGCAAAAGTTTCTAACGATATAAGAAATTTTTCATTATTTTTTAAAGTACTAGGGGGCTCTGCCCCCTACGAGCTATGCTCGTCAACCCCCGTTCAGACACCGCAGACTCTAACAGCACGCTAATTTGATCGCCTTTAAAAAGATTTCGGAAGATTGAATTATAATTTGAATCTGACAATTATAATCTGACGTAATTTTCACCAAACTTTTCTTTCTCTTTTTAATATTCACTTCAAAATACTTTTGTTAGAAATGAAATATTATGATCATCTTAAAATGTCAAGTAAATGTCTCGCGCAATTTTTAAATTAAAACTGTTTTGCAATATTATTTTTTGTTCATTTTACGTAATAAGTGTAATATGACGTAAATTCTCCTATTTAGGACTTCTAACGCATGCTACTGAATTTATTATTTTACAATATTCTTTCTCATTTAAAATTCACGTGCAACTATAGTTTTTATGACGTAATTTTCAATGAGTTCCTGCTTTTTATATTTTTTGTTTATAATAGTCACGTGTAAAATAAATTTTTAATTTGAAGCAAACATTACTGTTTGCGCTGTTTATACAGTTGGCAACAGTTTAAATTAATACAATTTTCTAAAATTTGTAAAAAATATCTCTCGAAATGCTGAAATTTTGAATTTAAAATAGAAATAAAACCTCGAAAAATTATTCAAATTAAAAAACTAACTGCAATCTGCACACCGGGAAATTCTGACGCATAAAATGATCTAAAAATGATTAAATTCCTATGTACAGTTTTTGCTCCTATAAAACTTTTTTAATGGAACGATTTTGTCCAACTTTGGCATTAAATATCTCTTAAAATAATTCTTCGATTTTAAAACTGTCTGCATCAGCGTGTTTATCAAACATTTTTCTATAATACTACCGATTTTCATATTTTTGTATGCAACAGTTTTTTTAATATTAACGAAGAAAGACCTCCGGTCACAAAAAATTCAAAACCGGCGGCGGCGACGGCGGTGACAGCGGTAGTTACTTTTTTTTAGAATAGAGAGATACAGATGCATTATCTAAACTAAGAAATAGAAATCAGGCACATGATTCATTTTCAAGATTATTCTGTAGAACCAATAGAGATATGTGTGTTTTAAGTTTTACAAATGCATTTAATATCCAAATTAGGACACTTAAATCATGATTTGAATAATGACAAGTCGGAAATTGTACGCCAAACGTGGTAAATGAGGTGCGTTCGTACTATAACTAGTTTTATAAATATTCAGATCTTAGTGAAATAACTGTTGCACTATTATGCAAAAAGGTATGGATACAAAATTTATGACGATTCTATATATTAAATTCAGTAATCCGGAAATAATATTACTCCATCTGAAATAGGACGTCATTACCATGGAAACCTGTAATCATTATCTATCATGGCTCATGGGATATCAGTGAATTAATTACGTAGGATAGAATTGAATAGGATGAAGAAAAATTTTCTTAACCCTTAAATGCCGGGGTGTTGCTTTTCGGCAACATACCCAATTTAGGCTCTAAAATACTATTAGAATAATATTGAAGCTATAATGCCTAATGTTGCCAAAAAAATACATTCTGAAAATATTATTAAATCGATTTTCAACATGTAGATGACAACACTTGTGCTATTTTAGAATAAAGATAGATTTATTTTTTCAATTGTTGCTACTTGTTCTTTTTGTTTTGTTTGGAAGCTTGCGAAATACCTTATTTTGTTCTGCAGTGATCAACTAAAATTTATTTCTTATTATAGTTCCTAAAATTCTTGTGTGTTTTATATTATAGAATTTTATCGAGGAAAATTATTTTTTCAATTAAAGATTAGTATTGCCGATTAGTAACAAACTGTTTTTAGCCGTAAACCATACTTAAAACAAAATATGATTTTTTTAAGTAATTTTCCCATGGTTTATTAAAAAAATGAAAGCCAAAAACATTATTGCAATGATTTTTGAAAAATCAGGCATTTAAGGGTTAATATCTTTTTAAGTTTTTATTCGATTTTCATAAAATTTGAAATGACTCGACAAAATTCTGCAACGATTATATATATTAAATTTCAAACCATTCGGTTGGGTAGTTTTTGCGCTGTTATATGAGACTTACAAACAGACAGACGGACGGATCAGACGACGACTATAGGTGCTACGTAATTATAAAATTACGAACGCACTTAAAAATACATTTATTTAAATTCCAAATTTTTGTTCAATAATATTAACTGTAACATTACCGTTCATTCAAAATTAAGAGCAATATTAAACGACATAAAGGTTCACAATTTACGGCATTTTCATTTATTTGACAATTTTATAAAAATAAACAATTTTTTGCTACACATTTTAAAATTCAATAGAAATGTAAGTAATTCGCGTACAATAGTGCGATTTAAACGAAATTATCGAAAGAAAAATGTAAGCAAATTAAAATTTTTTTATTATAAAAACTGCCTATAGATCGCACTGTAATTTCAAAGCTGCAAAAAAAGCCGAAAAATCTCAAAATAAAGCAATTACAGACCATTTATTTTGTAAAATTCATTCGCACATTTCAACGTGTGCGCCTTTAGTATCGGGAACCATATCTAAACAGCACCAAATTTCATTCAACATGGCTGTAACTGCTTATCTCGAGCTTTTGGTAGATGCTTTTTGCGACTTTGAATTGCGCCATCTATAGGAGCATTTTTCAACTATTTTTTATTTGCTTAAAGAGAAAATTTGTTCATGAAAAGATACTTTATCTTTTAATTAAATTCTAAAATGTGTAAAGGATTTTCAACTCTCACCCTGTATATTTAAAGTTTTCCCATGTATGGTATAAATCAAAATGTAATTTTCAGAAAACATGCCGTAGAAACTATAACACATCTAAGGTATCTTCTTCGTCTGCTGAACCTCCTGTACCACCACCTTTACCTCCCAGACCTCCTCTGACTCCTGTTTCCATCCTGAAACATGGTTTTTCGAACAGTGACGTTTCTGAAGCTGAGAAGAGTCCATTAAAGTCCGAATCACAAGGTAGTTCACCCCTGATGTCGGTAAGGAAGAAACCCAGTCCACCGCCAAAACCAGAAAATCTTTTTAAAAAAGTTAGTGGCAGCACATTGGTTGAACACGAAAGCAATGACGATAAAGATGAAGGTTAGTTGAATTTATTAACTTTTTTAATCAGGCATTTTAGGGCAGAGTGGTGCAAATTTATTTTATTCAAAAAAATGGATTTTCCTTGATATCCCAAAATTCCTACGGAGTAAAATATCTTCGAGTCATATTTATTGTCCAACTTCGTGGAATTATGACTTATGCCGCTATTCTTTCACGAGTCCTTCATCGGATCGGGTAATCCAATTTTACTCGAATTCGAACCGAACCATCGAATCAGGTTAGTGCTGGTATTTTTCGTTGTGGATCGGGTTCGGGTCGAATTGAGATATACAGTGTGTCCACGTATAACCTGACCGACCTTTATTTTCGCAACCGTTGGTCCTAGATGCATACTTCCAATTACAAAAGTGGTCGAAATTAGGTGCAGAGTTGAGATAAAAAAAAAAGTTTGAAGCGAAAAAAAAATTTAGCGAAGAATTACAGAATCTAAATTTTTATACGGTCCCCCGGTCCTATAAGTTATATTTAGTAACATTTTCCTGTTACACTGACAAGTAAGGCAAAAAAAAGTCCCGTTATTCTACGATTAAAATTGACCGAGTAATAACTGTTGAAAGTTGGAGCATATTTTTTGCTGCAAATTAGGGGTCATTCACAAATTTAGTAGAAATGTAATTTCGTCAGATATATTAAAGAAATGGTTGAGAGTAAAATTAGCATTGCAATATAAATTTGAAATCTTTAATCATTCTGACATATTACTGCAAAATATGCAATTTGTACTGAACATATAAAAGGATAAAAATAATCGAATTTTTGTTAAATAAAAGGATGAAAAACAAAAGCCTAAATTCTTTAGAAAAATGATACATATTTTAAAATGCTGTTAGATTACGCCGTCTTTCAAATTTTGGGTTATGCCATGTTTTTTAGCTTTTGAAAATTGATTCACATGTATTTTTTAGCGCTGAATCCGAAAATGACCTTCATTTTAAACCATCACGTCAGGATTTTTCTCAATTTCAAAGTTAAAAAGCTCAAAGTTAAAACTGATCCCCCTCCCCTCTCAACCTCATCGGACCCCTGAGCTGTTTAGCTGTAAAAAACCCAGTATAAGCCACAAAATTGAATTAATTATTGAATTAAATAAAATTAAACTGAATAAAATGTTTTACACCTATTTTATAGTATCAGATTTTTCGCTATTTTTTAATCTTGAAATTTACGATTTGCGAAAAATCCTGACATGATGGCTAAAAGTGAAGGTAATTTTTTATTTAGCGTTAAAAAATACATAAAACGTAATTATAAAAAATAAAAAACACAACCATGGTAGGTTTGTTATTTGATCTAAAACCATTTCTTAAACTTGTTGACGGTAATCTAACCGATTTTTTTTTGTGTTATTTTCTAATATAAGTATGTATAAGATGGTAAGAGACGAAAATCATAATAATATTACATTGTAATCGGATTTAAGTCAGTATGTAAAATTTTAACTTAGATCGGACGTTTGAAAGACAGTTAAAGTTCGAGTACAAATTTTAAACTGGAAAGACGATCGTTGCAAATCAAATAAAACCTTACGAAAACAACTTAATTTTTGTCAAAAGAAATCATAGCCTCAAATCCTTACAAAATACAACACATGTTAAAATGCAATTATTTTAAGGGGTCTCAGGACTCTTAAAGCTTTAAAATTTTCGAAATTTTAATTTTTTTAGATGTTAAACTCCTATCTTTTCTGAACATTTTGATATAATTGTTTCCTTGAAATTCCTATTAGAACTGAAGTTATGGCTTTTACATTTATACACGTCCAATAGCTGAAGCGTCGTTTCGGAAACTTTGAAGCCATTTTTCTCCAAATGACGTTTTTGGGCATAACGCGCACGATATCTCCAAAACTTATGAATATTTTTTCATGAAATTTTCAAAACATATGTTTCATGTTAGTCTGCATAACCTGAACCTAAAATTTCCTTTTTATTGTTCAAAACAATATTTTTTTAGGTGATTATACTGTTGAAATTTTCTTAATTTTGCATTAGCTAAATACAACTTTGTATTAAAAATATAAAAAAGCTTTAAATACAAATTTATTTAGGTTCAGGGTAATTATTATAATCTGAAGTGTAAGTAGGTACCGAAATTCTCATTCTGGTTGCAATACTTATTTTGTAATCGTGCGCGTAAGCTGTTATGCCGATTTTTTGCTCGAAAAATGTCTAACAGTTTGGAGCCCCCTGTAAATGCTAATTCTGCATCTTATAAATTTTTAAATACATGACATGAAAGAACGCACTTATATGTTTTATTCCAATTAAAATTGTGTCTTAAAATCAAATACATTTTAAGATATTAAATGTTGAAAATAGTCCTTTTTTTTCATTTTTTCCAATTTTAAGAGTCCTGAGACTCCTTAACTAATCTGAAACTTAACTAATAAAGTTAACTCAATCGTAATAGTTGTACGATTTCTTTTAAACCGTAGATACCTTGAAATAAGTTTAAGTACTTTATATACGACCCCTGAAAGCATGGTCGAAATCATCTGTTTTGATATGCAAAAAAGTGGTATAAGTTATGCATTTCAAAGTTTCATAACTCGGTCAATTTTAATGTTAAATGAATGGGACTCTTTCTGTCTTACTTGTTAATGTCACAGGAAACTTTTACTAAATATCACTTATAGGACCGGGGGACCGTATAAAAATTTAAATTTCGTAATTTTTAATAAATATTTTTCTTTACCGAAATCGCTTTGAAAATAATTCTTTACCTTATTTAAACCATTTTTGTAATTGGAAGTATGCATCTAGGACCAACGGTTGCGAAAATAAAGGTCGGTCAGGTTATACGTGGACACACTGTATATTCAGTGCGAGTCGGGTTCGGGCCGGGTTGACTACAACTGTTTAGGGTTCAAATCGGTTTTAAATTGGTTGTCGACACTTTTGCGTCGAATTCGAGTCAGATCATTCGAAATAGCCTAGTATTTTTTAAAAAAGGTCTAAAATAGTTTTTCATATGAAATACTAGATATTTGAATATATATCTATTAAAATTGTCTATTTAAAAACTAAAATTGAAACTTGTGAAAATAATTGATTTAATTTTTTTCATTTTGATCTTCTTTTTCTTTTTTTTCTTCCTTCTTTAGGTCAGTTTTGGGGTAAAGTGTGTCGGATTCTGACCTTCTGAGTCGATGAAACGTTTTTGTCGGGTTTCAGAACGATAATTTTTTTTGCCGGATTCGGGTCAAGATTCTGGTCGGTAATTTTTTACTTTCTTCTATCTTTACAAGAAGAAAGTATTGGATTCATGAAAATTTTCGAATTCCGGTTTTCGACGGCTTTATACGTTTTAGAGGTCAGAGAACCCGAAAAACATGTTTTTACAAAATGTCTGTCTGTGTGTCTGTGTGTGACACAAATTTTTGGGCGCTCTATCTCAAGAACTAATGCACGGAATTTAATAAGAATTGATATTCAGTTAGTCCCTGATACAAATTGATGCTGATTAGTTTTTGGTGAAAATTGCTCAACAGGTGGCGCTGCTATGCTGCATTTTTTATGATTTTTGAAGTGGCTCTATCTCAAGAACTAATGCACGGATTTTCATGAAACTTCAGATTCAGTTAGTCCTTGATATGACTTGATGCTGATTAGGTGTTTGTGTAAATCGCTCAACAGGTGGCGCTGCTATGCTGCATTTTTTATGATTTCCGCAATGGCTCTATCTCAAGAACTAATGCACGGATTTTCATGAAACTTCAGATTCAGTTAGTCCTTGATATGACTTGATGCTGATTACGTATTGGTGCAAATCGCTCAACAGGTGGCGCTGATGCGCTACTTTTTTACGATTGCTGCATTTTGCACGATTCCTGCAATAGCTCTATCTCAAAAACTAATGCACGAATTTTCATCTAACTTCAGATTTAGTTAGATGTTAACGCATGTTGTTACTGATTAGGTTTTGGTGTTAATCGTCTAATAGGTGGCGCTGCTATGCTGCATTTTCATGATTTTTGCAATAACTCTATCTCAAAAACTAATGCATGGATTTTCCCCAAACTTCAGTTTCAGTTAGACTTTGACGTAAGTGGTTGCTTGGTAGTTTTGTTTAACATAGGTTTTGGTGTAAAGCACCCAATAGGTGGGGCTGCTAGGCTGAATTTTGCTGTATTTACACGATTTCGTAGATAGCCATATCTCAAGAACTAATGCCCGGAATTTCATATCTATAGAATCCTCATGATGGGCATAGATTGCCGTTTAATTTTGGTAGTGTGATAGCTAATTTTCAAGTATTAACATGCATGAGATAGAAGAAAGTTTTGGGATTGGTATATCCGACTAGTTTTAATTTTTTTTTTTTTTTTTTTTTTTTTTTTTTTTTTGTCGCTTTCGTGCTGGTTTGAAATAGTAGTTTTCGGATCGGGCGGGGTATAATCCGATTCACGCAGAACTCCTATAAAGTACAGATTGATACACTACATGGCCAATGATGATTGGTCACTTGCGATTTTATATGTTTTGTTAAATATCTAGAAAAATACATGAGGTATTATTCTGAAACTCCAGGTGTGTAAAAAGGTCATTTATTTCCTCGAAGATTTTATTCCCGAAACCGCATAGGGGACTGTCAACAAATTGAAAAAGAACGAATATCTTTTGGATAACCCTGTAAAAACTAATGTAGCAAAAGCGTTCAAACTGTAGAACATGATTATGAGGCTTATTGTAATAAACTGTGTTCATTTTTTTTAGGATAACATGTATAATAGTGGAGAAATTCAGGTTTTTATAAAAATAGTCAGAAATTTCTCCAAGTCTTTTCCTTATAATTTGCAGAGTTCTTAATATAAAAAAAATGTTTTTTTCAGAAACTTTGACAAACAACATTGTACACAATACCCTGCAAGCAGAATTAAAAAATAATAAAAATGAGATGAAAAATGAGCAGATTTACTAAAAAAGTTTGACTGCGCATGCGCTAATGCAATCAAAATTTGATGTTAATGTGCATAATGTATTAGCTAAGTGTATAGAGCAACTTTTGTGAAAGTCTCAAAAACATAGCTTGAAAATTCTGAAAATTATCGTCGATAGAATAAGCTCAAACTCCGTTATTCCAAAAGGAAGCAAAAAGGTAAGAAGCTGTATCCAAATATCTGTTGATTTGTGTCAAGATATCGTACACAATATTGCACAACTACTATATTTGGATATTTAATAGGTGATTTATCGATTTGCTAACTAAGTGTAGAAACATCAGAGTGAAAAATGTCCAAGCCGTGAACCGAACTCGGAACCTTTGGGATAGCGCTTCAAGTGCTCTACCATTTAAGTTAGGAGAACGATACTTTGCTTAGCATCTCTTACTCACACTCACTTAATATCACTGCTGAAAATTAATTGGAAAATTAATTAAAATTATGTATGTTTTTAGTGTTTTTAACATTCAGTATAAGAGTAACTGTCTATAACCTCAATTATTTTTATAGTTATAAATATGTTTAGACGTGGTACTATTACAATAAATATTACATTTTTATTTTACATTCATTAGTCTCGTTTTTCTTTTCTTTTAGTGCCCCGTCCAGAATCTCCAACATACATTGTCCCAAACAAAATTTTGCCAGCTTCATCCAGAAAAAATACCCAGCCAACAAAAAACAAACACGCAAACGTGGCCGCTCCTAGGCAATGCTCAGTTAAATTTGAACATGCTTGTGCTAAAAAAACTGCCATGTTTCCTTCAAGTGTATGCTCATCAAGAAATGGAAATACGAAAGCATCGAAATATAAAGAAAAAACTGAGAGTTCGGGTGTTAAAACGAAGCAAACGGAAGTTGTTTCGACAAAACGCCAAATTTTAGCGATGCCATCTTCCTGGTCAAAGTCAAAGAAATCAGAAGAATCAATGTTTTATATTAAACGAAGATGCAGTTCTGTTCCTGATCTACCAAGTTTAGAAATGCATGCAGAACCCATATATCTTGATCTTCAAGAATTGTGGGATAATAGAAACAGATCAATCAGTGAAAGCAACTCACCCAAAGAATAAAAAAATAAATTAACTTTACATACTAAAACTATGCACACCGTTTTTACCACAGGGTTTTTAGTGTTTTGTTCATCTAACGAAACCCTATTCGTCTCACTCCTCTGTCTGTCTATCTGTCCGTCTGTCGCAAAGTTCGCCCTCTGAAACTGTATAAGTTATAAGACTGTAAATTTCGTATGCTGATAACTGAGTACCTCCGATCACATGTCAAATCAAAGGAATTTTTTTAAGGTCTTTTATTATTTTAATTAAAAGAATTAATTTAATAACATAAGACCATTTTTGCGATTTAAATTTTAAAATAAAACCTTAATCTCAGATTTTTCTTTTCTTTTGCATGGGCAAAAATCTGGCTTCGTGACTGACATGGGCTTCGCGGTAAAGCATTTACCTACTATTTAAAAGGTTCCTGGTTTGAAGCTCGACGTCGGAGTTTGAATTTTTTCTCCAGAAAAGATTTTATTATCCAATAGATTCAATTCTACAGAATTTTTGTAATTTTTTGGGGCTTAGATGTTGTATATTCCCGCGGCCGCTATCTTGGATGTTTTGAGATTTCTTGGCGATTTTTAGTTGGTGATGTTTTACATTTTATTTTCATTAAGCTTAACATGCGGATAAATCGCTGCTTGGCGACATTTACTACTTGGTGGAAAAGGGATTTTCACGCCAAGAAAAAATCCAGTATGGCGGCCGCGGGAATATATAACATCTTTTCCTTTTTTTGCCATTGTAAGGCCAAAAGCTGTTAAATATTTTATTATTTGTTTAGTTCAAGAATTCCTTTTTTGAGAAATTGCAAAATTTTAAATTTTGTCTAAACTTCCACTAAATTTTTGAAATTTCGGAAATTTAAATTTCATTTTAAACAATTTCTTCTGTTTTGAAAAAAACCGAAATTTTAAATTTTGCTTCAACATCCATTAAATTCTTGATAAATTTCACCATTTTAAATTTCGTTTAAACAATTTCTTTTATATTTTTAGAAATCTTAAATTTTATTTAAATTTCCGCTAATTTTTTTGAAATTTCGGAATTTTGAATTTTATTTAAATAATTTGACTTGAATATTTTTTATTTGATTAAAAAATAACTCCTTTTTTAACCCTTTTAAAATTAAATTTAATGATGTTGCCATCTTATGTAAATATTTTATAATTATAAATTAACGATTTCGATTTATTAATTAAAGGATAAAGTGTTTTGAAAGGAATTGTAAACGAAACCCTTTGTGCGATCGCACTTACCCATTTGTTCTAAGAGTATTTCGCATCAATGAAAGATCAGCAGCAAGCAAATGTTGGCTTGAGTTTGGCGATATATAAAGTTAAGAACATAGAATATTGCATCAGTATTGGAACTTTGTATTTTAAAAATGTTTAATTTCTAAAAGACGCGAAAATATTTATCATTTTTTTCAAGTGAATATATCTCATTTGATTTCTATAAAATAAACAACTTTTCAAAATTTATTTAATTTCTTGGGGTTTCAAAGAAAAATTTATTTGTGCGAATATTTTGCTTTTAGATTATATTTCATATATTTTCGTTTCATAAATATTTAGCAAGTATCGTCAACACAATATTGGTGATATGACAGCCTGACACAAGAAATATTTCAAGTGAAATGACAAAATTGTTGAAAAAACTATATAAAGTTATTCGATTTAGACAGCAATGCCAGCCAATATTTATACAATATTGGTCATTAGAGGGTTAATGGTGCTGGAAATATTTCTAATTTTATAATATTTGCCAAGTATCTAAATAAAATTGCAAATACATAAGTTGTCAATATTTGTCCGGACTTATTATTAGAGCATAAATATTTCCATTGCACGTTATTATTTTTTAATGCTAACTTCGTATTTTAGTATTTCCATTGCAGATGTAATAAGTACACAATTGATCTAACATTAGGCTAATTTTCGTGTACAGTTTAAAAACAGTCTGGTGATATCATAAAAAATTCAATCAGCTTTTATTTTTTTACTTTCTTCTATTTTACAAGAAGAAAGTATTGGATTCGTGAGAATTTTTGAATTCTGGTTTTCGACGAGTTTATAAGTTTCAGGCGCCATGTTTTTACAAAATGTCTGTCTGTGTGTCTGTATGTGACACAAATTTTGTGGGCGCTCTATCTCAAGAACTAATGCACGGAATTTAATAAAAAGTTATATCCAGTTACTCCATGATATAAATTGATGCTGATTACTTTTTGGCGTAAATCGCTCAACAGGTGGCACATTCTATGCGGCATTTTTCACGATTTCCGCAATCGCTTTATCTCAAGATCTAATGCACGAATTTTTATCAAACTTCAGATTCGGTTATACCTTGACATAAATTGGTGGTGTTTACGTTTTGGTGTAAATTGCCCAGCAGGTGGCGCTTCCATGCTGTATTTTTCACAATTTCTGCATTGACTGAAGAATTAATGCATGGATTTTCATCAAACTTCAGATTCAGTTTACTCCCTGATATGATTTAGTGCTGTTTACGTTTTGGTGTAAATTGCCCAACAGGTGGCGCTGCTATGCTGCATTTTTCACGATTTCCGAAATAGCTCTAACTCAAAACTTAAAGAATGAATGAATTTTGATGTAACTTAGGATTTAATTAGACGTTGACACAAGCTAATGCTGATTAGGTTTTGGTGTAAATCTCCCAATAGGTGGCGCTGCATTTTGTAGGATTTACACGATTTTAGCGATAGTCATATCTCAAGAATTAATACACGGAATTTCATATCTTTTGAATCCTCATGATGGGTATAGATTGCCATTTAATTGTGGTACTGTGATAGCGAATTTTGAAGTATTAACATGTATGAGATAGAAGAAAGTTTTGGGATTGTCACATCCAACTACTTAGAATGTGTAATAATTATCATGATAAAACTATCATGTTGTTTTTTATTTATTACTTTTATGCAGTTTCTATTGAAAATGAAAAAAAAAAAAGCTATGATAATTTAATTTTGCATCTTTAACCCTTTGCGGTCCAAATTAATTTTCCTCATTCCCAGAATTTTATTCGATTAGCAACACTTAATTTTTTTTTATCTATATAATTTCGGAAAATGCTCTAATTATATATAAGGCAAATATTACTTTCCTTTATTACTGGTGCCAAAAACAAATTTCGTACAGGAAGATGATGTCGAGTCAGACTCGACGTTGGACCGCAAAGGGTTGAAACTTTCATTTCTTTCAATTTTTGTACATATATGCAATTTCCATATTGTATGAAATATTTATGTGTAAGTTGTGAATTTATTAATAAAGTTATAAGACTTGAGTGTTTTCTAAAAGAAATTTTGTAATATTTCATTTGTGTAACCAGACATACTGTAATCTTTAGTAAAAATATCAATTTCTTTTTATTAGAGTTACACATTCTCACAGATATGATCAGCATATGGGTTAGATTAAACTCATAAATTATTTTAAAAAGGTGTTGATATTTGTGACGTAGTTGTTCGCTCTACACTTTATAAACGGACAAATGTTTCTTAATCTACGCTTAAATGTACTATAATCACGAACGGAAATATGTAATAAGCTCTTCCGAGTCAACAGAGTCAAAACACTGTATTAAAAAACTAGTGTCGTGAAGGAAATTTTCACCTTGTTTTTAATAAACTTTACAATATACTTATAACTACTTAAAAGGTGACACAAACATATAAAAATATTATTTAATGCAACCCTGAGATCTTTCGAACACACATGCGTTCATTTTCAAAGGGGAAAAGATGACTGATTGAATAGAAATACATTTTAAAAACAAAAACAAAATAGTACGCATGCGCAAGCGGAGTTCAGTCCATTTCTGTGCAGAGGGGTGAAAAGTTCAGTCCATATTATCAGGAGTTCTTGAAATATTCAGGATATTATACCAAATCGCGGGAATATTATAAGAAAGGACATCGTTACAAACAGTATCACTACTAAGTAAAATTTCAAGGGTTTCGCGGATTATTGAAGAGTAATGGTTACATGTTGAATTGATCATTTTAGCTTTTTCGAAGTTTATCTTAATATATATATTTTTTATGCAATCTGGATAAAGCTGTACTTGGTTTGTTAAACTTGATATCAGAAAAGTGCTCTTTTAATCTTTCCTTAAAGTTTCGATATGTCATACAATATAAAATAAACTTTCATGCTGTTCTGTGCTGAATGGGATAATGTAAACTCCTGCTTTTTCGTAATCGGGAATTAGATCAATTTTATTGTGAATCAATTCTTTCAATTTTGTAGGAGGTTTAGCTATTAAATTAATATTATACTATATCTCAATCTCTCATAAAGCTGTGGGATATAATCAAATGTGCAATAAGTAGACTTGCTCAAACTTAATTCATTCTTCTGTATTGGTAAATACTAATCTATTAATGTCTTCCTACTCACCAAAGATTCCGAAAAGCGTTCCTTATCTTGAGAAAGCTTACAAGGAAGGTCTCCTTACTGGGCATACTCAGAATATTTTGAAAAAAATACCAATTAAACTACTTATGTAAGCAATAAAGGATCGGTCAAATTTAGCGGCGGAATTGCAGTAGAAAGTCTGTAAAAAAATAAAATACTTTCGAGTATTTGGCTCGAAAAGACGAAAGCGTCATGCGATTTGGCGAGCAGTACTTTTCGTCGCCAAAAGCAAACGATTTTAATGCACCTGAAAATTGTTAATTAAGTTTTAGAATGCGTGTAAAAAGGGCTTAATGAATTTAAACATAAACATTGAGAGAGTTTAATATTTTTTTTTCCGTATTGCATAATTATGTTGCTTGTTATTTAATTTTATTACTTTAAAAACAATTTTATATATAAAAATACTCTCATATATTTAAGCGTATTCCAAAATAAAGGCAAGATTCATTTACCAAGTTATTCATTTCAATATCAAAGAATTTGTCGTTTCCATAGTAACAAAATTGAATTGACAGTGTTCAATCAAAGCGCTATAAGTAAGCGTACAAAGTTAATGCTGGAATCTGCCGTCCATTCACCTCCATTCACCGAGAAAATTTTGTAAGACCAGGAGATGTAAAAGGAAAATCGATCAAAAACCTTTTTCAGAAAATGGCATGACAAAATTTTGAACTCCCAAAGCTATAAAAAAAATCGTTAAAATTTAAAGTTAAAGTTGAAGTGCTGAAAAAAATATTGGTGACCAAAATTAAGAGGGAGAAAAGGAATATACATTATACATAGCACATTCATAATCCAAAAAGTATACAATGCATCAAGTATATAATAAAAATGCCAAAAAAAACACAGTAATATTGGCAAAATCTTCCATTTGATCTCATAAAATTATCATGATAAAAATGTTAACATATTCAGAGGTAACAAACAAAATTGAGATCATTGACTAGTCATAATAAATTTTGCTATCTTGGTACCAAATAAAAACAGAATTAACTTCTGATAAAAGTTGCAAATACAAAAGCAACAAAAAGTCAAAAAAATATTTTGTAGTTTGACTTTTAAAATAGGCCTTGGTCTTTCTAATTTTAGAATTATATCTAAAAAAATAAAGAGTTTTCTTTATTACTCTTAATATGAAAGGAAATGAAATGGCCATACATAAATAAATTTTCATAAAATTTAATGATATCCTTTTAGTGTATTAAACTTAGTAATTTCATTTAAAATAAAACAGACAACCAATTGTATGCGATACCAATCGTGTAATTGAGTCGTGCACTACTCAATCTCTCAAACAAAGTATCTCATAGAAACAAGTCACTATTTCAATTAAAAGACATGTCATAATTAAGTGTCATAAATACCCAGCATAGACACAATTTCTCTGAACTTTATACTTCGCTAAATAAAAATTTCAATATATTAGTCATAAGAATCTCTTATATATATATATATATATATATATATGAGACTCAAACGAATTTTACTACATTATTAGATAAATATACATATACCATGGTTTTTCTTTAAAATGAGAGATTGGTGATCACCAAAAAAAAAAAATTTAAATACATAAAATTTTACATATAACTTCCATATAGATAGATAACTTCCATATAGAATGAAAGAAAAAAAAATTGACAAAATCATGAGTTTATAAAACTAAAATACCATGTACCAGGAATATAATTTTTAAATAATCATTTAAATATAATATAGAAATAAAACTATTAAATTCAATGCTAGGCCTACAATGATGATAATGACGAAGATGAAATCATCAGCAACACTGCAAACAAACAAAACATTATATATATATATATATATATATATATATATATATATATATATATATATATATATATATATATACATATGTATGTAAATATCAAGTCCACAAGCATGCCAATGACCACCTGTTCCCCAACATAGCCATCACCATGCCCATGAACAAAAATAAATACATATAAGAACTCTTACGTAAAATTTTAGGCGGCTTGGATCTCCTAACAAGGCTCCTAACATCTTAGGTAAAAGAAAATTTTAATTATAAATAAGAATATTATAACATTGTGTAACTACAGGAGGTAAAGGCAATGTTCTTGGATTCAAAATAATGTTTGTTGAGTCCAGAGCCATATGGAACAAGGCTATTAAAGATATATTGATGTCACTGAAAGTTTTGTAACACAGCATGAGGTGGTACACTGGTACTAGTATTGCATTGTATGGTTGTACACAAGCAATAAGAATAGACACTTGTATACACCAAAAAAAAAAAAAATATATTGTAAATGTGAACAGATGCTGTCGAAAAACTGAACACTGGAGCATTCCTTTAATCATCAAAATATAGATGATTTTTGCATGATGACAGCAGAAAATTTGAACATGACGACACGCTCTGTTGAATATGAGAATGCATTGCATTCTTTTCTTTTTTGAAGCACTAGCTGACGACATCACTCATCAATGCAGAGCAATCATAACTCCTGGGACGTATACACGAATCACTTTTGCAGAACATTAACAAGGACGAGAAGTCGGTGGTGCACTTATGATAAAATGTAGTATGGTCACACATACTTCTTAGGACATAATCCAGTGTTTGAGGTCAAGAAGCACTTTTTTTTAGGTAGATTTCGTAAGAAATACTACCTATTGCACTCGTTACAATGGTGTGACTTTTGAAAAATTCCTTCATAACTTTTCATTATAGGACCCCAGGAACCCAAAACCACCCCCACCTAAAAAGTTTATATATATATATATATATATATATATATATATATATGTATGTATGTATGTACTAAATTTTGTCCGCACCCTAAAAGTCGCAATTATGCACGGATTGTCCTCAAAGTCGCCAACAACTTTGATATGGCTAATATCTCGGCGGGGATTGAAAATGGGCGAAATCGGCCCAAGAGGGTGGAAATGGGGAGGGTTCAAAATTTTGAATACTGTCTTAACATGATTCTGATATAACCAGCTCTTACACAACAATGGCAGGAAAAAAATAAAAGTTTTTCGTTATAGCAGTTGCCAACAATTAAAAAAAAAAAAAAAAAAAAACCAATAAAATTCTCACCACAACAATTACTTTTCTAATGCAAAATTTTCACGTGTAAAATTAAATAGTTTGACAAATTGAAAACAAATTGAATATTACGTCATACGTTTTCTAGAGCAAGATTTCAGCATGAAAACTCAAAATAAAAAAATAGTTTGACGAATTTAAAAAATATGTATATTGCGTCATATTGGAAATATAATGGATCTCAGCAGGTGAATAGGTAACGCCATGTGAGTTTGAAGAAACATATTAAAACATGATAAAAACCCGACTATGGAAATATTAACATATTTTAACACTTTAAGGTTCTCTGAATTTTTTGTAGCCATTTTTTAAACCTATTCCATATACATGTGTGTGTGTATTCGTGTATATTATAATTTTCACAAAAAGTTTAGCTCCCTACAGCTCACTCTTTGTGAAGAAATTGGGTTTATCTCTAATCTTGATTTAAGTTTTGTTGGAGAATTTAGTACTTAACATCGAAATCTACCTCCGCCTGTAGGCCCGAGCCGGCAGGATTTTTTAATTTCACTAGATGATTTATAGAAAAAAAAATTCTCTCTCTCTATATATAAATGCGCTGGTAAAAATTCCACCTAGAATCGTGCTTTTCTGTAATTTCTTGTATTATATTTAGGTATGCAGAGAAGACATTAATTTTTAAATTTCAATTTCTTCACAAAACATTGAAAACTTCAAAATGAATTAATCATTTTTACTATTCAGTTTCTTCATAAAACAAAAATCTTCAAAATGAATACAATCATTTTTTTTTTTTTTTTTTTTTTTTTTTTTTTTTTTTTTTTACTAAAGTAATGAGGCAAAATGGCAAAATAAAAACTTAGAGGCTTTGGGTATGAAATAAAATAGTAAAAGGCACTATGTACATAATAAAAATATAAATAAATATGGGGAACTTTTCAAAATAACTTGATTTTGAATAAATCTGTAACAAATATCAATAAACAGGTTATATGATTAAGAATTTACACTTGATTATCAATGAGCAAAAATTTTGCGATGTGAGGATGAAGTTGCTACACACAAGCAAAAATTAAGTCTGAATTTTAATTGCACCTGCTAGAATATTTGGAGAAAATGCAGCATAATAAAATAAAGCTATTGAAGGTAAAATACATCCGTAATTTTCAAGTAATATAAATTTTCTTATTTTGAGAATACTTAGAATAATAACTTGATACGAATAACTGAGTTCTAGCAGCAGATATGTCAACAATTTCACTTGATGAGGATATTTACTCTCACATGAAAAACGTTAACTGACACTCTATTATAATCAGTAATGAAAGTTATTTATTTATTTATTTATTTATTTATTTTTTTTTTATTATTATTATTTTTTTTTGAAGAGAATTAAATAGTAAATACTATTTGTAGCTTCACAAACCGAAGAACACTAATGAAGTGGTTTCATAAATGGATATTTTGCCTATAAATGAAGAACATCTTCACCAGGCATCTTATGGCTGAATACGAAGCATACACACAAAAAATTAAACTATTATAGATGTAGGAAACTTTTGAAAAAGTAGGTAGGTAATTTTATAATTTTTAGCTTCTATGATAACATGTGCAACACCAGAGAAGAGACCAGAAGAAATAGGTGTCACACAAAACCACTGACCCCCTTCATCAGGTAAGCAACAGATGAATGGAAGAAAAAAAGTCAGAAGAATGTCATTACAGTTAATTAAAAAGTTTTCTAGCAGCATATACAGGAACAGTCATCATCAAATATGGCAAAAAGCACATAGCGTAAGAACTATTGGATAATAGTTAATAAATATATAAAAGTAATCTTCACTATTGGCAAAACTTTAAAAAAAATATTTTTTTAATGGTGAATGGAAATTTTAAGCAGAACTGTTACAGGATTGAGAAAGCCCTATTTCATTTTAAATGAAAAAAAAAATGTTGCTCTTTTTACTTATATAAAAGCAACATGAGAATTGAAGTTTGGTGATGTCGATGTGGATATGTCATGCATAGTCTTATAAATTTGTAAAAGAATTAAATTCGCCAAAGAAAATTGAAGCAATGAAAATTTTGAATATTTTCAATTTGTTAGCTGAGAGTTCTATAACAACATCAATGGGTAAATTTTAAAAAAGAACAGTTCTTTAAATTTTTAGTGATGAAATCAGACTAGTCCACAAGACAACATGCTAATTATACGTATACAGCATATTTCACAAATCATCTGAGGAGCGAGTCTAAGGACTTTTCAAAGAGGATGGCTGTCCATAAATTTTCGCATTATATTTTTGTTATTCAGAGAAGCAGGCAATACTTCAAAAATAATCATACAGGATAATTACTACTATAAATTATTTGAAGAATACCAAACTTCAGCTGGAGAAAATAAGAGATAATTGATGAGAACAACTTTAAGTGAAGAACAAAATTTCTCAGCAACAAGAATTATAAATAATGCTTCAATAAAAATTTAAAATTTTCAATCTTCTTTTAAATATATATATTTAAATTCAAATTTATAAATGATTTAAAGTGCCATTAATAAGTAGAAATTTTTTAAAAAATAAACCCGAAATCCATGCCTCATAAAATATCACATTATGTTCTTGAGAGCAATTTTGCCAATCTTCAGATTCATTGAAATTATTTGAGAACATAAATTCATTTACAAAAATTATTTCAATTTCAATAATTATTATTCAAAATTATTTTTAATTCCAAAATTTTCAATCAATTAAAAAAAAAAATATGTAACTGCCTCAAAATTTTATTCCTAAAATAGAATATCATAACTATATTGCTACTATTTGCAATAACATAAAAAATTCATTTTTAATATTGTAATTATATAAATTCATTTCTTGATTTAAATAATAATATATTCTTTAAAATAGTAAAATTTAAATACGAATTCTTTAGAATATTGTAAAAAAAAAAAAAATAAATAAATAAATAAAAAAAATAAAAAATGCAACTATGTAACATAAAAATGGCATAACTCAAGAATTTTTTTTGAACAAGAACTTCAAATATTCTACAATATTTACATAAATTATATCCAACAAATCTTGAACTAAATAAACCATTTTCCTTTTAACTAATGAGAACAATTCCTTAAAAAGAAATTTACTTGACTTTCTTGAATAACGATCTTTATTTTCTTCGAAAATTAGAACAAGTTTCACAAAATGTAATTTCTATTAAAATATTTCAAGCAAAATCTTCATAATTCTTTAAAAAAAAAAAGAACAAAGAAGTTCAAAAAATTATCTTCAAGAATTACAATTAGCATTTTCAGAATTGCAATAACCACAAAGCAACAACGTTGCAATTCGAAAGGTACAACGGCGCCAAAAATGTGACGGTAATAAAATGATCGATAAGTGGTTAAAGTACATATTGGGAAGTTCTTTTAATGAAACTATTGATCGTTAAGGAAATAATAAAAAACAGGAATATTCTTACTTTACAGGAAGACAGTGAAGAGGCAAATTGATGAAATAAATAAATTCTTTATTTTCAGACGTTAGTAATAGAAGGTTAGGAAATTCTTGCTTCTGGTCACCATTTCGAAATAAAAGAACAGAATCTCTTAAAGATGTGAAAAATAACAGCAAACGTGGAATTATTCCATGGGATTCCTTTTGATGAGAGCAGCACATCTTTAAAAATTAAATTTTGGCATGACACAAAGTATCCACAAAAATACGGACGTTTTCTTTCGGCAAACTTACCGGCATTCGAACGACAGGCAAGACCCGCGCCGCAAAAAAAAAAAAAAAAAAAAACACTGCATCGGAAAACTACATCTTTTTAGCACAACATCAAACCAAATTCTGATTCTTAAAATTAACGAGTTTTTGTATTTAAATGATGAATACGGGGTTGACCAAGTAATTAACAGGTAGAATTTAAATTAATTAGCTAAATTAAAATTTACGGGAAATTAATGAAAATCGAATTACGAGCCACAGAATTCAAAGTGTTTTCACCGATTGGAAAACGAAACCAAAATATCCACCACACAACCAATACGTTGAAACAAGGCGGCGCTAATCACACAGCCCTCTGAATACTAGGCCTGAGTGCTCATTCAAAATGGCGGCTGTCGAAGGCGGACTTTTCCCCCACTAGTAAAATTATATCGTGATTGAGTGCCTAGTGAATCTCCCTTCAGGTCCCGGTTTTCTTGTAGTATAATTTTACTGAAAGATTTTTCAATAAGCTCAATCAATCGATTAAAAATTTATATCTATTAAAAATTTCTTTTGACAAGAAACTTAGAATGCCATCATTCAAAAATATTTATAAAAAATTAACAAAAATATTTCCCATCTATTACATTTGTCAGAAAAGTAAAGAAAATTTAAAATGTTTGTTTAGCTTCATGATCAAAGTTTTGTGTGGAGCCAGCCTAGTTATGAAAAGAATAACATATTATATTGGCTAAATGCATTTACACAAATTAAAAATAAATGAAAGGATAAATTTGGTATTTAAATTATGAAAAGCACTTGACAAAAATTATTCACATATTGTTAAGAAATTCAGATATTCTAAGGTTGAATGCTAACAATAAATACAGATTTATTTATTTTTCAGTTTTTTTTTAATTTTTCTCTTGTATTTCTTTTCTTAATTAAAATTTTTAATAACTATTTTTGAGTAATTATTTGGTAAGATCTTACATACAACTTGCATCATATTTTTAAATAAATAAAGCTGTCATGAGTCCAGGGATCTGTTTAGAGAAAAATTAGGTCCTTTAATGGACCTTTCACAACCTTTTTATTTTAAAACAGGACCCTTCACAAAATTTTTCAACTTAACAATTAGCTTTACACAAAACTTTTGCATTTCCAAACTGTACTTTTCATCACAAATTTTAAAAGTAATACTATCTAACTTGTCAAAAAACCTATTATAAGATATAGATATGGAAAGGGTCTTGTTAAAAATGTATAACAAGAACCTGAATATAACGATAATTTCAAATTCCCAAAATTAAAAGTAGATTTTTCATAAATGTGGGAAAAAAAAAAAAAAAAAAAAAAACTATTCACAATTTCAAAAATAGGACCCAGAAAGAAAAATCTGGACAGATCCCTGTGAGTACAATATTTACATAAATGATCAAAGTCATTCACTACATTTTTAACCTAAAGTTAACTAATTTTTAATAAAAAATTCATATGAAAAATCACCATTACTAGAATCTATACAGTAATTACAACAGTGATGTTTTAGCAAGTTTAGAAAGCAGCATAACCTGCAATGAAAAGTAGGATTGGCACAATGTTTTTATAAACTGGGTTTAATATATCATTTAAAGATCTTTAAATGCGTCTAAATTTATCAGGCATGAAAGTGGAAAACAGAAAAAAAGTTGTAAAATTTTTTCCATCTATACAATATTTATTTTTGGACACATTTTAACCTATTTATACAATAAAATAAAATATTACTGTATGTATGATTTTCTTTTAATAATTTAAAATTTATTAAAAGAAATTTGAACTAACAATTTTACAGGTCTTTTGAATCAAAACAGGAAATTGAAGACAGTTTGCTAAGATGTAAAACCATAAATATCTGATGAATTTATGTGAACTACAGCGATTAATTTGTCAAAATAAATATTATTTTAGAAGGTTTGTCTGTTTAAGATTCCCCCCCCCCTCCTTTCAAAAACAAACAAAAAAACAAACCTCCATGCTGCATAAATACAAGCAAGTCAAATTAATCTTTACTCCAGAAATACATCTCCAAAATTGCATCACTGAAATTACACAAAAGTGTTAATTAGGAAAAAATATTCTATTCCAAAAAGAACCTTATGGAAACTTCCTTTACCTTTTAAAGTCTAAAAAAATCACTCTGGAAAGCCATTTTAAAAACATTTTACACCACTTTCAGATGCTTATTCACCTTTGATTTGATGGCTTTTTTGCACAGTAATTCAGAAACAAATTCCGACGATTTGAGTAAACAAAATTATTATTAAATTTCCTAGACACCACCCTCCCCCTCTCATATATGCTTCCAATATTTTCTTTGCATTTTTGCATCAATCCAGAAAATGTCCAAAATTGCTTTAAAATAGGTAGAATTCCTCCTTTAGGAGGAATTGTTTCGTGCCTGATTTATTGATAAATTGCATTTCTTATCTAAATATTTATCTAAATATTTTTGTTTATTATGAAAGAGCTTTTGAATTATTAGTCTTTTCTCATTTTCAATCAACTTCTCTAGAGAGATATAATAATTACTGACATATAACTGTACATTCATCATATATTTTAACAATCATGTCAACCTTATACTTATTTTCTTAGATTGCTAATATTCAAACAAGCGTCTGATATAATTTGTTTTATTAAGACAATAAATTTTAAAAGTTAAATCAGAACTTACTTCAATAGTTATGTTAATCCTTGGTAAAATCCACTGAACATCATTTTAGAATATTTAATGCATATTCTAGCCTTTTAGATGAAATTAAAATTATATTTGCGAATCCTTGAGAGCCATATTTTCTTTTCAGAAAGAGAAACAATGAAACACTAGGGAAGCACAGGAAACGCAGGAAAAACACATGAAACACTTTCTTGAAATAAAACATAAGTATCTAAATAAAATAGATAGTATAAAGATGAAAATCATGAACCATGTGCAACTTTATACGAAAACTGCGACTTGAATTCATCAACGATGGAATTTTCAAGAACAGAATAAATGGCGACCGTCACTTTGATTTCGCTTCAATTTAACCGCCTTCGACTGGTCACGTGACGCACCGGAGTTAGTTTAGCGATTTAGCCGGTGTAGAGATGGCTGTGGCTAATCATTTCAATGACGTCATCATAATGCATGTTGATTCCGTTGATAACAGAGCTCCAGAGATGTGCTCCGAAAAAAGCGGCGTGCGCGCATGCGCAAGACTGCCGATCGCTCCCAAAGCAGAAAATGAAAATATCGTCGACGAAAAACGAACTCTCCGACTACAGTGCTCCCGATAAAAGATAAATATTGAGGCGCACTGACTAAATTCAAATAGACATTGATGCAAAAAAATAGCTGAAAGGAATAAAAATAAACCAAATTTAAATACCATGAGAAGTATTCTCAAAGGGGTGGGGGGGGGGGGGTAGCCTTCTTGCAGGTTAATCTCCTCACAACTTACTCTTCCCTTTTTGTTTCCTATATCTTTAACAAGTTGTCACTGATGGTTTTCATCCAGACCGTTTGTCTGTTTCGTTTTCATATTTTTTTTTACTCTCTTACAAGGAGAGGGCCAATCTTGTCAATCACAGATTTTGCTTATTTTAATATATGTTCTAGGGTAGAGACCCCTTAGTCTCAGGTTCAACGGATTTTATCCAACGCTTCTTAGTTCTTGAGAAACCGGGATGTCTAATAGTAGTACACAACTTAAATACTTACTTTGTAACTAAAAGGATAGGTTGGTCATAGCTGAGTTGGTACGGCGTTTGCCGGCGGGCCCGGGTTCGATACCGGGACGCGCTACATTTGTTTTCTCATTTTTTGTTTTATAAATATATTCGTAAGTATAACTTAATAATCTCATTGTCAATTAAAATTTATAATATTGTATATCATTTATAATTTTAACCTATTTAATTTTTTACTTTTAACTAAATAGTTGCATAAAACATCATAAAACTGTAAAAAAAAATTTAATCACATTCAAAATGTATTTCATATATTCATTATCGATGCAATGATATTGAGCAATTGTTTCAATTCGTGATCTTAAAGAAACATCATTTGCGCATTGCTTTAACAAAGGAAGTCAATGCGATAATACTATTATTCTGTTTTTAAAGTAACTAGGGGATCGTACCCGGGCTTCCCGGGTTAAAGAATATAGGTGAAATCATTTTTTTAAATTGAAAACTAATAATATTTTTATATTCCGTAATATTTTTAGATTGACAACTTACATTAAAAAAGCATTTTTCATATGGAAAATACGAATTATACAATCAAATAATTTTTTTTTAATTTATCAAAAGCGATATTTTCTTATTAGCCGCATGCTAAGAGTTATTTGCCAAGATTTTGCTACTTATGGCATCCTTTTATATTCGGATAATTTCAGAGCTTATACATGTCTGGTAAATTTGTGTTTTATTTATATTATTTTATTTATTTATTCATAGGGAATTTTTTTAATGGATATTAGCCGTAAGAAAATGATGAAATCTGTATTTTGTTTTAAGGGCAAACGGATTAATCTTTCGTAATCGAGCTTCGCGCGATATAGATAAATTAAAAAATATTTCATGCTTAAAAATTGTTTTTAAAACTATAGACAATCAGTAAACTGAGATGGACTTTGCAAAGTTATTCAATTAAAAAAAAAATCCTATTTGGTGATCTAAAAATTTAAATTGTACGATTATAAATATGTTAGATTTGTTGTTTTTTCAATATTATTCTTTTATTTGTTTATAAAAGAAGTATTAATTTCGTTCATTTGTCTTTCACAAATATGTTAAATCGGTGGTTTTTTTAATATTATTCTTTTATTTGTTTATAAAGGAAGTATTAATTTCGTTATGCAAAAATAGTCAGAAACAAATGCTGAAAAATGTTTGTTGCTTTATGTGAAAAATGTTTATTATTATATGTATTGAAACCGGCACGTGATAAGATAAACTTTAAAAAAATCATGCTTAAAAATTATTTTAGAAAATATAATACATCAGTCAATTAAGATAAAGTTTTTAAACAAATTGCATTTGAAAGTAAATTTTTTCTCTATGCAACGGAAATTGAAAATGTAACGATGGTCAGAAGATTGAAAATTATACTTTATAAAGATACTCTAAATTTTTGTAAAACATTGCGTTTTATCAGCGTGTGATTTCGATTACATTATTTTTAAATGCGAAGCATTTTCACCTGTGAAGAATTTCAAAGCAGCTGGGCTGTAAAAATGACGCACTTCTATAAAACATAATTCAGGTTTAAGAAATAAAATACACGTTTTTTTATAAAATGACGTCATTTGCATCCGCTAAAGCAATCCACTTTTACAATCCAGTTTTAAACTTCGTCTATAGAAAAGTGTGCATATGACGTCATTATCACAGAATAACAGACAATATTCTTGACATAGCCCACATTTTAATTTCAACCTTTTTTTTTTTAGGTTTTATGAGAAAATGGCAACAGAAAGATATCTCCTATTTTCGACTATTTTCCGTTTACTTTCAATGACTTTCAATGAAATGAGGTACTTTTGTTGCCACGATAAGAAAAATGTTATTAAAACTACAAAAAAATTAATATCTGAAAAATAAATTGAGATACAGTTTTCAAACAAATTGCATTTAAAAGAGTATTTTTTTCCTTATACGACGGTGTAAAAATTTAAAATGTGCGATGTTTAGAAGTTTAAAAATTTGCAGCAGAAAAAATTGCAAATCCAAAATTTTATTTCAAATTTCAAAGTGTTGCCATTCGAAAAATGATGTATGCGTTACGCACAGATATGTTTATCCTTTATAATATAGACAAGCATAATTATATTAAAAATTAGCATCAGAATTAAATTACAACCGATTTTTTGAATATTAAAGATTTTTAAATTTGCAATACGTATGCTTGCACTTTCAATTATTTTGCTTTCACCTTTATCTTCTTTCTGCTTTTATTTTTATTTTATTTGAATATTCTTTTATTTTATCATAACTAGATGGCGCCACAACAGGTTTTGTGAAGATTTTGGAATTTTCATCATTCAATAATAGATCCAATTTCTTTTTAAACCTCTTTAAATGATGAGAAATAATAGTTTAAAAATAAAAAATGATAAATTTAAGTTTGCTAACATTATAATTAATGTATGATATTGAAATTTGTAATTTAAATTATTAAATTATAATTACAAGTATATTTATAAAACAAAAAAATGAGAAAAACAAATGCAGTGCATTCGGGTACCGAAACCGGGCCCGCAGATCAGCCAGCAAACGCCGTACCAATTGAGCTACGACCAACCTGTCCATTTTGTTATAAAGTAAGTATTTAAGTTGTGTACTACTATTAGACCCCTCCCCGGTTTCTCAAGAACTAAGGAGCGTTGGATAAAATCCGTTGAACCTGAGACTATGGGGTCTGTGCCCTACAACATATATTAAAATAACCAAAATCTGTGATTAACAAGGTTGGCCCTCTCCTTGTTAGTTTTAGTAGGTTTCATGATTGCTGACCCTGACTCCGAAATCTCACTAGCAGGAGAATCAGCGGATCCATCTGCAGTGCCTATCTCCTCGTTAGGAATAAGTGCAAAAGCAGCTGCAAAATGATGACTTTTAAAACATGCTTGTTAGGAGGCCAAATGCCGCTTCTTTTAAATGGTCTATACATCTTGTAATGATAGTTACTTAAGTTTTAATATGCATATCACAGATGAAAACACGCACCTAGAAGTTATGTTTCATAGCCAGTACTGTAACTAACAATTTTTAATATATTTGTATTTAAGTGGCAGACTCAATAATCTATAGAATAGCGCCCTTCAGTAATGTATATAATTTTCATCATGTTTGAAATAGTGTAACATCATTAAAATATAAATTTCATTATGTTTGAAGCATTTAAAATTATTAAAATGCATTCAAACTATTTTCTTTATTGACAGTAATTTAGCGGGATGTTTTTGAGTGTCCATGTAACTATTCATATTTAATGCTAAACATGTACTGGTCAATCTCACAACATTCAGGATGTCCATAAAAGAACTCCGTGGTTTTCAAAAATCATATCGAGTTAACGGTATGAATTATGTCAGGCCAGTTAATTTTGAAGGAATCAGTAGCTCATCAAATTTTATCCACACCAGTTTCAGTTTGTTTTTTCAATACTAGGTAGCGCTGACCTGTTATCACTGACCTTGAAGTAACGTAGCAGACGCTCATTCTATCATTCCATTCAGTTAACCCTTTCACTCCCAGCGAGTGCAAGTGGAATCATGACATTCCTTATTTTTTTCTATATATCCGGATACTCTTATATTATTTCAAATAACGGAAATAAAAGCTATGTATAATCTCCAATAGATAAAAAAAATTTCTTTCTCTTTAATAGATGACAGCACTATGCAAAAAAAAACTTATTTTAACCCTTAAAGCTCCGGCGTCTCTTACACAAATTTTATTCGATCAGCACCACTTTTTAAAGAGCAGTTTCCTTCAAGGACACAATTTCAAAAATGCTCTGATTAAATAAGATGAATTTTATTTTCCTTTATTACTGGCACCAAAAACAAATTTTGCAAAGACTAACAATGTCTCCGCAGCGGAGTCAACGGAGTGAGTAGGGTTAATATTTCTGATATGAGATTCAGTTCATTTCGCAAAAAGAGAGATGGATAACATCCTTTTATATAGACTTTATAATTAATAAATGTTTTTATTTTTACTTTCTTCTATCTTTACAAGAAGAAAGTATTGGATTCATGAAAATTTTCGATTTCCGGTTTTCGACGGATTTACACATTTTAGGGGTCAGAGATTCCAAAAAACATGTTTTTACAAAATGTCTGTCTGTGACTCTGTGAGTCTGTCTGTCTGTCTGTCTGTCTGTCTGTGTGTATGTGACACAAATTTTGTGGGCGCTCTATCTCAAGAACTAATGCACGGAATTTAATAAAAATTGATATGCAGTTAGTCCCTAATACAAATTGATGCTGATTAGTTTTTGGTGTAAATCGGTCGACAGGTGGCGCTGCTATGCTGCATTTTTCACGATTTTCGCAATAGCTCTATCTCAAGAACTAATGCACGGATTTCGATCAAGCTTCAGATTTAGTTAGTCCTTGATATGAATTGATGATGTTTACGTTTTGGTGTAAATTGCCCAACAGGTGGCGCTGTTATGATGAATTTTGCAGGATTTACACTATTTCCCCAATAGCTCTATCTTAAGAACTAACGCACGGATTTTCATCAAACTTCAGATTCAGTTGGTCCTTGATATGACTTGCTACTGATTTTGTGTTGGTGTAAATCGCCCAACAGGTGGCGCTTCTCTGCTGCCTATTTCACGATTGCCTCAATAGCTCTATCAATAGAACTAATGGACGAATTTTCATCTAACTTCAGATTTAGTTGTATGTTGACACAAGTTGTTGTTAATTAGGTTTTGGTGTTAATCACCCAATAGGTGGCGCTGCTATGCAGGAATTTTCACGATTTTCGTTATTGCTCTATCTCAAAAACTAATGTACGGATTTTCTACAAACTTCAGATTCAGTCAGACGTTGACATAAATTGTTGCCGATTAGGATTTGGTATAAATCACCCAATAGGTGGCGCTGCTAGGCAGCATTTTTCTGAATTTAGACGATTTCAGTTATGGTCATATCTCAAGAACTAACGCACGGAATTTCATATCGTTAGAATCCTCATGAGATGTATAGATTGCCATTTAATTTTGCAGAGTGATAGCGGATTTTGAAGTATTAACATGTATGAGATAGAAGAAAGTTTTGGGATTGGTACATCCGACTAGTTTTATATTGTATTAAAACATGCTTCCATAATTTATTTTGCCTAGTTTATATAGATATTTTATTAAATTTTATTTATTATTTAATTTATAATTTATAATTTATTATTTTTATTATTATTTAAATTTTAATTAAATAAAAGGATTTTATTATTATTATTTCTTATATTGAGCATAAAATCAACCTTTTTTTTATGAATTTCAGAATTTTAGCATAAACAGGTAATGTATGGGATTGAAAGGGTTAATGCAGTGCGATAGCGATGCCACAACAAAACACTCAGTGTGTTATCTGGCTTCTAGAAACTGGATCTGTTACCGTTGTACAGCGAAACTTTTAACACGAGTATGGTGGTAATGCGCCTACGGACAAAACCATTCCTCAGTGGCTACGTGCGTTTGGATATATGCCGTGCCATAAACGGGGCACACATTAAAATCTACATAACGGTAAAAATCTTCATAAATGTATCATTAAGTACAGTCGTGGAAAAAAAAAAGTAAACACCCCCTACTAATTCCTCAACAAATTATCGTAGAAGAAAGTTACTGGTGCCAAACGATTGGAAATAAAGTCCACTTTTAAATGGTGTATATAAAATTTGCTTAGGCGGCCATCTACATATTGAAACAAATCCAAACTTTGTTTTTTTCAATGGCAATACCTAATTTTAACAAGATATTTTAAATCTTCGGTTCAAACTATGCCTAGACACGAAATTTCAAGCCATTTGAATGATAAGTTTTTGAATTATAAACATTCAAAATTTAGTGCTACTAATGTTAAATTACATTTTCATATTTTTATTTATATCTCCAGAAATTATGCTCCTAATGTGCTAATTTTTTGTGTAGAAATAATTCTAATATATCCAAACATAAATACGCTGAATTTGCAATTTTTATAATTTTATGATATGAATTATGAATTATGATATTAATATTCGAAAAAATTATGAATTGCAACCTATAATTTTTTTGATGGATTTAGACTTATTAAGTCCTGCTTTATGGAAATCCAAAATTTCACATTTTTCTTCCAAGTAGTTTTCAAATTATGCTTGAAAAACGGCAAAATGATGGTTTAAGGGGTCGTCTGTAATAGAAGTGACTAGATATTTTGAAATTTCTTCTGCTGCCCTGTAATCTAGCAGGCTTCATTGACTTCTTAAGGTGCCTTGATCAAGATCGGGTCTCTCTCGGGTAACAATCGAGTTCCGAACTTCAATTTGGATACAGCTCTTAAAATACGCTCGTTTTAAAATAATTAATTTCTCAGAAACTTATGGTACGAATTGCATAAAAATTTGTTTTTAAGCTAATTGAAAGGTCGTAGAGTTCATTTATGCTGTCAGAATTGTGTTCTGCTATTGAAAAAAAAACAAAGTTATGGTTCGTTTTAATATGTAGATGGCCCCTTAAACAAATTTTATATACATCATTTAAAAGTAGACTTTATTTCCAATCGTTCGGTACCAGTAACTTTCTTCTACGATAATTTGTTGAGGAGTTAGTAGGGGGTGTTTACTTATTTTTTTTTTTTCACGACAGTACATATATATAACATTAACCTAATTTTATGACTGAATCAAAAATTTTTGCTTCAAAACCCCGGAGTTCTTTCATGGACAATTATGCACATCCATTACATGGCGATCTGAATATATTTATGCGAGTTAGAGAAAGGTCAAACAGACGGCCAGACAAACCAAATTCATCAACGCTTTTCAATCATATTAAAAAAGTATTTAAAAAAAAAACTAGGGAATCGTACCCGGGCTTCCCGGGTTACAAAATATAGGTGAAAACATTTTTTTTTTAATTAAAAGCTAATAATTTTTTTACATGCAATATATTTTTCAGATTGCCCACTAACAATAAAAAAACATTTTTCATATGAAAAATATGAATTATCAAATAAAAGTTTGAAATTTATCAAAAGCGATATTTTCGTATTAGCCGCATGCTAACAGTTATTAACCTAAGATTTGGCTTCTTACGGCATCCTTTATATTGTGATAGTTTCATAGCTTTAAGCGCATAGTTCAATTACATGTCAGTTAAATTTGTTTGTTATTTATATTATTTTATTTTGTTTATTCACAGAGGAAGTTTTAATTATTTTATGGAATACTAGCCGTAAGAAAGTGATGAACTCTTTAATGTTGTTTTAATGGCAAACGGATTAACCTTTCGTAATCAAGCTGCGCGTGATAGAGAATAAATTATAAAATATTTCAGGCTTGAAAACTGTTTTTAAAACCATAGACAATATGTAAACTTAGATGCACTTTTCAAACAAATTCCATTTGATAAATACGATACATTACTTTTTTGTGTGTCCATAAACGAAATATTGGAAATATTTTTCATATTGCGAGACAACAAAAAAAAACTTTTTGGAAGAATAATCTATGATCAGATTTCTTATATACATTTTGTTTCTCATGCAGTAAACTGAATAGATACTCATTCATATTCAAACACAGGGTGGTTATAATTAAACTTCCCCTATAAACAGCATCCTACAGCGCAAACGGGTGAGCGGAATGGAACGAAATTTGGTGTATAGACTATACACGAGATGCGCTCACGGAATTTCGGAAAAGACTTTTAGTTCCGAAATATCCACCAGAGGGCGCTTTTTCAGGACGAAACATTAAATTTAACACAATGAACAACCAAAACAGAATCCAGAATTGTCAATGAATGTTAATATTGTTTCTAGATTCTGTTTTGGCCGTTTATTGTGTTAAATGCAATTTTTTTCTGGAAAAGGCGCCCTCTGGTGGACATTTGTGAGCTAATTTTTTTTCAAAATTCCGTGAGCGCATCTCGTGTATACCAAATTTCGTTGCATTCCGTCCACCCGTTTGCGCTGTAGGATGCTGTTTATAGGGGAAGTTTAATTATAACCAACCTGTACGTATTTATTTTCATCTGAAAAATAGTTTGACTCAAATTTTTTGTGAAAATTCCAAGAACACGACTTACAAAACTTCTAAATATGGCCCGCAAGGTATAGTCTAGACTGAACCCGACCCACAGAAAGAAAATTAGTCATCCCGATACGGAAAAAAGGAAAATTAACGATTACCCGACCCGATGCATGACTATTTAAAGACCCTGAGGTGTATTCAGAGGTTTTACTATATTTGAATGTTAAAGTATATATATTTATCCATTTTTCTATAGAAAGCATAAAATTGGTATTAGTGATACAACTGTAGACTACTTTTCATAATCGCATTAAAACATGATTTCCTTTCCTTTCATTGCGTGTTCGGGTCGGTTTGTGGCTTGAGGTATTCCTGGTTTGGGTAGAGTGCGGGTTAAAATACCTCGAGTTCGGGTCGAGTAGAATCCGACCCGCACAGGACTCTAAACAGAATGTTCATAATCATTTGTTGAGAAGTGTTATTTTAAAACTAGTTCCAGCTGGTTCAATTGGTTGATACGTACGCTTATTCCATAAAAGGAAAATTCTGATATACAGCTGTATAACACTGCGTGTTTTTTATCAGAATATTTACACATAGAGGATGATGTTTAACATTCAAAAGAAAAACAGAAAACTTACAGGTGGGTTTGCAAAAGGGAAAATAAATCAAGGCCAAACTAAAGATACATTAGCTAAACAATTTTTGAAACGACTTTCCATTAGTGATGCAACAAATAGTGGTTTGGCCGAATAACCGAATATCAAATATTCGGCCAAATTACAGCCGAATATTCGGCATATTCGGCCGCCGAATAATGAACTTATTTTTTGCATAAAAACAAAACATAGTATGCACTATATGCACAATTCTTGTATATTTCACAATTAAAATGTATTGTTTTCTTTAAAAAAATTATTTATATACAAATTTTTAATTTTTTAAAGCATTATTTTACTCTGAAAAAATATTCGGCTATGTTTGGCCTAAAAATTGCCTCAATAATATAATTCAGCCCCCCAAAATAATTCTTAGCAAAAGTTCCGCATCAGGTACTGTCTAGTTACATTTTAATAGATATTACGTGTGTTGTTACACTTTAAAATAATGACAAAATTTGAAAAGTACTAGGAAACATAAGTTTCAACTTTCAGATGAAATAAAATAAAAAATAAGAAATCTTAATATCTTAAGGAAAACCACTGAGAGAAAGGTTGAAAGGAATATCCTCTAAAATGGTGGAAAGAAATCATTGTAGACTTTATAAAGCTCACAACTAACAAAAACATTTTTATCATTTATTATTATCATTATTTTTTTTTTCTTTGCTGTCAGCAGATAGCACTAGAGTTCTTTATAGGTATAATTCAAAATATTATTGAAAGAAATATTTTTTTTATGTAACAAGGGATAAATGTAAAACTTCCCATTATGATAAAAAATAAAATTTGAACTTGCTTGTACAGCTGTATTAAAACAATTTTGAATAGATTAATTTTAAATTTAACAGATTATGTTAGCTTATTACAAGCAGATATTTTTTGTACTTACTGATACAGCATAAAATTTTTTTAACATGATTCCTAAATTAACCTCTTATATAAAAATGGGTAGATAAAACCCATTCGAGGTATGAAAGTGGGAAAAAAAAGTGTTAGTTAATTTCAAATAAAATTTTCATTATACATGATGAATATAAATTGTCAAATTAATTATTCGGCCAAGGCCGAATAATGGACTTGATATTCGGCCGAAGCCGAATATTCGGCAGACAGGCCGAATGGGCCGAATATTCGGCTTCGGCCGAATATTCGTTGCATCTCTACTTTCCATAATTTATTCTACAGCTGAAAGAACTCGTACACTATTTACTTGCTTAGAAGAGAAATTATGATGCACAAACAAAAAATAAAATAAAATTGGAAGACAACTCACTGATCTACAGGGTGATTGTAAATTGTTTTTATAAAATAAGAGGGGTGATAGTACCCGTCCAGGCGCAAAATAATTACCATAGAACATGGGTCGCAATCCATTTATTTAGTCACACATACAAGTTGTTCTAGCGTAATCGAACATTGGTTGACGTTAATAATTTTCATCAAAGTGAAGTAGATTATGATGAAACATTTAATTTACATGCTTCTCTTTGTTGTAAATATGAAAACACACAAAAGAATGTGGCAGAATTTTCCATTATACGCGCCAACAGTATGCATTTGACGCTCGACATTTTGGACTGTGATTATCAGCTCATACAGTATCATCGATTCTGTGCAATATTTTTATGTTCTATGGTAATTATTACTCATTTGGATGGGTACTATCACCCCTCTTATTTTGTAAAAACAATTTAGAATCACCCTGTATAAAAATTTAAATGCAGTTTCTAGCTCATCTCGGCAGACGATAATCGAACACTTAACAGTTAAGCATATAAAAAGTTAAATATCATTACACACAAAAAAATGTGGTAGAAGATTCCATTATACGCGCCAGCAGTATGCAATGGACGCTCCACATTTTGGACTGTGATTATCAGTTCATACGGTATCATCGATTGTGTGAGTAGGGGAGGTAGGGGAGGTATGATACACTTTTTTTTACTAATTTTTTACAACCCTTAGAAAGCTATTTTTAAACAAATTTTTCGTGTTTTCTTATAAAGTGACCTTTTATTCATTTATTAAAAATATTGTGAATTTAAAAAATAGTCATTATAGTCATAATAGTCATAACTGCAATCAATAAATATACTCTGATCCCTTCGCTTTTCATATGAAAGTTTGGCCCAGATATCATATACGTCCCCATATTGGCGCGATTTTTTCCGACGCTAATTTGGGGGAAAACATCAACAGCATAAACAACAATATCCGGCTTACTAAATCAAGCAAAATAACGATACTATGGCGTCAGTTAAGTACCTGTTGCGTATATGACATTGGCGTCAGAAAAAAATCGCGCAAATATGGGTCCGTATATGATATCTGTGCTGAAAGGTTTCCCTTCTGATTAAAAAATCAAATTTCTTTTCTGAATAAAACTACATAAAAGTTTCAATGGTCGTAAAGAATTCATGATACTGTTACGCTAGCCGGGTGCAAATCTCGCCAATAGCTATTTTTCAACTCGCAAGTTAGCATTTTTTTTTTTTTTTTTTTTTTTTTTTTTTTTCGAGTGGTAAATTAAAACATTGCTTTGAAGTTGAAATTAAATGTCATCGTTTGTTACATCATTTAATATTTGGCCAGATGTCATATGCGCACCGGGTTTGGCGTGATTTTTTTAACGAAAATTTGGCGAAAACCTCGTTTTCGAATACCAGTTACATATGTATTTTTGGTACTACTTAGTTATCCCGTCGAACAAAAATCTATCACCAAACTATAACATTAAATGCCAATAATGGTTGATCGTAAATGTCACACTCACTTGACTTTAAGCAAGTTACACGTCTTTACGTCATCAAGTGATTTTTATTTCGACGTTTTATTTGTATATTAATTAATGTTATACTACTTTCTTTGTTCTTTCATTATTTAAAAAAAAAATTATGTCAATTTGTGTAATTTGGCGAGTGGTTAGGCGATTTATACAATTTGGCGAAATGGGTCGACGGAATAACTAAGCAGTACCGTATTTTTTAATTATTTTATATTATTTTTAAAGGAAAATAACCAAAAAAATAATTAACTATAGAACAAAACAATTTATGTAATTAAAAAAAAGAAAATAAAGTAAATAAACATTTATTATTAAATAAACAACAATGGCCGGGTTACCATGTCAACCAAAATAATGCCATTTTGGCGCCAATTAGGCACCCCGGTGCGTATATGACATCTGTGCCTAATATTTTTCTTTTCATTTCGTTTAAAAAAATAAAGAAATGAAAGCCATTTATTTTAAATGTATATATTATATGTGTGTATGTTTGTATTAAATAACATGATAATGAAATACAAAATGAATTATGAAGAAAAGTAACATGATACATTTCTTAGCATACATTTAAGGAGACCCAATCTTCTCGCCAAATTAGTTTAAAATAGTAACCTTTTCTAAAATGTGAAAACAAAATATCTGTTATGATTAAAATTTGAGTTGCCATTATTAGAAAAATTTATATAAAATTAGAAAAAAATTAATATTTCGAAAACTAATTCGAATTTAAAAATTCTAATACCAGTTTTGAGATCTGCGGATCAATATTGATTTTTGGCGTTAATTTCATCGCAAAGTATTTCATATTTTAGGAGAAATCGCCGTGAAACATAATCAGTTGTTAAATCAGTCGATTCATACTTCCGTTTCATAAATTCGTTTCATTAGGATTTTATATATATAGGGTATAATATATATATTATTTTTACTTTCTTCTACCTTTAAAAGAAGAAAGTATTGGATTCGTGAAAATTTTCGACTTCCGGTTTTCGACGGATTTACACGTTTTAGGGGTCAGAGCATCCAAAAAACATGTTTTTACAAAATGTCTGTCTGTGAGTCTATAAGTCTGTCTGTCTGTAGGTGACACAAATTTTGTGGGCGCTCTATCTCAAGAACTAATCCACTGAATTTAATAAAAATTTATATTCAAGTAGTCCCTAATATAAATTGATGCTGATTAGTATTTGGTGTAAATCGCAAAACAGGTGGCGCTGCTATACTGCATTTTTCGCGATTTCTGTAATAGCACTATTTAAAGAACTAATGTACGGATTTTCATCAAACTTCAGATACAGTTATTCCTTGATATGAACTGGTACTGGTAACGTTTTGGTGTAAATCGCACAACAGATGGCGCTGCTATGCTGCATTTTGCAAGATTTACACGATTTTTGCAATAGCTCTATCGCAAGAAATAATGCACGGATTTTCATCAAACTACAGACTCAATTAGTCCTTGATATGAATTGACGTTTTATACATTTTCATGTAACTCGCTCAACAGGTGGCGCTGCTATACTGCACTTTTTGCGATTTTCGCAATAACTCTATCTCAAGAACTAATGCTTGGATTTTCAACTAAGTTCAGATTCAGGTATACCTTGATATGAATTAGTGCTGCTTATGTTTTGGTGCAAATAGCTCAACAGGTGGCGCTGTTATGCTGCATTTTTCCGAATTTCCACTATAGCTCTATCTCAATAACTAATACACGAATTTTTATCAAACTTCAAATTCAGATATGCTTTGATATGAATTGGTGCTAAATTGGTGTAATTTCGTATACTATTTAAATGATTTAATTGATGAGATTTATGTAGAAGAAAGTTTTGTGATGACCACAACTTACTAGTTTATTTCTTAATAGCATAAAAAGAAATTGCATATGAACTATATATATGTATACTAGGGGGCTCTACCCCCTGCAAGCTACGCTCGCCAACCCCCGTTCAGACACCGCAGAATCAAAAAGCACGCTAATTTGGTCGGTAAAAAGAGTAGAGAAGATTGTATTATAACGAAAAAACCTATAGCGATCTCCCTGTAAACGGGTTTCCATCCAATTCCCTTTGATTGCAAAAATTTAATGCCGAATCAGTTGCTGTTAAGACATCCAATGGTTGTTTTCGTGTTTGATTAAAGAAGACCAGTTAAACATTTGAAAGGAAGCTAAAGTAAAATGAAATAAGTAAACAGAGTCTTTGCCTCCCGGTATTTTTTAAAAGCGTTATAAAACGATTCACATAATACAATTTACTACAATTTACTGCTTTAACCCCTAACAAAAGCATTTTCATATTTCGAAATTTGTTTGTATATTCTGGTGTCATTCACTAATTTCAACATTTTAAGAATAGAAGTACCTTGCCCCTGAAATGGTTAAACGCATATTAATGTATTTATTATGTTAAAGTTTCCTTTTTCTTTTAATATTCACGTGTAAATACAATTTTCAAGACATAATTTTCAATATTTTCTTGCTTTTAACACTTAGTCATTTAATAGTATAATTTTAGATGTTTTTTTTCTGTTTTTAATAGTCACGTGTAAATAAATTTTTAACCGTTAAGAAATATTATTCTTTGCGCTGTTTTTAGAATTGAAAGCAGTCTCTATAATAATAAGTCATGTGGCTATTATCAACAGTTCCAGGAAGATCACTTCGCTTTTTGTACACTATATGGCCAAAGGTGGCCGATCACTTGCAATTTTTGACGTTTTATTAAATATCTTTAAAAATACATGAGGAATCAACCTGGAACTGCAGGTGTGGAAACAGTATAGTATAGGTCATATATTTCCGCGAAGATTTTTTTCCCGAAACCCTATAGGGGACCGTCAACAAATTGAAAAAGAACGAATATCTTTTGGATAACCCTGTAAAATCCAATATAGCAAAAGCGTTCAAACTCAAGATTATTAATAAGTGTCAGAATTTTCAAGCTATGAGTTCGAGACTTTCACAAAAGTTCCTCTATATACTTAGCTAATACATTATGCATATTACATTTTGATTACTTTCACGCATGCGCAGCGAAACAATTTTAAGCAAACCTGCTCATTTTTCATCCACTTTTTATTATTTTTTAATTCTGATTACAGAATATTGTGTAATGCTGTTTGTCATATTTTCTGAAAATAACTTTTTTTATATTAAGAACTCTGCATATGAGCAAAAAAATTGGCGAAATTTGGGACTGTTTTATGAAAACCTTAATTTCTCTACTACTATACATACTATCCTCATAAAAATGAACACAGTATATTAAAATAAGACACTTATTAATAATCTCGAGTTTGAATTTTTTTTGCTACGTTAGTTTTTACAGTTATCTTAAAGATATTCTTTCATTTTTATTTTGTTCACGGTCCCCTATGGGATTTCGGGAAAAAATCTTCGCAGAAATATATGACCTATACTATACTGTTTACACACCTGCAGTTTCAGGTTGATTCCTCATGTGTTGTTCTAGATATTTAATAAAACGTCAAAAATCGCAAGTGATCGGTCACGTTTGGCCATATAGTGTATTCCAGGCGGCCATTTTGGTACTTTAATGTTAGCCAGCCACAGGCGATAAGTCGCCAAATATTATTCTATCGCCATCATTTCCTTTATATTACAATAGTCCAAGTCATGTAACTGCCACAAACAATTACAACCCTTCGCCTTTCATAAGAAAGGTTTCTATTTTGATTAAAGAATCAAAGTTATTTTTTCTTCTAATAAAACCACGTAAAAGTTGCCATGATCGCAAAGAATTTTTGATACTTTTATGTTAGCCGGGTTCAAATCTCGCCAATAGCTTTTTTTTTTAACTCGCCGGTTAGCATTATTTTATTTTTCGAGTGGTAAATTAAAACGGTACTACTTGTTTATCCCATCGACCAAAAATCTATCACCAAACTATAAGATTAAATGCCAATAATGGCTTATCGCAAATGTCACATTCACTTGGCATTAAACACATTACACGTGTTTATTACGTCATCAAGTTTGTTTGTTTTTTTTATTCGACGTTTTATTTGTATTTTTATTAATCTTTTACTAATTTATTTGTTCTTTCGTTATTTAAAATAAAAATTACGTCAATTTGTATAATTTGGTGAGTGGTTTGGCGATTTAAATAATTTGGCAAAATTGGTCGACAGGATAACTAATTAGTACCATTAAAACATTGATTTGAATTTGAAATTAAATGTCAGGATTTGTTGCATTGTTTAATCGGGTTTGGCGTGATTTTTTTTACGACAATTTGGGGAAAACCTCATTTTCGAATACCAGTTACATATGTATTTTTAAATTATGTTCTATTATTTTTTAAATGAAATAACAATAAATAAAAAAAAATTAATAACTATAAAACAAAACAATTTATAACTTTTTTTTAAATAAAAAGAAAATAAATGCAAATAAACATTTATTAATAAATAAGCAACAATAGCCGGGTTACCATGTCAGGCAAAATAACGCCATTTTGGCGCCATTTAGGTATCTCGGTGCGTATATGACATCTGCGTCTAATACTTTTCTTTTCGCTTTGTTAAAAAAAATAAAGAAGTGAAAGCCATTAATTTTAAACTTTCATGTTTTAACTGAAAGTTTTGTATTAAATAAAATGATAATGAAATACAAGAAAAAAGAAAAAAAAAGCATTGTTCTTCATACATTTAAGGGAGGCCAAACTGGTCGCCAAATTAGTTTAAAATAATAAACTTTTCTGAAATATGAAAAAAATATATCTGTTATGATTAAAATTTGAGTTGCCATCATTAAAATAAAGTATTTAAAATTAGAAAAAAAAAATAATATTTCGAAAACTATTTCGAATTTAAAAATTCTAATACCAGTTTTGAGATCTGCGGATTAATACCGATTTTTCGTGTAAATTTTATGGCAAAGTATTCCATATTTTAGGAGAAATCGCCGCGAAACATAATCAGTTGTTTAATCAGTCGTTTCATAGAATCATTTCATAAATTTGTTACATTTCAGTCGTTTCATATATCCGTTTTATAAATTATTTTCATTAGGATTTTATATATATAGGGTAGATATTACATGTCCGTGTGTAATGCTGACGTCATATTGATGATGAAACCTGTAAAATAAATTTCGGTTGTTTGCAAATTTATTAACTTCTAAGCATCTGACGATTTAAATTTTTACACAATCTTAAAACAATATAAATAGTTCAGTATTTCTTTCCGGCTAGTATTCCTTAACGAATTTAAAGCTTCATCAACAAATAAATAAAAGTAAAACATAAATAAATCACAAAGTTAACACCTTTTTAATCGATTGGGCACATTTGTACGTAATTGATATTCATGCTTAAAAATCAGTATCGGTGAAATATGTTGCAATTTTTTGACAGCATAGTCACCTGCTTTCTGTACTTACTCTTATTAATGCTTCTTGTATTGCTAACAAATGTTTGAAAATATAAGTTTTATTTCCTGTATGACGCTATAGTCATCTTCTTTTTTTAACACTTTCCAACAAAGTTGAAAAGTGTTTATGACTTCGGTTTGTGTGTCCGTCTGTCCGTCTGGCCATCTGTCCATCTGTCCGCTCGGTCCGTCTGTCCGAGTATATTTACTCCCGTAAATATACTCGGATCGTTCTGAAATTTTTGGATGTTAGTGACCTCTACCATTGCATGAACCCTATTTCAAATGAAGTTTGTAGTATGTTTAGTTCATTTACAGCGACAGTCAAAAGTTTTCCATTACATTACGCCATATGGGAAAAAATCGTTTAAAATGATTTTTAATTATGTTACATGCTTTTAAACATAATAAAATTGATATGCATTTATCGAGTGCACTAAAATAGGCATTCTGTAGGATATGCGGTGCAAAGAATAATTATTATTCATTTACAGGGCAACATAAAAGGATTCTGTTACATAATGATATAGGGGTGGAGGGAATTTTTTCCGGAGTATTTTAATTATGTTAAATTATTTCATGTATAATGAAATTGATATATGTCGCTGAGGTTTACTTACAGGGACACACAAAAGATTTCAGATGCTATATTGTATCCGAATTACTGTACGGCAGCAATGATTGCTGGAAATGCATTTTTAATTATGTTATGTGCTTTTACGTTTCACTATATTTATGTATTGTATATGGTGTGTATAAATGCTGTAATTCATATACAGGGCTACAAAAGTTATATTTCCCTAATTGCCCTAATTGCCTTATTTTCCTAAATAACGAAGTTTTGTTAAAGCATTCAGGAAGTGGTGGAAAGTGTTTCTTAATCTATGCTTAACGCATGATTTTTCTTACTTGTTAATTCATAAAATTTAAAAGAAAAAAGATTATTTTAAATTTTATTTTTCAGGTGGAAGTAATTTAACTGAATATTAATTACTGTAGATAAACTATTATTACGGCTTTTGAATTTTTTGCAACAATAGAAAAAATTGTTAAATTTTATAGCAAAAATGTCCGTTGATTCTCAATGAAAAAAACGAAATTCGTAATTATTAGCGATAATATTTGTATAATATAAATAAAGCTTAGGCTATGTTACTCTCTGCATTATAATTCACCCATATACAAAGCCATTTCATCATCCGTTTTGACCCTGACGTCAGGCAAGCATTTTCGTAGTTTGAATTTGCAATATCATTAAAATGACAAAGAACAAAAAATTTGTGGCATCAGGGACAAAAAGGTGGGAAGAACAAGTAAAAAGGTTATGAGCTCCATAGGCTTTTATGAGCCCCACCAGTGGCTGAGAGGTTCTGCTCTTGAAGCTGGTAGACGGGAGGTGCTGGGTTCGAACCCAATCGCGCCCGTCGGCCTAATCGTTCGGAGTTTTCGTGGTTTTCTTCGAGCCGTGGATTTTCCATGCGTTAATACGGATTAGGTTCCCTTAGAAAGACCTCCACGGAAGGCACTCCCCCTAGGGCCCATATCCCTCATGTAGATAATTGGCTGTCAAAAATCAACCCAACCCAACCCATAGGCTTTTCTATGTTAAATTAACATTGAGAAGTGACATTGGAAATAATTAAGCATTGCGCTGCCACGCAATACTTAAATATATGCAATGCATTATTATGCATAAATATGTATACAACAATAACCCCTCGTTATATCGCCCTTTTTATGTTCACTGAAATAAAAAAAATGGCTGAATATATTTTTGCAGTAACATATTTTTTCCTCCTTATTTTTTAGTTCAAGTCAATACATTTAAAATACAAGGTTAGGTTTAGAAATTCTATCATAAATTACAGTTCTTTACCTTTAACAAGCACATAATAGCAGTTTGATTTGATGCTGAGTAGTTTACCATCCTAACATGGAAGCATTGCATGTGCAATTTAGATGTTGGGTTTTCCGAGCAATTTATTTATTTTTAATTGAATTTTTTGGGGGAGGGGGTTGGGGCGTTGCTTTTAATGAAAGTTAAATATTCATTTAATGTTTTCAATTTTTCAGTTTAATAGTCAGACTGATTTAAGGTGAATCCAGGTAATTTATTAAAGAAATAATGGAATCAAACGGATTTTTGATGAGAGAAATGATGAAAGAGAAATATCCTATTCCTTGTATCGCAGATTTCACTGCTCAATTACATGGTAAACAAATATTCAGTCACATTTATCTTGTAAAAACCTACCATCAAATTCCCATAAATCCTGAGGATGTACATAAATTTGCGATTTGCACTCCATTTGGACTTTTCGAAAGCACTCGAATGCAATTTGGCTTTTGTAACGCTTCATCAACTTTTCAACGATTTATTGATGACGTAATTCGTGACTCTGGATTTGTTTACGCATTTTTTGGTGACTTGCTAATTGCATCAGATAATGAAACTGAACATTTAGATCATCTTGAGTTGTTGTTTTCTAGACTTAAAGAGTATGGTCTGTGTATTAATGTTGATAAATGTAAATTTGGTCAATCCACTATCGATTTTTTAGGATTCAAGCTTTCAGCTGCAGGAATTGAACCCTTACCTGATCGTATAAAATGCATCCTAGATTTTCCCCAGCCCTCTACCTTAACTCAACTAAGACGTTATTTAGATCTTTTCAATTTTTATCGACAATGCATTACCAAAGCTGCCGATATTTTAGATCTACTCTTTAAATTCTTAGAAGGACAGAAGAATAAGAAAAAACATCCCCGTTCCAATGCTAACAAAACTGAGCAATTACAATGAAACGATGAAGCCATTTTTCCTTCACTGCTTCAAAAGAAGCTATAGCTCGAGCTATGACATCCAATCCCTGGAGCCCAGTTAAGTTTATGGGTCGATGTTAGCAATGTCGCAATTGGTGGATCTTTAAAACCAATAGCATTTTATTCCTGTAAATTAAAAAAGTCTCATAGAAATTGGTCTGCTTATGATCGTGAATTATTTGCTATTTATTGTTCTATAAAAAAATTCAGACACATGCTAGAAGGTCGAAATTTCATTATTTATACAGACCAAAATCCCTTACGTTCGCATTTCAACAAAACCCTAATAAATGTAGCCCGCGTCAATTGAGACATTTAGACTATATTTCACAGTTTTCTACTGATATTATATATACTAAAGGCTCTGACAACATTGTAGCCGATGCATTATCTCGAATTGAGATGGACTCAATTTCTCCCTAATGTGTTAGATTTTAAAGAGTTTGCCACTGCTCAAACCTATGATGAAGAGCTAAAACAACATCTTGAATTTGACATCACTTCATTAAAATTAGGAAAACACTATTTTACACTCGAAGATGTGCATTTATATTGCGATATGCCACAAAAACATCCTCGACGATTTATTCCTAAAAGTATGCGACAATCAGTTTTTTCAACCTTACATTATTTCTCTCATCCAGGTATCTCAGCTTCATTAGATTTAATTTCCAAACGATTTCTATGACCTGGCATGCGTCAGGACATAAAATCTATGGTTCGTAGCTGTACGAAATGTCAAAAAGTTAAAATCTTTCAACACACCAAATAAGCAATTGGTATATTCTCTGAACCTGATGCTCGTTTTCCCATATTCACGTTGATTTTATCGAACCCTTGCCATCCTCCGATGTCAATCAGTACTGCATGGTAGATTGCAGTACCTACTGCATCACTGATAGGTTCACGAGATGGCCCGAAAGTATACATCTGATATGACTGCAGAAACAACTGCTTATACATTGATACACAGTTGGATCTCCAGATTTGGATCCCCTGTTACCATCACTACTGATCAGGGTAGAAATTTTGAGCCCACTCTTTTCAAAGAGCTTACTAATAGATTAGGCTGTAGACGCATCAGAACTACAGCATACCATCCACAGTCTAACGGTTTTATTAAAAGATTTCATCGCCATCTTAAGAGCTCGCTTAAAGCTCACAATCAAATTCAATGGACTGAAATCCTGGTCTTACTTGGTTTACGCACCGCTCTTAAAAATGATATCCAAGCGACCTGTGCTCAACTTGTTTATGACACAAATATCAGACTACCCTCTTATCTCATTAACGCTGAAACTAACAATTTTACTCTTACATACGTGACTGAGTTAACTGAAAAAATGAGAAAGCTAAATCCTCTTGTCATTGCAATGCACGGCAATCCTAAAATCTATGTCAATCCCTCATTACAAACCTGTGCACAGGTATTTCTTAGCTCAGATAAAGTCAACCCTCCCTTATCAACCCCTTATACAGGACCCCATCGAGTGATTGACAGGTCTAAGAAAACGTTTGATTTTGAATTAAATGGGAAACGCTATACTGTATCTATTGACCGCATTAAACCCGCATATCAATTAGCAGATTGTATTGCACATTCCCAACCTCAAAAACAAAATGAGCCCATAAATTTTCCAACAACTGTCGAACACCCCACTACCAAATCTGGTCGTAAAGTTCGTTTTAGAAAACATCTCGTCACGGTCTATATTGTTTAAACTTTGATGTATATAGTGTGCATATTATTTCCTTCTCCAAAATATTGTTTTTCATGTAATGCATAATATGATTTCTATTGTTTGTTTTGCATCATACGTACTTTAATTTTACTCAAGACCTTTCTTATGCATCTGTATTAATTGCTACCTTTTTTGTAATCGTGACTACGTCACTGGGGGCATACTCTGTATCCGTCTGCTATTTCTCTCTCTCTCTCTCGAAGCAATTTTTATTTCACCTAATAGCGTTGAGGCGCATTTCTTTCCCCTCGTGTTTCTTCGGAGCGCTTTTTTAGTCACGTGACACAGTAACATTCGAACTCTTCAGAGAGCGTCAGTTTATTCCGTCAGTGACGTGTGGCGAAATATTTGACTATGTGTCGTTCTGTTTAATAAAGTTTATTTTCTACAAAAAACCTTCTGATCATTCGAGTCATCGAGCGATATCTATGATCTCCTTAAATAAATTCCTTAAAACCCCATTTTCTATTTAAAAAAAGAAATGATTACGCATTTCCAAAGTTCGCCATTCATTAAAAAGATTTGATAAATTCATTGTTTATTAACACAGTATATTGTTAGTACCGAAGTTAGATTGCTTTTTTCATTGAGTAGCAGCATTCATCGATCACTAATACTTTTAACCTTTAAACGCCTGGTGTTGCTTTTCGGCAACATACCCAATTTAGGCTCTAAAATACTATTAGAATAATATTGAAGCTATCATGCCTAATGTTGCCAATGAAATACATTCTGAAAATATTATTAAATCGATTTTCAACATGTAGATGGCAACACTTGTGCTGTTTAAGAATAAAGATAAATTTATTTTTTCAATTGTTCCTACTTGTTCTTTTTGTTTTCTTTCGAAGCTTGCGAAATACCTTATTTTGACCTGCAGTGAGTAAGTAAACTTTATTTCTTATTATAGTTCCTAAAATTCTTGTGTGTTTAAAATTATAGAATTTTATCAAGGGAAATTATTTTTTCAATTAAACACCAGTATCGCCGATTAGTAACAAGCTGTTTTTTAACCGTAAAGTATACTTAAAACAAAATATGATTTTTTTAAAGTATTTTTCCCATGATTTATTTAAAAAATAAAAGTCGAAAAACATTATTACAATGATTTTTTGGAAAATCAGGCATTTAAGGGTTAAATAAATAGATTCAGACTTACCAATTTGTACTTGTGTTTTTAAAATATCCATTTCCATTTTACATGTGTGTCAATGGTATAAATCATTTTAAAACATTTATTAGAAGCGAACAAATTATAAATTTCTATAAATCTGAATGGTTGTCATCATTCTTATAACAATAATAAATCTTTTAAACGTTAAATCTCTATTTCTAAGTGATGTAAAAGGGTTTTTGAAAACAGAATAACCTTTGAATTAACATGAATTGAAATGCACTGTCAATAATGTCACGCGCGCAAAGCGCTTTTCTCCCAAAATCATTTGGCACACTCCGTCTTTCGCCAAGGTGTTCTACGCTTGAGGGTTCGGATATTAACTTCCCGGCTGTGGGTGGTAATTGCTTAAATCCGGTTTTTAAATGTGTTATGCATTTCTAACATGTTTCATTGGGTAATAAACGACGGCGTTTTGTTAAAGTATTATGGAAGTTTTTGAAAGTGTTTAAAAATCTATGCTTGACGCGTAGTTTTTCTTTCTTGTATTTTGTTTTCTCATTTCTCTTCTGTACACTGGGCACTATGTTCTGTAATCCTAGTAGCCCGGGTTGGAACATGTTGTTATTTTTGTGTAAGCTTTTATTGTGTAAGGAGTCTTAGGACTCTTAACGCTTTGAAAGGTGGTGATGTCGCTATGGCATCACATAATTTTAATCCCTAATTGCAACATTGGCACCCGAATATTTTTGTGAAAATTTCACTTTTATTAAGTACGCAAAAATATATTTTTACTTGTTTACAAATAAATTTTCTTGTAAATACTGGTGTCGTTCAACTATTTCAATATTTTACGAATGCAAGTACCTTGCCCCTGAATGGACAAAATTTTCGAAATTGTATTTTTTTTTAGATGTTAAACTTCTATCTTTTTTGAACATTTTGACATGTTTCCTTGAAATTCCCATTAGAACAGAGGTTATGGCTATTAGAATTGTACCTGCTCGATGGCTGAAGCGGCGTTTCTGAAACTTTGAACTAATTTTTCTCCAAATGACGTTTTTGAGCATAACACGCAAGATATCTCAAAAAATTCATATTATTTTATCATGAAATTTTCAAAATATATGTTTCATGTTAGTCTGTATAAACTGAACCTAAAATTTTATTTTTATTGTTCAAAAAAATTTTATTTTAGAAACTATACTGTTGAAATTTTCAAAATTTTGTAATAGCTACAGCTTTGTATTAAAAATCAAAAAACTCTTTAAATAAAAATTTATTTAGATTCACAGTCTGAAGTATTACAGTAATTATTACAGTCTGAAGAATCATTAGACACCAAAAATTTCATTCTAGTTGCAAAAGTTTTTTTGTAATCGTGCGCGTAAGCTGGTATACCACTTTTCTGCTAGATAAATGTCTGAGAATTTGGACCCCTCCCCCCCTATAAATACTAATTCTGCATTTAGCAATTTTTTAAATACACGAAACGAAGGAACATATTTATATCTTTTAATCCCAATAAAAATTTTGTTTTTAAATTATATACATTTTAAGTTATAAAATTTTGAATATTGTCTTTTTTTCCAATTTTAAGCGTCCTAAGACCCCTTAAGAAAAGTAGGTATGCGGTGTGGTAGTAAGCCTTACAAAAGGATTTTATTTATTACAACAGTTGCAGAGACAGATACGACGCTGCATTCTGACTCAAAAAAAAAAAAAAAAACTTGAGAGTACTTTTCAAATGCTGAAATACAAATACTAAAAACTTAAATATATTCAAGGTTTTATGGGATACGTCTTTCAGTATTTGTTTTTCTCTCAAAATATTTTTTTTTTGGTATTTTCTGCAGGTGTTTGCTTGAAGTTCATTCTACATGCCTATAAAAACGCTACAACGTTTGCATAATTTATAGAAATTGATTTGCTTTAAGAAGAATTCTCTACTCTCTTCAGAACGACATTAAAATCAAACGAAAAAATGTTAACCTTTATCAGGTATATGGCATCATTCATTGTAATTGCCGTGCTTATCACGGTAAGCATCGGTAAGTATCAGTAAAACAGCTCTAATGTTTTGTTTTATTATAATAATGCTGAAGCGTTGTATGAAATACGCTAAAATGAACCAAAATTAGACTTTCTCTTTCACACATAGCTAAAGGGTGTTTATGAATTCGATTTGTGCGTATGTTTGTCAATGATCCAACTCGCTGCCTAATATATGTTATTGAGATTTAATATAGCATGTTCTGTATTGAAAATGAAATGTATATTATTTATAGTTTGTGTACAAGGACAATCAGTATAATCCCATTTCATTACGGCCTATGGAAAAAAATCGTTTACTGTGCATTTTAATGATGTTATATTATTTCAAAAAATCCCAATTAATATATATGACTAACTGACACTATAAGAATTATTTTATAGAATACTAGCTGAAATACCTGGTGTTGTCCGGGATTTTTAAACATGTTTGATTAGAAAAATCAATTTTAAAACTGAACACCGTAGGGACTATGAATCTCGCGCAAATATGCTCTCTTTTTTCAATCCCTACTATTAGTTCACACTCCCCCTATATTTATATATCTTGTTCAAATTTTCAATCGATAATAAAGTAGTTATTATTCATCTACTCAAGTTCAAATACATTTTTTAAAACTTGTAGTGGATGACACTTGATGTTAATACAGTTTTTTCAAATATTAATTCATTAATTAAATTTAATTAATTAATTTTATTCAAATTTTCAATCTTTAATAAAATGCTTATTATTAACCTACTCAAGTTCAAATACATTTTTTAAACTTGTAGTGGATGACACATCATGTTAATACAGTTTTTTTAAATATTAATTCATTAATTAAATTTAATTAATTAATTTTACTCAAATTTTCAAACATTAATAAAGTACTTATTAGTCATCCACTCAAGTTCAAATACTTTTTTTATAACTTGTAGTGGATGACATTTGATGTTAATACAGTTTTTTCAAATATTAATTCATGAATTAAACTTAATTAATTAATTTTAGTTTTATAAGGGGAAAAAATTTCTCTTATTGCATCGTTAATAAAATTTTTCTTTGTTGACCTATGCAAGAATTGACTTAATTTTTTTTATATATTACTTGTTTAATATATTTAAAGCCTTCAGAAATTTTGCTTTTATGCCAGTATTTTTTTTAAATGTTTCCTAAGCCTAAATAAATATAATCTTGATTCTTGAAAGGAAATTGAAAAAGAAATGTAAATTCACGAAAAACCCTTCATGATATCACTTTCTCTTGTAAATGCCATGCATTAACCATATATTCAATATGAGGTCATGTGAATTAACCTATATTATTCACAACTAAAAAGAAATGACGCATCTAGTATTTGTCGAGAATTAAATAAAAATCATGCACTCACTCGTGACATCATAATTCTCTTTTATATTTTAACAGAATAATAAGGCTACTATAATTTGTGACTCGTGCTATAGCGAGTATACACGTCAGGACATATTGCCATTATCATTATCTTTTATGCGTGAAGGTTTTAGTTATGGTACTCTATTGTGAAATTTGATAATTTTTGAAATTCAATATTTGAAAAACGGCATAATCATTAGATTGGAATTTTATATCAAGAAAAATACATTTTTTATCTTTCTAATGCAGTTTGCATAACAATTTTCATACAAATACTTTCCGAGCTATTAATTTTTTCAGTAACTTCAAATGGTTTATTTTCCGAGATTAGTTTGTGACATCGATTCATTTACATAGATGCACAAAAGAATTCGGTTAAAATACTCTATTAACAGTAGTTGCTGGAATCGCGTTTTCAGTTGTGTTACGCGTTTTTAAATTTAATTTTATCTCTGTGACTTGGCATGCATAAATTATTTCATGTACAAGGTGATGCAAAAGATCTCGAGAACGTTTTCGCTTATTGACGGAAAATGCAGAAGAAGATTTTCAACTATGCTATGTATTTCCGAGGTCAACTATATTTGCTTGCTACTTGCCGCTTGCATACTATGTAGTATACATATAAAACTAAAGATCAAATACATAACTGCACAAAACAATTCCTATATTTTTCTGACTATTGATGGTAATTCCTGAGAATTGAGTTTTCAAATGTATTTTGCGTTTTCCAAATTGTTTACTTACATATAACCTTTCTCCTTATTAACCGTTGACGTTTTCTTAAAGTATTCTAGAAGTGTTGGAAAGGGTTTTATAATCTACGTTTGCCGCATGATTTTTTTTCTTGTTTAAAGTTTATGCATGATAATGTTTTTCTTTTGTTATGCTACTTTTACATTTTTTTTTACTTTTAGCCTATGTTTCTTCATAGATATTTTTTTTTTGTATATGCTTTATTTTACTTTTGTATATACAAATACATACATACATAATTTAATGCGATTATTCCTTGAGTTGATCGTCCTCCATAATCGTACAACTAATCAACATTATATCGCTGACAGTAAAATCTATATACACACAGTTTTGACTAATTGTTTCTTATTATATTAAAAAAACATGAGTCGTATAATGAATTAAAAGACATCATTTAACAAAAAAAAAAAAAAATAAATAAATAAATAAATAAATAACACCTAGTAGCCGGCGATTATCGCAAGCGAATTTTTTTCTTTTTTTAAGCAAAATGATTGGTAAATGACAAGGTGTTGACTAACGATTCCCAGATTTCTTTTGAGTAGAAATACGAACTCAAATAATGATTGTTTGGACATAATTTTTAGCTGAGTATATGTATATGTAGTAGTATATGTATATGTACAGCATGAGTACATTTGTGTGCTGTATGTATATGTATAGTTCTTATTACACTGCTTACTACTATTATCTTGTAATTTTAATTGACTATTATTTTGGCTGTTCAAAGTACAAGTAATTAAAATTCTTCATTCTTACGTCTAAAGATAGATAGGTATCAAAATACGGGCAGATTATCGAAGAATTGATAAATAAAATACGCTTACTATAACTTTAATAAAAATACATAACTTTTCCCCTTAAACTAATTTCAAGAGAATAAATGAAATCAATTTTTTCGCCATATTTACTTTTTATATATAAACTAGAAAGGTAGCCCGTCAAAAATGACGGAAATTTAGATTTAAAGATATATACAACTTATGTGCAAGAATATGAGTTTTCTCGCTTGTTTCGCGGTGATAGATGAAAATAACACATTTTAAGAACGAAACACATTTATGAAAAACTGTGTACAGTAGAAGACCACTAATCTGCACAGTTTGGTTCCAAGTGTTATGCAGATTTGAGGCTTTTTGCGGTCATGTCTATTCAATCTTTGTTTACATTTTTTTAAATTCATATATTGGACAATTTAGATTGTTGAGCCTTAAAAATAAATAAATAACACACTTGAAGTAAGGTTAAAAACTATTAAATTATCGTATACGATTTCATGAAATGGTATTATATGGTATTATATGTGTGTGCTTCACGATCTTGGTTACGACGTAGGCGAAATTGGCTGCAACTTGTCATAATCCTAATAGTGTGGGCCGCTATAACAAAAAAGTAACCAGTTTTTAGTAAAATTTCTGATATAAAGTAGCTTTCAAAAACTTGTGTAAAATTGCAGGCCGTTCTCGTGTTATGTTAGTCCTAGGAATAATATTTCTAACACTGAAGATTTTCCATGTATATATGGAATTTAGAAAAGCTTCTCCAAAAGAAAGGTCCTGAAATGACATTGTAATTCCTCTAACTTCAAAGTTTAATCGGGCCCTGATGTTGAGTACTGAAATCAAATAAATACAGCTATTTTGAATATTACAACAGAATTAAACAGTTAAACTTATTTAACTTGAACCCGCTGTTACTTCCTGATGTTATTTTTTAGTATTAAGAAAGAAAATTATTTAAAATTTTCAAATCATGCATTTATGATTTTTTTCCGTCTTTAATAACTAAATAATGAAAAAGTAGGCGTTTGTTCTGAGCTCATAAATATGACAATAAAATAATGTAACTAAGAGACATTGCAAAATTAAATCTTTGTGATTACAAACCATAAACAAACGATACCGCCACCATTTTACCTACTATGACGTCATTAGAATATTGCCCATTAATTGTTAGAGAACTTGCTTTGTGAATGATTACCTCAATGATTTAATATTTTTGACGTTTCACGATGAATGAATCACTTGTGTTTGTTTAGGTTTATGGAATGAGATATTAAGCTGTGAAACTAATTTCAATTGAAGTTATCCAAGGATATATGTGTTTTTAATCGAAATTAAAAACAATGCTTTGATCTCGAAATAAAAAGTTTTAGTTTGTATAATTTGTTATTACTGTTAATTATTTATTTAAGTACTTTTCCATTATAGCGCATTTTTAAAAAAAGCTTGGCGCGATTCGGGGATCAGAAAGTGAGATATCTTGCGAAAATATATAAACAGCTATGAAAACAAATCTGATGAACTTTTATCTTTGTTTATATATGCACTTAAATGCATAAAAAAATCGTTTCTAAATATATATAATTTTTTTTATATACAAATTACGGCACAGATTTCAGATATGAACCGGGATACCTAACTGGCGCCAAAATGGTGTTATTTTGCCTGCTATGGTAACCCGGCTATTGTTTTTTATTTATTAATAAATTGTTTATTTACTTTTATTTTCTGTTTTTTAATTATATAAACTGCTTTGTTCTATAGATATTATTTAAACTTTTATTTATTTATCGTTATTTCCTTTTCAAAATGATAGCTAATAATTGAAAAATATATAAGTAACTGATATTCGAAATCGAGATTTCTGCCAAATTGGCGTCATAGAAAAATCACGCCAACTCCCATGCGTATATGACATCGGTGCAAAAATTGCTTCTGTTTCTTTATAAAAATGGGTAAATAGCTTTTTTCATATTAAATTGTTGGCACAGGTGTCATATACGCCCATATTGGCGCGATTTTTTTTTTTTTTTTTTTTTTGACGCCGATGTCATATACGCACCGGGTACATAACTGGCGCCAAAGTGTCGTTATTTTGCTTGTAATGGTAACCCGAATGTTGTTTATGCTGTTGATGTTTTCGCCAAATTGGCGTCGGAAAAACATCGCGCCAATCGGGGCGTATATGACATTTCTGCCAAATTGTATACATATGGAAAAAATTACTCGTGAGTATGAAGCAGTAAATAGGTTGCCAAAAATACGTTGGTAAACTTCTTTCTCGCCAAGAAACTTTTCTCCGAAGTATTGTACATAAGCAATGATTGCTAGAAATGCATTTTTAATTATGATATGCGCTTTTATGTTTCACTACATTTATGCATACTATACTGTGTGTATAAATGCTACATTTCATATGCAGGGCTACACAAAAGAATTCGTAAGGGTTACTGAGTATGAGAGTAAATTGCTTAAAGGTGGTTTTTAAAGGAGTTATGCATTTTTACGCTGAACTGCATTTAGTTTCCTAAGAAATGTTTGTAGAATATAGATAAAATGATATACATGGTCACACAAAGAATTGGATACATAACCGTCTATGGATGATAATATCTGGAAATGTGATTTCAGTACACTGTTAAAAATTTGCAGCATTCTGGCAGTTCATTTGACCGTTTTTTCCGAAAACGGTTACACAACCGTAATTTTAACACTATTCTGACTATATTATTGGCCATTTTATGGTCAGAATATAATTAAATTATGGTTATGAAACCGTTTTTTCAAAAAACGGTCGAATGATCTGCCAGAATGCTGCAAAATTTTTATCAGTGTAGTTTTAAGAGTAGTTTAAATTAAATTTTAGCCAAAAAGTGGCATGTAATAATGATACTATTGGCTATGGACGGTAACTGCTGAAATCAATTTTTAAATTTTTTTATGCGTTTTCTAAAATATTTACTTAAGTTATCTTGGTACTTCTTAGTTATCCCGTCGACCAAATTACTGTCGCCAAATTGTAAGATTAATTGCCAATAATGGTTGCCATTAATTAATTAATTAAATGCCAATAATGGCCAATAAAACCATTAATTCGACGTTTTATTTGTATTTTTATTAATGTTTTACTATTGATTTGGCGATTTATATAATTTGGCAAAATTGGTCGACGGGATATCTAAGAAGTAACGTTATCTTATTTATCTTATTTCCCTAAATAACGAAGTTTTGTTAAAGCATTTAGGATGTGTTGGAAAGTGTTTCATATTCTATGCTTAACGCATGATTTTTCTTTCTTCTTTAGTCTTATTTTGCATTTATTTTATTCTTAATTTTTTAGTCTTATACTTCTTTATAGAAACTTTGGCACAGTTGTCATATATATTATCATATATTGGCGCGATTTTTTTCCGACGCCAATTTGGCGAAAACATCAACAGCATAAACAACAACATCCGGATTACCATATCAAGCAAAATTACGACACTTTGGCGCCAGTTAAGTACCCGTTGTGTATATGACATTGGCGTCAGAAAAAAATCGCGCCAATATATGACATCTGTGCCGAAACTTTAATATTTAATGTTTAAAATATTCGCCCCACTCCCCTTGCATATAGTACAAACTATAACACGGATAGCGCAAAATAATAGACAGTTTGGTACTTTTCCACTGTAGGGGCTTTGGCATTTTTTAAAAAAAGCTTGGTGTAATTTGGGCATCAGAAAGTGAGATTTGGGTACTTTTCCGTTATGCGGACACCATTGTCGCCAAGCGTAATAGGTGGCGCAAAATCGTGAATTGAAGCATTTGAAAAATAAAAGAAAAACCATTGTCGATACTAAAGTGAGCATTTAAAAAATATAACATTTGAAAATTCCAGACTTTTACGAACTATTTCATCAAATCACAAATATATACTTAAAATAAGTGAATAAATAACTGCTATAAAATAAAGCAATAAAATAAAACTCATATTAAACTGCTGGCATAAAATTACAAATATCTTTTAGCATTTTGAAATAATTGGCGCATTAGCATAGATTTTAGCATGGTGTTTATATAACGGAAAAATATCGAGATTTGTTGTCAAATCATATAAACAGCTATGAAAACAAATTTGATGAACGTTTTTGTTTGTTTTATATGTATATTATTGATGTTTTTATGTACAAATTACATCTGTTTCTGTATAAAATTAGAGAAACGGCTTTTTTATGTTAAATAAATCGTATAAATATCGAAAAAAATGCGTGTGTATATAAAATGAAACAGTGAATAGGTTCCCGGAAAATATGTTACCAAATTTCCTTTTTTGCCAAGGCACCTATACTGGAAAAGTACCTAAAGCACATTAAAATCGCGCAGTTAGGAGCACACACAGTACACCGTTGTCTATTGGCGGTTATTTTATTAGTAGCATCGGGAGGAAGATGTAAAGATGTACTTTAAATCCTCACCCATAGATTTCGAAAAAATATCTTAAAAGAGTGGAGTTTAAATTAAATTTCGGTGACCTCCATTATGAAAGATTAATGGTTTTAAATGAGAATTTCGCCAAATTAGCCAACTATCGCCGAGTTGGCTAACATTTGGCGCTACTGTGGTAACCCTGTATTAATATTTTTCAACAATTACTCATTTCAATGAGGCGGTCTTACCGGAATAGTGAGGGACACACAGAGACTTGGATTTTATATAAATAGATATCAACAATTACTCATTTCAATGAGGCGGTCTTACCGGAATAGTGAGGGACACACAGAGACTTGGATTTTATATAAATAGATAGATATACCTTTAAGTTACTGCCTGGATATACAGTTATTTAAATAAAGTAATTTTTAGAACATGATTGCTTTAGAGGTTTTATAAAATTTAAAAGGTGTAGAAACGTGGCCTAGGGAATGCTAACAGTGTAAATATTTGTATATTTTTTATTTTTTAAATCCTCCGATTTTCAGCTATTGCTATTTTGGGGTTGATTTTTTTTTTTTTTTTTTTTTTTTTTGTGAGTGTGTGTGAACAATTCAATTTTTGTGAGCACCATATTTCATATATGGTTACTTTTTTCAAAGATTGCTATAAATATTGACATCGCAAAAATGATATGTCAGATGTTCTCATTCAGTTCCCGTTATTTTTTCTCCGATATTTTAATAGATAATATCTTTCGCAGAAAATTACAATTAAAAAATTGATAAATGTTACTTTCTTCCGAAAACTTAATAAAAACATGCTTCATTCATTATATGCTAAAAATATAACTTCATTCTATTTTTTTCTTGTGATATATTTTTTGTACATCTGCATTTCACAATATTCAGTATAATAATTTCGATTTGAAATTTTATATCTCTTACAATGTTCCAAATAATATAAAAAATGAATTTCAATTATATATAAACTTGAAAATAGAATAGGGAATATCTTTCTAAACGTTGCTTTAACATATTATATTTTTTCGGATTGCTTAAACTTCGAAAATTAAAAGCACTTTTCTTATAGAATAATATCTTAGATTTTTTTCCAGCAGAAAATTATAGTTTAATTTTAAAATACATAACTACTTTTTTAATATTTTATAAGTTAGTCTAATTTGATTAACTATATTGTTGAAATCTTTTAAAGTTTTAATAGAAGCGAAGAAATGTATAGAACAATATTAATATACCTGGGATCCCTCTAAGGATATAAGCTTGGAAACAAGATTTGGAAAAATCTGCTGAAAAATAATCACTCTTCCGCTCTTTTTACTTTCTTCTATCTTCAATAGAAAAGAAAGTATTGTAATCGAAATTTTTTTCGACTTCCGGTTTTCGACGGATTTGCATGTTTTAGGGGTCAGATATTCCAAAAAACATGTTTATAGAAAATGTCTGTCTGTCTGTGTGTCCGTCTGTCCGTCTGTCCGTCTGTCTGTCGCCATTGTACCATCAAAAAGTGTATGAAGTTATGTATCAAATTAAACCAAAATTTTATTATAAGTTTTTGGCTATGGCAAGCAGGTCCTCCCGGAATTTGGAAAAAATTCGCCGGTAGGGGCCGCTGATATAACAATTTTTGTGCGATTTTGAATATTGTACCATCCAAAAGTGTATGGAGTTATGCATAGAATTGAACCAAATTTTTAGTTTAAGTTTTTGGATATGGCAAGCAGGTCCTCCCTGAATTTGGAAAAAATTCGCCGGTAGGGGGCGCTGTAAATGCGTTTTTTGTGCGATTTTGAATATTGTACCATCGAAAAGTGTATGAAGTTATGCATAGAATTGAACCAAATTTTTATTTTAAGTTTTTGGCTATGGCAAGCAGGTCCTCCCTGAATTTGGAAAAAATTCGCAGGTAGGGGGCGCTGTAATAGCGATTTTTGTGCGATTTTGAATATTGTACCGTCCAAAAGTTTATGAAGTTATGCATAGAATTAAACCAAATTTTTATTTTAAGTTTTTGGATATGGCAAGCAGGTCCTCCATGAATTTGCAAAAAAATCGCCGTTAGGGGGCGCTGTAATACCGATTTTTGTGCGATTTTGAATATTGCACCATCGAAAAGTGTATGAAGTTATGCATAGAATTGAACCAAATTTTATGTGTTTATTTTTGGTCATGTCACGAAGGTCCTCCCTGAATTTGGAAAAATTCTGCCGGAAGGGGGCGCTATAATTGCGATGTCTGTACCATTTTCATTATTGTACCATCGAAAAGTGTATGAAGTTATCCATATAATTGAACCAAATTTTTTGTGCATTTTTCTGGCTATGGCAAACAAGTCCTCCCTGAACTTGAAAAAATTCCGAAAGAAGGGGGCGCTATAATTCCGATCTCTGTGCCATTTTCATTATTGTACCATCGAACAGCGTATAAAATTATGCATACAATTGAACCAAAATATTTGTGCTTGTTTTTGGCTTTGGCCAACAGGTTCTCCTTGAATTTGGAAAAATTGCGCGGTAAAGGGGCTCCGTGCTAGCGATTTTTGTATACTTTTCTTGATTTTTCTTAGTTCTATTGTGCATCGGCGGCTCATGCAGCGTCGGGAACTCGCTTCCTGCTATGCCGGCTATTCGCAAACAGCTGATAACGACAGAATAAGGAAAAATTAATAATTTTAACAAATATCATGATATAGATTAACTCGTTTTTAGTCCGTTTAATTGACTTGAGCAGAAATTTAAGATGAAAATCAAATTTGGTATAGTATTGAACTAATAATATTGAAGTATTAACATGTGTAACTAGGTTTTGAAATATTAAGATGTATAAGATAGAAGAAAGTTTTGGGATTGGCACATCCAACTAGTTTCAAATTAAAAAGATGTATTTTGAGCCAAATATTTTACTTATTAAATAAAATCAAATAAATAACGCATAGAAACTAAAAACATTTTGCTAAATAAATTCCTTGGGTTTGATTTTTATAAGACTAAAGTAAAACAGAAAATTGCAGGTATGGCTTAAATCGAACTGAAAAATCACTCATTATTATTCCTTTTATGAAGTAAAGTATGTTTATATATGAATGTAACTTTAATAACAACTGTTTTATCTTTTTGCAGCAGTCAAGTATAATGATGAAGATGGTAAATACAAATTTCAGTTTTTTTACAATTCTCCTTGTTTATATAATAAATTAAATGCAAAATCACTTTGTTTTATTACACATAAACTCTGGCAAGACACATTTTTCATTATATGGAAATAACAGTTATATATAAGTAACAGTGAAACATTTTTCAGATATCTGATCAATTTATAATGATTAGTTTAAAACCCGTATAGCAATATTTGTTTTTAATCGCTAGGAGAAAACTATTTTATATTATCTAAACGATGTTAAATAAAGAAATATATTTTATAAAACTAGGGGGCTCTGTCCCCTACGAGCTACGCTCGCCAACCCCCCGTTCAGGGACACCAAAATCCAAAAAGCACGCTAATTTGATCGGCTTTAAAAATATTGAATTAAAAAAAAAAAAAAAAAAAAACAGTAGCGATCTTTTAACGGGTTTCCATTCGTTTTTCTTGGATTGGGGATTTTTAAGACCATATCTGCTGCTGTTAAAAGATACAATGGCTGTTTTCGTATTTAATTAAAAAAATTAGTTAAACATTCAAAAATAAGCTAATGTAAAATGAATTGAGTAGACAGTGTCATTGTCTCCCGGTATTTTTTTAACAGCGCTATAACATAGTTCTTTTAAATAATTCATTTTAAATGTATCGTTTTAAATCTGACGTAATTTACACCAAAGTTTTATTTCTCTTATTAATATCCACGTGAAAATATTTTTGTTGTTAGAAGGAAATATTATTTGCGTTGTCTTCGAATTCACTATAATAGTTGAAAATATTATCTCAAAATATCAAGTAAATGTCTCGCGCAGATATATTTTTTAATTTAAATTGTTTTGCCATATTTTTTGGCCATTTTAAATATGACGTAATTTCCTCCATTTACAGGTTTTAACGCATAGTAATGATTTTTTTATTTTAACATTTTGTTTCTCTTTTAAAATTCCAGCGTAAATATGGTTCTTATGACGCATTTTTCCTGCTTTTAACATGTAATCATTTAATTCTAATTTAAATTTTTTTTCTGTTTACAATAGTCCCGTGTAAATAAATTTTTAATTTGAAGTAAACATTATTGTTTGCGCTGTTTATATAGTTGGCAACAGTTTAAATTAATAACATTTTTTAAATTTGTAAAAAATATCTCTCGAAATACTGAAAATTTCAATTTAAAATAGAAATAAAACCTCAAAAAATAGTCAAATAAAAAAAAAAATGCAATCTGCACATCGGGAATTTATAACCTATAAAATGATCTAAAAATGATTAAATTCTCATGTATAGTTTTTGCTCCAATAAAACTTTTTTAATGGAACGATTTTGTCCAACTTTAGCATTAAATATCTCTGAAAGTAATTCTTCGATTTGAAAACTGTCTGCATCAGCGTGTTTATCAAATATTTCTTTATAACATCACCGATTTCAATATTTTTGTATACGAAAGTTTTTTTAATATTAACGAAGAAAGGCCATGCTCAAGGCATACTTAGATACTACTACAGGCAGACTGATTTGCGTTTAATGTATGAAGTGGCTCGCCAGAGGACTCTGATACCCTGCCCAAGATTGAAATTTGACTCTGACCGTAACTGAAACAACCTGGGAAGGGTAGATATGTAAACAAACACCAAAATTACGTCATGTCGCCATGGTTACGTTTACAATTCTGCTGACATTCCAATCAAGCTTAGAAATGACAGCTAATTCGAATACAGCTGTTAAGGGTTATTATAAACTGTCCATATTAATGTAAATGTAAAGTTCTATTTATTTAAGTGACTAATATAATGTGATTCTCTTTAAAACTGTTAAGCCAACACACATAAAAATATATAAATAAAAAAACACATGCTTAGTCTAAAACATCAATGTCACAAATTTATTTGGTACCACTTAGTTATCCCGTCGACCAATTTCGCCAAATTATATAAATCGCTAAAACACTGGCCAAATTATACAAATTGACATAATTTTTATTTTAAATAACGAAAGAACAAATAAATTAGTATAACATTAATAAATATGCAAATAAAACGTCGAAATAAAAATCACTTGATGACATAAACACGTGTAACTTGCTTACAGTCAAGTGAATGTGACATTTACGATCAAGCATTATTGGCATTTAATCTTATAGTTTGGCGATAGATTTTTTGGTCGACGCGATAACTAAGCACCATTTATTTACTATTTTAACTGCTGAAACAATAAAACTGATGGAAATTTTTTTTTATATATTAAAATACTCATAAAATTCCTTGTAATAATTAATAAATATAATTTATTAAGTAACAAATACCCTTACATGATTTAATCAAAATTGCTTGGATAACATAGAATATTGCAACGATACTTAAATCCGTGATCACCATTTCTTTCTCTGATTAAAAATAAGAATATTTAATGTTTAAGGAAGATCGCCTTTTTTTTTTCTTCTTCTTCTTGGTTCGGACGATATTAAGAACAAATATTTTACCGGTAACAATAAATTAATCAAAAATAGCTGCTTCAAGTCAGTTATGAGAACTGTAGTTAGATAAAAATCAAATTTTAATTTTAAAACGTGTATATGAAACCAAGCTATTTTTATATAAATACGGGACATTCAAAAAAGAATAACAGAACCGGCATTTTTCATGAATGAACCAAACGATCAAGGTAAATAATAAATAATTTAGCTAATCTTAAAAGTATGTGTAACACTAAAATGCTACAATTTGTGTAAAATAGCCTTTTAAATCGAAGGAAATTGAAGAATATAAATATTTAATTTATTACATGAAAATACGATCAATGATTCTAAAACCTCGACGATGAGAAACAAGCTTCTATCTGGGCAGGGTATAAATGTAAACAAAGAGCGGGTTGTGAAGTTTTGGTTCAGGGTTTGAAGTTGGATCCGACTTCACTTTTTCGGCGAAATGCGCGGGCCGTTATATATCATAGTAGGCTATGGCCACGCTTAAGGCAAGACTCCCTTATCATAATACAGACTTGTCAATCCGGAGAAAGTCTATGGGTGAAAATGTCCCCGATAATTGCCAACTTATTAGCTGACATTGTCCCGTAAGTTACGCCACCTGGTGTATACTCCTGGTAATACTCCATAAATAAATGCATAGTAAAAAATTGAAAATGTTGTGTTATTGGCAAAATTGTATAAAATATTTTTCGAATTCCAGTAAAATAAAGGCGTAAAAAAAATATTTCGCACAATTATGTTCTGGCTTTAAAAAATGAAACATATCAAAAATGAAGATTTAAATATAAGATTTATTGATACTTTTTCAGGGTACTTGTTAGTTATCCCATCGACCAATTTCGCCAAACTACTCGCCAAGTTCTACAAATTGACACAATTTTTTATTTTAAATAACGAAAAAACAAATAAATTAGTATACCATTAATAAAAATACAAATAAAACGTCAAAATACTGGTTTTATTGGCCATTATTGGCCTTTAATCTTAAAATTAATTAATTTATGGCAAACCATTATTGGCATTTAATCTTACAATTTGGCGATAGTAATTTAGTCTACGGGATGCTAACAAGTACCATTTTCAGTATATAGGGCTTTGCGGGTTATTTTTTGTTTAAAATCTTGGCACAATTTGGGCTTCGGAAAGAGCGATTTGTTGCCGATTGATATAAACAGTTATGAAAACAAAACGTATGAACTGTCAGCTTGTTTTATAAGAATTTACGGCACAGATGGCATATACGCCCTGTTCGATGAACTGTGTGTGTTTATGGAACTAGTAAAATGACACGAAATGTAAATAACACTATATTGAAACAAATGTATATTGACATCGTCCAGATACAGACATGCGGTTTGTTAATTTTAACAAGAGCCAGGCTTTGTGGCTGCCCGGTTACGTTAGTAAAAAATATCGCAGCTAAAGAGTTAAATGCTGCGTGCGTTTAATCTGAAGGCTGCACTTCAACTCCTTCTTCAAATGTAGAATCACTGAAACAAGGAAGTGTCCTTGACAACCAAATATAAATCATAATAATTATTTTTAAACAACTGAGAAAATGTCTAAATAAAGTATCTTGATATGATAAACAAAGTTATTTCAATAAGAAAATGTTTATGAGTATAACACCATTTCAGATGATTCATGGTAATTGCTAATTGCTAAAGGAGCATATTTCACAATAGTGATGAATTTATGAGATTGTTTGTCTTGCATATATATTTCTATTGCAACAGGAAATGAAATGTTGATTTAGGATGGGTAAATGTTTTAGATTATTATTTCAAGAAATATCAATAAGGGTTTTCTTAAATAACAGTCATAGTAATAAATAACCCTAAAGTGATTTTAGTTGAAGTGATTATTCAGTAAATGGGTTCTCATAAATCATAATTGCGAAAAATGTATGTTCACTGAACATGCTCCCCCCCCCCCCCCCTATCAGGGCCTTAGTCCTGATACTGAGGGAGTAATGCTATTTTGTGCACCGGGCGTTTGAAGAATGAAGACCCGCGTTGCACAGTTACCACTCTGTTGAGTCCATCACTGCCTGGGTGGACCTCCGTAATACGGCCCAACGGCCAAGTTCCAGGCGGTTGATTTGCGTCCATGGGTAACACTATCTGACCCACCTCGATGTTAGACGTGGCGGTCTTCCACTTAACTCTGGGTTGCAGCGAGGCCAGGTATTCTCTGATCCAACGTTTGGAGAAGCCGGCTTTCATGTTTTGGAGCAGCTCCCATCGTTTCTTCAGATTCGTTGTCGGGGTTGCTGACTCATCGGATATGGAATGCAAAACATCCCCTGTAAGAAAATGTGAGTAAGTGAGAACATTTATTGAATCAGCATCATTATCGTTTAACTGTATAAGCAGCCGCGAGTTTAGCAAGGATTCTATCTGGACGAGTAACGTGGTTAGCTCTTCGAAAGTGAGCAATGTCTCTCCTATGACTCGCTTGATGTGATACTTTGTTGATTTTATCGCAGCCTCCCAAATCCCGCCAAAATGAGGGGCAGAAGGTGGGATGAAATGCCATTCTAGAGAGTTTTCAGCTTGATAGTGGGACATTATTTCATTATCTGTAAATGAACGCCACAATTCATAAATTTTGTCCAACTTTCTGGATGCACCGACAAAATTAGTGCCATTGTCGCTGTAAAGATGCCGTGGGGTGCCTCGCCTTGCACTAAAACGTCGAAGGGCGGCTATAAATGCCTCAGCCGTCATATCACTCACAGCTTCAATATGCACAGCTTTTGTAGCCAAACAAATAGACAAAGCTATATAGCCCTTAGTTGTTTTTGCACCCCGACCCTTACTTAATTTAATAGATATAGGGCCTGCGAAATCAACACCGCTGGAGAAAAATGGACGTTCCAGGGTTACTCGATGCTGTGGCAAATTCCCCATTAGTTAAGGGGTTGCAATGGACCTTTTATATCTGTAGCATTTTAAACATCTATTGATGCATTTGTTAATGATCTTTTTTCCACCAACTATCCAATAAGATTGTCTGATGATATGGGATAGCAGTGAAGGCCCAGCATGTAAATGGGCAATGTGTTGTTGCCGTATTAATAACTCAGCCATTTTATGCTGTGAGTGCAAGATTAAAGAATGTTTGTGGTTGAATGATAATTGTGAATTTTGTAAGCGTCCTCCCATCCGTAACAGACCCTTATCATCAATAAACGGGTGGAGGGATTGTAACGTACTTTTCTTTGGTAAAGCTTTCTGTTCTTGGATACATTTAAATTCTTCCTGAAAGTAAGAATTCTGAATCCAACGAACAATATTCTTTTCAGCAGCTTTTGTTTCTTTGTAAGTAAGATGTGGTGAAGAAATTTCTGTTTTGTTAGACTTCTTGCATTTTTTGATAAATCTTTGGCAATATGTCAAAATGCGAATAATTTTTGCAAGTGAAGAGTGCTTTTGAAACAAATTATCAAATAGATAATTTGATGTGTGGGTGTGAAAGGAAAAAATTGGATCAGACCTTTGTTCGGCTTTGATTTGATCATCAAATTCCTCAACATTTGAGTCGTCTTTGGGCCAATTGGATGGGTCCAAAGTCAGCCAACTTGGCCCCTTCCACCACAAATCACAACCTGGAAGACATTTTGGATCAATACCGCGTGAAGCGATATCTGCGGCGTTCTCTTTGGATGGTACATGTCTCCAATGCTTTGTAGGTAGAATTTCGGTAATTTGAGCTGTCCTATTTGCGACAAAAGTCTTCCATTTACGCGCATGTGCAGATAGCCAAGAAAGGACGACTTTTGAGTCCGTCCAGGCGAAAATATCGAACTTGTAACTCTTTAATGTTTCCATGACGGAACGGAATAGCTTAGCTAGTAGGTGCGCACCGCAAAGCTGTAATTTTGGCACTGAAATCTGTTTTATTGGAGCAACTTTAGTTTTAGAAACTAAGAGAAAAGAGTTTATTTTCCCCTTATAACTTTGTCGGCAATAAATTGCGGCAGCATATGCCAATGTTGAGGCATCAGAAATACCATGTAATTCAAATGGGTTACCGGATGAAATCGTGACACATCTAGGAACAGACAATTTATTTAGTCCGTTAAAGGAAATTTGAAATTGTAGCAATTCGTCTGCAAGATGTTGCGGTATAACAGAGTCCCAGTCCCCTTTTGTAAGCCAGAGTTTCTAATAAAATACCTTTAAAGTTACAGTACAGAGCGAAATTAGACCTAGCGGGTCGAAAATCCGTGCAGACTCGGCTAAAATGTGTCTCTTTGTAAGAGGTGGAATGAGTGTTAATGCAGTTATGAAAATAAAACTATCGGATGAAGAGTTCCAGCTTAAGCCTAGAACTTTGGAGCTTCCGTTGTCACTAGGAATTATTTCAAAATTTGATTCAGTGCTAGAAGACTCTATAAATTCATTAAGAAATGCCTGTGAATTTGAATTCCACTTCCTCAAGTGGAAACCACGCGCGCCTAAACAATCTGTAATTTCTTTGCAAATTTCTATTGCTTCCCTAACAGTATTCGTACCGGATAATAAGTCATCCATGTACATATCCTCTTCTAACATGCGCGAAATGCAAGGATTTTTTGTATAATCCTGAGCGATTTGTTTTATACATCTAGTTGCCAGAAAAGATGCTGGCGCTAAACCATATGTGACAGTTTTCAATTTGTAATTTTTTATTTCCTCTTTAGGATTAGACCTCCAAACTATTTGCTGATAAATTTGATCCTCTTCGGCAACCAAAATCTGGCGGTACATTTTCTCTATATCCGCAGAAAAGACTATTTTCGGAACTAGAAAATTAAGTAAGATTTCGAAAATGTCCCGTTGTAACTTAGGGCCTACACCCAAAATAGAATTCAAGGAAACACCACTTGAAGTTTTGCATGAAGCGTCAAAAACTACCCTTAATTTAGTAGTGATACTAGAAGATTTAATAACCGCATGATGAGGAAGAAAGTAGTGTTTGTTTTCCTAATTATTAATGTCATATTGTGCACCTAATTCCATGTGATCTAATTCTTCATATTCGTACATAAACTCTTTGTACTGATTTTCAAATTCTAATTTTTCTCTAAATTTCTTTTCCATAGCAAGCAAGCGAGAAATTGCGGCAGGTTTAGAATTACCTAATTCTGATTTAGATTGAATAAAAGGTAACTTAACCACAAAACGACCCTCGGAATTAATTGAATAATTTTCCTGAAAATGTGATTCAACAAATTGCTCTTCAGGTGACAACATTTGAATATTCTTATTAAATACTTCTTCTACTTCCCAAAAACGCTTTAACTCTTTATCAATATTAACTTCATAAATATGTAAATTATGTATTGAATTTGGAGATGTACTAGAATGTGGCATTTTCCCTGATACGAGAAAGCCAAAAATTGAATTTTGAGCAATTAAATTGCTCTGCATATCTGTTACTTGACCAGGAAGCAAAATAGAAAAGAAATAATCAGATCCTAGAATAATGTTTATTTTACTTGGTGTCTCGAAATGTGGATCCGCTAAGTTTATATTCTTTAAATGCGAAAAATGCTTCTCATGTATTTTTTCCGCAGGTAACGGAGCAGTTAAATCATCTAAAATAAATGCCTTAACAGACAACTTGGTGTCAGCATTATAAATTGATGTAAGATCAAACATTACGTAACCCTCAGTTACTGCGATCTTTGAATTAGACAGACCTTTTACGGGGAACCTAGCATTTTTCCATTTAATTCCTAACATTTTCATGCAGGATTCAGAAACAAATGTAGACTCTGATCCACTATCACACATGATTCTTAAAGTGCGCTTTTGACCCATGCAATCATTAATATATACACTAGCAGTGGGCAAAAGTGCGAAAGATGTTTGAACTGCATTTATGGAAGGAGAAATTTCCTTTTTATTCTCATCCGGAATCGAACCGGCCTCTAAATCAGGTTTGTTTTTACGGCTCTGCTTTTCATTTGAACGAGAAGTTGATATTGCGTAATTTTGCAGCTTATTTTCGCATAAACTAGTATGATGTTTCAGCTTGCAATTATGACAAGAGTAAGAGGAATTGCATTGCCAGGTAGTGTGCTTGTCAGACATGCAATTACTGCATAATTTGTTTTTCTTAACAAACTGTCTCCTATCCCTGATGCTTAATTCTTTAAATTTAACACACTTGTAAAGTGAGTGATTAAATTTACATAGTAAACATTTGCTAATGACACTGGAAAAAGATCTATTGACGTTATACTGTTTCTCTTGTTTATGCGAACCTTCATTTTCACTTTTATACAATTCTAAAGATGAACATCTATCATTTATAAACTGAATAAATTGATCAAAAGACGGAAAGTCTTCGATTGAAGTCAATTTTGCCCATTCCTCCCTTGTTTTAGAATCAACCTTTTGTAATAAAATATGAATTAGCCATAAGTCACGGCCAGATGCCTTTTCATCGATTGATTTAAGGCCTCTAATTACTTCATCTGATACATCTGATAAACAGCGTAAGCTAAATGCATTTACTTGAGTAATGGGGGAATGTCCAAGAATGTTTTAACTAAAGTGGAAACAATTTGTTTTTTCTTATCATATCTCGACAGCAATTTTTCCCACGCTTCTGAATAACTGTTTTCAGAAATAGGAATATGTTTTATAATAGAGGCTGGCTCCTTCCCTAGTAACCCCCTTAAATACTGAAACTTCTGTATATTAGTTATGCTGTCGTTGTTATGAACTAATGATAAATATAAATCTTTAAATGACAGCCAGTTTTTAAAATCACCATTAAATTGCTCTATATTGAGCCTAGGCAATTTAAAATTGTTAGAAATAGTAGAACTAATAACTGGAATCTGATCATTTATCATTTGAGGTGCATTCACATTTACGGTAACCTTTTCAAGTTCCGTTTGCAGTTTGGCTTTGGTTTCATAATATTTTTTTTTCAAATTCCTCAATTTCAGATGCTTCAACTGGTAATTGAGCATCATATTTATCAAAATCGGAATAAACTGTCTCTAATTTTTCTAATTTATTGTACAAGTCATTTTTTTTAAAACGTTTGCTCAGAGTTAATGAAGTTGTTTATCCTTGTTAGAGCAGATTTAGTTCTGCCACGTAAATTTATAGCTGCTTTTTCTAATTCTTCAGCAGACTTTTTTGCGGCTTCCAAGTCGGTATTCGTTATTCAAATAATGAGGTCAATAGCGTAAAAAACAAAAGCCAAACCGATAATAATAATAAGATAAAATGTACTTATCTGTAATAACTGTGATGCGAGGTGCTCCGTCGTCTGTTGCAATTCCACATGAGACTGGTGAAAACACTATTTAAAAAACTGCAGTAATATATGATGAGCACACACTTATTCCAAGCTTGAAAAAAGTATCCAAGATCTCGGGAAAAAAGTATCCAATATCTCGTTCGGTGCCTCCGACTTTTATGTTCGATGAACTGTGTGTGTTTATGGAACTAGTAAAATGACACGAAATGTAAATAACACTATATTGAAAAAATATATATTGACATCGTCCAGATACAGACATGCGGTTTGTTAATTTTAACAAGAGCCAGGCTTTGTGGCTGCCCGGTTGCGTTAGTAAAAAATATCGCAGCTAAAGAGTTAAATGCTGCGTGCGTTTAATCTGAAGGCTGCACTTCAACTCCTTCTTCAAATGTAGAATCACTGAAACCAGGAAGTGTCCTTGACCACCAAATATAAATCATAATAATTATTTTTAAACAACTGAGAAAATGTCTAAATAAAGTATCTTGATATGATAAACAAAGTTATTTCAATAAGAAAATGTTTATGAGTATAACACCATTTCAGATGATTCATGGTAATTGCTAATTGCTAAAGGAGCATATTTCACAATAGTGATGAATTTATGAGATTGTTTGTCTTGCATATATATTTCTATTGCAACAGGAAATGAAATGTTGATTTAGGATGGGTAAATGTTTTAGATTATTATTTCAAGAAATATCAATAAGGGTTTTCTTAAATAACAGTCATAGCAATAAATAACCCTAAAGTGATTTTAGTTGAAGTGATTATTCAGTAAATGGGTTCTCATAAATCATAATTGCGAAAAATGTATGTTCACTGAACATGCTCCCCCACCCCCCCTATCAGGGCCTTAGTCCTGATACTGAGGGAGTAATGCTATTTTGTGCACCGGGCGTTTGAAGAATGAAGACCCGCGTGGCACAGTCACCAATCTGTTGAGTCCATCACTGCCTGGGTGGACCTCCGTAATACGTCCCAACGGCCAAGTTCCAGGCGGTTGATTTGCGTCCATGGGTAACACTCTCTGACCCACCTCGATGTTAGACGTGGCGGTCTTCCACTTAACTCTGGGTTGCAGCGAGGCCAGGTATTCTCTGATCCAACGTTTGGAGAAGCCGGCTTTCATGTTTTGGAGCAGCTCCCATCATTTCTTCAGATTCGTTTTCGGGTTGCTGACTCATCGGGTATGGAATGCAAAACATCCCCTGTAAGAAAATGTGAGTAAGTGAGAACATTTATTGAATCAGCATCATTATCGTTTAACTGTATAAGCAGCCGCGAGTTTAGCAAGGATTCTATCTGGACGAGTAACGTGGTTAGCTCTTCGAAAGTGAGCAATGTCTCTCCTATGACTCGCTTGATGTGATACTTTGTTGATTTTATCGCAGCCTCCCAAATCTCGGCAAAATGAGGGGCAGAAGGAGGGATGAAATGCCATTCTAGAGAGTTTTCAGCTTGATAGTGGGATATTATTTCATTATCTGTAAATGAACGCCACAATTCATAAATTTTGTCCAACTTTCTGGATGCACCGACAAAATTAGTGCCATTGTCGCTGTAAAGATGCCGTGGGGTGCCTCGCCTTGCACTAAAACGTCGAAGGGCGGCTATAAATGCCTCAGCCGTCATATCACTCACAGCTTCAATATGCACAGCTTTTGTAGCCAAACAAATAAACAAAGCTATATAGCCCTTAGTTGTTTTTGCACCCCGACCCTTACTAAATTTAATAGATATAGGGCCTGCGAAATCAACACCGCTGGAGAAAAATGGACGTTCCAGGGTTACTCGATGCTGTGGCAAATTCCCCATTAGTTGAGGGGTTGCAATGGATCTTTTATATCTGTAGCATTTTAAACATCTATTGATGCATTTGTTAATGATCTTTTTTCCACCAACTATCCAATAAGATTGTCTGATGATATGGGATAGCAGTGAAGGCCCAGCATGTAAATGGGCAATGTGTTGTTGCTGTATTAATAACTCAGCCTTTTTATGCTGTGAGGGCAAGATTAAAGGATGTTTGTGGTTGAATGATAATTGTGAATTTTGTAAGCGTCCTCCCATGCGTAACAGAACCCTTATCATCAATAAACGGGTGGAGGGATTGTAACGTACTTTTCTTTGGTAAAGCTTTCTGTTCTTGGATACATTTAAATTCTTCCTGAAAGTAAGAATTCTGAATCCAACGAACAATATTCTTTTCAGCAGCTTTTGTTTCTTTGTAAGTAAGATGTGGTGAAGAAATTTCTGTTTTGTTAGACTTCTTGCATTTTTGATAAATCTTTGGCAATATGCCAAAATGCGAATAATTTTTGCAAGTGAAGAGTGCTTTTGAAACAAATTATCAAATAGATCATTTGATGTGTGGGTGTGAAAGGAAAAAATTGGATCAGACCTCTGTTCGGCTTTGATTTGATCATCAAATTCCTCAACATTTGAGTCGTCTTTGGCCAATTGGATGGGTCCAAAGTCAGCCAACTTGGCCCCTTCCACCACAAATCACAACCTGGAAGACATTTTGGATCAATACCGCGTGAAGCGATATCTGCGGCGTTCTCTTTGGATGGTACATGTCTCCAGTGCTTTGTAGGTAGAATTTCGGTAATTTGAGCTGTCCTATTCGCGACAAAAGTCTTCCATTTACGCGGATGTGCAGATAGCCAAGAAAGGACGACTTTTGAGTCCGTCCAGGCGAAAATATCGAACTTGTAACTCTTTAATGTTTCCATGACGGAACGGAACAGCTTAGCTAGTAGGTGCGCACCGCAAAGCTGTAATTTCGGCACTGAAATCTGTTTTATTGGAGCAACTTTAGTTTTAGAAACTAAGAGAAAAGAGTTTATTTTCCCCTTATAACTTTGTCGGCAATAAATTGCGGCAGCATATGCCAATGTTGAGGCATCAGAAAAACCATGTAATTCAAATGGGTTACCGGATGAAATCGTGACACATCTAGGAACAGACAATTTATTTAGTCCGTTAAAGGAAATTTGAAATTGTAGCAATTCGTCTGCAAGATGTTGCGGTATAACAGAGTCTCAGTCCCCTTTTGTAAGCCAGAGTTTCTAATAAAATACCTTTAAAGTTACAGTACAGGGCGAAATTAGACCTAGCGGGTCGAAAATCCGTGCAGACTCGGCTAAAATGTGTCTCTTTGTAAGAGGTGGAGTGAGTGTTAATGCAGTTATGAAAATAAAACTATCGGATGAAGAGTTCCAGCTTAAGCCTAGAACTTTGGAGCTTCCATTGTCACTAGGAATTATTTCAAAATTTGATTCAGTGCTAGAAGAATCTATAAATTCATTAAGAAATGCCTGTGAATTTGAATTCCACTTCCTCAAGTGGAAACCACGCGCGTCTAAACAATCTGTAATTTCTTTGCAAATTTCTATTGCTTCCCTAACAGTATTCGTACCGGATAATAAGTCATCCATGTACATATCCTCTTCTAACATGCGCGAAATGCAAGGATTTTTTGTATAATCCTGAGCGATTTGTTTTATACATCTAGTTGCCAGAAAAGATGCTGGCGCTAAACCATATGTGACAGTTTTCAATTTGTAATTTTTTATTTCCTCTTTAGGATTAGACCTCCAAACTATTTGCTGATAAATTTGATCCTCTTCGGCAACCAAAATCTGGCGGTACATTTTCTCTATATCCGCAGAAAAGACTATTTTCGGAACTAGAAAATTAAGTAAGATTTCGAAAATGTCCCGTTGTAACTTAGGGCCTACACCCAAAATAGAATTCAAGGAAACACCACTTGAAGTTTTGCATGAAGCGTCAAAAACTACCCTTAATTTAGTAGTGATACTAGAAGATTTAATAACCGCATGATGAGGAAGAAAGTAGTGTTTGTTTTCCTAATTATTAATGTCATATTGTGCACCTAATTCCATGTGATCTAATTCTTCATATTCGTACATAAACTCTTTGTACTGATTTTCAAATTCTGGATTTTCTCTAAATTTCTTTTCCATAGCAAGCAAGCGAGAAATTGCGGCAGGTTTAGAATTACCTAATTCTGATTTAGATTGAATAAAAGGTAACTTAACCTCAAAACGACCCTCGGAATTAATTGAATAATTTTCCTGAAAATGTGATTCAACAAATTGCTCTTCAGGTGACAACATTTGAATATTCTTATTAAATACTTCTTCTACTTCCCAAAAACGCTTTAACTCTTTATCAATATTAACTTCATAAATATGTAAATTATGTATTGAATTTGGAGAAGTACTAGAATGTGGCATTTTCCCTGATACGAGAAAGCCAAAAATTGAATTTTGAGCAATTAAATTGCTCTGCGTATCTGTTACTTGACCAGGAAGCAAAATAGAAAAGAAATAATCAGATCCTAGAATAATGTTTATTTTACTTGGTGTCTCGAAATGTGGATCCGCTAAGTTTATATTCTTTAAATGCGAAAAATGCTTCTCATGTATTTTTTCCGCAGGTAACGGAGCAGTTAAATCATCTAAAATAAATGCCTTAACAGACAACTTGGTGTCAGCATTATAAATTGATGTAAGATCAAACATTACGTAACCCTTAGTTACTGCGATCTTTGAATTAGACAGACCTTTTACGGGGAACCTAGCATTTTTCCATTTGATTCCTAACATTTTCATGCAGGATTCAGAAACAAATGTAGACTCTGATCCACTATCACACATGATTCTTAAAGTGTGCTTTTGACCCATGCAATCATTAATATATACACTAGCAGTGGGCAAAAGTGCGAAAGATGTTTGAACTGCATTTATGGAAGGAGAAATTTCCTTTTTATTCTCATCCGGAATCGAACCGGCCTCTAAATCAGGTTTGTTTTTACGGCTCTGCTTTTCATTTGAACGAGAAGTTGATATTGCGTAATTTTGCAGCTTATTTTCGCATAAACTAGTATGATGTTTCAGCTTGCAATTATGACAAGAGTAAGAGGAATTGCATTGCCAGGTAGTGTGCTTGTCAGACATGCAATTACTGCATAATTTGTTTTTCTTAACAAACTGTCTCCTATCCCTGATGCTTAATTCTTTAAATTTAACACACTTGTAAAGTGAGTGATTAAATTTACATAGTAAACATTTGCTAATGACACTGGAAAAAGATCTATTGACGTTATACTGTTTCTCTTGTTTATGCGAACCTTCATTTTCACTTTTATACAATTCTAAAGATGAACATCTATCATTTATAAACTGAATAAATTGATCAAAAGACGGAAAGTCTTCGATTGAAGTCAATTTTGCCCATTCCTCCCTTGTTTTAGAATCAACCTTTTGTAATAAAATATGAATTAGCCATAAGTCACGGCCAGATGCCTTTTCATCGATTGATTTAAGGCCTCTAATTACTTCATCTGATACATCTGATAAACAGCGTAAGCTAAATGCATTTACTTGAGTAATGGGGGAATGTCCAAGAATGTTTTAACTAAAGTGGAAACAATTTGTTTTTTCTTATCATATCTCGACAGCAATTTTTCCCACGCTTCTGAATAACTGTTTTCAGAAATAGGAATGTGTTTTATAATAGAGGCTGGCTCCTTCCCTAGTAACCCCCTTAAATACTGAAACTTCTGTATATTAGTTATGCTGTCGTTGTTATGAACTAATGATAAATATAAATCTTTAAATGACAGCCAGTTTTTAAAATCACCATTAAATTGCTCTATATTGAGCCTAGGCAATTTAAAATTGTTAGAAATAGTAGAACTAACAACTGGAATCTGATCATTTATCATTTGAGGTGCATTCACATTTACGGTAACCTTTTCAAGTTCCGTTTGCAGTTTGGCTTTGGTTTCATAATATTTTTTTTTCAAATTCCTCAATTTCAGATGCTTCAACTGGTAATTGAGCATCATATTTATCAAAATCGGAATAAACTGTCTCTAATTTTTCTAATTTATTGTACAAGTCATTTTTTTTAAAACGTTTGCTCAGAGTTAATGAAGTTGTTTATCCTTGTTAGAGCAGATTTAGTTCTGCCACGTAAATTTATAGCTGCTTTTTCTAATTCTTCAGCAGACTTTTTTGCGGCTTCCAAGTCGGTATTCGTTATTCAAATAATGAGGTCAATAGCGTAAAAAACAAAAGCCAAACCGATAATAATAATAAGATAAAATGTACTTATCTGTAATAACTGTGATGCGAGGTGCTCCGTCGTCTGTTGCAATTCCACATGAGACTGGTGAAAACACTATTTAAAAAACTGCAGTAATATATGATGAGCACACACTTATTCCAAGCTTGAAAAAAGTATCCAAGATCTCGGGAAAAAAGTATCCAATATCTCGTTCGGTGCCTCCAACTTTTATGTTCGATGAACTGTGTGTGTTTATGGAACTAGTAAAATGACACGAAATGTAAATAACACTATATTGAAACAAATATATATTGACATCGTCCAGATACAGACATGCGGTTTGTTAATTTTAACAAGAGCCAGGCTTTGTGGCTGCCCGGTTGCGTTAGTAAAAAATATCGCAGCTAAAGAGTTAAATGCTGCGTGCGTTTAATCTGAAGGCTGCACTTCAACTCCTTCTTCAAATGTAGAATCACTGAAACCAGGAAGTGTCCTTGACCACCAAATATAAATCATAATAATTATTTTTAAACAACTGAGAAAATGTCTAAATAAAGTATCTTGATATGATAAACAAAGTTATTTCAATAAGAAAATGTTTATGAGTATAACACCATTTCAGATGATTCATGGTAATTGCTAATTGCTAAAGGAGCATATTTCACAATAGTGATGAATTTATGAGATTGTTTGTCTTGCATATATATTTCTATTGCAACAGGAAATGAAATGTTGATTTAGGATGGGTAAATGTTTTAGATTATTATTTCAAGAAATATCAATAAGGGTTTTCTTAAATAACAGTCATAGCAATAAATAACCCTAAAGTGATTTTAGTTGAAGTGATTATTCAGTAAATGGGTTCTCATAAATCATAATTGCGAAAAATGTATGTTCACTGAACATGCTCCCCCACCCCCCCTATCAGGGCCTTAGTCCTGATACTGAGGGAGTAATGCTATTTTGTGCACCGGGCGTTTGAAGAATGAAGACCCGCGTGGCACAGTCACCAATCTGTTGAATCCATCACTGCCTGGGTGGACCTCCGTAATACGTCCCAACGGCCAAGTTCCAGGCGGTTGATTTGCGTCCATGGGTAACACTATCTGACCCACCTCGATGTTAGACGTGGCGGTCTTCCACTTAACTCTGGGTTGCAGCGAGGCCAGGTATTCTCTGATCCAACGTTTGGAGAAGCCGGCTTTCATGTTTTGGAGCAGCTCCCATCGTTTCTTCAGATTCGTTTTCGGGTTGCTGACTCATCGGGTATGGAATGCAAAACATCCCCTGTAAGAAAATGTGAGTAAGTGAGAACATTTATTGAATCAGCATCATTATCGTTTAACTGTATAAGCAGCCGCGAGTTTAGCAAGGATTCTATCTGGACGAGTAACGTGGTTAGCTCTTCGAAAGTCAGCAATGTCTCTCCTATGACTCGCTTGATGTGATACTTTGTTGATTTTATCGCAGCCTCCCAAATCTCGGCAAAATGAGGGGCAGAAGGAGGGATGAAATGCCATTCTAGAGAGTTTTCAGCTTGATAGTGGGATATTATTTCATTATCTGTAAATGAACGCCACAATTCATAAATTTTGTCCAACTTTCTGGATGCACCGACAAAATTAGTGCCATTGTCGCTGTAAAGATGCCGTGGGGTGCCTCGCCTTGCACTAAAACGTCGAAGGGCGGCTATAAATGCCTCAGCCGTCATATCACTCACAGCTTCAATATGCACAGCTTTTGTAGCCAAACAAATAAACAAAGCTATATAGCCCTTAGTTGTTTTTGCACCCCGACCCTTACTAAATTTAATAGATATAGGGCCTGCGAAATCAACACCGCTGGAGAAAAATGGACGTTCCAGGGTTACTCGATGCTGTGGCAAATTCCCCATTAGTTGAGGGGTTGCAATGGACCTTTTATATCTGTAGCATTTTAAACATCTATTGATGCATTTGTTAATGATCTTTTTTCCACCAACTATCCAATAAGATTGTCTGATGATATGGGATAGCAGTGAAGGCCCAGCATGTAAATGGGCAATGTGTTGTTGCTGTATTAATAACTCAGCCATTTTATGCTGTGAGGGCAAGATTAAAGGATGTTTGTAGTTGAATGATAATTGTGAATTTTGTAAGCGTCCTCCCATGCGTAACAGACCCTTATCATCAATAAACGGGTGGAGGGATTGTAACGTACTTTTCTTTGGTAAAGCTTTCTGTTCTTGGATACATTTAAATTCTTCCTGAAAGTAAGAATTCTGAATCCAACGAACAATATTCTTTTCAGCAGCTTTTGTTTCTTTGTAAGCAAGATGTGGTGAAGAAATTTCTGTTTTGTTAGACTTCTTGCATTTTTTGATAAATCTTTGGCAATATGCCAAAATGCGAATAATTTTTGCAAGTGAAGAGTGCTTTTGAAACAAATTATCAAATAGATCATTTGATGTGTGGGTGTGAAAGGAAAAAATTGGATCAGACCTTTGTTCGGCTTTGATTTGATCATCAAATTCCTCAACATTTGAGTCGTCTTTGGCCAATTGGATGGGTCCAAAGTCAGCCAACTTGGCCCCTTCCACCACAAATCACAACCTGGAAGACATTTTGTATCAATACCGCGTGAATCGATATCTGCGGCGTTCTCTTTGGATGGTACATGTCTCCAGTGCTTTGTAGGTAGAATTTCGGTAATTTGAGCTGTCCTATTCGCGACAAAAGTCTTCCATTTACGCGGATGTGCAGATAGCCAAGAATGGACGACTTTTGAGTCCGTCCAGGCGAAAATATCGAACTTGTAACTCTTTAATGTTTCCATGACGGAACGGAACAGCTTAGCTAGTAGGTGCGCACCGCAAAGCTGTAATTTTGGCACTGAAATCTGTTTGATTGGAGCAACTTTAGTTTTAGAAACTAAGAGAAAAGAGTTTATTTTCCCCTTATAACTTTGTCGGCAATAAATTGCGGCAGCATATGCCAATGTTGAGGCATCAGAAAAACCATGTAATTCAAATGGGTTACCGGATGAAATCGTGACACATCTAGGAACAGACAATTTATTTAGTCCGTTAAAGGAAATTTGAAATTGTAGCAATTCGTCTGCAAGATGTTGCGGTATAACAGAGTCTCAGTCCCCTTTTGTAAGCCAGAGTTTCTAATAAAATACCTTTAAAGTTACAGTACAGGGCGAAATTAGACCTAGCGGGTCGAAAATCCGTGCAGACTCGGCTAAAATGTGTCTCTTTGTAAGAGGTGGAGTGAGTGTTAATGCAGTTATGAAAATAAAACTATCGGATGAAGAGTTCCAGCTTAAGCCTAGAACTTTGGAGCTTCCGTTGTCACTAGGAATTATTTCAAAATTTGATTCAGTGCTAGAAGAATCTATAAATTCATTAAGAAATACCTGTGAATTTGAATTCCACTTCCTCAAGTGGAAACCACGCGCGTCTAAACAATCTGTAATTTCTTTGCAAATTTCTATTGCTTCCCTAACAGTATTCGTACCGGATAATAAGTCATCCATGTACATATCCTCTTCTAACATGCGCGAAATGCAAGGATTTTTTGTATAATCCTGAGCGATTTGTTTTATACATCTAGTTGCCAGAAAAGATGCTGGCGCTAAACCATATGTGACAGTTTTCAATTTGTAATTTTTTATTTCCTCTTTAGGATTAGACCTCCAAACTATTTGCTGATAAATTTGATCCTCTTCGGCAACCAAAATCTGGCGGTACATTTTCTCTATATCCGCAGAAAAGACTATTTTCGGAACTCGAAAATTAAATAAGATTTCGAAAATGTCCCGTTGTAACTTAGGGCCTACACCCAAAATAGAATTCAAGGAAACACCACTTGAAGTTTTGCATGAAGCGTCAAAAACTACCCTTAATTTAGTAGTGATACTAGAAGATTTAATAACCGCATGATGGGGAAGAAAGTAGTGTTTGTTTTCCTAATTATTAATGTCATATTGTGCACCTAATTCCATGTGATCTAATTCTTCATATTCGTACATAAACTCTTTGTACTGATTTTCAAATTCTGGTTTTTCTCTAAATTTCTTTTCCATAGCAAGCAAGCGAGAAATTGCGGCAGGTTTAGAATTACCTAATTCTGATTTAGATTGAATAAAGGTAACTTAACCACAAAACGACCCTCGGAATTAATTGAATAATTTTCCTGAAAATGTGGTTCAACAAATTGCTCTTCAAGTGACAACATTTGAATATTCTTATTAAATACTTCTACTTCCCAAAAACGCTTTAACTCTTTATCAATATTAACTTCATAAATATGTAAATTATGTATTGAATTTGGAGATGTACTAGAATGTGGCATTTTCCCTGATACGAGAAAGCCAAAAATTGAATTTTGAGCAATTAAATTGCTCTGCGTATCTGTTACTTGACCAGGAAGCAAAATAGAAAAGAAATAATCAGATCCTAGAATAATGTCTATTTTACTTGGTGTCTCTAAATGTGGATCCGCTAAGTTTATATTCTTTAAATGCGAAAAATGCTTCTCATGTATTTTTTCCGCAGGTAACGGAGCAGTTAAATCATCTAAAATAAATGCCTTAACAGACAACTTGGTGTCAGCATTATAAATTGATGTAAGATCAAACATTACGTAACCCTCAGTTACTGCGATCTTTGAATTAGACAGACCTTTTACGGGGAACCTAGCATTTTTCCATTTAATTCCTAACATTTTCATGCAGGATTCAGAAACAAATGTAGACTCTGATCCACTATCACACATGATTCTTAAAGTGTGCTTTTGACCCATGCAATCATTAATATATACACTAGCAGTGGGCAAAAGTGCGAAAGATGTTTGAACTGCATTTATGGAAGGAGAAATTTCCTTTTTATTCTCATCCGGAATCGAACCGGCCTCTGAATCAGATTTGTTTTTGCGGCTCTGCTTTTCATTTGAACGAGAAGTTGATATTGCGTAATTTTGCAGCTTATTTTCGCATAAACTAGTATGATGTTTCAGCTTGCAATTATGACAAGAGTAAGAGGAATTGCATTGCCAGGTAGTGTGCTTGTCAGACAAGCAATTACTGCATAATTTGTTTTTCTTAACAAACTGTCTCCTATCCCTGATGCTTAATTCTTTAAATTTAAAACACTTGTAAAGTGAGTGATTAAATTTACATAGTAAACATTTGCTAATGACACTGGAAAAAGATCTATTGACGTTATACTGTTTCTCTTGTTTATGCGAACCTTCATTTTCACTTTTATACAATTCTAAAGATGAACATCTATCATTTATAAACTGAATAAATTGATCAAAAGACGGAAAGTCTTCGCTTGAAGTCAATTTTGCCCATTCCTCCCTTGTTTTAGAATCAACCTTTTGTAATAAAATATGAATTAGCCATAAGTCACGGCCAGATGCCTTTTCATCGATTGATTTAAGGCCTCTAATTACTTCATCTGATACATCTGATAAACAGCGTAAGCTAAATGCATTTACTTGAGTAATGGGGGGAATGTCCAAGAATGTTTTAACTAAAGTGGAAACAATTTGTTTTTTCTTATCATATCTCGACAGCAATTTTTCCCACGCTTCTGAAAAACTGTTTTCAGAAATAGGAATATGTTTTATAATAGAGGCTGGCTCCTTCCCTAGTAACCCCCTTAAATACTGAAACTTCTGTATATTAGTTATGCTGTCGTTGTTATGAACTAATGATAAATATAAATCTTTAAATGACAGCCAGTTTTTAAAATCACCATTAAATTGCTCTATATTGAGCCTAGGCAATTTAAAATTGTTAGAAATAGTAGAACTAACAACTGGAATCTGATCATTTATCATTTGAGGTGCATTCACATTTACGGTAACCTTTTCAAGTTCCGTTTGCAGTTTGGCTTTGGTTTCATAATATTTTTTTTTTCAAATTCCTCAATTTCAGATGCTTCATCTGGTAATTGAGCATCATATTTATCAAAATCGGAATAAACTGTCTCTAATTTTTCTAATTTATTGTACAAGTCGTTTTTTTTAAAACGTTTGCTCAGAGTTAATGAAGTTGTTTATCCTTGTTAGAGCAGATTTAGTTCTGCCACGTAAATTTATAGCTGCTTTTTCTAATTCTTCAGCAGACTTTTCTGCGGCTTCCAAGTCGGTATTCGTTATTCAAATAATGAGGTCAATAGCGTAAAAAACAAAAGCCAAACCGATAATAATAATAAGATAAAATGTACTTATCTGTAATAACTGTGATGCGAGGTGCTCCGTCGTCTGTTGCAATTCCACATGAGACTGGTGAAAACACTATTTAAAAAACTGCAGTAATATATGATGAGCACACACTTATTCCAAGCTTGAAAAAGGTATCCAAGATCTCGGGAAAAAAGTATCCAATATCTCGTTCGGTGCCTCCAACTTTTATGTTCGATGAACTGTGTGTGTTTATGGAACTAGTAAAATTACACGAAATGTAAATAACACTATATTGAAACAAATATATATTGACATCGTCCAGATACAGACATGCGATTTGTTAATTTTAACAAGAGCCAGGCTTTGTGGCTGCCCGGTTACGTTAGTAAAAAATATCGCAGCTAAAGAGTTAAATGCTGCGTGCGTTTAATCTGAAGGCTGCACTTCAACTCCTTCTTCAAATGTAGAATCACTGAAACCAGGAAGTGTCCTTGACCACCAAATATAAATCATAATAATTATTTTTAAACAACTGAGAAAATGTCTAAATAAAGTATCTTGATATGATAAACAAAGTTATTTCAATAAGGAAATGTTTATGAGTATAACACCATTTCAGATGATTCATGGTAATTGCTAATTGCTAAAGGAGCATATTTCACAATAGTGATGAATTTATGAGATTGTTTGTCTTGCATATATATTTCTATTGCAACAGGAAATGAAATGTTGATTTAGGATGGGTAAATGTTTTAGATTATTATTTCAAGAAATATCAATAAGGGTTTTCTTAAATAACAGTCATAGCAATAAATAACCCTAAAGTGATTTTAGTTGAAGTGATTATTCAGTAAATGGGTTCTCATAATTCATAATTGCGAAAAATGTATGTTCACTGAACACGCCCCATATTGGCGCGATTTTTTTCCGACGCCAATTTTGCGAAAACCTCGTTACCATATCATCTATATCCGGATAACCATATCAAGCAAAATAACGACACTTTGGTGCCAGTTAAGTATCCGGTGCGTATATGACATTGGCGCCAGAAAAAAATCGCGCCAATATGACATGTGTGCCAAATTTACATGTATAAATTTAGTTTCTAGATATTATTATTGTTTTTTATATACGATTTGTTTATATTTGCATATAAAATAGATAAATGAATTTTTTATATTAAATAAATTGTACAAATATTGGAAAATATTGCTTCTTTATGTGAAACAGTGAATATGCGTCCAGAAATTACGTTGCCAAATTTTCTTCTCTCGCCAAGGCCTCTATACTTGAAAAATACTGATTTATTATTATATAATGTAGTATTAGCTAATGTTCTGTAATCTGTTCCACAGCTAAAGTTGACTGCAAAAACGCGATGCTGGAATAATGTGGTATCAAGTATACGGTTTAAAAATAAAATTAATTTTGCGCCAAACTACTCTTACGCCAATTGGCTCTAGGTCTGATTAAGGAAGAATACTCAAATTAAGATTTACAAACACCAAGACAAGAATACGGTATTTGCGGAAAGTTGAGGGAAATGTATAAATTTAAGTGATTATTAAACTTTATTTTTCCAATTTTTTAAGTGTTTATGACTTCAGTCTGTTTTTTTTTTTGTGTATCTATGCGTGTTTTAACTTCCCTAAAATACTTTGACACATTTTAGTAAAACTTACATAACATATGTGAGTTAAAACAAGGAAATTAATTACGCACCAAACTATGCCCGCCAAGATATGCTAATTGGCTGTGGAGCCAATTATGAAACTTTCCATAGATTAATACATACAAACTTTATATGAAAAAACAGTGAAGATTTCATCTAAAGTATGTTAAACTGAAATGATTCCCCATACCTTCAAAAATAAAACAAATGATAGGCCAATAAATAAATAAATGAGACTGTGCATTGAAACAAATTGAAGGAGCGATGTTAAATTAATACTGTAAGGTGAAATTAATTGTGAAAAGAAAAGAAATAGCAGAAATAAAATAAATCACATTCAGGAAAATATAAAAGAGAAAAAGAAATATTTTACATTTTCCGGATCTAGATGCTGTCCATTTATTTCAATAACTAATATCACTGAGAAATTCATGGTAAAATAATTTTCTTTCCTGATTATTATTATTATTATTATCATCATCACCATTTATTTACATAACGGAATACAGCAGTAAACATTTTTTGTTTAACAGTAAAATAAGTTCATTTTTTAAATAAAATGTCTAGAGCATATGAAAATTTTAAGATTAACAACTATCATTTGCAAACTACAAAGCACATCGTAAAGAAATGGTAAAAGACAAATGGAAAACAAATTAAAAAATATTTCTGTTTCTCACGTTAGATGGCGCTAGTCACGGGAAACCATGTGGTTTCTAACCACTGTACAGCGGACAAAGGAAACTTAGCGATTGCGAGGCCTGTTATTTCGATAAGGAGGCCTTGGCTTAAGCATTTAAATTGGATGAGTTCTACCCGGAATATCTACGCAGATTTTCATTGGTCCATTTGCAAATCAAAACTTTTTTTTATATATAGAAGGATAGCTAAGAGCTCTGCGTCATAAGAGCTACGCTTGCACAACCCCGTCCACTCGCAGCAGGCTCTAAAAACTCGCTAATTTGAAAATTTTCTGCAGTATAAATTGATAAATATCCAAGAATGAACGAATTACATATTCATATATTCATATACCGGGTGTTTCAAAAGTTTGGTACGAAAATAAAACACGATAAAAAGAAAAAGATCTATGAGTCGGAGTGTTGAGATTTGCAGATAAAATATTCAGCGTGGTACGGAATTTTGTATGACACCAACAAGAAAATTAGTTCAAAATCTCGACAGTAGAGGGTGTATAAAGTTGTAAATTTATTAATTTGACATGGAGAGATTTTGTACCAAGCCGTGAAATACCGGGTGTCCCAAAAAGGACTGACTGATTTTAAAATTGAATAACTTGGAAACGGTGACAGATATTAAAAAAAATCTTGCAGGAGGGTTATGCATAAGGTCAAAAGTATTATTACAGTGAAATTTAATTTTAGTTCGATTTACAAACAATAGATGGCGCTGTAAGCAATAGTCGCTAAATACAGGCTCGATTTTTGGTCCTTTATCTTGTTTCATGCAGAAAAAGGAGATGGAAATGAATTATCCGGGCCACGAAGTACCAAAAATCGAGCCTGAATTTAGCGTCTATTGATCGCAGCGCCATCTATTGTTTGTAATTCGAACTAAAATTGAAAATCACTGTAAAACAACTTTTGACCTTATGCATAACCCTCCTGCAAGAATTTTTTAAATATCTGTCACCGTTTACAAGTTATTGAATTTTAAAATCAGTCAGTCCTTTTTAGGACACCCGGTATGAGATATCTGATATAGTCTCACATTTTGCATTAAGTACCGCAAAGGCTCAACGCTGAAAATCAATTAGTACTCAATAAATAGAGTTCTGTTTCATGGAAAAACTTTATTTCATGAGTAAGATGAGGTGGCCCCCCGCCAGCATTGCTAATGTACAACTTCTCAGATGCAAGAATAGAGGAATAGTGACCTTACAAAGACAAAAAACACTTTCCATATCGAGTCATACTACGCCAACAAAATTTATGTTACGAAGAAATACATTCTAAAATTTAAAAGAAAAACTGTTAAGGGTCAATCAGAATTGGCGCCGTCATCTTTAACCAACATATTGGGCAGTGACAGGCATCCCTAAATTAAAGCATCTGAAAACATCGCAGCTATCGCATAATAACTTTATTTATTGCTTTTGTTGTTATGATAACCGCAGTACGTTACGCAGGAATTATAAGTGAAACTGAAAGTAATTTTCATTTACGATTGCAAAACGCATAAATCTATCAAATTGATTTTCCAAAATGAGTTAAACTAACACATCTGCCTGAAAGAATGATCTTTTTAACTGGGATAAAATAGAGTAAAATATATTGAATTTTGACAAAGCAAAAGAGTGTCTGCGTTTAAAATAAAAAAACTGAAGGAATAAACATTAAAAGAGAGGGGAATTAATTACATTTCAATACATTTAAATTAATAAATTAGGCCTAATATATGATTACATCATAGGGCGCTACTGCAGACAATAACATGGAATAATTCCACTTTACTCACACAACACAAGATTTGGATACAAAAACTGTATATGCAATATTCACTAATGTTTTTGTGTCCAAATCGTGGGTTGTGAGAGCAATAAGGAATTACTCCATGGAATTAGTAGCGCCCTCTGTTGTCGAGATTTTGAGCTAATTTTTTGTTGGTGTGATTCAAAATCCCAGACCACGCTGAATATTTACCTGTAAACCGCATGTCTATCCCATCCATAGATCTTTCTTAATCGCGTTTTACTTTCACCCGGTATATCTGAATTGATATCGATTTAACACATAAATTAGTGAAATTTCTCAATTACTAAATATTTCTCTGCTGTGTTTTTTATGAAATCTCCTTTTCAAAAAATGAGCTACGCGTCCTGTTTAAAAAAAAAGAAGAAAAGAAACGGAGAATTTCAGGAAAGCAACATAACATATTAAACAACTTGAAGAACATTTTTGGGGTTTTAGTTTTGGTAACGTGACATTTAATGAAAAATTATAATACAGAAACAGCTTTAAAATTTAAAAGTCTCAATTAAAAACAGAATTTACTTCGAAATATGCATTAGGAACGAGATCATAATTTAAGAAATTTATCTGCAGCCATCATATAAAACATTTTTTTCGGAATTTTTTCTACTAAGCGGGTTAAACAACTGCGAGATTGTGAAATTTCAGTTTTATATATGGTTAATAAATATATATTAATTCCGGATACGATCAGATTCTGATTACCTTTTGGGTTATCTCTGTTAAACAGTACCACTATTTATAAAATATAAAGGTGGTCTAAATTAAAGGCTGGATTTCTCTGGTAAACAATTCAAAAATTAATTTGGAAATGGTGGTGAATACTGTTCAGAGTTCCACAAAAAGGTTCGTCATTTGTGCTTTGGGCGTGTTTGTCGTATTTGATGATTAATTCAGAACTGCTTAACTATTAAAACTTCATTTAAAAAGTTATAAAAATTTAATTTTTTAATAATTTTTAAACAAGCTGAAATAAAGTTCCATCGAAAAAAAATTGAATGACTTTATTTTCTTAACACACTAAATTTTTATTATTATTAAACTAAAACCTAATTTTCTGCACAAAAAGAAAAATATATATATATTTGCTACATTGTTTAAGCCCGAGAGGGTACATGTATTAATATATTTCATTCAATTCGTTCTACATGTAATGGTATATTTTTGTAACCAATAAGTTTAACAAATTGAATATTAAAAAATAAAACTAAACTTCGTACAATATGATACTTTAAACACCCTAAAAACTTAGATTCCGTTCAAATGAAACCTAAATAAAACTTAGACTTTATCTACTTTAAGTTGTAAATATTTGTATTGCAGATTTTGTATTATGTTTATGATGTACGTAAAATCTACTAAAAAACAACTTTTCAAAAGTAAAAAAAAAAAAAAAAAAAAAAAAAAAGAAAAAAGAAAAAAGAAAAAGAAAAAGAAAAAAAAAGAAAAAAGGTGAAAGTTGTGGCTAAAAAATACTGTGATATCAAATTTCCAAGCTTATATTATGGTACTTATTTAACATTTTTAGGTAAAAATTTACCATATGTAAGTCGAGTACCTAAGTATGCGTTGATAGAAAGCCTTTTCTCCTTTACTAAATACATCATAACGTGTTTCCGAAAATTAATTTTTTTTAAATTATGCATGATGGGCTTGGCGGCCATCTTTCCATACTTTACATAAATTTCTAAGCACACAAGTACGTTGTTAAGATCGGAAGTTCGAAATTGTTGCTAAAGCAAACATTTTATGCTTTTAATTTATGGAAATGAGTGCCTAGAAATTTGTGTCTTAAAATAAAGCTGAAGCAACTTCAAGTTTCATCTTATGATTCTTTTTTTTCGGAGTGGGTTAATTAATTAGTTAAAGCAGTAAAAGTCAATTTGTTTTTTTCAAAATAAAAGACTTTCTTAACTTATCTGTCTGTAGCTAAAACTGGAAGTTCAAAATTCTTAATAATGCAAACATATTACGAGCTTGTCTGCTTAGAAATTTGTGTAAAATATGGAAAGATGGCCGCCAAGCCCATCATGCATAATTTAAAAAAATTTAATTTTCAGAAACAGGTTATGATGTATTTAGTAAAGGAGAAAAGGGTTTCTATCAACGCATACTTAGGTACTCGACTTACATATGTTAAATGTTTAATAAAAAATGTTAAATAAGTACCATAATATAAGCTTGGAAATTTGATATCACACTATTTTTTAGCCACAACTTTCACCTTTTTGTTTCTTTTTTCTTTTTTTTTTTTTACTTTTGAAAAGTTGTGTTTTAGTAGATATCAGTTCTTTTTTTAAAACAAATTATATATAATTGAAATAATTCTGCTCGCTAAAATTAGTCCTTGTGTAGCCCTTATAAGCAGGGAACAAACACAATAGTATCCATTTTGTTTACCTATCATTAATTTTTTAGAGTAATTAATAATTTAAAAGTAAGGAAAGTCAATTTCTTCTTTCAAAGTATCAGTCTTTCTCAATTTATATCTCCTTAAAATTTTCTATGAAGGATGAAAATTTACAGTAAAAAGCAGACAGAGTCGAAATAAAATATATATTTACAGTTAGTCGGTCAGTTAATTGTTTGTTCTAACTTTTTTTGCTGACGGTTTTGCAAAATAAATTTACCTTTACAAATACCTAAGGATAATCCGAGAATGAAGCCCCGCAGGCATCTAAAGAATCGAAGATATGTTTAAAGATCTGTAAATCTAGAAATTTTAGACATGATGATGAAACATTTTTGATTAAAAAAAATCTAAAAATTTAAAGATATAAACTGTACATATAACTTCATCTTCATTTAGATCGTGTTATAGAGAAGAAAGAATAAATATGTAATTTTACTCAAGTCTGTTTATCCATACCTATTTGCATAAATGTGAGAATATAATTTCGTATAAAAATTCCCCTAAATTGATTATCTTTAATAGTCTATTTTTAAAGCCGCATATACATTAGAATTAAATTTTTTCCTGTTAAAAATTATCTGAAATCTATAGTCTTATCATTCGTCAAATTTGTTTTATGTTTTTTTTTAATACCCAGACACCTTTTCTAAACTCTGACAAAAGATCACAGACACACTGAAGTTATCTAAATACTTATATCTTTCTATAGTATTTCCTTTTTTGAGGGGGGTGGAGGGGTGAGGAAGAGCGCTTAAGAACTTCGTTTGTTCTTAGAATTCTGAATTAATCATTGAAAAGATCTACCTACATAAGTCTTGTTGCAAAATTTTTATTAGCTATGAGTTGCATCAACTTATACATCATGTGAATCTATTAAATTACTTTTGTAAAATACTAGACGGGAGCCATTGATATTTCCAGAGCATTTGCCTACATTTTAAACTTAAGTCATTTACAACTATTCATTAATTTTCTATACGAATTAAAGAAGCCGTTGTTTCCATGGCAACTGTACCTTTCACTATTGCTTGTTTGTTTGTTTGTTTTATTGAACACATATATCAGATCACGTGGGGATCACGGCGGGATTCGAACTCGCCCACACCTACACTCTCAAGCGATTAACGTCGTGGTGTCTTATCCACTCAGCCACGGTGGGCCACTATTGCTTTCTCTAATACCCAGATACTCAAATTTAACCAGCTGCGCTTAGAATGATGCTCATAACAGAGAACATTTATATGTAAGAGTGGTGACATATGCACACGTCGTGTACTCATATTCAAGTTTTTGTCCAAAGTACAGTAACTCAGTTTTCAGTAATAGACGAGGAAGATTTCGATTAAACTAACCTGAAAAGTTAACAAACATTGGCTTCCTGATTTGATTTTATTCAAAATCGTCTTAACCAACCAAAGTTAATGTCCGGGATCCAGATAAATTTTTCTCTGTTAGTAAAATTAGATTGACCAATCAGTAGCCTCCATCCTTGCAGGCTTTTCGGTGTTTACTGAAAGCATCAAAAAGTTCGCAAAAATACAGGCTTCTGGTTGATCAGTCTCATCTCTCTGATAGCGAAAAATCTATCTTGATCCCGGCCTGTTCAACGCCCTTTAAATATTCGAGAAAGCCTTGACACGCGTCAGGAAAACGTCACACAAAGCAGGTAAAACAAAGAAAAAAAATCATTCATTGGCTCGTTCATATCCACGAGCCAATGAATGATTTTGTTTCTTTGCTTTGCCTGCTTTGTGTGATGTTTTCGTGACGCGTGTCAAGACATTCTCAAATATCTAGGGGGCTTTGGCTTATTTCACCACCATGAAGCTATGAAAGGAGAGGAGCCGACATGTCAATCTTCCCGTGTGAAAAACTAGATACCAAAAAACGAGTTCTTTCCACCTCTTCTGCCCTTTTCTCTCTTGATTTTGACCGATAGCAGCCCATTTAGCAGTCTCCAGTGCAAGATGCCGCTATATATGGCGGACGCAGGAGGGAGGGTGTTAGCGCGACCAATGACATAATGGGCCAGTTCATGACGTTTAAAAGTCAGGCGGAGTAGGATCATCTTTACACGACGATTAGTAGAAAGAGGCGCGCCGATTTTTTTGTGTCCATTGCCGTGTACAGATAATCAACTCCGTGTGACGTGATGAACTGACCACAGTTTAGGAACAGCTTCAAATGACGTCATCTATATCTACTCCGAAGCAAACGAAAAAGACAGGCTACTGCGGTGCTACAGCGTCTAGAATATATAGTGTGGAAATCGGCTATCCCAGTAATACTTAAAAAAGTGCTAAAATATTGGGTCTCTTAAATTTCAAACGATGCTGAAATCCAATGAGTCGATCACAACGATATCTGCAGGATATTTCCCAAAACTCCAAGACGATTTGGACTACACACTGTAATATATATATTTTTTTTTTTTTTTTTTTTTTTTTAGCATACATCTGACCTGTGTGCTTGGCGTCAAACCCGCTGTAATAATACGATGTTTACTTTGAAATGGAGGATATTCCATCTCCGTTTTGATCACGTGTTCAAGGTAAAAACTTCTAGCGTAAAGAAGGGAAGGCTCCATAGACGTGTAATGTAAATCCCCGCTAGCCAATGAAACAGTTCATGAGGCAAAGCAGTAGTATCTTCCCTTCTTATCAGTTAGAAGTTCCATGGGAAAATTACCGGTATCACGTGACTTTTTTTCAGCCTCGAACCCATATTTGGAATATCCTCCATTACCGGTATCAGTGAATTTTTCAGCCTCGAACCCATATTTGGAATATCTTCCATTTTAAAATATATCGCAGATGTCGCTGCGATCAGGTCCCTGGATTTCAGCGTCAGTGCACATTTAAGGGATACACCTTTTTAGCGGTTCTTGGATAGCGAATTTCCACATTATGTATTCTAGACACTGTAGCAGTACATTACACGTGTCTCTTTCTTCTTTTAAAAATATCCTGCAGATGTCGATGCAAATGACTGTTTGGAATTCAACATCGTTGTACATTTAAGGGATTCAATATTTCCGCGCTTTTTTAAGTATTGCTACAGCGTCTAGAATATCTAGTGTGGAAATATGCTATCCAAACAGTGCTAAAATTTTTTACCCCTTAAATGTGTGACGATACTGCTAGAATGCCAAGTGTCCATCGCAGCGACATCTGCGGGATTTTCGTATTACTAGCATTACATTGTATAGACTAGCAATAGCTTGCATTTGTAGAAAATATCCTGCAGATGTCGCTGCGATCTGCATATTGCAGCAGCATCGTTGCATATTTAAGGGATACAATATTTTAGCCCTTTTTAAGTATTACAGTGATAGCCGATTTCCACACTATGTATTTTAGTCGCTATAGTATTGCTGGGATAGTCGATTTCTACAACATATAATCTAGACGCTATAACGGAGCTATAGTTTCTAGAAGATATAGTTTAAAAATCGGCTTATTAAAAATGTGCTAAAAAATTGTATCCCATAAATGTTGAACGAGGTTGAACGACGAATGTCGTTCATACGGTAACATATGGTATGGTACCGTAGGTACATACCATATAGCGACATATGGTAATTCCAACTTAACTATTTCAAAAGAAATCAATTGAGAAAACGTTTCGCTCAGAGAAGATCTAGAAAATGTTGCTGCTATCGACATTTGTCATTCAGTATTTTTCAATATTTATGGGATTCAATTTTTAGCACTTTTTAAAGCATTGCTGGAATAGCCGGTTTCTACACTATGACCGTGATCTAGGTAGATTTTTCTCTGTTATCATTATGAGTTGACCAATCAGAAGCCAGAATTTTCGCTAACTTTTCACTGTTTGCAAAAATGTACCTGGATCCCGGCCTATATTTCTAGACGCTATAAATGAGCTCAGGAATAGTACAGAAAGCAAATTCCGTATTTTGATACATTAGGGCCGGGATCTAATTAGGAACAAATGTGCCTCTATAACGAAGTAGCGGCATACACTGTTTAAAATATGCAGCAATTGCTGCATACTTACTCCACCACTTTTATGGAATGTTTCTCTTCTCACCAATGAGATGCCCCATAATATAATCAAGTTATAGCGACTAAAATACATAGTGTGGAAATCGGCTATCTCTGTAATACTTAAAAAAGTGCTAAAATATTGTATCCCTTAATTATGCAACGATGCTGCTGCAATATGCAGATCGCAGCGACATCTGCAGGATATTTTCTACAACTGCAAGGTATTGCTAGTCTATACAATGTAATACTAGTAATACAAAAATTCCACAGATGTCGCTGCGATCGGCACTTGGCATTTTAGCAGTATCGTCGCACATTTAAGGGATAAAAATTTTTAGCACTGTTTGGATAGCATATTTCCACACTAGGTATTCTAGACGCTGTAGTCAAGTTACAGTTTCCTATAAAAGCGATGGAGTGACGATGCAGCAAATGCCCCAGATTTTTAACAGTGTACAGCCAATAAATGTTTATTGATAAAAGTGATAAAAACAAATCGTTAAAGGTCTTTGCGAGCGTGTCATTATCGTCAGGCTAATGCATGCTGAATTATTTCAACAGTCTAATAAAGATCGTCCATGCGCGTATCGTCTAATGGAGGATATTCCAAATATGAGTTCGAGGCTGAAAAAGTCACGTGGTACCGATAATTTACCCAGAGAACTTCTAACTGATAAGAAGGGAAACAGGAAACTACTACTGCTTTCTCACGTGAACTGTTTCATTGGCTAGCGAGGATTTACATTACGTAGACGGAGCCTTCCCTTCTTTATGCTAGACGTTCTTGCCTTGACCACGTGATCATAACGTTGATAGAATATCCTCTATTCAAGAAAGTGGATTGCCGTACTTTCAACAAAAACTTGAAATGAGCATGCTTCCTGTGTATGTATCACCACTCTTATGTATAAAGGCTCTCTGTTATGGTGTTATTTCTGAGCGCTGTGGGTTAAATTTCGATATTTGTGTTTTAGAGTGAGCAATAGAGAAAAGTACTGTTACTTTGGAAATAACAATTTCTTTAATATTGAAATGTATAGCAAAGGAGTTCAGAATCAATGCCTTAAATAGTTTCGAATATGTACTGTTGTTATGACATCAATACCCTTCCTAGATGTTTAAATGCAAAATTGTGTTCAACATAATTGGCCGCAATCTAGATAAATTTTTCGCTGTTAGCGAAACGACATTCATCAATCAGAAGTCTGCATTTTTTAGAACTTTTCGCTGTTTGCAGAAATGCAGGCTATTGATTGGTGAATCTCGTTTCGCTAACAGCGAAAAATCTATTTGGATCACAGCCTAGATTTCCACAAACATTGCACTTCATCCATGGCACTAAGAAAATGACTCAAAACTTTTATGACATAGGCCGGGATCCAGAAACAGCAAAAATTCTCAAACATGATGGCTTCCGATTGGTCAAACTCATTTCGCTAACAGCGAAAAATCTATCTGGATCTCAGCCATAGTTTTCTTCGATGAAATCAATGCAAAAGAATAATATAAAAGAATAGTATAAGATTTCTAAAATGTTTTGGCGGGTTTATCGCTGTTTGGCATAATTTGTAAACTTTAAAATTAATTAACAGATTTTCGCTAATTAAGAATAGAAAATTTGTGTTTTTAAAGCTGAATTTTATAAAAGCACGTAGATTGAGTAAATATCTGTCCAAAAATGCAATCCTTACTTTTTCCTGTCTGTTATTTAAGTCTCTATCTTGATTTAAACATAAGGTGTGACGAAGAAAAATAATCGATCATTTTCAGTATCTCGACGTTATTTTAAAAAAATCTATATTCCCGTTTATAATTGATTTATGAAGATGCATTTGGTCTCAAATTGAAGATCTTTCACATTAGGTCCTTCCGGTTTTGGTTTTATTTTTCTGCGATGATTGGTTCCTTTGATATGGGAAATTTTACGCTGGCATGTTTGGTCGATTTAACATGGAGAAGTTGTCTTCAGTATAATAAACAGTTACGGTGTCTTGCCATTTGTTTGTTTGGCGGGGTTAGTATTTTTTTTTTCAGCTTGGCTTGGCAGAACGACCGTCCTGCTTGATGATAAGATACATGCAAAATACAAAACTTTAAAAAAGTCTAAGCTTTATTTAGATTTCAATTGAACGGATCTAAGTTTTTAGAGACTTTAAAGTATCATATTGTACGGGTTTTATTTTTATTTTTTAATTTCAATTGATTCAACTTATTGGTCACAAAAATGTAACATTAAATGTAGAACGAATTGAATTAAATATCTTAATATATGTCCCTTCTCGGGCTTAAACAATGTAGGAAAAACATTTTTTTTTTCAGCAAATTAGGTTTTTGTTTAATATGTCAAGTTTTTTAATAACTACAGCATTCAGGCGAACACATTTCAAAATTAATGGAGGGTACCATCATCAGGCTTTGATTTATGCAGTATCGTATCACAATGTGTGATGCAATTTACCATTTACCTACGTATAATTCGAAATGTTTCACCAGTAGTAATGCAGAATGCTGTAGTTAGGACAAAAACTTCCAATCTGAACGTAAAAAATCTGTTTGAAAATGTCGTTTTTATTTCCACTCTGATGCCATATTCATCTTCTTTTTAATTTAAAAAGAAAAACACTATTTCAGTTTCATTTTTTCACGTGGAAATCTTTCAACTGAAAATAGACAAATTATTATTACGGCTTTTTAATTATTTGCAACAATGAAGAAAAAAATCTTAAATTGATAGGAAAAATGTCCAATGAAAAAAACAAAATTTGGAACTACAACAAAAATATTTGAATAATGTAAATAAAAATTAGACCATGTTACTCTCTGTGTTATAATTCACCCATATGCAAAGGCATTTTACCATATGTTTTGACCTGACGTCAGGAAAACATTTTCACTCTTTAAATTTATAATATTATTAGAATCAGCAAAGGCTAAAAAAATTGTGGTATCAAGAACAAAACGGTGGGAAGAAAAAAATGACAAAGTTATGAGCTCCATAGGCTTTACTATGTTAAATTAACAAGGAGAAGTTACACTGTATATAAATAAGTATGTAATATTTCTCTTAAGATTTTAATATTTAGCATTAAAATTGCTGAGATAGATCTGTAAAAAAATTTTTTAATCATCCTTACAAAGTACTCCTAAGAGCTTTAAAGACTGAAATAAGATTCTGAAAAAACAAAAAGGTGCAAAACACTTTTTTTATTATTACATGCACAAACTATTTTATTGCATATACATTATGAAATGAATAGTACTTGACCAATCTCTTGGAATGTCAAGGTTTTAACTTACTTTAGCCAGTCTTTTGAGGAAAAAGTGATGAAAGTTGCATAAAAAATAATTGGTTGTGATTTGGTTGTTAGTACAGTTAGAAACTTATAAAAGATCGTATATTGATGTTTCGTACCTGCGCGTTATAACAACAGCAAGCAACTTTATATCTTCTGTCTTTAGCAGTCCCAAATCTCCTGTTCAAGTGGTAATTTTATCACCCAACCTATAAAAGCAAGTGACGTAATGATGAAGAAACCTGGTGTAATGCCTTTGACTGAGAACCGTTATAAATTTAGAGGTAATAGCCGGAATCCAGATAGAGTTTGCGCTGTTAGCGAAACGAGATTGACCAATCAGAAGTCTGCATTTTTGATAACTTTTCGCTGTTTTAAAAAAGAAAATTTTCTGATTGGTCAATCTCGTTTCGCGAACAGCACAAAATCTATCTGGATCCTAGCCCATATCTATTTCTTTAGAATAGTTTTTCGAAGAAGTTTTTTCATTCAAGTAACTCTTGATATATAAACTAGAATATGTTGTATGCCAGCTGAAACTGTAGATATGCTCATGAACACTCGATAAATGAAGTGATCTTATTTCAGTTGACTTTGTTAGTTAAAATTTTGTCATTTTAAGGAAACATTGTGTAATTTCAAGTATATGTGTAATATCATTTGGTTTATCTCTTTTCAGTAAAAGCCGTTACAGACCCTTCTTGATTCGACTCTGTGAGTCACGGCCCCTGTATGTAAGGTATTAACTTCACTTTTTAACCATTTCGTGTCTAAATATTTTTTAATGTGTGTGTGTTTTTTAATGTGTGGGGAGGCATTACTTTTTAGTTTATAATTTTAAAAGTATCTATCCAAATGAAAACCATTATGGTTCGCTAAAATCCGCCGAATATGTCAGTATTGTTTATACTATTAATATGAAAATAAAAGAAGGATTTTTAAGTCTGGAAATTATATTAATATTAATACAAAATGAATTAAATTGAAATTCTACGATCCTTTTTCCCTTTTCCAGGTTTACATTAAAGCTATTCAGCTATAAAGCTACAAACCTTAACTCTCTGAGGTGTTAATTCATTTATTTATTCGATAATTTTTGCTATTACACTGTAAAAAAAGGGCTAAAAAACGGAGATTCTACTGCAATGGAGACGCCAGTCTTATTTCCGTATTTTAACGGAAATTTCCCCCATAAATTCCACAAATCCGTATTTTTACGGAACTTTTTCCCCATAAATTACAGAAAAATTTCCTTTTTTCAGGAATTTATGAGGGAAAATTTCCGTTAAAATACGGAAATAGTACCGGCGTCTAATTGCCAGTAGAATCTCTTTTTTTTTTTTTTTTTTTTTTTTTTTTTTTTTTTTTTTTTTTTTACAGTGTATGTAAGGCAAGTATTTCTCGTTTGTCCAAAGTTTGTAGATGTTGACTGGTATTCGAAATTGACATATAAAATAGCCTACGAGTTTTCTACCAGGCTGCAAAGTTACTTGTTCATCGACAGTGAATTTGGACATTGTTTATGATACACGATGAATCTTGTTCAAAATCTGAGAACATAAAATCATTTTAGGTATATTTTTAGCTAATTTTAGTGGGAACAATCGATTTTAACTGGTGTGAATGTTTTTTACTAAATTTTAGTTACTTTAACACATTTTAAGTTTATGGTTATCCTATTATTCTGAAACTTATGGTTAATCTAGAACGTATTTTAATTATCAAGATATGAATAATCACCAAAGAACTGCGGGTACTTGGTCAAATTTTTTTGCGCGTACTCAGTTTAATCTTCAGTTCATAAAAGGCACGTGATGTGCTGTGAAAATTATGATTTTGAAGCTCTCCGCAATTTTATGGAAAATCCTAGTTCTAAGCCTTTTATAAGGTTACTAGGGGGGTCTGCCCCCTGCAAGCTATGCTCGCCAACCCTCGTTCAGACACCGCAGAATCTAAAAGCATGCTAATCTGATGGGTTTTAAAAATATTAGAGAAGATTGAATTATACTGAAAAAACTGTGCAAATCTCCCTGTAAACGGGTTTCCATTCAATTCCCTTTGATTGCAAAAATTTAAGGGCGAATCAGTTGCTGTAAAGACATCCAATGGTTGTTTTGTTTTTGATTAAAGAGGATCAGTTAAACATTTGAAAAGAAGCTAAAATAAAATAAATTAAGTATACAGAGTCTTTGTCTCCCGGTATTTAAAAACAATCTCTATAACAATAGCCTAAGTCATGTGACTATCATCAACAGTTCCAGGCGGACCACTTCGCTTTTTATACTCTAGGTGCCATTTTGGTACTTTAATGTTAGTCAGGCACAGGTGATAAGTCGCCAAATATTATTTTATCTCCATTATTTCATCTATATTATAATAGTTCAAGTCACCAACTGCCATAAACAAATACGGTCTGATCCCTTCGCCGTTCATATGAAAGTTTGGCAAAGATGTCATATTGGCGCGATTTTTTAATGACGCCAATTTGAGGAACGTATCAACATCATAAACAGAAACATTCGGCTTACCATATCAAGCAAAATAACGATACTTTGGCGCCAATTATGTGCCCGTTCCGTATATGACATTGGCGTCAGAAAAAAATCGCGCCAATGGGACCGTAAATTTTCCATTTTGATTAAAAAAATCAAAAATTTTTTTTCGAATAAAACTACATTAAAAGTAAAACTATTATAAGTATTACTTTTTTCTTCAACTCGTCAGTTAGCATTTTTTTTTTCGAGTGGTAATATTTGGGCAGATACGCACCGCAGGTTTGGTGTAATTTTTATTTTTTTACGAAAATTTGGCGAAAACCTCCTTTTCAAATACCAGTTACATATGAATTTTCGGTAATCCTTAGATATCCCGTCGAGCAAAAATCTATCGCCAAACTATAAGATTAAATGCCAATAATGGTTGATCATATATTAATTTATTTGTTCTTTCGTTACTTAAAATAAAAATTATGTCAATTTGTATAATTTGGCGAGTGTTTTGGCGATTTATATAATTTGGCGAAATTGGTCGACGGAATAACTAAGTAGTACCGTATTTTTTAATTATTTTCGATTATTTCCTAAAGGAAATATAAAAAACATAATTAATAATCATAGAACAAAATAATTTATACAATTTATAAAAAGAAATAAAAGTAAATAAACATTTATTATCAAATAAACAACAATAGCCGGGTTACCATGTCAGCCTTTTCTGAAATATGAAAAAAAAAAATATCTGTTTGATTAAAATTTGAGTTGCCATCATTAGAAAAATGTATATAAAATTAGAAAAAAATTAATATTTCGAAAACTAATTCGAATTTAAAAATTCTAATACCAGTTTTGAGATCTACGGATCAATGCTGATTTTTGGTATTAATTTCATCACAAATATTCCATATTTTAGGAGAAATCGCTTGAAACATAATCAGTTGCTTAATCAGTCGATTCATACTTCCGTTTCATAAATTCGTTTCATTAGGGTATTTATATATATTGGGTAGATTAAGCCATAGTTGCAAATTTAATAAATTTAATCTTTGAATATTGATTTATTCTGAGCTCACGGAGTTCATAACTAATATATATAAGTACCCTCACTAGTTGTGAAAGGAGATTTAATGCATAAGTGGAACTTATGCCACACAACTAAAATCTAAGTAAGTGTCTGGGACGTTTCTGGCAGAATTAAACTTTGCAGCTTGCTATCCAGATTTTTTTTGCGATCCGGTTAACAAATTTATTGTTGGTGAACTTTATTTTTTATAAAGACTACTATCAAGAGTACGCTTTTACAGAATATAAAGTAGTTACTTGATTTTTATACATTTAAGTTAATGTCCACTAAGCGTAAATTTCTATTTTTAGTTTAATAAACTGTGATTTTACTTTATTTCAAATCTTTTCATTAACCTATGCCTGATGCTCATGTTAATAGCCGGGAGAGGCGTCCAAAAATAATGAGACATATATTATTACACTAGTGTCTACAGCGAGCCCCTCACAATGGCTCTTATCACAAATGCACCCGAGAAATTCTCTATTTAAAGGGAAATTATGCTTATTTGTTCAGTTGAATTCCATTATTCGATATTTTAAATACAGGTGACCAAGCAATCGTTTGTTATTATTCTTATTTTAGTAGTCATCTGATTATCATAGATTTGTGATTTTATAACAGCGATGACAGCGATGACCACCTCGGGAACTCAGCTTTCGCTTTAGAGTGTTAGTGCAATCCCGAGGGGTAGACCACATCCACCCCTCCCGACTCTCAACCAGAGTCTGAGAGGGAGCGTCGGGTCCCTGATCAAGCTGCTGAAATTTATTTCGGTTACTGTGAGATTTACAATTACAATCACAATTGGTTACCCAGTTTTTCTGGGTGAACCGAAGATTTCACATCGAGATATATGACTGTATGTAGTGATTACATGAGGATCATTTCACCTAATGTGATTGCATAATTGTTTACAATTTTCTTGGATATATATACGTCACAGTACATTTAACACACAATATTTAACATGACAATTAGAAACACATTACAACACAATATCAAACACCTACTATTTACATGACTGTGTGTAGTGATTACATGAGGATCATTTGAATGTGATTAAATAATTATTTACATTTTTCATGGATTTACAGGGATTTCACAGTACATTAAACACACTATATTGAACATTTACATACATCACAATTAGAAACACATTACAACACACCTACTATTTACAATTTGCGCATACAAGAGTTTGGAGAGATGCACAAGATAAAAATTCAAAAGTGATAGAAGTTTCTGGCACCCGCTAATAACCCGTTTCTCCCTCCATGCTACACCCTAGTGATGGAGTCGGACTAGAATGGCTCTGGATTTGAAAAGATGTACTCGTTTGTTTCTATAAACCTCATGCATTGTATGATCTTGTTGAGTAGTTGTGGTTTCTCTTTTACATCCCGCCACCAACTTGCTAAATTCATACGTGTGTGTTTTTTGAGATGATAATGCGATGTTAATGTACAGTATAATACATAGTGTAACGATGTTGACGGCAAGCCACAAATGCATAGTGGGGAGTCTCTTTTGTTAATTTTGTATAAGTGTTCCTGAAAGGGGCCGTGATTTGTTAAAAATATGTGTAAGTATCTGTTGTTTACGAAATACTTGTGGTCAACCAATGGCAAGAATTCCTTCGTATATCGGCCTGTGTCTGAATCCGTCCAGCGTTTTTGCCAATTTTTTAACAGATTCTGCTTTGTCTGTGATTTTAGTGAAGAAGCTGGATATGGTAAAAATGTATGTATTAGTGTTTCATCCGTTACTGCCGATTTTGCCAGTTGGTCAGCTGCCTCATTGCCCTCAACACCTGAATGTCCTTTTGTCCAATTGAAGTATATGTCTTTTACTGTTGTTTGTAATTGTTGAAGAATTTTTAGTATTAAATAGTTTGTATTGTCAAAATTGTTTAATGCTTTTAAACTTGATAGGCTATCCGTTATGATTAAATATTGAGAATGTTTGTCCGGCTCTATCCACTCTAATGCTGAAGAGATCGCGAAGAGTTCTGACTGGAAGACGGAGTTATCCTGGGACAGTTTCGCTCTCCAAGTATAGATTTGCTCGTTTTTTTCGTACACACAAAATGCCGAGGCTGTGCCTTCGGACATTTTGGAACCGTCCATGTATATTGTAATTTTGCCTACATAGTCGTTTATTTCACAAATTTGTATTTCACTTGTTAGTGGTGATGTTTTGTATTTTGAGCATTTTGGATAGTATAGTGGAGCAAAAGCCTTTTCTGTTGACTTGCCGAGACGAATCGTCCCCGAATACTCCGCCTCCGCCTCCAACTGCAAATCCAGTGGGGGGAGACCTGTGAGGACCTGCAGGGCGTTTGTTGACGTATTGCGATATGCTCTCGTTATCAGCAACAAAGCTTTCCTTTGTGCCGAGAGCAAATGTCGACGACCGTGATATTGCGCCATACGCGGAAACCAGACAGCACACGCGTAGGCCAGTTTCCTTTGTAAGATCGCCGAGTACCAAATCTTAAAAAATTCCGGAGGGAGTCGAACTGAGATTGATGAAAATTTATAAAGATTTTGAGTTATTTTTCCGATTTCTACTCTCTTTTGTGCCACATGTGGGAGAAATGATAATTGTTTATCTAATATTACCCCCAGGTATTTTAGTGTTGTTTCTGATTTTATTGATTTACCTTGAAGTTTAAATGTGGGGCCCCGCTTAAGGTGTTTGGGTTTGCCAAAAGTTAATGATGAGGATTTTTCATGTGAAATTTCTATTTTGTTGGTTTCTGCCCAATTCTGAATAAATTTTAAAGCTTTCTGACCTTTTTGTTCAAGTTGCTGTCTCGACTGTGCCCAGATCAGTAATATTACGTCATCCGCGTATGCCACCAGTTCACAGTCCTGTACATCAAAGGTCCCCAACAGAACCAACCAAAGAAAAGGACCCAGACACGATCCCTGCGGGCAACCCTTACTAAAGTAAATAGTACAACAAAAATGGTGCCATCCAGTCCACCTGAGCTCGCCTACCCGAAAGGAAGGAAACGACAAGATTAATGAGTTGTTTGGAAATACCTAGTCTTTGCAATGCTAGGATCACCTGGTCCCAAGGGAGGTTGTCAAATGCTCCTCTGAAATCCAGTGACACCAGTGATGTGTATTGTTTATTTTGTTTGTGTTGTTCTACTAATGAAATCACTTGCTCCAAAGCCGTTTCCGTAGATTTATTTTGCGTGTAGCCGTGTTGCTTACCCGATAAGAAATTCGTTTTGTCTAATGCGTGATGTATTCGTCTTAGAATTAATTTCTCTAAGATTTTTCCGAATATTGGTAATAGAGTGATGGGGTGATATGAATAGCTCTCATTCAAAGGTTTCCCCTCCTTTCTAAAATACACGAGCTCTCCCAATTTCCAGTCATCAGGAAAATAGTTTAACTTTAAAAGACTGTTGTACATATCCAACAGAATATTAGGAATTTTTGAAAAGATGCACCTGACCATCCTGTGATCAATTTGATCAGGTCCTGGCGCCTTGTTAATATTGAATGAGAAAACAACATTTCGCAACTCTCTTTTCGTGAATTTTGCCTGGTCGTGCGAGTTTAGTCGCTGTGGTAGTTGCTTTGGAGTTTCATCGCCAAAAATGTCTCTCGTTAGTTTTAAAAGGGTTGATGACCTGGAAGTGGGTGACAAAGAATCAAATTGGTAACTGATATGTGAGTCCTGGAATCGCTGGAAGGTCAACTTTTTCGTTAAACCAAAAGGATCCGTCTCTCTGCGACACAGGTTTGTCCAAGCTTTTTCCTTCTCCGATAAAATCTCTTTTTGATAAATTGCCCTTTCCCTTTTGTATTGCTGGTTTATATTTGACTCGTAGTTTGAATTTTTTGCTCTTTTTAAAAGAGCTGCTACTTTATTTCTTTGGGCCCTCAATTGTGGAGACCACCAGGAAATTTTAAATTTCTTCAAGGGGGCTTTCTTTTTAAAGGATTTATTGGCTTGTAATAATATTTCTTGTTTAAAAGTTTCGTATTCTTCGTTAAACTGGTCTATAGTTTCTATGTCATTAAAGTTAATCTGTGAGCATTTTCGAGTTAGTTGTTCGGAAAATTGTGTCAAAGGGATTCCCTTTGTTTTGAATCTTCTTCTTGGTAGTTTGGGTATTGTGAAATTTAGCTCTGTTTCTATTGGGTAGTGGTCTCCAAAAAGGGAAGGAATTACTTCCCAGTGTTTTATGTGTGAAAACATAGCCTGCGTGCAGATGGACAGATCTGGCCTCCCCAGGTGCTTCCCCAACTCATACGTTGGTGGACTGGATGAAGAGTTTAGAATAACTCGTTCACTCCTATAGCCCCAAAGCTGACTGTGAGCGTTGAAATCACCGAGAACCAACTGCAATGGGCTCTGATTTTTATAACCCAGCCAGTTCTCAATATCCTCATCAAAGTCAGCACTCGGGGGGCTACACAGGCTGCCAATGCTTAAGGTTAAAGGCTTAAGGTCTAAACTTATAAAAACTGAGTTATAGTGTTTAGAAGAGAGACTATGTTTTAAGTTTTGGTCTAAGATTAAAATATGGGCTTTTTTAGAGCTTGAACTATAGCATGGTGTTGTTCGAGGAAGTGATAGAGGTCTATTTTCATAAAGGTATGCATCTTGAAGACAAACCAGGGAATAGTCCGAGTCTGAGAGGAATTTCATAAAAGCAGCGGTTTGTGATCTGTTATTCTGTAAATTTTGTTGAATTAACCTCTATAAGACAATGACGCTAGCGCTACTTGTTTCTTTCGCTGATACACGCTGCAGGATGGATCGTAAGATGGATTTTTTTCATATAGTCCAGCTTTCCTATGGTCCCCCTTGTAGTAGTCGAGCACTTTTTTGCAGTTAACACACTCTTCTTTTTCTGAGGCACAATCCCTGATGTTGTGGCCTTTGCCACATTTAGCGCAGGCCTCTGCATTCTGGCACACTCTTGCTGTATGCCCTATTTCCTGACAGTGATAACACCTTTGAATGAAGACATACCGTCTTACCGTGCACCGGTTAAATCCTATGCACAATTTTCCTGCCATTAGTTGCAGTGCATCTCTCTCCAGTAGCTGCAACACCAAGTGCGAGGTTTCCTCGCCCTCTCTTCCTTTCAATACTCTTATCAGCTTATATTGCACCTTCCTCCTCAGAGCTCTTTCCAAAGCCGGATAGAGTACTTGTTTTTCATATAGCTCTTGTTGCTCTTCTAAGTTGTTCAGTGAACTGTCTGCTTCTCTTTCGACGTTTTTCTGTGTGACTACTGGGGGTTCTGGTGCTCCAAAGACTATCACTCGGGCTGTTTTCGGGTTTGGTTCTTTAATATCCAGTTTTTCCGCCATATCTTCTGTAGTGCAGATTTTATCTTTCACCTGTTCTAGGTCAAATTTGTTTTTACATATTATTATTTTATTTTGTTTAGTTGTTTGGCAGTCTACTGGTGGTAATTCAGCCATATTCATAGAATTGAGAACTTTCTTTATTATTGGCATTTTTGTTTCCTTGTCTTTTGGTGTTAATATTAGTGTCGGTCTTTCTTGTGGGAGCGGTGGAAAATTTGTCATTTTTGCATATGTTGGTCGGTCATTTTCTATTGCTGTTTCCCCCTCTCTATGATTAATTGAGACCTTTTGGTTTTCTGCCTGAAGAGTGGTAACATGTTCGACGAGTCTTTTTTCCATTTGTTCATGGTTCTGTTGTATGATTTTGTTCATATCATTGATCAATTGATCTTCTCTTTCGATTTTATCTTGTTTTGTCTGTTTGATTAACTCTTCTTGGAATTTAATTCTTTCGCTGAGTTTCGTTATTAAGTGATCTTTCTCTTCTGCCTGTTGTTTGAGCTGCTTAAAGTTTTTGATTACTGATGACATGGTATTCTTTATCTTTACTTCTTTGTTTGACGCTAACTGCGTTTGTAGTTGGTGCATGAGTTCTAGTACCTGGTCTGCAATTTTCGACAACGTGTCTCGTTCTTGGTGTTCTTCCTTCTCAGCCTTGTCGTGTTGTCTTACGCTTTCTTTCTCTATTTCCACCGCTTTCTCTTCCAAAAACTTTCGGTATTTTTGTGCATTTTCATTACTTCCTTTGTCGCGTTCCTTTTAATGTCTAACCATCTGATCTATTAAAACCAGTATCGTCATTCGTGATGCTGTTTCGGCGTCAAATGGCAGCAGTTCATCTCCCGGGTGGTAATTTTTGTTTGCTCGCTGTGGTAGCTGTGTTTCTTTGTCGTTAGACTTCACCCCGTCTTCATCTGACTCTGTTATGACAGAGGAATCATTCCTTTGCGACTGCAACTCTTTTTCATTTCGCGGATCGCCCTGTTTCATTGTGAATATATATTTTTATAATATCAGTAGATTAAAATACTTCTGATTTTCTCTATCAGTTTATGTCTTCTATTGTGACTTTTTCGGTCCTGATTATACTGTTTGCACAGCGTTTTCACTTAGTATAATTAATTCGCTTTTTCAATTATGGCCCAGGCATCACCAGGACCCAACCATGCTTTTTGAAGGAAAGGGGAAATAGAAGAGTTTAAAGTAAAAGTCAGTGACCTAGATCACCGTAAATGACTAAGATAAAAAATTAATGATCGGACAGCGGGGTGGTTTTTAGTAATCTTAAGGGAAAAAAATATATATAGAGAGAGAGGCTTTGGAAGATAAGTTACATAAACTAGGGGACATAATTTTGAAGAAAACTGACCAAAAAAAAAATAAATAAATAAATAAAAAATAAAAAAAAATAAAAAATAAAAAATAAATAAATAAATAAATAAAACGAGTTTCAATGCTCATATACCTCATTGCTCTCGATGTGCCATTTACAACCATTTTTCTCTTGGTTACTTTCAAGTTCTTTTCATTTAATCTTTATTTACATTTATGTACACATTGTTGACAAGTTTATTCAAGTTTCCTGTTTCTCTCCACCAAACCTTACCAATGATATGTGGTATGTCCTGTGAATGTTTTTCACATTTGATAATTACGCATTTTGCCATAGGTAGTTGCACAAAATGTCTAATATTAACTGTAGACCAGTCCTGCAGTTTTGAGCTTTTTCGCTGAAGTTAAACCAGATAGGGAATATTAACAACTAAATGAACTTTTTAAGGCTTGCCTGTGATTGAAAGAAGTTCATGCTGAACTTGGTATGATAAAAAAGTAATGCTGGGGGAAGTTGGGGGAGTAAATAGCGTCAGGGATCATGAGTGTTCAACGAGAATTTTAATTTGATATGTCACCTGCCATGTTTCAGAGCTTATTTAAAAGAAGTTGAAAAGTTAACACTTTTAGAGTCCCCTTACAATACCATAATGGCATGTAGCATATGCAATTGTGAATTTAATCTATGAAGTTTAAAATACTGGCTTCCTGTACGACTCTCTATAAGATTTTGAGAAATGACTGAAAATGCGCCTTAAAGAGCTTCTGCCTAAATTGTGAGTTGAAAAGGGGGATGAGATCATAGATGAAGAGCTTATGTCATGACCTTTCTGTGGACACCAAACTTGGGGGTTTTCAAGCACCTTCCAAAAAACGCCAAAAAACGCCCCCTGGAGGCTAAAAAAAGAACTAAAAAAGGAAACGAAAGTCAGGGTTGTGGAGCTTAGATCAAGACCTAACTAGAGATATGTCACATGACCCCCTCCTATAACAAAATTTTAACCGCCCTCTCCCCCCGGTTCCCCCCCAGGTGACAGCTAGGAAAAAATGGAGATAGCCAATCGATGCCCGTCTCAAAAAACATCTGACATACGTACATGTAGCCCCCTCCGAGCAATATTTCGCTTAAAAAAGACGAATTTTGAAAATTACTCTTTGTAAGTTCCGGTTTGGAACAATTGCCCTAAAGAGCCTACCACTGCCTAAAATATGAGTTAAACTAGGGGATGAGATCATAGATGAAGAGCTTATGCCATGACCTTTCAGTGGACACCAAACTTGGGGGTTTTTAAGCACCTTCCATAAAACGCCTAAAAACGCCTCCTGGAGGCTAAAAAAAGAACTAAAAAAAGGAAACGAAAGTCAGGGTTGTGGAGCTTAAGTCAAGACATAACTAGAGATATGTCACATGACCCCCCACCTGTAACAAAATTTTAACCCCCCTCCCCCCTGTTCCCCCCAGGTGACAGCTAGGAAAAAATGGAGATAGCCAATCGATGCCCCGTCCCAAAAAACATCTGACGTACGTACATGTGGCCCCCTCCGAGCAATATTTCGCTTAAAAAAGACGAATTTTGAAAATTACTCTTTGTAAGTTCTGGTTTGGAACAATTGCCCTAAAGAGCCTAGTACTGCCTAAAATATGAGTTAAACTAGGGGATGAGATCATAGATGAAGAGCTTATGTCATGACCTTTCAGCGGACACCAAACTTGGGGGTTTTCAAGCACTTTCTAAAAAACGCCTAAAAACACCCCCTGGAGGCTAAAAAAAGAACTAAAAAAAAGAAAGACAGGAATGTGGAGCTTAGGTCAAGACCTAACTTTAGATATGTCACATGACCCCCTGTGACAAAATTAAAAAAAAAAAAAAAAAAAAAAAATTCCCCCCCTCCTTCTCCCGGTTCCCCCCAGGTGACAGCTAGGGGAAAATGGAGATAGCCAATCGATGCTCCGTCCTAAAAAGGATCTGACATACGTACATGTGGCACCCTCCGAGTAATATTTCGCTTAAAAAAGACGAATTTTGAAAATTACTCTTTGTAAGTTCCGGTTTGGAACAATTACGAAATAAAGGATGGAAAAGACTATCGAAGTGACTTGCACAACAAGGGAAGCGCTGAGGGGGTTAAATAACTAACTTCAGTAAAAATGTGCCTGCAAGGGGTTAGGAACTTCAGAACTCTTGCAACACTGCAAACCCCAAAGGGTTAAGTGTGTAATGTACTGTCATGAATAAGTAGTGATTTATTGAAGCAATTGAAAGCAATATTTATGAAAATTACCCATGATTCTCTGTATTTCAGTTAGTGAAATTGTGTCGGAAACTTAACAGACACCCAGAGCTACCCATAATTCAATGCTAACTTTATAAATACTCCCGTGTACAGATTGTACCATATCTATTTTATTTATTAAACGTCACTCGTTGTGCTAATTAGTTTGTGGCAACACCCTATGATGATTCCAATTCTTAGCCTTGTGGAAATACAGCAAATTGGCTCTCTTTGTAATAATTATCTTCATTACAACTTTCAATCTTTAACTTTTACCATTATTGTGAGTACTTTGTACTCCCAATACTTTTCTTAAATGTAACTGAGCACCTCTTGTACTAAATTTAAGATTGTGGCATATCATACAATGTATCATTGATTAGCAAAGATTTAAATATTCAAAGCTTTAACATGTCGGCATCATTATATTAGTTTGCTGCATGTTTTATATCTATGTAAAACCTTTTTCTAAAGAATGTAAAGGGATAGTTCTGCAAAGGACTCATCCCCAGGCCAAAACAACTCAACCCTTGCCTAACTTGGGCGGCAATGAGTAACGAAGACGAAACCAGCCGCCATCTTGAGTAAAAATAGATACATAAAATAACATATTTTAAAAATGCTCTTAAATCACTTAATAACATAATAAAACTCAATAAAAATTATGGCGGAGGAAACTTCAAACTTTCTACTTTACATACATGCACACCACTTTATGTAATAAACAGTATGAGTTATTTAAATAAATTTTCAAAAAATATACAATTCACATTTATTCCTATGGAGATTTAATGATTAAAATGGGGAATTGGGGAATCCCCTATCCGCCAACTTGGAGCAAAAAACAGAAAATATGTACAAGTTTTGAGTAGTAAAAATAGCACTTACATACAATATATTTTTGTAAAAATTATGGCGAAATGAACTTTAAAGCCTCCTACGTCTTTCCAATACAATTAATAATTGCTAAAAGCATTAAAAGTATTTTTTATAATTCTATTAGAAAATGATGTCACCCATGCTATTTCTATGGGCGACCTGAATTGTTGAACATTTTATTACGTCTTTCAAAAAATCATTTAAGTACCTTAATTTATTGCCAGCAATTTAAAATTGGTGGCGGAGTAATGTTTAGACATTATAGTACACGAAATGATCAGTTTTAAGAAACAAATAAGCTTTATAAGTTAAATTATGAGGCAATGAAAAAAGTTAAATATTACTATCTGTCCTATAGGAAAGCTTTAAACATGGCGGACGTGCCAAAACATGAGGTTTTTAATTGAGGGGGGGAGACACTTAATCATGATAAAAGTCAATAACACTTACTGAGATGGGTCCTGGAGGCTTTTAAGTTAGCAAAGAAATACCACAGCAACAATTTTTTAGCTATTATTACACTTTAAAATAAAAAAAAAATTTTTGAAGATGAGCTACAACATACTGACGCACCGAGAGCAATTACCAAAATAATCTATAAATCCATAACTTCGCTAATAGGTAACATACGAATGTTCTGTTACTGTGCAAATGTTCATAAAAGTTTGTAGAATATGTAACAAATTCCCAGAACTTTGGGAAAAATCTATTTTATTTATTATAAGCATAGGAAAAGGTATCAGTCCAGCAGCAATGGCGGATTCCGAAGTATGGGTTAGAGATTAACAGAGAGGACTAAAATTTTAAAGACCCATATCTCCGAAACCACTTGACCGATTTCGATGCAGTTTAGTTTAAAATGGTCAGTAAACCTTCACGGAACAGAAAAAGCATAGTTTAGGTCTCTGGCTTACCTGGGACGTTTAACTTAGTACCCGGCCATGGGAGCTCGCCAGCGACACCTTTTGCGACACATTTTTTAGCTATTAATATTCTGATTTTATAACAGTCATTTTGATATAATTATGCGAATTTATAATTTTTTTCTCTTGTTTTCTTTTCCCTTTTTGTGATAAACCTATGAGCGCATAGTGCTCATGAAAACCGAAAAAAAACATCACTGGGTGCAGCAACCTCGTCGTGCAGTAGTCTAAAAAACGCAGCAATTCCCGAAAGCCGCAATCACAAACAAACGAAATCCGTTAACGCCGCAATCAATAACGAACGTATGAGCGCATATCATACATAAAAACAAAATAAAAAACATCACTGGATGCAGCAACCTCGTCGTGCAGCAGTCTCTCGAGAAAAACGCGATCACAAACGAACGAAATTCGTTAAAACCGCAATCACTAACGAACGAATGAGCGCAATGCACTCATTAAAACAAAATATAATAATATCACTGGATGCAGCAGTCTCAGAATTGTACTAAATTCGCGAACGCCGCGATCACAAACGAACGAAATTCGTGAACGTCACCATCGCTTATGAACGTATGAGCGCAAATCAATTTCATTTAACTTGTGCATGAATGTATTTGCAAGTCTTTTGCCCATTTTTTATTTGTAAAAACTATGAAGCCTGGATATGCAACACTAAATTAAACAATAATGGCATCGCATGAGCCAGCGTGAAGTGCTAGGAAATTTCTGGGGTGCATTTGTTCTGGGGTGCATAGCCGTTGTGAGGGGCGCGGTATAGACGCTATTTATTATTACTAACTGAAGTACCCGGCGTTTTCCGGAATTTTAAGAATGTTTGTTTTAAAAAAACCAACGATTGCGTGTTAATTTACATAATTTTCAGTTTTTTTTTTTTTTTTTTTTTGTTCAATTTAACCCGGATGACTGATTACCTACTTAGTAAATATAACCTGTGATCTGGACTGAGACCGAGATAAAAATCGTTTGATAAAAAGTTGTTTCCGATTATTTTGTTATTTAAATAATGTTTTCATGATTAAAGAAAAATGGCAAGTACAAAAATTCTATGAATTTTACTTTTAAAAAATCTAAAATCTTTATTTCAGTTCTTCCTTGAGAATGAGCTCTAGTGACCTAAATCTTTGAGGAAATTCTAATATACACGCATACACGCACATATATATATATGTGTGGAATAGACTTAAAAATGGTGAAAACAAATCCAGAGAACATGAAAACATTAAAACATGCAATATTTCCATAGTCGGATTTTTATCGTGTTTCAATACGTTTTTTCTAACTCGTATGACGTTAAATATTCACCTCCTGACGTCCATTATATTTTCAATATGCCGTAAAATTAATTTTTTTTTAAATACGTCAAACTATTTATTTAATTTTCATTTTTCACGTGGAAATCTTGCAAAAAGAAAAGTAATTGTTGTGGTAAGAATTTTATTGTGGATTTTTAATTTTTGGCAACTGCTATAACGAAAAATGTTTCAATTTGATAGGTAATTGCTGTTAAATGGATGGTTTTTTATTAATTAAAAGTTAACTATAAATTATTTTGAATCCGGATTACTTTAGTTGCATCAGCCGTGTTTTAATACACATGTATGTAACTTTTCACAATTCTGGCTTCTAAACTGGTGGATTTGTATAGAACTACAGACAGATTTACAAATTAAGATTAGGATCCTATGAACGTTAGGGTTGAGATCAGTTAATCAGTCGTTTCGTAGAATCGTTTCATAAATTCGTTTCTATTCACCCGTCTCATAAATTCGTTTCATTAGGATTTTATGTGTATAGGGTCGATAATAATTGAATAAAATAATATTTAAATAATTTTAAAATTTTAATCTTTTTAAAAATTTCAAATTAAAAAATCTTTTAATTTTAAAAACAGTTTAATTCTTTAAGGTCTGATGATTATTTGCATTGGGAAGTAGACAATGGTATTTTCATAGGGAGTAATGTAGGAGGTTGATGATTATTTTATTACTACTATAAAATAACACAAATAAGACAAAAAATAAAAATGCCTCCTCAGCAGGTTTTCACCAAGCAAGACTCCCATCAAGAAACGTTACTTTGACGCCAAAAGCACAGGCCAATCGGGTTATAATATTCGCTACAGACCGCAAATGTCGATTAATGAAGTAATAGGATGTTCATGAGAGTGACTGCAACACGCTCTAATTGCGAAACATGAAAGCTATCAACACTATGTCGAGCACTATATGAGAGAATGAAAAAACATCATATGCAAAAATGTAAAGCATTTTCGGTTTAGTTTGAAGTGAGGTGGTACATGTAAATTTAAATTTATTAGAAGCCCTGAAATATCAGTTTTTAACACTTTCCAACAAAGTTAAAAAATGTTTAGGCATTCGGTTTGTCTGTCCGTCTGTCCACGCCCTAACTGCCTTAAATATACTCGGATTTTCATGCAACTTATAAAGGTTATTTAGGGTCACCAAAGTATGTTTGGTATTGTATATGAAGTATGTAGGATTAATAGTTCATTTACAGGGGCACTCAAAAGTATTACATTACATTATGGTATACGGGTAAAAATAGTTTGCAGAGTATTTTAATGACATTATACTCTTTCAAATGTATTAGAACTGATATATATCACTGAATTTTACTACGATCACGTTAGAACAGGGCATTCATAGCATTTTTTATTCATTTACAGGGACACATAAATAAAAATCGGTTACAGTACTGTCTTTGATCAATAATTGCTGGAATGTACGGTTTAAAATTCGGTATGCGCTTTTAAATTCAATTAATTTTTTTACATATTACTTGTTTTATATAAATTCTATACCTCATATACAGGGCTGCGCAAAAGTATTCACGTACCATTTTCTTTATTCGATGAAGCTGCAGAAGGGGAATTTTAAACTAAAGTACATGTATTTCCTAAGTGAACTAAATTTTTCCATGCATGTGGTTAATAGATTCAAATTTATATATCATATACAGGGCTGCTGAAAAAATTCGGATAATTTCACGATTGTAGATGGAAACAGCTGAAAATGGGTTTTGAAATGCATACGTTTCGATATGGCTGGATTAGACGTAATATTTTAATTTTTTAAACGGTGCAATTTCGTTACATAATTCTGAATGTGTTGGAAAGTGTTTCATAATCTATGCTTGACGCATGATTTTTTTCTTTCTTTTTTTTTTTTTTTTTTTTTTTTTTAACCATTTGAAAAAATGGTTATTGTCCTCGTCAGGGTAGGAAATCAAAAGCATATCTGAAGATTTTTATTGGTTTAATCATCATTTTATTCGTTTTCTGATTGGGCTATACAGTAATCTGTATTTATCTCTATTTTCAACAGAGATGGACAACAGAGTGTTGCCACTATGACAAAAAAGTAATAAAAACTACAAAAAAATAATAATAACTCAGAAACAAATTGAGATACAGCTTTCAAACAAATTGCATTTAAAAGTACATTTTTTTCTCTATACGACGGTGTAAAAAATAATATTGTGGGATGTTTAGAAGTTTAAGAATGAAATTTCATTTAAAATTGGCCGTCAGATTTCTTGGAAATCTGATGATGGAAAAACCTTTTCCCGAACAGTCAATGAAATGCTTGGATAATACGTAAGTTTCAGGTGGATAATACGTACGAGTCGCAGGCGATTTCTGTCGCTTGCAATTTTTACGTGTAATAACACTATTAATGTTTAATTCATGGCGTACGTAATGTATGATCAACTCCGTGCTATTTTTTATGCCTTAAATTTTAGTCTTTGAAAAAATCATTTTCCAAATGGTCGTTGTAATTTGTTAAATTGCATTTTTTTTAATTTTTTTTATTTTTTACTAGGGAGGCACCGCCCCCCCTGCTCGCTACGCTCACCAACCCCCCCCCCCCCCCCCCGCGTAATCGCTTAGCGATTCTATTCGGTATCCCGAAGCAATTCCTATTTTCTAGCCAACCCCAGATTATTGTTTGTGCTTAAAAATGGTGTAAATAGTTCAATTAAGCTCTATTCATAAGCTAATATTAGTTTTTGTAGCATTGAAATATCCCAATTTGTTGATTTCCTGCAAGCAAGTAAACCCTATTATATTTTAATGGGAGTCTATGGAAATTTGCCGAAATACTGGAAATAGCGCCAAGTTGGCGTCACTTTTGGCGACTCATTTTGCAAACTTGGCGACAAATCCGGGTGCCCCCCTTGGTAACCTCCCTTATAGCGTCATAAAGCTCTGACCAGTCAGATGTATTCCACGGTATCTACGCAGATTTTCATTGGTCCATTTTTAAAGCATTATTTTTCAATTCCTACTATTAGCTCACACTCTCCCTATATTTATTTATTTATTTATTTATTTATCTTGTTCAAATTTTCAATCGTTATTAAAATACTCATTATTCATCCTATCAAGTTGAAATAATTTTTTTAAACTTGTACTGGATGACAATTGATGTTAATACAGTTTTTTCAAATATTAATTAATTAATTAAATTTTAATTAATTAATTTTAGTTTTGCATGGGAAACAAAATGGCGACCATTGGTTGTTGAAGATCAATAAAGTATTTTCAACAAGGGGTTACCCTGTTCTGTCGCCAAATACCGCCAAGTTTGTCGCCAACTTGGCGATATATCGCCAAATTTGGCGGTTAAAATGAGTCGCCAACAGTGACGCCAACTTGGCGATATCTCTAATATTTCGCCAAATTCCCATAGAGTTCTATTGTAAACCTACTTGCTTACAGAAAATCAACAAATTGAGATATTTTAATGCAACAAAAACTATATTAGCTTAAGGGATTATTAAATTTTTCTTTGATGACCTAAGTAGGAATTGACTTTAAAAACAAAATTTTTATATTACTTGTTTTTATATATAGAAGGATTTATTTTTTTTTTTTTCGAATTACAGGCTTTAATACGCACTTATAATTTGTATGCAAAAGTGTGACATTTTAAGGCATTAATTTTAAAATGTTTTTTGCCTTATACTGACTTCGAAGACATTTGGCCGAAGAACGAGTGTTCTATATCAAGCATCCCGAGGCATGTCACATGGGTGAAAATAATTGAAAAGCAATCTAACCATGACTGGTAGTAAAAAAAAGGCGGGCAGAGAAACAAATCTGCATTTGCGGGGAAATAAGCTACTGGTAAAATTGAAAATTGCTAAGCAGGGAGTTTATGTGAAGATTAAAAATCTTAGGAAGGATGAGTACAGAATAATATTTATGGAATAATTTGTAAATAAATTTTTGAATTTTTGATTTTATAAAATCTTTATAATAAAAATAGGAAATAAAATGGAACAGAATAATGTGAGAAAGGAGGGAGGGGGTGGTTGCAAGCGAGAATGTGAAACTGCTCCTTAATTAAATTATAGTGACAAAATACCTATCCGGGTGTGAATTCCTTCCTCTGGCCTTTAAAAAGACCCGGCCCACCGCACGGAATCTAGGGCGCTGACCGCAAGATATTACTGGAGTGCTGGTAGCAGTCATTTGGGAACTGCCGAGATTCAGAAATAAACAAACTCCATCGCTGAACACTCAAGCCAGTGACTGGGCTGGCCTGAAACTGATCCATAGGGAAAGCTTTGGAAACCGTAACTAATCGAAACAATGCAAACAGCTCTCCTGGGAAACACACTCAAAGGTGAGATCCAATCATACGCATTCTTCATTGCATCTACCAATTCGCCAAACTTTCTTGTAGTAAACCTAAGATAACACCTTCGCGAAAACGCCCCGTGAGAATTCAAAACGACTTTTCTTTGTTAGTTTGACTTGTGACTTAACAGCGGTTGTGACAGATTTTTTTTTTTTTTTTTTAAATATGATCTGTTTATGTTCTGTTGTTATGATATTTTCTGCATTGCAAGTAGATAGCCGATGAATACGTACGATGGAAAAATATTCAGTGATGCAGCACTCTGTAAAATAATAAATTTTACATATCGAATGTTCCACTTTCAGGCACTCGAAATCGAATATAACAACTAACAGATTCACCTAACGTATTGTACGATCTTTGATCTAACTCCCACTAAAGGGAATTCTCCCTCGGAGAGAAGCTCCATCCATAGTAGGAGAGCTGTTGAACATTTTTGAGTAGGTATTTGAGGCACCCTGAAAATTTGTGCAGCACTTCTTTTGTAATGCCTGAATACAAAATCGAATGTCTGGCTGAAGGATCGTGGCCCAAAACCTGTGCCAGACACGTGTCAAGTGCCATTTTTTGACACTACCCCCCAAAAAAAGTATTTGAGGCACGCTGAGATTGAAACAGAATAATATTTATACTTAGAAAAAAATATTTTGAAAATGACAGACACTTTAGTCGGCACAAAAACTGTGCCAGACACGTGTCAAGTGCCATTTTTTGTCTGGCACAGGTTTTGGGCCACGATCCTTCAGCCAGACATTCGATTTTGTATTCAGGCATTACAAAAGAAGTATTGCACAAATTTTCAGGGTGCCTCAAATACCTTCGCTAAAATGTTTAACAGCTCTTGGACTACCACGAAAAGAGGGGGACGGAGAGCGCACTGCTTTCGTGCGGACAGGGGACAGCGGTGAGCACAGCGGTTATAGCTACTGGAGATCGCGCAAAAGGGCACCAAGTAAACCCCGTCTTATCTTTCTCCCCTTTATGCGTCTTCTACCACTTAGCTGTCTGCACTGTTTCGCTGACGGTCGGGGATTTACATTGCTTCTATGGAAGTTTCCTCACCAATTTCTTTGATATGGGCAAATGACAAGGTATGAGGAGTCCACTGAGCTCCACGATAGTACGGAGAGCCAACTCACCGATCCACTTTCTGTCGTCACCGCATCACACTTTCAGTGCACGCAAGTAATGAGTCCTGCCTTTTTCTTAATATTATAAGCATTTTTTCAAACTTTTTCGCTTATTTTTTATCTATTTCGGTTTTCTACACCTTTTTGATATTTTATGAGCAATACTTTACAAAATTTTCGTTTTTTTTAACCATTTGGAAAAATGGTTATTGTTCTCGTCAGGGTAGGAAATGAAAAGCATATCTGAACGTTTTCATTGGTTTAATCCGCAATTTATTCGATATCTGATTGGTATATACAGTAATCTGTATTTGCCTTTGGTTTCAACAACGATGGACAACAGAGTGTTGCCGCTATGACAAAAAAGTAATAAAAACTACAAAAAAAATTAATAAATCAGAAACAAATTGAGATACAGCTTTCAAACAAATTGCATTTAAAAGTACATTTTTTTCTCTATCCGACGGTGTAAAAAGTAATATTGTCGGATGTTTAGAAGTTTAAGAATGAATTTTTATTTAAAATTGGTCGTGATATTTTTTGGAAATCTGATGATAGAAAAGCCTTTTCCCGAACAGCCAATGAAATGCTTGGCTATTACGTAAGTTTCATAGGAAATGTGACGAGTCGCAGGCGATTTTTCTTGCTTGCAATTTTTACGTGTAATAACACTATTAACCTTTAATTCATAGCGTACGTAATGTATGACCAGCTCCGTAGAAGTTTAAAAATTTACAGTACCGAAAATTGTAAAACTGAAATTTCTTTTAAAATTTGTTCATGATGGGTCCAGGAATGTTATCGTTTAATCCATGGCGTACGTAATGTAGGATCAACTCCGTGCGATTTTTTTTGTCTTAAATTTTAGTCTTTGAAAAAATCATTTTCCAAATGGTCGTTGTAATTTGTTAAATTGCTTTTTTTTCTTTTTCTTTTCTTTTCTTTTCTTTTTTTTTTTTTTTTTTTTTTTGGTTGAGCTTACCTAAATTTCATTTTTAACTAATATCAAACTAAAAATTTGGGATTAATTTAAATAAAATCCATATATATATATATGTATGTATGTGTAATTCCGGCGACACTCCTGTATAGGGTAATTCCGGGATTTAAGCTGCACATTTTTTTGAATTTGTCTATAAAGTTCCACGGTGGACATTAAATAAAAAAACGTGTTGTGCTATTTAATGTTAAATATACAACGCGCGTACTGCGAAAAAAAAATTCAAAACAAATTATTAATATTTTTTAACATTTTTTTCTAAAACATTACACTGCGGCGCGTCACCCGTACATTCAGGCTGAGACGCTGCACTTGTGCGATAGTTATGCCGCGCATGTAATAAGAACAGAATGAAATTATAAATAAAAATATTCAAAAAATATTCATATCTGGACTATAATTAACGATGTAATAACAAAATGAAACTAAATGAGTACAATGAAACGTATTAGTAGATTCAAATTAACAATTGTTGCCTACTTTCATTATTAAAATTATCGACTTATTTTTTTACATTAAATTTTAAGTGTTATTGCCGCAACAACGTAACATCAATGTATTAGAAAGGGAAAAGAAATAAAGTAAAATTGTGTTTACATAATTTATTTGTTAACCCTTTCGGGACCGGTGGGTTTTACACAAATTTTATTCGGTTGGTACGACTTTTTTAAAAGAGTAACCCTTACTTAAATAATCATGAAAATGCTCTAATTAATTAAAGCAAATATTACTTTTCTTTTTACTGGTGCCAGAAGCAAATTTTGTAAGACCTTTATGAAGGTGCTTATATGCACCTATGGTCCCGAATGGGTTAAGAGATCGACTTCAATCTACAGAAAAATTGTGGAAAAAGTACAGTCTTTATGTAACTACATTTAAACACCTGATGCAACGAAGCCAATTACACTTCCTCTTTTTTGGAGTAGTTTGCAAAGAACGCCTGCGTTACGCATAATCCAATTTTTCATTACTATTATCTTGACTTGCATCTTTCTTGCCCTTCTTACTTTTTATTTTCCCCCCTTTTTCTCCTTTGGTTTTAGTAAACTGATAACATGCCTAACATGGTTTAGCCTGTGCAAAAAGAAAAGGAAAGTCATTAATACTTAATCCTCCCGTACAAAAGAAACTGCGGCATGTATACCGGAATAGCAGTGCGGCATGTATCCCATTTTGCATGGTGCAGACGTCGGTCATCACAGTTATGTGCCATCGCTAAGGGGAATGGCGTAATTATACACACAGTAATCTATACAAACGCTACACTTAGTTTTGACTTCGAAAACGTGCATGCATTTAGTAATTAGTGTATGAAAAGTATTTAAACATAGCGTGTTTATAAATTTGGACAGTGAAATCATACACTTACGTCAAATTAAGGATTGCACTTCTACAACTAGACATCTAAATGGGATTCACGGTATACACTGGTTAAAATAATCGCATTGCGCACCTATACTGTGCGTTTGACGACCATCTATGAATAATTACAAGAAATACAAGGGGTGTGGCATCTATCCCGTATGCGGCATTTCTCCCGGAGTTACTCTATATTTGTAAAAGTAGTATACGAATCTATGCTATAAACTTTAAGGCATCATAGTCTCAACGGCGTTTATTGGCAAATAAATCTCATAACAATTCCAGTAGATGCTCAATCGGCTCTCGAATATTAGCAGTACCACTACATATTAAGCTCTATGATGTTAAAAAGGTATTAGAATCTCACAAATTAAAAGTCATACTACCAAGTGACGGATGTTAGTAGACAAACGGAAAACGTATAAAATCAGGTTCCCCAGCCAATGTAGCGGTATAAAAACTAATAAAAAAAAGGACGCGAACGGTTACATTACATAGCAATGAACCAACTCCATGGAAAGAGGGGGGAACGGGACGGGAAAACTTGCCAGCGATAGGATTAGCTCCGAGACGAGGGCGGAGTACGCGTAACGTAGAGGACCGAACTTATTTCTATCGGCGGTAGCTTTATAGCGTAATCAGGATTCTGTCGGCAAACTTGCAAGGAATTATGGAATATGGAACAAATATAACAAATGACATTAAATACATTCGAAAGAAAAAAGAATTTAGTCTCAGAATGAAATGAAAGAAATAAAGTAATTTAGTGGGTTTTATAAGAAGTATAGTTACGAAAGGATTAAGGTTTTTAGAATAATAAATAAAAGAATACGCTGGTTTAAAGGCATGGAATAAAAGACAAAAGATATTTGAGAAATTATTAAAGATATGTAAAAAGGTTAGATATTATAAGAATTTGGAATAGTTTAACTAAGATAAAAGTGCGAAATTTTTTTATTATTACATATATAGCAGTGAAAATTGTAGCGACTTCGTCAAATTTTTAAAAGAAAATCCAATTTGAAAATATCATCCCCATACTACTCTATGTCAGGAAATCTATGTTTTGCCAAAAATTTTCCTCGGAAAATTTTTGACATTGTATTCATGGGCAGACCGCTCGATTCAATGTATCAGAATAGGGAGTTCGTATTATTGTGGATCTCGGTGGAGGAGTCAGCAAGCTGACATCGCATCACTGCTACCAGTCGACAAAAAAAGACAGTTATGTAGAGAAAAAATACTTTTCAACGAAAATAAAGATTTAAATATTAAAAATAAATTTTTAAAATATAAAAGTTTAAAGAAGGGAATTTAAGATAATAGTGATTTGGGGTATTTCAGGATTAGAGTTGTCGGGATGTCATAAACGAGAAGAGTATTTAAAGCACTATTGTCAGAATCAACTGAAGAGAGATGAAAATTAATATTTAAATGTTAAATAAAATCATTAAGTCTAGGAAAATAGATTTCTTTATAGATATGAAAATTATAGATATGAAAAAATAAATTTTAAAAATATAAAAGTTTAAAGAAGGGAATTTAAGATAATAACCACTTTGGGTTTTTCAGGATTAGAGTTGTCGGGATGTTATAAGCGAGAAAAGTATTTAAAGCACTATTGTCAGAATCAGCTGAAGAGAGATGAAAGTTAATTATTTAAACGTTGAATAAAATCATTAAGAATAGGAAAATAGATTTCTTTATAGATATGAAAATTTCAAACATAGTATCACTATTTGGCATAGTAAACATATTTATGACTATTTGGCATCATAAATAAGCCAAATAGTTGAATTTTGGGATTGTATGAGAATTTTAATATGGGTTTTGGCCGCAAATGTTCAGACAAAACAACAATATGTGAGAATGGGGTGTAAAAATGAAGCGTAAAAGAGCAGTTTATTTTTAATAGATAAACCACTATTTCGAAACAATAAGAGGAATAATTTATTTTTAGCCGCTCAAAATTTATTACGGGTAGTGTGAATGTGTTGTTTAAAAGTGAGTTGTTGATCAAGGAAAACACCGAAGTATTTGCAACTTGAAAACCAGGGCAATTCAGTACGATTAAATTAACCCCTTGCCTGTGACACCCGAACTCAGTTCGGGCAACGCAAATGCGCCAATTTTGGAATGCCCGACCTGAGTTCGGGTAAGAGAAAAATCAGGCTTCAATTCCTTGAAGCCCGAAGTTTGTTTGTCCAATACATAATATGTAATTTACCTTTTTCCCAATAGAGGATACGATGCGAGACTCGAATGTATTGTAAAGACTGTGATGTCGGCTTGTGTGCCGTGCCATGTTTTCGTATATACCATACTGTAAAGGATTTGTGAAATTCAAAGGAATCTGAGGGACATGGAATTCGTGACAGTTGGTATAAATAATAATATTGTTATATTAGTTTATTATATTTATCTTGAAAATTATGTCATTTGATTTATTTTGCTATAATTTGAGCAAACATTACTGTAATCCATTAACATTTCCCATATATGTGAAAATATTGAATATAGTAGTTATTTCGTTTAATTTTTTTTTTTTTAAATAATCTATTTCTAACATTTTGATGATAATAACTAACAAAATTAAAGAGAAATAAAAATGTGTAATTTTGCATGTTTTTCTCAAACATATTCCACAGGCAAGGGAAACATGTCAATGTAGGTTTTTAATATGTATATTTTTAATGTGTTTTTAGTAAGGTCTTTTAAACAAATAAATATTTTAATGTATGTTTTGACTTTTCCGTTTGGAATATATATTGTGATAAAACTATTAAAGTTAAGAAAAAGAATACTAACGTAAATGCATTCAAAGAGTTGTGAACTATTCTCCACTATGTTTGACAGTTAATAGCAATTTAAGTAATGGGTTTCGTATAAGTATTTTTACGTGATTGATTCAATAATTATTGTCCCTAATGTATATAAAATATTTGTACTGCGATGGTTGATGTGGAATATCGAAGCCTAATCTCTTAAATGCCTATATGCTCAATTTCAGAACCGTAGCTGCTATATTAACATAGTTTTTGGAAGGAGGGGTGAAGTTTTAAAGACCTATTTTTGGGGGAGTTTTTAAGGAGGTGGGTGAGGGTGAAATTCTGGTTTGGAGCTTATACGGCTACATTTGTGACAGTGGGTGAGATGTGGCTACATCACTATGATCCCGAGTTCAAACGACAATAGTTACGTCTCATCCACTGTCACAAATCTAAACCCATAAGCTAAAAATCAACCTTTTACCCCCATTCCCCCCTTTCACCACTCTCTCTAAAACTATGTGAATATAGCAGCTACGTCTCTGAAATTGAGCATACAAGAATCTAAGACATTAGGCTTCTATATTCCACAACATCCATCGTAGTACAAATATTTTATATACATTAGGGACAATAATTATTGAACCACGTTCGTATATATAAATTCTTTTTTTATATTTTATTAATTTGTGTAAAGAAGAACAATGTGTATATACAACTTTAACAAAATTTTCTTTTTTATGACAGGAAATCTACGTTTTCTGAGGCGATGTCTTTTTAACATGCGCTGGTGAAACGAACGAAAAAAAGAAGGTATCAACGGTCTGGTTGATGGTTGAAATTATTAAACAACAACAACAAAAAAATGTAAAATCAAACAAATAAACTCCTTTTTGACGAAAACTCCAGTGTGTTCTTCTTTATTTAATATTTTTATACATATATTGCACATTGATTCTTAACACTACAGGCATCCCCCGACTTACGTAAGCAATGCGTTCCGTAAAGTTTTACGTAACTTGAATTTTACGTAAGTCGAATTTGTAAGTTGCTCGAGTAAAATTTTGCAAGAAACTACAATATTTATTATGTATATATATGCATACATATATATCGTATACAAACTACAAAAGTAGGAAAAACTTTAAAAACAAACTTAAACAAGACTTTTCAAATGTCTTGTGGAATACGGGATTTATAAATCTAACATTGATGAACTGATTTATAACAATTTTGAATCTACATCAAACGCCTCTAAAAATAAGAAATAATTAAAGAGGATTAATTTAATTTATTCTCTTTGAATTTCTGATGGCAAGACAAATGAAAAGCCCTCACAAAATAAAATAAAACTTGATAAGCACAAACTGTATTTATTAATGAATTAGATGGCTACTATGAATAACTAACAATAAAGATTAAGTTGTTATTTTATAGATTTGATTGTATATATCAATAAAAATATAAGGGGCATTCTCACAATCTTTTGTCTTTTATGTCCCTGAATAATAATTTTTATTTTAAAACTCTTTTTTTGTGTTTTTTTTTTATTTCATATACTGGGGAACATCCCGTTGCATGTTTTCATAACAATATTAACGAGATAAATAAGTTTTGGACGATGCTGGGGGTCCAAATACCAGGAAAACTCCTATACCGTCCCGTGTCCCTGATGCTGATTTTTAAGTTTGGAGCTGTTGTATAAAATTGTTTCAATAAAAGTAATTCGATGTAATTTTTTTCCGAAACTGGGACAATTATTTTATATAAACATGTAGCAAAATATTAACCTGCACACATTTTTACGTTTGATATTACTTTTTGAACTCTGTCCCTGTGTTTTTCATCCTTACCGTCCCTCTTGCTAAACTTATACAGAAAATCACTTCAGATGCAGCCACAGAATTTTTTTCACGTTTTTTCTCATGCAGAAGTATGTTAGAGAAAGAATGTCTAAAGTTCTTTGACAGGAAATTTACTGCAGAATTTAAATCAGCATTTAAATATCAATTTCAAGATCGTGGCTTTATTGGTAATCTTACCGTCCCCAAGTTTTATTCCTGCACTTTTAGAGGTGAATTAAAGAAAAAAAATAATTTAATACAATGTTAACAACTGTTTCTAAAAATCAGTGAACTTTGTGGCTATCACTTAGTCTTAACATGATTTACATAAAAATAGGTGGTAATTTTCCTTACCGTTCCATCTTTACCGTCCCTTTTTTTACCATTTCGTCCCTTTTTTCCAATACCGTCCCTTCTTTAACATCCCTTTAAGACAATGTTATACAAAAATTCTGTATTAAAAGTACTACATTTTAATTATTTCTTATGTGAATGCCCTGTGGGTACTATGCAGATTCATTATAAGTAAAAATTTAGAAGAAAATAAAAAGTTATAGGGGTATAATGGTAAGGAAAATTAAACTCGCAAGTTTAACTTAAACCTCAGTTAAATAAAAAAAATTTCGCTGCTGACCATTTTTTCTTTATTTTGAATCATTAAGGCATTCGTCTATCAGATTAAAATGTTATTTTAGCAAATTTAATTTCACCAGATTTTTATTCCCGAAAGTCAAAAGAACGTGAGAATGCCCCATAACTCTATCTAATATACAAGCTAGTATACTACGGTTGTGGTTTATATCTATATATTTTATTTATAAAATAACTATCAAAAGTATACAACTGCGTATCAAACGCTCTCGGATGTTCAGAAATGTAATTTTCGAGATTTATTACGTAACTGCGAATTTACACAAGTCGCGTAATACGTAGGTCGGTGGATACATATCAGGAATCAGTAACTGCATATTTTTACTCATCAATTATAATGATATTAAGATTAACTGATTAAAAATAGGATATACTAAGATGAACCAATCGTTTTAAAAGTTCAATAATATTTAAATGGTGACAGTTACAGAATTGCAGATGAGTAATATTATAAATTTAAGCATTTTCTTAGTAATCTTTCTTTCTGTAATTCCAGATATCACGGATAAGTGGTGCCAGCGTTGAATTCAGAAACTTTTCTCCGAGAGGGAATTCTGCGGCTCCGGGGGGGAGGGGACATTATAAAGTTCCGGGGGGCTAAATTGAACTTTTTGACCATTAAAAAACAACATATCAAATTTTCCGGAAGCACATCTTATTGCTCCAGGGAAGAATGCCACACCCTTGTCGCTACCCCCTGAATTCAACACTGAGTGGTGCTGTTTTGTCTAGAGCAGCCATAACTCAACCTGCGGCTCGCGAGCCGGATGTGGCCCGGTGACCTTTTATGTGCGGTCCGAGGCCCATGATCATTAATCCATATTTTAAAAATTACTTGAGATGTGCGTAAAAAAGTATTGAAGACCTTCGCTGTTTTTTTTTTTTCTATATTTTCATTGGAAGATAAAAACCTGTCCTGTTTTTTATAGTCATTTTAAATTATATCAAATCATATTAAATGACGTTTCGTTAGTCAAAAGTTCTTTTTAGATGTAGTCCTTATTTGTGCTACAGTATTCTATGCATTTCCTAAGCTTCAATACTAATCACACTTTATTCCAAATTAAGTTTGCACTATATATTTCCACAATTAAAAGAAAATAAAGTTTTCGCATTGAGCAAAAGACTATAGTATAATTAGAAAAAATCTTCTGATTATTTTTTATTTAGAATTTGGAAATTCGGAATTTTTATATTACAACGTTTTATACTTATTATATAACTAATATTGCTTCTTTAGGGCTGATCGTTTGTCGTGAAAAAAATTGGCACACGAAATTTTTACACTACTATTTCCAAACAACAAATTTCGCGACCTATTTTTACAACATTTGCAATAGAAATCTACCACGAAATTTATTGTTCGGAAATAATGGCGTTAAAAATTTTTGGTAACATATCTTCCGAGACAAACGTTCAACCATACTGATAATACAGTCGGACCTCTATTTAACGAACCTCTATTTTGCGAATTTCTCTATTTTGCGAACTTTTACTTCGAACAAGAACATTTTGCAAATTTCTTCGTAAAATAACCTCCAAATAGCGAAATGTATTCTCTATTTAACGAACTTTTCCTTGGGATCTAATTTTTTTCCTTCCTATTTCTTAAAATATTACTGGACATTTCAAACTTATTCTTTCTTTTAACACATTTATGATGATCAATGACCATGACCAGGTCTTACCAGGCACCTAACTCACCGAGAGCAGTAAAATCGTTGTGATTCTTTGCTTTCCATCCAAGAAGAACAAACTTTCATCCCCTTTTAACATCAATGGAGCTGCCCCATGTCCTTAAACTATAGTTTCCCGTTTTCTAGATTGTTGATCATGATCAATCGTGTTGGTAATTTCGGTTTTTGTAACTCGAAAATGTCAAAGCGAAAGTGCTTGAGCTTCGGAGAAAAAAAAATTATTCTTGATGAGGTGGATAAATGCATGAAGAAAAAGAATACTGCTTTAAAATTTGATATTCTTCCAAACAGCTTATCAACCATATTAAAAAATCTTGATTTTAATGTACAGTTTTTTTTTAAACTGAAAATGCAATGTATTTCCAGACAACGTTTTGTTTCATTCTTATTTCCCTTGAGGATTTCTTTTTGATGGGTAAAATAAGTAAAACAGATATAATTTACAAAAAAAAATGTGTGACTAATTACTTTTTTTAATTATATTTTGTGTTTATGGACTTAAAATGTGTTTTACGCAGTTTAAAGTATTTTAAAGGGTGACTCTCTATTTAACGAATTTTTCCTATAACGAACTTTTTTCGGGATTTAGCGACTTCGTTAAATAGAGGCCCGACTGTATTAAATTTATTACATTGCTCTGTTATACTACACTGGTGTCCAAAATTAAGGACCAATCACAAAATGCTAATTTTCAAATACGCGAATACTCAAAAGGAAATAATATAATTCGAATAATTACTATCGCTACAGCACAGCTAGTCCATATTTTGCTTCTCATTCATGTCACACATGGTCACAAGTGTCATAGTCACTACGGTGAAGCAAAAACATAGGAAATTCCATACATCTCATTATGACTCTCAAATGATCACTATATGTGACTCCACTGAGACATCACTGTGACTGATTCTTTATGACGAGTCACCATGTGACTTTACAATGTAGTTACGTTGTGACTCTCATGTGATTGTCATCTGCAGACTCAATTTCAAAGTCATCGTGAACGCTGCATTGTGATAAGTTATCAAATAATGTTACATTAAAGTCACATGATGACTTTTAGGTGACAGAGAGACTACTGTGACGTCACCATTGTGCTCTTTTGTGATAAGTTACCAAATAATGTTACATTAAAGTCACATGATGACTTTTAGGTGACAGAGAGACTACTGTGATGTCACCATTGTGCTCTTTTGTGAAAAGTCACCATGTGACTATAATGTGATATTATTTGGTGACTTATCATTATGCAACGTTCATGATGACTTTGAAATTGAGTCTAAAAATGACAGTCACATGAGAGTCACAATGCAACTACATTGTAAAGTCACCTGGTGACTAGTCACAACAGCAGTTACATTGATGTCTCTGTGGAGTCGAATATAGTGATCACTTGAGACTCATAATAAGACGTGTGGAATTTCCTATTTTTTGTTTCACCGTAGTGACTGTGACACTTGTGACCATGTGTGACATGAATGAGATGCTATATGGACTAGCTGTGCTGTAGGGATAGTAATTATTTGAATTACATTATTTCCTTTTGTGTATTCGCTTACTAAAAAATTAGCATTTTGTGACTGGTCCTTAATTTTGGACACCAGTGTACTTTGTTATCTTACTATTTTAATTATGCTTTTTTAAGTGTGTTGCGGCCCGCCTAACGTCGGAAACGCTTGTTTGCGGCCCGCAAGAAAAAAAGGTTGAGTATGGCTGGGCTAGAGCCTAATAATTATTTCAATAACTGTGCTATTTCAAACAGCAATCTATTTTTGATATATAATAAACTAAACAGAGTAACGATTAAACGCTAAATGAATTGACATCCGTTTTCATAAGTTAGTGTTTGTGCTCTGACAGTGTGAGCGTCATTTATTGTTGACATGTTAAACTAAAACAAAGCGCAATAAAAAATTTCCGGTATTACACATTAATTTCCTGCAAATATTTCAATAAACGTCACCATTTACTTGCCACTGAATGGCAAAAAAATTCCGTCCATTTTATATTACCAAGTACCGCAGGCCCGTCCAACCTTTTAGTAACATCAGCGCACCTCAGTTGATGATAAAATTGCATTAATTACCAAAAAAAAAATTAATTGCAGCTATAAAACTGTATTTTTTCCCTAAAATAATTTTATTCTTTAATTCTCACATTGGTATACGACGCATATCCATTGAAAAAAATCTCAAACAAATCTTTGAAAATTTAAGATTCAGTTTCTTCACAGATTGATAACATCACTTTGGACGATCATAAATTATTTTTAGAAACGTGCTTATATTTGTGAGATCACATTGTTAAAATTTTACGTCACAGTTCATATCTCAGTCACTCAATCAATCATCATCATCATCACTCAAAGTAGCCAATCTTTACTCCTCTTTGCAGCAGGATTCAAGAAGAACGTCAATTTTAATATTTTAGTTTTAAAACCATAAATTACATTTTTAATCTGTGGAACTGACAATGTGACAATGGCTGAATCGTTATGATCATTTACTTTTTTGTTGCCCCGGAATCATATATATCACTATTCCATACGAAAGTATTGAATATTTCAAATGAAAATCAAATTTCAAAGTAATTGCTTAAAAGGCACTAAAGGCCAACATAGTGAAAAAGATTCTAAGCCGGGACTCGAACCCGGGCCATCAGTATAGCGCACTGACGTTCTACCGACTAAACCACTTGGAACGATACACAGCTCGGAAAGTTTCTCACTATTATATGTTGGCAAGGCTACAAATGCAGCAGAAGATGGAATATTTATCGTGAGCCACCGACCTGGGGCTAACACGAAACATAATTAAATCCAGCATCGATAGAAACTATAGTACTATATAACAGTACTATATAATAGTTTCTATCGATGCTGGATTTAATTATGTTTCGTGTTAGCCCCAGGTCGGTGGCTCACGATAAATATTCCATCTTCTGCTGCATTTGTAGCCTTGCCAACATATAATAGTGAGAAACTTTCCCAGCTGTGTATCGTTCCAAGTGGTTTAGTCGGTAGAACGTCTGTGCGCTATACTGATGGCCCGGGTTCGAGTCCCGGCTTGGAATCTTTTTCACTATGTTGACCTTTAGCGCCTTTTAAGCAATTACTTTGAAATTTGATTTTCATTTGAAATATTGTATCCAAGGCGAATGTTTCTCTCTGGAATAATTTCCATGTATTAAGAAAGTATTGAAATCGTCAAATTTTTGGACTTTCAATTTTTGATGGATTTACACATTTTTGGGATGGCCTGACTACAATTTGGCTACTTTTTGAAAATATCTCTCTGTATGTATGTAATAATAAAAATTTTCGCCCTTTTATCTTAGTAAAACTATTCCAAATTCTTAGCATTTTTCCTTTTTTACCTATCTTTAATAATATCTTAATATCATTTGTCTTTTATTTCATGCATTTAAAACTGCGTATTCTTTTATTAGTCTAGAAACCTTAATCCATTCGCCTCATCTCATAAAACCCATTAAATTACTTTTTTCATTTTATTCTAAAAATAAATTCTTTTTCTTTCGAATGTCTTTTAAAATCATTTGATCTTTGGTGTTCTATTCCCATCATTCCTTGCAAATCCCTCCAGCCATTGTTTGCGCAGTAATTCTGACGGCGAAATTATATAGTTCGTATCGTCGTCCTCCGCGCTTCCCCCCTCCTCCCGGAGCTAGGTCCTATCGTATTCTGCTCGCATCGCGTCCTTCTGGCTACTTTTTACATGATTTGTCATTTATCGTGTATTGTAATCATACGCATGCAGTTTTCGCAAGGATATAACACGTGCATGGGCTAGGAGAGGCAGAATTTGACGATTATTGAGTTGCTTAATTAAACTACGCCACCTGGACTGTTTGCTTTTCTTGAATCTTCACCATTTGTTCTAATAAGTAACATCTAGTGGTACATTTTACATAGCGACTGCCCGCACATGGATCACCTATAACTAGTGGAATTTGGTGCATTATATGGTCCATTAATAAACGTTTTGATGCATCTATCGGCTTCGATTATTTATGCTTCGGGAAATATTTCAATGGACGATAGCCTGACCTTCCACTCTTCCATCACGATTGTACGACTGCAAAAAACCATGATTTCTTTATTGAGTATATAATGTGGGTATGCTGGTGCTTAAGATCTACATGTTTATATGATACGAGTGAAATCGTGTCATGTATGTGTACGAGATAAGTTTTGTGGTCTCTCTATTTCAAGAACTAGTGCACGTATATTCATAAAATTTGACCGATTCAAATTATTTAGGATACTAGTAACCGAACAGAACCGCTTATTCAAAACCGCCGCGGCGAGCGGCCTCTTTCCGTCCGCGGTCCCTTAAGCTTTGCTTCTCTTTTTCCGACTCTTTTGCGGAAGCCAGGTTCGTAGGTCCCAAGTATAATATTGGTATATAATAGTATATCCCCACGTCCGTTCACGTATTCTTTTTTTATTATAGATTTTATGTCCTATTTTTTAAAAAAATATATGTTTGATAGGGGATAATTATAAAATACAACTATTATATCATATTTAACATTTCAAGTTTTAAAGATCCTTGATGTAATTGTCCCCTTTATTTAAAAAAGGGAGAACAAAAGGGGTTTCAAGCTATTCCCCTTTGGTGATCAGAAAAAGCAATAACACATTATAACACTTTACTATTTTCTAAAATAATTTTATTTTTTATATTAGTTTAGTTAATATAGTTTAGTTAATGTGGTATAATGTGAAAACTCACTGTGAAAAATCACAATCACATCTTTTACGATTGAGAATTTCTCTTTCTCCACTGATTGATATCACTTTCAATAATTTGTATATGCATGTGAAGTAGAGTAAAATCGGAATACATTTAAAAACAGGTTGATATAAGTGTAATTGTATATGTAAAACATTACATCAAGTTTTATGATTAAAATAACAAGCGAATACCAAACTACAGCGCCTAGAAGATACAGTGTGGAAAACGGCTATTCCTATAATGCTTTAAAAAGTGCTAAAAACTTGCATCCCATAAATCTCCAACAATGCTCAGTGGCAATATGCTGATACGAGACCCATCTCCTAACTCTTTTCAATACAAACCCTGTGTTTTCAAAAATTATAGAATGTTAAATATCAGAAGCTATAAATATAAGATATTTTAGTCTGTTATAAGCTAATTTAGTTAAGGAATGACGTGAAATAGGTTAAAGAGTCTCTTTTAGAATGACTATCGTTTTTAAATCACTACGATGGCGCTACGATCGACATCTTGTTATTCAGCATCGTTGTACATTTATGGGATTCAATTTTTTAGCACTATTTTGTAGCCGTTTTCCACAGTGTATCTTCTAGGCGCTGTAACCAAACTATTGAGTCTAGAAGATATAGTGTGGAAATCGGCCAAGCAAAACGTGCTAAAAATTGTTTTCCATAAATGCTGAACGATGCAGAACGATAAAAGGTGATCGCAGCGACACACAGTGGATTATTTGACCTGAAATCCTGGCCAAAAATATTTTTATATGTAAATATAGTCTGATTGCGTTAAAATTCTTAGATGTTATTGGGTATCACTATGGCATGTTTGGTATTGTAAATGAAGCCTATAGCATTTACTGTTCATTTACAGAGACACTCAAAAGAATTCCCTTACATTATGGTGTATGGGAAAAAATCGTTTGCTCTGTATTTTAATGATATCACACTATTTTAAACGTACTGAAATTTATATACATCACTGAGGTGTACTAAGGTACTTAATGTAGAATATGGTGTGCATAGAATATATCGTTCATTTACAGGGACACACAAAAGAATTTGGCTAAGGAATAAATTTAACTATTGAAGTCTATGACCAATATTTGCTGGAAGTGCGTTTGTAGTTGTGATATGCGTTTTTAAATTTTACTATTTTTTTTTAATATTGCTTGGTGTGGATACAGCCTATAGATCATATACAGGGCTGCACAAAAGTTCTCAAGTACATTTCCGTTTATTCATGGAAATGGCTGAATGGAAAATTTTAACTGTGCTATGCGTTTCACTGAACTAACTTTTAGCATACTATATAGTATACATACAAATCCATAGTTTAATTTAATATTTTATATCTTAAAAGCTGACGAAGTGTAAGTAAGATTTTAACACTTCATATAATAAAAAAGACATCATTTAAGAAGAGCATTTAGAAAAAAGATGTTAAAATATTAATTTACTAAGTAGGTATTTTCAAAATACGAATACATCACATGCCCATAGACTTAACATTACGGAAGGGAGTTTGGAAGTTGAATCACTAGCAGCCTTAAATATTTACTGTTTATAAGAGAAAAGTAATTGTTTATAGATTGTTTTAATTAAATGTATTTAATTTTACTATACATAAAATTTATTATTTACATTTAATTTACGGTAATAATAATTATTACATTTATATTACATTTAATAAAGATTATTCACATTTGATAAAGTTACATTTAATAATACATTTACTAAAGTGGAGTCTCTACAGTATAGAGATGCTGGTTTGACAGTGTATTTAATAGATTACCAGTTTCCATCTGATTCTTCAGAGCGTAGTTTTTCATCTTTTTCGTCACTCTGTTCTTGGCCTTTATCAGGACTACCATCAGACCTAGCTGGAAGAAGAAGTTGTGGGGTCTCGCTACTGTATGGCTTGCTCTTTTCCCCTGGTCTTTCTCTAAAGAAGCTTATAAAAGGATCATCGCTTAAAAAAAGTCGATTTCGGACATACCTGTTGCAAACTTCTCTATTGCACTTTATTCAGTACTTTGCACTGTACTGTCTAAAGTGTTCGTTTCTGCCATCAGCAACTTCTTCTGATCTCTGCTTTTGCCAATGGGTACGACTGCTTTCTTAATTACAGTGGCACTATGAATCAAAACCTTGTGCATTGTTGGAATCATAGGGTGCCAACTGTAAAGGTTCACATACAGCCTTGCTGTTTCATCAGCACATGTTTGGAACATTTTTTCGTCAATGCGATGCCCACTTATTATGACTTCCAATATTACTTGCAATCTTTTAATCATTTCTGCGTTTACTCCTGTCATCTTTAATTCCCTCCTTTCTTCCTTTATTTTACACATATGAGCCCCCGAAACTAATTAGGAAATTTTTTTCACTAAATAAGTATTTATAATTTGAAGCCTATCTGATATTTATATCAAGAGATATCAAATGCACATATGTACGTACATACAGACATACGGAATCTGTAGGGGCAAAAGCTCTCAGGTAATATCCTGTAAACTAAAATCCGGCAATACGACAGTAAAAATATAGTTTTTAGCACTTCAATTCGGTTGCCGTAAAAAAGGGGGTTTAAATAGTCCCCCTGAAAAAAAATTATATAAAAAATGGCAACAATATGCGGAAGTTTTTTTGCAGAAATTGGCACTCAAGACTATAACTAATAACGATTATAATTCAAACATGGTTCGGCAAAGCCCGGCACATATTTAAAAAGCTTTCGATATGTTTAAATTAGAGCCAAAAACGGTTCAAAAATAACCCTTTTACACATTTAATGTTTTTTTATTACATTAAAAACTAAGCTATTTAAATGAACACATAGTTTAACATTAAGCTCTGATCTTTGTTAAACACGTAAGCCCTGTTTAGTTCCAATTCAACAATTCATTGAGCCACAAAAAAATTATATTTAAACTAGGGGGCTCTGCCCTTTGCAAGCTCCCGTTTGCCGCCCCGTTCAGACACCGCAGAATCTAAAATCACGCTAATCTGATCGGTTTTTAAAAGATTAGAGAAGATTGAATTATATTGAAAAAACCTCTAGCGATCTTATTGTAAACTGGTTTCCATTCAATTCCCTTTGATTGCGAAAATTTAAGGCCGAATCAGCTGCTGTTAAGACATCCAATGGTTGTTTTCGTTTTTGATTAAAAGAGATCAGTTAACCATTTGAAAAGAAGCTAAAATAAAATGAATTAAGTAAACACAGTCTTTGCCTCCCGGTATTTTTAAACAGCGTTATAAAACGATTGACATAATACAATTTACTACAATTACTACAATTTACTGCTTTAATCCTTTCAAGGGCGGTGGTTCATTTTTGGACCACTTAATTTTAATTCTTAAATGCCACATTGGCACCAGAATATTGGAACGAAAATTTTCCTTTTATTAAGTAAGTGAACAAAAGCATTTTCAGATTTCGAAATTTGTTTGTAAATTCTGGTGCCATTCACTGATTTCAACATTTTACGAATAGAAGTACCTTGCCCCTGAAAGGGTTAAACGCATATTAATGTATTTATTATTTTAAAGTTTCCTTTCTCTTTTAATATTCACGTGTAAATACAATTTTCAAGACATAATTTTCAAAAATTTCCTGCTTTTAACACGTACTCATTTAATAGTAATTTTAAAGTTTTTTTTCTGTTTTTAATAGTTGTGTGTAAATAAATTTTTAATCGTTAGGAAATATTATTCTTTGCGCTGTTTTTAGAATTGAAAATAATCTCTATAATAGTAGCCCAAGTCATGTGACTATCATCAACAGTTTCTTCGCTTTTCATAAGAAAGGTTTCCATTTTGATTAAAGAATCAAAGTTATTTTTTCGAATAAAACTACATAAAAGTTGCCATGATCGCAAAGAATTCTTGGTACTTTTATGTTAGCCGTGTGCAAATCTCGCCAATAGCTTTTTTTAACTCGCCAGTTAGCATTTTTTTTTTTTCGAGTGGTAGATTAAAACGGTACTACTTGGCTATCCCATCGACTAAAAATCTATCGCCAGACTATAAGATTAAATGCCAATAATGGTTGATCGTAAATGTCATTTTCACTTGACTGTAAGGAAGTTACACGTGTTTACGCCATCAAGTGATTTTTATTTCGACGCTTTATTTGTATTTGTATTTTTATACTAATTTATTTGTTCTTTCGTTATTTAAAATAAAAATTACGTCAACTTGTATAATTTGGCGAGTGGTTTAGCGATTTATGTAATTTGGCGATATTGGTCATTTGCTTTAAATTTGAAATTAAATGTCATGATTTGTTGCATTATTTAATATTGAACACAGATGTCATATACGCACCAGGTTTGGCGTAATTTTTTTTTACGACAATTTCGCGAAAAACTCGTTTTCGAATACCAGTTACATATGTATTTTTAAATTATTTTCTATTATTTTTAAAATGAAATAACAATAAATAAAAAAAAAAAATTAATAACTATAGAACAAAATAATTTATAACTTTTTTTAAATAAAAAGAAAATAAATGTAAATAAACATTTATTAATAAATAAGCAACAATAGCCGGGTTACCATGTCAGGCAAAATAACGCCATTTTGGTACCCCGGTGCGTATATGACATCTGCGCCTAATATTTTTCTTTTCGTTTCGTTTAAAAAAAAGAAAGAAATGAAAGCCATTAATTTTAAATGTTTCAGTTTTAAATGAAAGTTTTGTATTAAATAAAATGATAATGAAGTACAAAAAAAAAGGCATTGTTCTTAGCATACATTTAAAGGAGGCCAAACTGGTAGCCAAATTAGTTTAAAATAATAACCTTTTCTAAAATATGAAAAAAAAATATCTGTTATGATTAAAATTTGAGTTGCCCTCATTAGAGAAAATTATTTAAAATTAGAAAAAAATTAATATTTCGAAAACTAATTCGAATTTAAAAGTTCTAATACCAGTTTTGAGATCTGTGGATCAATACCTATTTTTGGTGTTAATTTCATCGCAAAGTATTCAATATTTTAGCAGAAATCGCCGTGAAACATAATCAGTTGTTTAATCAGTCGTTTCATAGAATCGTTTCATAAATTCGTTTCATTTCAGGCATTTCATAATATCCGTTTCATAAATTCGTTTCATTAGGGTTATATATATATATAATAGACATAACAACAATTCCAAAAAGTAACAAAAAACCACGTCTTCTCACAAAGAAACTTCCTCTTCAACTAAAGCCAGAGCCACCGGATATAATTCAGGTTACAAAGATAGACATAGACCAACGCACCAATTAGTTAGCTATTAAAAAATATAATTTTTACAATTGTTGACGAAATTTTAATTTTTGCATTTTTGGCCAGGTTTTTGGGTAAAATACTCCACTGTGCGACATCTGGTACTTCAAAAGTAAACATTGTATAAGGAGTCAATTGAGAAAGCGTTTCAGACAGTGAAGAACTGCAGATGTCGCTCCGATCGATATTTGTCCTTCGGCATCGTTCAACATTTATGGGATACAATTTTTAACAACCTTTAAAGCATTACTGGTACGGCCTGTTTCCACACTATATCTTCTAGACTCTGTAACTAACCTGTTTATAATGGATATTCGGCAAATGGATTAATAAAGCTATAAATTTCTTCACAGATTCATTCACTCTAGATGAACTGCAAATGAATATATGAGTTAGACTAAAATCATAATTTATTTTTAAAAACTTGTTTATATTTGTGAGATCATAGTGTTAAGACTTTACGTCACATTTCATACCTCAATTATAAACATGTACTATCATATTGCTCTCAGTATAAAAATGATTAGAATACACATGCGAACATCAACACTGTTCACATCAAAAGCACTGGTGTGGATAAAAATCATTGGTATTTTCAACAATCATTGCAAGACTTTTTTTCATGGCCCTGTAAACTTGAAACAGTTTTGTACTGAATTATGAATTCATAAAAAAATTATCGTCTAAAGCATTTTTCGTGAGTTGTTTAAACTACTTTAGAAGATTTACATAATCATTTAATAAATTTCAGAAGGATTGGAGGATTTAGTGGGATTAATTAAATTTGAATTTATAGGATTTTGATCAATATTATAACACCACTCAAATCTTTTATTTTAACTATTTTTCTTAGTATTTTGTAGAATTAGGAAATGTACAAATATGATGTTCTTACAATAGAGATATTTCCGAATTGAAAAATTCCCCCATCCCCCAACGCCGAGAAAGCTGAAAAGATGCAAAGGAAAAAGAAGTCATCCTTTTAAAAATATCTTTGTTTTGTGTAACCAATAATGGAACAAGGTAAAGTACAAGAACAAGATAAAGTAATGTATCTATAACTCATTTTAAAATGTATTACAACTAATCGATGTATTAAATGAATTTTATAAAAAGTTATTTTTATGGTACTTATAAGTACCGTCAATAATTAAAGGATTAAAACCATAACATATTTACAAACGGTGATATAAGTGAAATTGTATTTGTAAAACGTTACATCAGGTTAACGATTAGAATTAGAACAAGAAAGCAAATATCAAACTGTTCACTTTCGCTAGTCTGCAAATGGCTATAAAATTCTTCACAGATTCATTCACTCTAGATGAACTGCATATGATTATATGAGTTAGACTAAAATCATAATTTATTTTTAAAAACGTGTTTATATTTGTGAGATCATAGTGTTAAGACTTTACGTCACAGTTCATATCTCAATTATAAACATGTACCATCATATTGCTCACAGTACAAAAATGATTAGAATACAAATGCGAACGTCAACGCTGTTCACATCAAAAGCACTGGTGTGGAGAAAAATCATTGGTATTTTCGACAGCTATTGCAAGATTTCTTTTTTTTTCATGGCGCTCCAAACTTGACGAAAGGATTGTCTTCCAAAGTAGCCAGCCTGTATTCATTCCTGTAGTAAGATTCGTGAAGAACTTCAAGAAGATCGTCGGGATCGTTCGTGATCATTCCATCGACACCAATGTTTAGAGATAATCTCATGCGAAGTTTTAAGTCTATCGTCCAATGGTAGACCTGAAAAATAAAGAAAACTTATGGATAAACATTGAGTACGTTAAAGGGGTAGAATACCTTTGAACACGTCGAAAAAGTAAAAATTATCCCTATGTTCCAAGCTTCAAAACTTGTGTAATAAGTCAAATATAAAAATCAAGCTTCATTTAACTATAAAGCTCATATTTATATTTATATTTTAAAAAATATATATATACATGTAAATTCATAAATAAATATTGAAATGATAAGTTTAAAAATATACGATAATAATAGAGAAAAATCTTGCGCACATGATAAAATCTGAAAATATGGATATAAAGAGGAAAATTTGGTAAAAATATATACATAATAGTATTACCTTTATTCTAAAACCAGAATATTTGTAAAAAAATATTGACTTAATTAAAAAAATAACGAAAAATTAAAAATATTAAACATTAAAAATATTTTTAACGTATAAAAACAGAAAAAAATAATATCTCATCTTTTTCTGATTTTAAGTTGTAGATAATACAGAAATGAATATGTGGTAAAAATTTCTTTTGATTGCCATACATAGTTTTGTAGTAACACTACGCACAGTATCAAAATTCATCATTTTGAATAAACCCAACGAAAGTTTAATTATCCTGTGTAATCTTAATAGGTACTCGTAATAAAACTGCAATAATTAGTAAACTAACGGGAATTTTTTAATTCGATGTTTTGCATATTGTTCAGGAATGATTAGAATCAAAATATGTATTAAAAAAAATTCGAAAATTTTGAGTGTTTAAAGGTATTCTACCCCCTTCTAATGAACTTACAGGAAAACTATCTGAGATGCTGGTCGCCGATTTTGATAAGAGTGGTATCGTTGAAAAGGTCTTGTCGTCAGAAGAAAAAAATCCAATGGAACTCGTCCGAAATAAACACCACAGGAGCTGCAAGACAATTTGCACTTGCATTCCACCAAAGGATAAATAAATAAATAAGAATTTTTTCAAATGGGACCATGAACAATTGGCATGTGTTTGTAATATTGTTAATATAAGCAATGTGTTGCTGTATAACGCAATCAAAGATATGTACTGTTTAACATGGAATGTTATGAATATGGATTTATTAACACAGAAAAAGGCTGCTATGCCACAAATGTTGCGATTAGTAAAGACGTTGTATGCCGTTTCATATCTGACATTTGAAAAAATGCTTATTTATTTATTTATCCATTGGTGGAATGCTTCTGCAAATTGCCTTGCAGCTCCTGCGCTGTTCCTTTCGGAGAGGTAGTTTCATTGGATTTTTTTTCCCTCAAGACAAGACCTTTCCAACGATACCTCTCTTATCAAAATCGGCGACTAGCACATCAGGTAGACTACAAATAAGTATAAAGTAAAAATAGCTTAGAAAAAACACTCTTTTATACGCATTCAGTGTTCATCTTGAAACTCACGACTGATTTTTTGTTAGAATACAAATAAGTATAAAGTACAAATAGTTTAGAAAAAACACTCTTTTATACGCATTCAGTGTTCATCTTGAAAATCACGCCTGATTTTTTGCTAGAATACAAATAAGTATAAAGTAAAAATAGTTTAGAAAAAACACTCTTTTATACGCATTCAGTGTTCATCTTGAAAATCACGCCTGATTTTTTGTTAGACTACAAATAAGTATAAAGTAAAAATAGTTTAGAAAAAACACTCTTTTATACGCATTCAGTGTTCATCTTGAAAATCACGCCTGATTTTTTGTTAGACTGCAAATAAGTATAAAGTAAAAATAGTTTAGAAAAAACACTCTTTTATACGCATTCAGTGTTCATCTTGAAAATCACGCCTGATTTTTTGTTAGACTGCAAATAAGTATAAAGTAAAAATAGTTTAGAAAAAACACTCTTTTATACGCATTCAGTGTTCATCTTGAAAATCACGCCTGATTTTTTGTTAGACTACAAATAAGTATAAAGTAAAAATAGTTTAGAAAAAACACTCTTTTATACGCATTCAGTGTTCATCTTGAAAATCACGCCTGATTTTTTGTTAGACTGCAAATAAGTATAAAGTAAAAATAGTTTAGAAAAAACACTCTTTTATACGCATTCAGTGTTCATCTTGAAAATCACGCCTGATTTTTTGTTAGACTGCAAATAAGTATAAAGTAAAAATAGTTTAGAAAAAACACTCTTTTATACGCATTCAGTGTTCATCTTGAAAATCACGCCTGATTTTTTGACTGCAATTCATGCTTTCGCCCAAAAATATGCTTTACAATGCATTGATTTCACGTAAGCACTCAACTCGATCATGAAAAATTCACTGTTTGTTTACGCTTCATAGATCTCCTTGATTCCTTAGTCTGAAATACAGTCATCATATGTATAACCGTTATTACAAGTTTTGCGTGTAATCATACCAAGTTTCAAATTTGATGCAATTGCGAAATAAAATCAAGCAAAATTTCTGGAACTTGAAACCCTAGAAGAATTTTAGAATATGAAAACAAGAAATAAATAAAAAATTAAATTTAAATAATCAAAAAACTCGACTGCGTAAAAAGCGAACTAATTAATTATTTCTCATCAATGTGAAACTATTTTTTTTATATTACATACCTATTTTTTTTTTATTTACTTGTATTGATGACTATTAAGTTGCGTTTAATGTTTAGTTCCTATCTATAAACACTGTTTTGATGAGGCCTATATATGTCTATGATGGTTAGAGTTCCAGTAAAGCTAGAGATTCTACCTACACAACTTCCAGGTTGTGTAGTATTTAAACGGAGCTTTTGACTGTAAAATAGTCAATGAAACATCGTCTTCATTTTGAAAGACCTATCCAATGATATGTCACTCAAAAGGGTGCATAAAATTTTTGTTTCGTCTCTACCGCCATTTTGAATTTCTAAAAACAAAACCTATCCTATAACCATCGTACGATTAAGACGAATCGATAGAGACGCCATGCATTAAAATCCATCCAGCCGTTGGGATGTTTCGAGGGTATAAAGAAATCCACGTACCCAGATACGCGTGAAACACATAACCCTTCTTTTCAGTCGGGTAATTAAAGTAACATTTCTCTATTTACCATTGCATTTTCTTATTCAAAAATGGTTCCTATAAAGTTGCAATCAAACCCGATCAATGTTTTGAACAAATAACTTAGAGCCGATTCCAACTCCAGTTGTTTCTCATACAAGCCTAAAGAAAGATAAAATTGGCGATCAAAATATGCATTGAAAACCACTCATTAGTTACTATATATTACTCTTTTGTTGGCACAAATAAATCGCTAGATTACCGCTGTATTTGCTGGAACATTAACATGTTCTTATTATATCATGAGACTTTGGTCTTGCTGTTTAACTAATGATGTTTTATATCCCAAGGGTGACTTTTCTCTGTTACTGATTTAGTTAATATGCGTTCTTGCGGGTAGTTTTACTTTAGTTTTTTTTTTTTTTTTTTTTTGCTATATTTTAACTGGCGTTCTTCTCAAGCTTCCAAATGTGCCTACGCGCTAACAAAAAATGGTGGCTCTTGCCGGCGGATTTTTTCCAGTGTTTGTACGATCTCTTAAATTTGAAAACTAGTATTCCTCAAGTTATTCCATAACAGGTAAGCATGGTGAAGAATATTTTTAAAAATTACTGCTATACATATTCAAAGGATCATATAAAATGTAAAAATAATCTGCTATGACAGCCGCCATTTATGTCTCAGCGCGTAAGCATAGTATTTAGACGTTTCTGCCATATTGGGAAATGCCTTTTCGAAATGCCAATCTCTCACTCGGTTATCGAAGAAAAATTCGATAGTGAGAACAATTTTTTTAGGTACAAGTAAATAGCTCAGCATTTTATTGATCGCGATGGCGCTCTCGGTGTTGCAGCAATTTCTCCCAAAAAATTAGCTAAATTCAAAAGTTGGCGAAGTTGATCGCAGCTTAAGGCTGTTCTGAAATACAAAGGGGCTACTTTCTGACACATATTTTAATTCATCTTGGTCCAGAAATGCATGAAATTGACAGGCGTTGTTACTCAGAAGCTACGTAATCGAAACAAGTTTTCTATTTTTCCGTAAATGCGAAAAATCTTTCATAAAATACCGTCTAACTGAACGTTTTGAACCGAATTCCCAACGCGAGACAGGATAAAAACATGTCGTCACGTGACCAGAATCGCTTATAGCGAGATAAGTAATTTTGTTATCAAAAAATGAAACACTCATTTCGATTCCAAATAGCTTCAATAGGCAGGCTTGACAATTTTATGCTTTTACGTTTAAAAAAGTGTCTGGAAGTTTCGCATTGCTAAGAAGGGGATTTGAGAACGACCCACATAGCATTATTAGTTTGCAGAAAATTTGCAGAAATCTTGCATTGAAAATCTGCAATGTTGCAGCAAGACCATGACAATACTGACCATGACAATACTGAAAGTTCATAATAAGACGGCAGCAAGATAACGTAAACGCCGAAGCCACCACACTTTGAACTTGCAGCTAACTTGTCGTGCAAGTTAAATTCCTGCTGTGTGAAATTTATTGCACATTAACGGCAAACAAGTAATCAAAAATACTGCATAATTATTGCAAAGTAGTAATCTGTCCATGCCACATTAACTGTTTACAACTATTACACTATAAGTTTAAGCCCTTCGAAGGGCTCGATAGACCTGATCAGGTCTATTCATGCATACGCACCGTTAAGGTGCATGCATCGTTTTTACCACCCTAAACAAGATAAGATAATATCTGTACTCTTCAGATGGAGCCTTTTTTTTATATTTTATAAGTATAGCATTTTAAAAAAGCGGTGCCAGCCGTATAACGTTTCTGCAAATTCTGCGTATCTCTTGATTGTCTATTCTCACAATAGAGGAACTTTTTGATTTCGTCACTTTCGTGAATTAAAGACAGTCTTGCCATCAGTTTCACAACAAACTACTCATGCAAGTAGGTGATGGTACACATTGCTTTGAATTTCTCAATTCAAATTTGCCACGGCAAGATAATATCAGAAAAAATCAAACTTTGCTGCGTTCATGCTATCTGGGGACCTTGAGGCGGTTCTCAAATCCAAACCGGCTATTTTAAGACACATTTTGGAATTCATTTTCGTTCGCAAACGCATGAAATTGACAACTACTCTTATTCAAAAACTATGTAATCGAACAGCTGTTTTTTTTTTCTTTTTTTTTTTCTTTTTTTTTTTTGTGAAGATAGAATATTTTTCAGAAAATTCTATCAAAGTTAGCGTTTTGAACCGAATTACTGGATGTGGATGCAAGGAAAGGAAAGCAGCGGCCGTAACTAGACAACATTCATTTATAACTCAATATGTACTTAATTCATCAAAGAATGAAAAAATCTGAATAGAAATGAATATAAATCACTTCAATAATCATACTTGTAAATGTCATGTTTTTATGTTTAAAAATGAGCACGTAAATGTGTCAGAAATTTTCGCGTTGTTGAATGGATTTTTTTTTTTAAACCGAAGGTTCTACTTAAACGTTACTCACTTTTTGCGGGTACCCGTTTCGAGATTCTCTGATGTTCACGGCTCTCCTCAGCCTACCATCAGGATATAAAGGGCTGACGCAGTTAGACTTGCCATCTCCTTGCCAGACGTTGCGGAAGTTGAGTCTGGCAAACATTCGTCGGATGTCACCGAGATCACCCGAGCCACCGTCGAAGCCGACATCTTTCAAACGTTCAGAGGCTCCCCTCGACTCAAACTCTTCTATGAAACCTTCTAAAGCCTCTTCGTCGCCTGTATCGTCTATGTATATAAGAGCTCGAATCTGGAAAACAGATAAAAAATTAACAGTTATTTTTAATGCAACCACACTGATTAGTAAGGTTATTATAAGATTCCATTTTTTCAACTGAGCTAAAAAATGTCCAATCCGGGACTCGAACACAGAACTTTTGACTTACATTGTTAATGGGCCCCACCAGTGGCCGAGAGGTTCCGCTCTCGAAGCTGGTAGACGGGAGATGTTGGGTTCGATCCCAATCGCGCCCGTCGGTCTAATCGTTCGGAGTTTTCGTGGTTTTCTTCGAACCTTGGTTTTCCAAGCGTAAATACGGGTTAGGTTCCCTTAGATAGACCCCCGCGGAAGGCACTACCTCCCTTAGGGCCTGTATCTCGTGTGCTGATAATTGGCCGTCACAAACACATCCATCCGTACCCGGGCTGATAATTGACGGACATATTTAGCTCAGATAAGCACTTTGGTAATAATCTCTGATCCGCCATTAGACAGCTCAACAGAATAAACTGCAAATAATCTAACTCCATTTAACCCTTTATCTACTGAATTATGAATTCATGAAAATTTTATCTTCTAAAGCATTTTTCGTGAATTGTTTTAACTAAATCAGAAGATTTACATAAACATTTAATAAATTTTAGAAGTATTTTAGACAGATTGAAGGATTTAGAAGGATTCATGAAATTTGAATTTATGGGGATTTTGTGCAATATTTATAACTCTACCCAGATATTTTATTTTAAATATTTTTCTTAGTATTTTGTAGAATTAGGAAATGTACAGATATAATGTTCTTACAATATAAATACAGAATTATTTCCGAATTGAAAAATCCCTCCCCCCTCCCCCCAACACTAAGACAGCTGAAAAGATGCAAAGGCAAAAGAAATCATACTTTTAAAAATATCTGTGTTTTGTGTAACCAATAATGCTCTTGGAACATGATAAAGTAATGTATCTAACTCATTCTAAACTGTATTACAACTAATCGATGGATTAAATGAATTTTATAACGAGTTGTTTTAATGGTACTTACAAGTACCGTCAATAGATAAAGGGTTAAACGATTTGGATGTTGTAGATAGACTGTTATTTTTAATTCAATCGTACAGTAAAGTCATCATACGAATTCAATTTTTCCAACTGAGCGAAAGAAGGTCCAAGCCGGAACTCGAACCCAGAACTTTTGACTTACATTGTCAACAACTCCATTTAAACGATGGGGACGTAGATTGACTATTATTTTTAACTGAACCATACTGATTGGTAAAGTTATGATACGAATTAAATTTTTCCCAACTGAGCGAAAGAAGGCCCAATCCGGGACTCGAACATAAGACCAAGATAAAAATTTACTATTGTTAAGATGTCCCTATGGGAAAGTCGTCCAGCAAGTTTAAAAAAAAGAAATACTTACAAGGGAATCACTTTTGGTGCTGGTCGTACCTAGCATTGAGACCTGGTGTATTTTAAAGTCCTACATTACGAAGTTTGAGAATCGATAAAATTTTTTTGTTAAAATAATATTTCTTGATTTTACAGCAGTATAACTTTCTGAAAAGGCAATTTTCGAGGCCACTTATCGGACTATTAACATTGAAGTTTTTTAAAGAAAAGCATTTAAAAATAAAAATTAGTTAATAATAAGTATAAAATATTGAAAAAAGTTTAAAAATTCCTTCAAAAACTCATGAATTTGATTTTGAAAAATTGCAATATTCTATTTATATATTTGGCGGGGGAAAAGTTGGCGGTTTTTTTTTCGAAAGTTGAGCTTTCCGGCAACCCTAGCCAAATGTCATAGCTGTTTGTCTTGCGTGAGGACTGAATTTGGATTTCAGTAGAAATTGTAATGTCCGTCCAAATTAGCCACGGTATTTTTTCTAAATTGTGCAAAAATATTAATTTACGTTTATTTTACTTTATGATTATTTTTAACAAAGGTCCATTTAATACAGCAATATTTCACTTTAAACATTCGAAACTTTATTCCACTCGATTCAAAAAGAAAATAGTTTGCTTACTTTGTATTTCACTAAAAAATAGTTTTCAATGATCTTGAAACCTTTTATAGAAATATATTTACTATTTATATATTTATTGACTGCATACTAAAATAAAAAACCTAATTCTTGTTTCTTATGCTATCAATTATCAAACAAATCGCAATCTGATATAATTCCAATATGTACTGCCCATTTACTCCGAGGATAAAGCGGGCGGCGACTTAACTGACTTTTGGCTTGAAATAAACAAATAAAAATTTAATAATAAAAAATTAAAAGTATGAAAAAGTATATAAAATATGATTTTAACAGAGAAATTTTATCGGTTCTCTAATTTTTATGTATAGGGCTACAAAATGCACCCGGTCTCTATGCTAGGTGTAAGCAGCACCAAAAGTGGTTCTCTTGTTAGTATGTAATATAAATAAAATGAGAACTTGAAATATCTATTTTTAGCAGATTCAAGAATTACAGAGTTACTACTACAGTATTAATTATACCCCCCCCCCCCCAAAAAAAGAAGCTAATTTTTAAAGGACAAATTTTACGAAATATTCACATATCCATTAGAGTTCCATTAGTTCAGGATCTTTTTTTTTTTTACCCAGAGTCCGCCGATTAGAAATCCGAGCAAGCCCAAAAATTTTATGTCAACAGAGCTCAAGCCGATACCTAAAGTACGTAACAGAAAAACGTAAACAAAAATTTTAAATTGTTTCAAGATTTTTTTTTCTCTTTTAAAAATCTTGTCTTGGAAAGAATTAAGTATTAATCATAAATACTCCCTCATGACAACATTTTGCGATTTTCATGTCCCTGAATAATAGAAAATTTTAAAATAGAAAATTTGTTATTTATACGATACCAATCACTGGCCCTTGTTCCCCATCTTCAGATGTCACAATTTTCATTCTTTAAAAATATCATGTACAACTATGGAAGAACGACATGAGTTTTGTTTCTGATAATCATGGAAAAGGACGGAAAGCGAGGATAGACAAGGAATATCCCACAGCTTCTATAAGTCGGTAATACTGATCCTGCAAAGGCTTCAAAATCAGAGATATATTTCGCTTTATATCCCATCAATAACAATCCAGTTCCTTTCAAAGTGATTTTTAAAGGATTTAAGAAAATTAGACTAAATTCTTGTTTCTCAAATTCTTGTTCCTCTATTAAGAAATTACTAGCAGCCTTCGCCCGCTACGCTGGTCGGTTTTTCTAAAGAAACCTTGGATCAAACGAAATATATCTGTGAATTTATTATGCGTTTTAAAGCAATATGGACATTTACCTGGAATGTCCAATCGAATTGCTGAAAAGAATATGAACGTCATTACGCTATTACCGTATATATTCGCGTATAAGTCAACCCTCTAACTTTCGAATGCAAGTTCAGCAAAAAATCAAAAACTCTCGTATAAGTCGAATCCTAACTTTTTACTTCAATTTTGCACAAAATCAAACCAAAGATTTCACTTGCTAATGCGAAAAAGTAGTAGGTAAACAAAATAATAATAATAATAATAATAATTAAAAAAAACTTTTAATGATCAATTATTATTGTTTGTATATTTTATATAATATTTTAATATTCATACTCATAAAAGGCCAGAAATTTGCAGTAATCGAAGTATTTTTTTCCTTTTTTAATTGACTCGCCTATAAGTCGATGCCCCCCCCCCCCCCACACACACACACACACACCACCACCACCACCCATTTGCTTACCGAAACTTTTACTCGAATATATACGGCATATCTTTTATTGAGTCATACAAAATTTAGATTGTTAAGTACCAACTTCTTTAGTTGATCCTTTAGTGTAGGATTCGGTAAAGGACGATAGAACAATATGTAATATACTAAAAGCGTTCATGAAAAATTATCAATGCAAGTTTCATCAGAATCCGTTAATTGGACTTATTGGAAAAGGTTAATCGTTCATAATAATTGGGTTCGCCTGATTCTAGAGCATTCAGCCATAATTCTACAATCAAGCAACCTGACGACCAAGCAACACCAGTCAAATTACATGTGTTTTATACTAAAACGTTCACTGAAAAATTAACTAACTGATCAAGCTCCATCGAAATCCACTTAGCAGAATCTTTTAATCTGGGAAATGTTCCGAAACCTTCCCTAAAAATGATCTCATTAACAGTTTAAATCCCATAAAAAATCATTACCTTTAAAAACGTTCACACTCTTGACTTGAGGTTCCAATCTCAGTATCCGCGAATGAAAAATTCAGAAATTTGTCTTTTAGACGCATTCGTGGTCAAATAGTTTTATCAAAGAAAATGATTGTTTTGTTTTAAATACAACATTATTTTCACCCACTGAATCAATTCGTCTAGCATCTCAAACTCGGTATCAGCGTAATGAAAAAATATTGAAATGTAAAATATTTATGAGGGAGAATGTGTGTTTTTTTAAACGGTTAAAGTCATTTTCTGTTCAAATATTAAAAAAAAATTATTTTTATTCGTAATGTGAAAATGGCATCAATAAAGATATAATCAATAAAAATAAATAAACCCCATTATTTCTCATTTCTCTGGAACAATGGATGTAACCTATTTGCCACCATTTTGAAGAAATGTCATAAAAAGCTTTTAAAATTAAAAATAAAATATAAAAATGGAAATATTTTTTTTAAATAGCTAGTACGGACACATCTACAAATGAACAGCTTTTATTTAAAAAAAAAATAATAATTATCAAAATCAGTTCAGTAGAAAGCTCAGAAAGACTAAAAGAACAGCCTGATCTTTTAAATATATAGATTCTGTAAAACATCAGTAAGTTAAATTGAAATTATTAGCAGGGCCGTAGCAAGGTCTTCAGAGGCCCCACCCCAAAACATATTTTCCGGGCCCCCCTCTAAGATTTTAGAGAAATATCTATATTTAATTTTCCACCCGAGTTCCATTGTATAACAACACCAGCGAAGTTTCGCTGGTCGAATTTTCCAAAATGAACTTCAAATTGAACGAATTTGTAGTTAGGCTGCACTGCTTTCGGCAGCGTACACCCATAGGGGCTATGTCCGCTCCGATCTCGAATCATACGAACCTTGAATTATTGTAATTTTTTTATTTAGATCCAGATTAAATTCAAATTTTCAACATTTCGTTCACGTTGCTGCAGGAACAGATTTGATATTTTTACAATGTGAATTTAATCAAAGGACTTGCAAAATTTAACTGAGAATTCTTCCATTTAGGAAAAAAATGTCAAAAAAATCGCCGAAGAACGTGAAAGAACGCCAAAAATTGCATAAAAATTTTCAAAGTTCATACAGATCAAACTTTACTCATATTGGGTTAAAAGATTGAAACCGGTTTTTTTTTGTTTTTTTTTCTTTTACGAATATTAAAAAAACTACCAGAAAAGTGAAAAAAAGCTAAAAATCACATAAAAATTCTCGAAAATTTTAAAAAGAGCAGAGGACAAAATTTGGCAAAAAAGTTTGAAACTGAATTCCTTTTACAAATGTAGAATTGCTAAGTATTGTTCATAAACAAAATAAATAAATAAAAAATACGGAAGTCGTTTTCGTATTTTCAACTTTCTCTTCAGTTTGACAATGCTATCCGCGTGGCCCAGACAGATTTTCTTTAAGCAGAAAATATTCACTTATAACAATTTTTTTCCCTCTCGGATTGGTGCCTTTTATTAAATACATATATACGTACAGATTTACTAATTAAAAAAAAAAAAAAACTTTTGGGATGTTGTTTTCATATATTCCGGTTTTCTCCAGTTTAAAATTGTCACCCAAGTTGAAATTTAAGAAGAAAAAAAAAAACAAGTGGGTAAGTGTGATCACAGATCGCACAGAGGGTTTCGTTTAATATTCCTTTCAAAACACTTTATCTTTTTGAAAAAATCTATTACTTCCACATTTCGCAACCAGGGGGCGCATTCGATTCTAAACAAACATCTATCCGAACGAAATACCGTTTTACATACTATCCGCAGATATATTAGTGGAGGGGATTGGGTCCATAGCACCTGAGATCAGTAGGCGCACCTGGCGGTAAAAAATGGAACTAAAATATGTAAGGCTATGGTGCACAATATGAAAGAAGGGTCAAAGGGGTGTCGGCAAAAGTTGGAAAATTTCTCCCCAGGTTAAAAGGGCGGATGTTAGACAAATTACTTAAAATACACAAGCTAGAGCCCGGAGAGGTAAATAATATAAGACTTTTTGAAGATTTTATGATTTGCCGTGTGGTCTGAGGTATTCAGCTATACGTGTGCAAAATTTCATGTCTCCAACTTAATTAGGGGCTCTCTTAGAAAGAATTGCTTCAAATACATATGTGGTAGCTCAAAGGGTTAAACGTAAGACATTTTCAAGATTTTATGATTTGTCGCTTGGCCTCAGGTGTTCTGCTATAAGTATGCAAAATTTAAAATCTCCAATTTAATTAGGGGCTCAGTTAGAAAGAATTGCTTAAAATACAGGAGCTGGAGTTGAAAGGGTTAAACATAAAACTTTTTCAAAATTTATTATTTGACGTGTAATCTGGAATGTTGAGCTATAAGTATGCAAAATTTCACGCCTCCAACCTAAATAGGGGCTCACTTAGAAAAAATTGTTTAAAATACACATGTGGGAGCCCAAAGGGTTAAACGTACGACATTTTCAAAATTTTATGATTTGTCGTTTGATGTGAGGTGTTCAGCTATAAGAATGCAAAATTTCACGCTTCCAACTTAATTAGAGGCTCACTTAGAAATAATTGTTTAAAATACACATGCAGGAGCCCAAAGGGTTAAATGTAAGACTTTTTCAAAATTTTATCATTTGTCGTATGATGTGTGGTGTTCAGCTATAAGTATGCAGAATTTCACGCCTCCAAACTAATTAGGAGCTCACCTTAGAAAGAATTCTTTAAAATACACATGCGGGACCCCAAAGGGTTAAATGTACGACTTTTTCAAAATTTTATCACTTGTTGTTTGATGTGAAGTGTCCAGCTATAAGTATGCAAAATTTCACGCCTCCAACATAATTAGGGGCTCACTTAGAAAGAATTGTTTAAAATACACATGTGGGAGCCCAAAGGGTTAAATGTACGACTTTTTCAAAATTTTATCACTTGTTGTTTGATGTGAGGTGTCCAGCTATAAGTATGCAAAATTTCACGCCTCCAACATAATTAGGGGCTCACTTAGAAAGAATTGTTTAAAATACACATGTGGGAGCCCAAAGGGTTAAATGTACGACTTTTTCAAAATTTTATGATTTGTCGTATGATGTGAGGTGTTCAGCTATAAGTACCGAAAATTTCATGTCTCCAACATAATTAGGGGCTCACTTAGAAAGAATTGTTTAAAATACACATGTGGGAGCCCAAAGGGTTAAATGTACGACTTTTTCCAAAATTTTATCACTTGTTGTTTGATGTGAGGTGTCCAGCTATAAGTACCCGAAATTTCATGTCTCCAACATAATTAGGGGCTCACTTAGAAAGAATTGTTTAAAATACACATGTGGGAGTTACCGACATTTATTCTTCTGCGAGTTAAACCGATTAATTAAATAATAATTAATATTTCAGCTTGTAATTAAGATAGGACTTAGAAATGGGTATCAATAAAATCAGCGAGAAATTTGACATCGGAATGCCATAAAATTTAATCAAAAAATTTAATATTTAAAAAGTTAAAATTCCGTATTAAAATATGCTATTAAGAAAAACCGCAGCGTCGTCATGTCTACCTTTTTTGAAATCTTTTGAATTGAAATCTTTTTTCTTTGTCTTTCCAATTAAAGAAAATAAATTTTTATCGATTGATTTTTAGTGGATATTTTAACTTATACACATCGCAGAAATGTGAACTTTATACCAAATGAAAGTAGATTTTTTTCTGCGTCTGTCTATTCCATTTACAAATTTCTGGGACCAATATTTTCTGATATGCGATTTCGATTTATAATGCCCACTTCATTTTTCGGCTTAATTTCCTCCGTGGTAACCATGCATCGACTGGCAACCCTTAGGAGAAACAGGGATGATTTGGAGAAAGTTCATTTGAATCTGCGTTAAAAAGGTGGATTGGTTATTTTTAGAAGTTAATTAGCCCGTAATTCAGTTAATTATCAACTTTTTCAAAATTTTATGATTTGTTGTTTAATGTGAGGTGTTCAGCTATAAGTACCCAAAATTTCAAATCTCTAACATGTATAGTTTCTGAGAACGGGCTCTGTGACGGACAGACAGACAGACAGACAAAGGAGTGAGACGAATAGGGTTTCGTCAGATGAACGAAACCCTAATACCTTCGGATAGAAGGTACCTTTCTTTGAATAACGAAGACGGGTTTCCTAGTAGCTAATAATAAAGACAGACGTTTGTCTGTCCAGAGTTTTTCTTTGTCTGACAAGATGTTTTTCTGTTTCAAAAAGATGTTCTGTTTCACAAGATGTTTTTCTGTTTCAAAATTTGACAGGAAGGTTACCTGTATGCCTGAAGTTGCTCGAAACAGGTTTTTAAATTTTTTGATTCGAATTTTTTTCATTTAATTTTTTACGATATTTTTTGTATTTTTTCGAGTTTCGTGCTTTTTCCCCCACATTCATAAAAGGAATCTATTTTCAATCCATCTTTCCATTGTAGCCGAATATAGTAAAGTAGTCTTCTTCGATTTTTAAATATTTCGCAAATTTTTTATGTGATTTTTAACTTTTTTTCGCGTATTTTTTGACATTAGTAAAAGGAATCAGGTTTCAGTCTTTTAGCCCGATGTACTAAATTTCGTCCTTTGCGATTTTTGAATTTTTCACGAACGTTTTTTTTCCCCTTTTTAAGACCCCCGTGATTAGAAGAGATTTTATCTCACATTTGAAGAAACTTTCGTCTTTAGAAAGGAAAATTTCTAGAAATTTTGATGTTTTATTCGCGATTTCTTCGTGCTATGAAGGAAAAAGTCATGCGTAAAAGTTCAGTTTCTAATAGGGAAAAGTACAATGCAGCAAAGTTGGCGGAACACTCCTGTGATTTGATTTGACAAAAATGCATCTTCAAATTTAGTAAGGATGTTAGGTAATTTTTATGTTAGATTGGTGAGTTTTCTATATTTTCGCGGAAAATGAGAAAATCAAATCAAAACTTTTTTGTGTGTGTGTGTTTGAATGAAAGAAAAAGTTACGGAAAAAATCCTTCAATTTAGTGATTTCTTTCTTTCTTTCTTTTTTTTTTTCTTGGAGAGACAGTGTAAAAGGAACCCAGTTTCTATCTTTTATCCCAATATAGTAAAAATTTTGCCATCTGCGGCACGGATTTTTGACATCCCTAAAAGGAATCAGGTTTCAGTCTTTTAGCTCAATATAGAAAATATGTCCATAGAAATTTCTGAATTTTTTACGAACGTTTTACACTGTAAAAAAAAAAAAAATCTGTAAAGTTACTAAAGTTTTTCTAGGAAACTGGGATTCCGAGAACTTTTTATGTAACGGCAACAAGAAAAAGTCCTGTAACAGACTCTGTTACAGGAATTTTCCTTGTTGCCGTTACATAAAAAGTTTTAGGAATCCCAGTTTCCTAGAAAAATTTTAATAACTTTACAGATTTTTTTTTTACAGTGTATGTGATTTTTAACATATTTTTGTCTTTCACGGCAATTTTTTCACATTCCAGTTACAATCTTTTGACTCGATATAATCAATTTTCTCTCAGCGATTTTTGAATTTTTGCCCAATTTTTTATAAGATTTCTACACTTTTTTTTCGCGTTTTGTGGAGTTTTTTGACATTTTTTTTTTCTGAAACCGAAGAATTATCCAGTAGATTTTGCTGCTGTCATAATTAAGCTGAAGTGGAAAAATAACAAATTTGTTCCTGTAGCACTTGAGCTACGGTGCTGGAAAAGTATACTTTTATCTGGACACTATCACTTTTATCGAAAAAATCACCGAAATTCGAAAAATATCGAAAAATTCCATGATTGTTTGATTCAAGATCGGAGCGGGAATATCCGGAAAAGGTTTACGCTGGGGAAGGCAGTGAAAGCCTCCAATGGAGAACTCCAAAAATTGGGTTCTTTTTTTTTTAAAAAGCAATCAGCGAAGTGGGCGAAGCTCTGCTAGTAGATTAAATAAATACACAATATAATTTATGTATAGTTAACATAAGTAATTTATCGAGACAAGAGAAATGAAATGTTCAAAACGAAACAGGTCGAACATAAGTGGATAGGTGGCATATGCAATGCACATAGATGCCCGCTTATTGGGGTCCCCAACGAGATTAAGAAGCATATATTTTTTGAACATTTGAAAAAAAAAAAATGAGGCTTAAAAGTTTTGAATCTTGAGTTCCGAATTTTGCTCACTTTTAAGAGCGGCCCCAAAAAAGAAAATTTATAAAGTATTTAGAGCCTGCAAAACTTCTTTCATCTGGGCACCTTTAAAAAGAATGGTAGCTATAGAAAAAAAATGCATGTCTGTTTTGGTTAAAAGAAGTAATAGTAGTAAGAAAGTTTTGAACCTTGTTGGAGCCCCCAACGAGATTAAAAAGCACATTTTTAAACCAATTGAATAAAAAGATGGGGCATAAAAGTTTTGAATCTTAGGCTCCAAATTTTCCTCACCTTTATAGGAGGCCCTAAAAAAGACAATTAAAAACGAATTTAGAGCCTGCATTTTTTTTTTTTTTCATCTGGGAACCTTTAAAGAGAATGATGGCTATAGAAAGAAAGTGCATATCTGTTTTTGTCAAAACAAGTAATAGTATTAAGAAAGTTTTGAACCTTATTGGGGCCCCCAACGATATTAAGAAGCATATTTTTAAAACATTTGAATAATAAAAATGGGGTCTAAAAGTTTTGAATCTTGGGCTCCAACTTTTACTCCCGTTTATAGGGGCCCCTAAAAAAGACAATTCAAAAAGAATTTAGAGCCTGCAAAATTCCTTTCATCTGGGCACCTTTAAAAAGTATGGTAGCTATAGAAAAAAAGGGCATGTCTGTTTTGGTCAAAAGAAATAATAGTATTAAGAAAGCTTTGAACCTTGTTGGAGCCCCCAACGATATTAAAAAGCACATTTTTAAACCATTTGCATAATAAAAATTGGGCCTAAAAGTTTTGAATCTTGAGTTCCAACTTTTCCTCACTTTTATAGGGGGCCCCAAAAGAGTTAATTAAAAAAGTATTTAGAGCCTGCAAAATTTCTTTCATCTGGTCACCTTTAAAGAGACTACTGGCTATAGAAAGAAAGAACATATATGTTTTTGTCAAAAGAAGTAATAGTATTAAGGGAGTTTTGAACCTTATTGGGGCCCCCCAACGAGATTAAAAAGCATATTTTTAAAACATTTGAATAAAAAGATGGGACCTAAAAGTTTTGAATCTTAGGCTCCAACTTTTCCCACCTTTATAGGGGGCCCTAAAAAAGACAATCCAAAAGAATTTAGAGCCTGCAAAATTTCTTTCATCTGGGAACCTTTAAAGAAAATGCTGGTTATAGAAAGAAAGAACATTTGTTTGAAGGAACTGATAGTATTAAGGAAATTTTGAAACTTATTGGGACTCCCAACGAGTTTGAAAAGCATGTTTTTTAAACATTTGAATAAAAAAGTGAGGCCTAAAAGTTTTTAATTTTGGGCTCCAACTTTTCCTCCCGTTTATAAGGGGCCCTAAAAAAGACAATTAAAAAAGAAATCAGAACCTTCAAACTTTCTTTCATCTGGGAACCTTTAAAGAGAATACTGGCTATAGAAAGGAAGTGCATATCTGTTTTGGTCAAAAGAAGTAATAGTATTAAGAAAGTTTTGAACCTTGTTGGGGCCCCCAATGATATTAAGAAGCATATTTTTAAAACATTTGAATAATAAAAATGGGGCCTAAAAGTTTTGAATCTTGAGTTCCAACTTTTCCTCACTTTTATTGGGGGCCCCCAAAAAGACAATTTAAAAAGTATTAAGAGCGTGCAAAATTTCTTTCATCTGGGAATCTTTAAAAAGAATAATGACTATAGAAAGGAAGCACATTTGGTTGAAGGAAGTAATAGTATAACGAAGTTTTGAAACTTATTGGGTTCCTAAGTGAGTTTTAAAAGCATATTTTTAAAAAATTTGGATCAAAAAATGGGCTTAAAAGTTTTGAATCTTAGGCTCCAACTTTTTCGCATTTATATAGGGGGCCCTAAAAAAGACAATTCAAAAAGAATCTAGAGCCTGCAAAATTTCTTTCATCTGGGCCCCTTTAAAAAAATGGTTCCTGTAGAAAAAAAGCGCATATCTGTTTCGTTTGATGGAAGTAATAGTATTAAAGAAGTTTTGAACCTTTGGTTTCACCTTTTTCGCCCATTGATAGGTGCGCCCCAAAAATACTAAAATGCCATTTTATTTTTTAAGTAGAACTTACAGCCTTCAAAAACTTTTATAAAAAATGGTGGATATAGAAGAAAAGCACATATCTGTTTTCTATTTCTAAATCTAATCAAGATCTTTGACAAAAAAAAAATGAATTTCGATAAAACAAAATAAAATATTATTAAAAATTCATTTAAAAAAAAAAAAAAAAAAAAAAAAAAAAAAAAAAAAATCGGCTGAAAGGTACAATAGCTCACTACTGGGCCCCTGACTTTGCTCAGGCCCCCCCAAAATGGGGGGTATGGGGGGCGGTCGCTACGGCCCTGATTATTAGTTAATATTCGCATTCCATCAATTCAAACCTGTAACAGAAAAAAAAAAGAAAGAAAAGAAAAAAGAAAAATAAAGTTTAAATTATTTAAACCCTGTATTTTGTTTTTGTTTTTGTTCGCCGCAAGTTTCATCCGCTAGTTAATAATTCAGGCATTCAACTTTTAGTGCTGCCATCTATAATTAGCAAAGAAAACTAATTTTCAAATTAATTTTCTCATTTTTAGTATTTTCTACCACATTTTTTAAAAAGAATTTTTGTACTAAAACTGATAATAATCTCTAATTATCAACTGATATAATATATTTAAGGAATCAAATCCTAATGCAAAAACTTCATTATTTTAATTGAGGGATCCCGCATTAGAAAAAAAGTGCTAAATGATTTGGAGTTTCGAACGATTAATTTACAACGAATTCATTGAATTAATGTAGAGAAAAACAGGTATTTAGGAAATTTATTAAATTACATCACTTTCTATGTTAATTTAAAGAGATTTACTGTTTTGGTACTTATTTTTAATACACAAAATTTAAATCATAATTCATGCATAATATTCTTTATATGCATGTTATAGTGCTGCCATCTAGTTGTAACGAATTGAAAGAAATTCTAAATTGAAAAGTGCCATCTAAATTTTTTATTGACCCCACCAGTGGCCGTAATCTATACATTTAGCTAACATATTATGCAAATTATATTTTGATTACATTAGGGCATGCGCAAAGAATCATTATTGAGTAAACCTGCTCATTTTTCATACAATTTTTATTATTTTTTAATTTTGTATATTCTGTAATTTCTGTTTTTAATTAATATCCCTCGTGTTGATAATTGGCCGTCATAAACACAACCAACCTATTTTTTTTATTCGGGAACTTAAAAAGCATGCTGTTGTACTTCTTTTGTTATAGGGTGATGGCATAACTCAGAGTGCGCGGTGCGAAAATGTGATTTCGCGCAAAATATTATAAACAATCAGGAAAGTGAAACGGTAACCAATGAAATAATTTCTAATGTTATAGAAGATACTAGATACTTAGACTTAAGGGGGCTGGTCACTCGGCTTCCGATTTCCCCTCACTAATGTAAAGTCTATGGACATTTGATGCATTCGTATATTTAAAATATCTCGTCGGGAAATTAATATTTTTAACTTCTACTTTTTGTGTACCCTTCCTAAAATATGTCTTTTTTTTCTTAGTTCTCCAAATATTTTTAAAGTATAGACTTAATTTTATAGCAAGTGTTAAAATCTTACTCACAGCTCGACCGCTTTTAACGCATAAAATATTAAATTCAGCATCGATTTTAGAAATATTTTGAAAACTAAGAAAAAAAGAGACACCCTTTAAGAAGAGTACACAGAAGAAAGATGTTTAAAATACGTATTTCCCGAGAAGATATTTTAAATATACGAATGCATCAAAAGTCCATAGACTTACCATTACGGAGGAGAATTCCGAAGCTGAGTGACCAGCCCCCTTAAGATAGATTTTGAATTACATTATTATGACTTATTTCTGTATATCTTAAATAAATTGCTTCTCAATGTATATATTAAATTGTGCAAATATAAAATAAATTGTTTGTGCTTTTGATATATTGATGGATATTTCATAAAGATATAACAATCTCATTACGTTTTTAAAATGTAAAAAATGGTTGTCAGAAAGTGCTTTTAATTTTTTTCTTTTCTCCCAAAATCCAACATCGCCCTTTTCCTTCTCGCGCCGAGGTCCCAGTAATAAATAAATACCCACTCTGCAATATTTTAAAACGGATTTTTTTTTATGTGCGTGTGCGTGTGGCGTGTTTTTTTCATCAAGTGTGAAAGTACATTTTATGTAAATTTTTAATGTACTGTGCATATTTAAATAATAATTCAATTAAATTGATCAAACAATAAATCTTTCAATTTTCCTCCTTTTTCGCTTTTCAAGCTTTATTGCAATTAATGTTATAATTACATTCCTGAATATATTGAGTTCATAATATTTCGAGGAATGGTGCAACCGTTTCATGCATAAGTAATTTTATACGCATATTAATCCGCAGTTGTGTCTGCCTTTGCTTTTGAATGAAAATTTTATTTCACTAAATTTTGGTGGACACAGCTTGGATTAAATGTTTTATGCACTTTTTAATTTTTATAAACAATATGTGTAGTTTTATTTTAAATGAGGAGGAAATTATACCCTAAAATAAAATTTTATTAGTTGGTTATTAGTTTTATTTAACTGATAGGGCAGCGTTTACCGAATTGTCTATTTACATTAGTATGACAACAGAGATAACGATAAACTTAAGAACGAAGAGAAATCAAATTTAATAAATGTGTTAAAAAGAAAGGAAAAAAAAGAAAGAAATGAAAAGAAAAAGTATAGAAGAAAAAAAAAGAAAAAAATTACAAGTAAAATAAATTTAGAGCTATTGATTGTGATTATTTGTTTAAATAAGCTAACTGTTTTAAGTTACTTATTTTGTCAGAAATTTTCGGTTGAAGTTTGTGTTAAGCTTAATGATTTTTTATCTCTTTATTCGATTTTTTCTGTAATATATATTTTTAAATTCCTATTAGAAATCTTCTGCATATATTTAATATGACAAAAGGAACATTTATAAAAATATTAAAATGCAATCAAATGATTTAAGTTCCATGGAAAATTTACTGTTTTAAAAGGATGGTGAAGTTGGAAAAGAACAAGCATATGAATTTTTGTTTCTGCGTTAAAATTTATAGTAAAACATTAAAAAATATATAAAAAAAATTGCCACATACTTAACATGAAGTAGATTTTCATGCTTCTTATAAAGGTAAGTGATGAAAACAACATGCCTTAATGTAATTTCTCCAAACAAATTTTGCGTAGTCCCGCCTATAACAAAAGCTGTCTAAAACGGAAATTTTCTTCGTCTTTGCAAGCTTTACTGTACTTATTTTATCACACGCAGTAGAACCTGCTTAAACAAAATTTTAAAAACTTAAAAAACAATTCTCAAACAATTAACTTAGATAACTTCTAAAACAACTTGTTTTAAAACTTAAAAAATAACTGTGTCTTTTGGTTTTAGAATGCAAGCCATGTGTTGAAACTATACTAAATTACTGCATTCTTTTACAGAAGGCCATATTTTTTTAATTTGAAGCAGAAGTTTTTTATGCAACATCACACCAACGTTCCATGCGTTGTTGTTGTTGTTGTTGTTGTTTTAATTCTGAATGTAAATTAGCCTCACCAGTGGCCGAGAGGTTCTGCTCTCGAAGCTGCTAGATGGGAGATATTGGGTTCGAACCTAATCGCGCCCGTCGGCCTAATCATTCGTAGTTTTCGTGGTTTTCTTCAAACCTTGCTTTTCCAAGCGTAAATACGGGTTAGGTTCCCTTAGAAAGACCCCCACGGAGGGCACTCCCACCACTTAGGGCTCATATCCCTCGTGTTGATAATTGGCCGACATAAACACAACCAACTATCTGAATGTAAATTTATGTCTTTCATTGGAAATTCTAAATTAGAAATTAACGTTTTTTACTGAAAATTCTGAATGGAAATTAATGTATTTTGTCAAAAATTTTAAATGGGCATTAATGTATATCGTTCAAAATTCTAAATGGAAATTAAAGTCATTTGTTCGAAATTCTAATAATGTCGCTAAAGGTCAATTTTTGCATATACCGTAAAATACCGTTAATCCGCCCCCCAGACGTGACGAAAAATCATAAAATAATCAGAGGGGTGATTACACGGGATTTTTCTGCGATCTGTTCGCGAAATTTGCATTTTTTTCGGAATATTTGGAGAAATTTGCGAGGTTTTTTCGCAATATTTGGAAAAAATTACTTTTTTGTTCGCGATCCTTTGACAAAATGCGCGGTTTGTTTGTTTTGGGGGGGTTTTTTTGCGATACTTTAGGAAATGTGCTTTTTTCCCGCGATCTTTTGACGAAAATCACGTTTTTTTCGCGATTTTTTGTGACGAAATTCGCATTTTTCTGTGGTTTTTAGATAAAATTTGCGTTTTTTCTGTGATATTTGACAAAATTTGCGTTTTTCTCGCGATTTTTGACGAAATTCACGTTTTTCCGCGATCCTTTGACTTTATTCGCGTTTTTTTTTTTCAACGATCCTTTGACGTAATTCGCATTTTTTCAGCGATTTTTTGACATAATTCCATGTTTTTTCAGCGATACTTTGACTATGTTTTCTTAGATCTGACATAATTCACGGTTTTTCCTGCAATCTTTTGACGACATTCGCGTTTTTTCGCGATCCTTTGATGAAATTAACGCTTTTTCCGCGATACTTTGACAAAATTTGTATTTTTACCGCGATTCTTTGACGTAATTTGCGTTTTTTCAGCGATCTTTTGACGTAATTTGCGTTGTTATAGCGATTCTTTAATTGATGAAGTTTGTGTTTGTTTCGCGATCCTATGACGAAGCTGGCGATTTATTCTGCGAACGATTGACGAAATTGATTTTTTCAGAGGCCATTTGTCAAAATTAGCAACATTTTTTTTTTTTTTTTTTTTTTTTTTTTGGACTGATGCTCGAATTCTTTAAAAATTCAAATTTGTTTTTAAAAAAGGAGGGGGGCGTTTGATCGAAAAGGCGAATTAATGGGGTATTACTAAAAAAAATTGTGCATCCATTTTTCTCAGGTGCACCCGACCCAACCGACGGTTTGGTACCAATTTATTTAGATGCAGATCGGGTTTGTGTCGGATTGGCTTTTTTTTTTTTTTTAGGTAGATTTCGTATGAAATACTACCTATTACATTCTCCCCTATGTTGGAATTTCTGAAAAAAAATTGCAGATCTACACCGATCATGACCCCTAGAAGCCAAAACCACCCTCAGTAGAAAACTTATATATATATATATATATATATATATCACTTTCTTCTGGAGACGAAAAATTCCATAATTCTGCACAAATCTTTTCCAAACTGATACATAAAATCAAGGGGCATAAAATCTCGGTCAAGTTCGTTAATGCGGAAAATTAGACCAAGGGGATGGAAATAGGGAGGGGTTTTGTGAAAACCGAAAAACCTCCATAACTTCTTAATTTTTGTACATATCAAATCAGTTGAAAGTTTTTATTACTTCTAAAAATAGGACCGAAAGTTTATGTATCACAGATTTTTGATAAAATTAAAAATAGGCGCAAAAAATAGGGTTTTGGGGAGAAAAAAATTCATAACTTCGTCAATTCTCAAGATATCAAATCCAATTAATTTTATTATAAATATCCTTAATATTATCTACAACTTTCATATTCACAAGTTTTTGATAGGACCAATTCGTACCGCAAAAAAAATTAAAAACGAAAACAAAAAGGGGGGGGGGGGGGTTGAAGAAGAAAAAATCCATAACTCCGTCAATTCACAAGATATATAATCCCCTTGAATTTACCATATATCTTCTTAATATTGTCTACAACATTTATATAGACAAGTTTTTGATAGGACCAATTCTTACAGCAAAAACAAATGAAAAATACATAGCGGTTGAAGAAAAAAATCATCTTATTAAGGGTGTATTTAAATCCAAACTGCTTATTTTCTGATTCATTTTTAAATTAATTTTTGCTCTCAAACGCATCCAGTTGGTAGATTCTCTTATTCAGAAACTATGTAATGTACAGTAATGATCGATTTTTTGATAGAGGCAGAATATCTTTCAAAAAATGATGTCAAAGTGGGCATTTTGAACAGAATTTCCCGAAGCCATTGTCTTAGAAACGAAAAATATTGTTCTACTGAGAAAATAATTGTTTATAAATCAAGTTTCAATTAATTGAACGAAATACAAAAACACAGGTCGCTTATAAATCTCTTCAAAAATCACGTCAGCAAGTTTCATATTTTTTCTATTAAAAAAGAAACTGAAAATGTGCCAGAAAATTTCGAGTTGTTGAGCTTGGAAAACTATTTTTTTTTTAATACCTCCTTAACATGATTCTGATAAAACCAGCCATTAAATAAAAATGAAATAAAAACTCGTCAAAAGCGGCCAGATAAAATTGTTAAAGTGGGTTTATCTCTAATTATGATTTAGTTTTTGTTGGTGAAATTAGTATACTTAACTTCGAAATCTACCTTCGCCTGTAGGCCTGGCCGGCAGGGATTTTTCATTTTTTTTTTTTCTTTTGCTGCAGGCCGGGTTCGGAGACGGTTGACTTTAATGTTTCGGGGTCGGCTCTATTTCGGGTTGTGTTTTAACTATTGCGGTGGTTCGCGTTGACCACATTTTTCATAAGAAAATCCTGAATATTTTTTTAAATGACAAAACTGGATATTTAAATATTAATGAGTTTATAATATTTTCATTCTTCTACATAAAAGAAAAAATTGATATTAGAGATATAATTGTAGATTATTTTTTTCCTAGTTGCATTAATATATTGATTAATTTTCTTTTGTTTCGGGTTTGGGTCTGGTTATGGATCAATGATTTTCTTTCGGGTTTGGATCAGGTTTTAGGTCAACGAAAAAAAAAATCCGGGCTTGGATCGGGTTTCGGTTCAACGAAAAAAAAATTCCGGAATCGGATCAGGTTTCGGGTCCACGAAAATTTTTTTCTCGGTTTCGGGTTAACCTCGAAAGAGATTTTTGGGGTTCGGTTTCGGTTAAACCGATCCGTGAATGACTTTATTCTGAACCTAATTCTAAAAGTTCTTTTTATGGAAGTAATTAAGATAAACAGAAATCGTCCGATTAACTCAATGTTTTTCTTATATTACCATCATTAATATGTGATATTAAATTAAATTCTTGATGTGTGGACAAAGGAAATTTATATTTATACAGTTTAATGCACTACTCACCATGCATGATCTTCAGAATTTAATTGAATTTTAAAGCATTATACGTAGTTAAGTGTTTTCCATTCTTTTTTTGGATATGTTTACAAATAAAGAATGCGTCAACTGTATTTCTAACGAACAAACATATCATTACTTTGTACTCATTTAAAGAGTCTCTTTTTTATCGTAATCCTTTGGTTGAATGAAAGTTAATCGGTTAATTTATGAAGATTTACAGATAATAGAGGGAAAACGGAATTAGAATTCGAAAATAAATTATGTTTGATAGTTGATTACCGCTTTTGACGAAAAATAAAAATCAAGTGTTATGGTACTTCTCCGTTAAAAGTTTCGTGGTAGGTTAACCCTTTTGTGTGCAGCTTTGCATATATTCAAACAACAGTGTTTTGAATTTAATAGTTTTTTTTATTCGTATATACCTAATTCACACCAGAAAGTTAGAATAGCAATATATGCCTTAATTAATAACAGACATTCCGCATTTAATTAAAGCAAAATTAACCATTGGAACTTTCTGGTGTAAAGTCAGATTCTCTGAGCTACGTAATTTCAAGAATGAATTTTATCATGAGAATTAAAGGGTTAAAGGTTAAGTTTTATAAAATAAATAACGGGGAGAGAGGGGGCTGCCTCGGAACATTCCCCGCGCGCTTTTCTCAAAAACCAAATTTTTTCAAAAAATCAATTTTTGGGGGGTTGCTGGGGGAAATTTTGGTGGGAAGTTACGAATTCGGATTCAGCAACCCAAAAAACATAAAGTGAGTCGAAATCCAGAACTAGTATTAATTTTGCCAGGTAAAATCCCCTATTGCCTGGACTTCATAACTTAGTGCACGTAGCGCCGCAGTGCATGTTCAGAGGCAGCCCTCCCCCTCCTCGTTCATCCTACGTTATAATGTCATATATCCTATTTGTTGCAAATTTTGTCTAGTTTCTGAATTTTGTAATGCTTTTCCTCTAAAATAATAAGAAATTTAAGTTAAAAACAACTATTTTGAGGGCTTTCGGGGGGGGGGGGGATTTTTGGTGACGTTAAAAATTCGGATTCAGCGACCCAAAAAACTTAAAGTAAACCTTTTAGAGAAAGTTCGGAGGGGAGATGGGAGGGCGAATGTAAACTTGTGAGTAGTTAAGTGGAAATGCGCAACTTAGTCCACGCAGCGCCGCGGCGCATGTTCCGAGGCAGATCCCCTCTTCCCCTTCATCCTAAGCATAATGTCATATATCTAATTTGTTTCAAATTTTGTCTATTTTCTGAATTTCTAGATACTTCTTCCCTAAAACAATAAAGAAATTAATTTTTTAATAAAAACCTTTTTTTTGGGGGGGAGGGGGGAGGGGCATTTTACCAAAATTTGGGAAATTTTGGTGGGAAGTTACAAATTCGGATTCAGCGACCCAAAAAACATAAAGTAAGCCAATTTCCAGAACTTCCATTAATTTTGCTCGGTAAAATCCCCTATTGCCTGGACTAGAATGTAACCAAAGAAATTTAAGACGACTACTTCCAAACATTATACTTCAGAGTAGATTTCTATTGACAATTATGTAGAAATATGTCGCTACCACGAAGATTGCTGTTTATAAATAGCTGTGTAAAACTTTTTGTTACCCATTTTTCTGAGACAACCCGAAAAAAACATTATTAGTAATATGATAAGTATAAAACGTAATACTATAACCAGGGTCCGACAAACACCGGGCGACTAAAAAATTCCTCTTGCCGACTAACTTTTTTATCTACTTATTAATTTTTTTCCTTTTGCCAAAAAAATTCCATGTGCGAAAATATTTATTTTTAATAGCGCGATTACTTGCAGTGGAAGAAAATACACCATACCGGCGCAAAAGGTCTCCCTAATTTTTCAGAAATCAGAGTTTTTGTTAAGCCAAACTAAAGTGCATGTTGAAAGAGCACTGCTTAGATTAGAAAACCTTAAAAATACTTCAGCAGAAAATGAAAAAAAGAAAATAAATGATGTTTCATTAAGTGGAATTACCAAAATGTGCAGTTGTCAGATATATCTCACAAAAAATCACAAATGGGCAAATGGTATTTCAAATCAAAATCTCAAAGGCATTGTTAATTTATGTATATAATTTCTTGTTGGAAATTAAAGGACATTATATGTGAAATAAATGGACATTAATTTGTCTACTGTTTTAATGCTTAATTTCATAGTTTATTTCTATTTAATTTTTACAATGTAAAAGAGGTATTATCTTAAAATTTTTGCCCAGTTTGATTTTTTTAATGAATAGTTAACTTGCTCACTGCAAAATGACACATAGATCACTCAAAAATAGCTGACTACGATTATGAGTAGCCAGTGTTTCATTTTGCAGTGAATGCGTTAATGTCAGAGAAAGGATTTTTCAAGCTGTCTCCTAAGAATTTTTCCTGGCGCTTAGAATTTTCAATTTTTGTCAGTCACTGACTATAACAATGCAGCATTTTCAAGTTTTAAAGAAAAAAAATCAGAAGATTTTCTTTAGTAAATCAATCTTTTTTGAATTCGAAAACTTTTTTAAAAGTAGAAATATATAGTGCAAATTTAAGTAATTTGGAGTAATGTTTTATCAGTGTACACTCCTACAGCACAAATAGATCTGCATGTAAAAAGAACTTTTAACCGAGGGAATGGCATTTAAGATGTTCTAACATAATTCAACATTAGTAATTATAAATAACAGGACAGACTGCGTCTTCCCATGAAAATATATAAAATGACAGAGAAGATCTTAAATACCTTTTATGCACATCTCGATAAATTTCATAAATATGCATTAATGATTAATATGTGTCTCGGGCCGCACAAAAAAGGTCGTAGGGCCACATGCGGCCTGCGAGCCGTATTTTTTTTTTGGTCAATATTTCAGTCATTTCTGAAGATGAGCCATAAAGAATTTTTGAAAGATATTAATAACGATATTGTGGTTTATCTAATTACTTTTCACTGCCGAATGATTTAATTTTGAGTTATTTTTTTTTTTTTACCAGTGTAGGGTAAAGTGCCCATATTTCGCCCCCCTTAACTTCTCTTCTGCGAAAGTAGCGCAACTTATGACGCAAGGCACATGGGACAGAAGGTAAAAGGGGTCAGTATTGAAAGTTTCGTTCGCCAAGACGCATACATAAATTAAAGATGCCAAATTTCCTATTTTTAGAAGACCCGAGTTCTTATTACGTCGTTTGTAGAACGTTATTTACTGTACTGTAAGTATTTATTTCTTATCCATTGCATGTATTTTACGTAGGTAAGATGCTGACAGTAACATACAGTGCGTTTTAGGACGCTCAGTTTATCTTACGGGAACTGAAGCTCCGCCATATTGGGAAGTAGCGTGGTCCGAATATTGACCCCCTTGCAGTTCTTATTTTCATCCCGGGGACGAAATAAGGAACGCATTTTCGTGACAATTTTTTCAATTTTTTCCTCGTGTTTGAATGGCTGATGTTTCGTTATGTTATTCTTTCACTGACAATTAGTACATTTCTTTGTGCCTTACTTTAATATAAATTAAATTACTTACTCATTTAGAAAAGAATTTTGATTTAGTGATAAGTTAAGCCTCGGCGTAATGGATTTTTTAAGGGGACGAAAATGGGACCATTTTTTTCCTTTTGCATTTTTTAAATACTTTTGAAAAAACAGTTTTTCGCATTGTTGAAATTTTTTTGTACGATATTTGCCTATTTTTCTGTATGCGTGGGTAGTTAGTCTATGTAAAATCCAAATTTGGTAGGTTTTCACTGACAATTACAACATTTAGGGCCTAAAAGTGACTGGGGGGGGGGGACGAAATATGGGCACTTTACCCCACGTTCGGACGTATTTCTTACTTGACACTTCGGATTATATTATGTTGTATTCTTTGCACTTGCAATCATTTACTTTTATTTGACAGGTAATCTAAATACCAAATGAGTGAGCCAAGTGTATTAGCACTAAACATGTCATTACTTTATATACATTAAAATCATTCATTTTTCATTCTAAGCCTTTCGCTGGATCACATTTTATTTATTATCTTATTACGATTTAGGTGGAAGAAGAAGAATATCGCGTGAATTCAACTTTAAACTGCTTTAATGGTTGGTATAAAGTTATCAAATAAAAATAAAAATCAAGCGCTGTGCATAAATTCTGACGCAATTAACCTTGTTCTTGGAATCAGTTGCGGGACATAGACACAGCGAACTAATTACCTGGAAACTAAATTTTTAGGGAGCCCCAAATTTATTTATAGCATCTCAAGGCTATACTGCGTATAATTTCAATTAGTTTCTCAAGGACATTCGTCCTCCCCACATCATCCCTTCGTTGTCATAGCACTAGAAGACGTGGACAACCGGTCCCGTTTTTTGCATTGTTATAATCGAACAAAGGACGAAGCTTCCCACTGATCTCAAGTAGGGTGGCGAAAAAAGACCGATCAGTCAGCCAAATGCGGTGTTATTACAGTTACTAACCTAAAATAAAGACGAGGAAACTTACCTTCAGAAGTCAATTGAAATTACGTAGAGTAGAAATAGGCATAAACGAATTGCTGCTAAAAGCCATATAGACGACGTGATCAAAAAATCAGGAACATAATTATAAAACACAATAATTCATATTCAACTAATAAAAATATAAAAAAGTAAAAATATTTCTCGTTTTCCATGCAAATCTTCAAGCACATCTTTTGTTTCAGCTATAACTTGAAGACGAAAGGCATTTCTTTCGATGTTAGATATATTTTCTAACTACCAAATTTTGAGTATATAGGCATTAATTTTTGTTTTATGTAGTTTTATATTTCACTGGTAAATTTCTGGTGCTTAGTCAATTACTCGTGCACTTACTTTATTTTAAGCAAAAAAATAAATAAATAAATAAAATAAACAAGAAGGGAAAGCGTTGAAACTAAATAAAAACTTTCAATTAATGTTATTTTTTCCTTAATCGTTGTGTAGAAATGATATCATAATGTTGTAGTTTTGTTATTACGTATACAAATGATTTTAGAATTATGTGTCTGTTGTCTTTTAAAATAAAACGAAACAGTGTTCACGCAATTTTCACGCTTTATCTGCCAAGCATAGAAGTAGTGGCTTGTATGCTTGCTTTTGATGGTTCTGACTTCTTGATGATGTCTTAGCAATCTGATGATTAACAAATGTAATCAAAAATATACAGCGAAACTTTTCTGAAATGTTATCACTTAATTCTTCCTTAATGCTTTGATAAAATAGCATTTAAATTTACACAAATTGTTGGTTTTTCAAAGATTTATCCCAAGAATGAGTACCCATTGAGGGACCAATCAACAGAATGAACAGCCGGCCAAAAAAAAAAAAAAAAAAAAAAAAAAGAGAGAGAGAGAGAACATTCCATACGTTTTGAGCAGAAAATTTTCGAAAAAAAAAGAGCATCCCATACGTTTTAAGCACAGAATTGTCTAAAAAAAGAGAACATCCTATAAGTTTTAAGCACAAAATTGTAGAAAAGAAAAGAGAACGTTCAATACATTTTAACGACAAAATTGTAGTAAAATAAGAGAGCATCCCATACGTTTTAACCAAAAAATTGTCGAAAAAAAGAACATTCTATACATTTTAAACACAAAATTGTCGAAAAAAATTAGAGCATCCTGTACGCTGTAACCACAAAATTGTAGAAAAAAAAGAGAACATCTCATACGTTTTAACCAAAAAATTGTAGAAAAAAAAGGACATGCATCCCATACGTTTTAAGTACTAAATCGTCGAAAAAAGAGAACATCCCATACATTTTAACCACAAAATTGTAGAACAAAGAGAACATCCCATACGTTTCACCCAAAAAATTGTCGAAAAAAAGAACATCCCATACGTTTTAAGCACAAAATTGTCTAAAAAAAGAGAACATCCTATAAGTTTTAAGCACAAAATTGTAGAAAAGAAAAGAGAACGTTCAATATATTTTAACGACAAAATTGTAGTAAAATAAGAGAGCGTCCCATACGTTTTAACCAAAAAATTGCCGAAAAAAAAGAACATTCTATACATTTTAAACACAAAATTGTCGAAAAAATTTAAAGCGTCCTGTACGCTGTAACCACAAAATTGTAGAAAAAAAAGAGAACATCTCATACGTTTTAACCAAAAAATTGTAGAAAAAAAAGGACATGCATCCCATACGTTTTAAGCACTAAATCGTCGAAAAAAGAGAACATCCCATACATTTTAACCACAAAATTGTAGAACAAAGAGAACATCCCATACGTTTCACCCAAAAAATTGTCGAAAAAAAAGAACATCCCATACGTTTTAAGCACAAAATTGTCTAAAAAAAGAGAACATCCTATAAGTTTTAAGCACAAAATTGTAGAAAAGAAAAGAGAACGTTCAATATATTTTAACGACAAAATTGTAGTAAAATAAGAGAGCGTCCCATACGTTTTAACCAAAAAATTGTCGAAAAAAAAGAACATCCCATACATTTTAAACACAAAATTGTCGAAAAGAATTAGAGCGTTCTGTACGCTGTAACCGCAAAATTGTAGAAAAAAGAGAACATCTCATACGTTTTAACCAAAAAATTGTAGAAAAAAAGAGGACATGCATCCCATGCGTTTTAAGCACTAAATCGTCCAAAAAAGAGAACATCCCATACATTTTAACCACAAAATTGTAGAACAAAGAGAACATCCCATACGTTTCACCCAAAAAATTGTAGAAAAAAAGAGAACATCCCATACGTTTTAAGCACGAAGTCGTCGAAAGCAAAAGAGAACATCCCATACATTTTAAACACAAAATTGTCGAAAAAAATGAGAACGTCCCATACGTTCTAACTACAAAATTGTAGAAAAAAAAGAAAAACTCCCACAAGTTTTAATCATAAAATTGTAGGGAAAAAAAGAGAACATCTCATACATTTTAACCACAAACTTGTAGAAAAATAAAACGAAAATTGCCATTCGATTGACAATTATGTCTTCTTTCAATTATGTTTATAAAAAGGCCTTAAGTCTTCATAGGGAAATTGTACAAAACTTGGAAATTTTCAATACGAACACCCAATTTTGACATCATATTCCGGTTCCTAAAGTGAAAGTATCATCATAAAAAATATATGAAATCAAATCGAAAAAGTACAAAATATACGTTAGACATCGACTTCAAACATTCTATTAAAAAAAAAAGTCCTTTAAAACTATTGAAACGAGAAATTTGAAAAAAAACGCTGCTATTGTTTTAACATTAGCTTGAAAGTGTTTTCGAGTGACTAGAGTAGGATAATAAGCGAATTCACTAACATAAAAAAAAATCAAGTTTTGCTCATCATTTTATATTGAATTAAGAGGAATGACTCAACAATTTCTTCAATTCGAAATACAATGAAGTCCGGTTGTAACGAAGCTGGTATATAGCGAACCTTCTGTTATAGCGAACTTGACAGAAAGTCCCATTTTGTTTAATATACTTTAAAATGCTACTTTTAATGAATATAACGAAGTTTATTTTATTGATATAACGAACCCTTTCTTATAGCGTCCTCAAACTTTGTCTACTTTTCCAAAAATAACGAACTTTTTTCTTCAAATTACTGAAAAAAAATGACCATTTTTTAATTTTCCGCATTTAATAGCGATGAAGAATATAACGGTGATGGTGTAAAAAGCGATCCGATGCTAACAACAAGTTACGAAATGGCAACAATAAGAATCGTTACTCGTTTTCTTGAAAGCAATGATGTTGTCTCAAGTATTATAAACTCAGTTTTGGTAATAGAAAGTAAAATTGAAAGACTGATTCTTAATAAAAGGGTGAGATAAACAAAATTGACCGAATTTTTTTTTAGAGTATTATAAGTATGCTTTATAATTTAACTTTGTAAAATCATTTTAATACAATAAGGAAATTTTCTGTATAATTTTATAATGTACCCATTTCGTATAAATTTTAATGCATGTAATTAAAAAAAAAATCAAATTAAATACTGAGGAAAAAAAAATGCCGCCTTCACCTAGAATGAATAGATAGTCATTTTCTGAATCCCTAAACTAGAAGTATACATTTCCGAGCTATGCGAATAGGGTAAACAATTAAGCTGAATAGACGAAATGATCTAGAATTTCTTAGTCTCTAATTTTCTAGATGACGAAACGATAATGAATCGTTTCAGTAGCGAGAAATTATGGCTTGATTTCTGGAAAGGTTTCATGAACTAGAATTATAGTTACTAAAACTAACCTCTTGTGTTCGCATCTATTTGCAGAGATTTTTAAATGTTTTACCACGGGAATTTAGGAAAACGCTCTTGAATTCTAGTAGGTGACCCTAGAACTCTTTAGCAAAGGGAACTAGAATTTATAGGGATAACATGGAACTACTTTTTCTAGAGCCAGAATTTATATTCTAGATGCCAGAACCATGTTTTTGTTGTTGTTGTTGTTGTTGTTTCAGTCAAACATGTAAAATTATTTTAATACCTTTAAAACATTCATTACAATTCTTATAGGGGAGACCGGGGCTAGTTGGCTACAGGGGTAAGTAAGCGCAGTCCTCATAAATCGCCTGTTTGTGGATAGATTGCGCAACCAGTCACAGGGTACCTTTCTTATTGCTTTTTACAATGTTCGTTGTAGTTTTGCAGCGTTACCTACGTGCAGTGGAAATTTATTAGGATTTTTCTGTTTTTTGCACTCATAAGTAATTTTTGTATCTTCATTCTTTTTCTAATTTCTAATACTTATCTTAATAATTGCGATTTAACTTGTGCAGTTTTTCTTAGTGCATGATTAACTGTACCTACCCCATATGTGATTTACTTGGAATATTTATGCTTAGAGGATTACGTGTCCCTTTAGTGAAGAAATTTATTATGGGGCTAGTAGGCGCATTGAACACGGGGCAAGTTGACTCGCTGTTTGGTGTGTGCTAGTAGCTTGAAAAACAGCAAACAACGAGAAAAGTGGCTGCAATGCAATATTTTGGGCACAGGAGGCTTACCCAAACGGAGACACTCGATTTTTTATTTGTGACAACTGTAACTCTGATGATGATATAGAGTAGGATAGAAGTTACTCAATGTCAATGTTTTATTCATCATTTTTATGTCTGTATAATTTAGAATTTACAATGTACGGCTATAACGCCTTTGTTTAAACTTACTGGTAATAATGAAATTGATTTCGCTTAACTGCGTGTCTTATTTGAGCTTCATTTAAATTTTTATAAAGCGTGTGCCAACTTACCCCATAGGTATAGGCAACTTGCCCCGCGACGGGGTAGGATGGCGCATAATTTTCTTTTTACTTTAGGCTTCCGCTAAATATAAACTACAAAAGCTACAAACTCAAAACTCCGGCTATTTATAGCCAAATGCCAGTTCTTTAAAAGTACAGTTAAAGTTTCATAAAAAACTTAAAGAAAAAATTAATAAAAATCAATAACTAAAAACTGCGCCTACTAGCCCCTGTCTCTCCTATATACTTAAAAGCAGTTAGAGCTTTACTTATTATAAAAAGTCGTAAATCATTTACAACAAACCTCGGATATACCGAACCAGTTTTGATGGCCCGGCCAGGCTAGTTATAAGCGGACGCGACTGTATTTTCAAAATGTTTTTGGCTGCTATGTCTTGTACATATTGAAAATAAGTTTATAGATTGAAATTTTTTGATTTCTTAAAGCGCCCATAATCATGGAAACCTAGGCATATACCTAGGCCATAATCAAGATCTGACCATTCAAATCATTCAGCTCTAACAACTCATGAAATTTTAAAAATTCAAAGTGATGATTGACTGTAACTGTCGTTAAAGTGATCTTAAATGAAAATCTACTGGTTCATATCTTATAACTAGGGCGCCGGGCGGCATAGCATCTTTTGAAGGATACCTTGACGCCCTTTCGAATGTTTCATTTTTCTAGATTTCTTTAAGACCGTTCTCAAATCGAAAGGATCTATACTTTCTGGCACATTTATGAATTAATTTTTGTTCGGAATTGCATAAAATTGGCAGGTGTTCTTATTCATAAAAGAGGATAAGGTCTCAAAATTTCAGCACACTTTCGTAAATTTTGTTTTCTGCAAATTTTGAATTTGTAGCTAATTTTAATGCGATTTTTAAGGGTGTTTTTTTTTTTCGTTTCGAGGCGATTTTGACATTCATACAAGGAATTAGATTTCAAACTTTTACCCTAGTAAATTTTGTCCTGTTCCAGTTTTCAAGTTTTAGCGATTTTAAATGTTTTCTATACCACTTTCAGCGTTTTTTCGCGTTTTGCGACTGTTTCTTTTTTTTACATTAGTAAAAGGAAATCCGGTTTTAAACTTTTAGTCTAATACAGTAAATTTTTTCCTCAGGGATTTTTGAATATTTATGATTTTTTATGGAATATCTATCTTTTTCTTTTTTTTTTTTTTTTTTTTTCTTTTGCGCTGTGATTTTCTACATTAATAAAAAGAATTCCCGTTTTAGACTTTTAGTCTAATACAGTAAATTTTGTCCTCTTTTCCATAATGTTTATTCGCAATTTGTACAACGAGTTTTTTAATTTTGTGTGAATTTTTTAATGCGATTTTTAAAGTTTCGCGAATCTTTTTATGAGATTTTTAGAGTTTTTACGAGTTTTGAGTCGATTTTTCGACATTCGTAAAATGAATTCTCTTTTAATCTTTTAATCCAACATAATAAATTTTTACCTGTGTGATTTTTGAAATTTAGCGGGCTTTTATGCTATTTTTGGTGTTTTTTCGTGATTCGCAGAGATTTTTTCATATTAGTAAAAAGAATCCACTTTATATCCTCAGGCCAAATACATTACATATTATTCTCTTTTCAATTAAGTTTATTCGGAGTTTTTGCAGCGATTTTAAAATTTTTCACGATTGTTAGGGGAGCTTTACGTATTGTGCGATTTTTTGACGGGATTGGGAAATGCCGGCGAATCAGCTAATCTTTCAAATAATTAAGAACTGAAACAATAAAACATTAAACTAATTTGCAATATCAAAATATTAAGGAAAATATGCAGAATTAAAAATAGCAAAAATATGCAACATTCAAAATTTTTAAAAGAAATACTTCTTGCCTCTCTGTAATCTCAAATTATGCTTTGTATTGTATCTTTTTTATCTTAAAGATGTAATTAAAAAAGCTAATTAAAACAAACATTATTCCAGTTGTTATCCTCTTTCAAAAATAAAGCTGCAAAAGAGAATTTTTTTTATCTATAAATCAGCTTAAAAATTATGAACAGGAAAAGAATACTTAGATTTTTCTTTTACGATAACAGAAAAATAGACAAAACAAGAAATGCCGTAAATAAAGAGGAAAAAATATTTCAGTTTCTGAAAATGCTTAAAAACTAATTTTATTTATATAATCTCAATTTAATCGCTTTTTTTTTCCTTGCAATTTTATTTTAAGGCTCTCGTCCAGTCAAGCGAAGACATTGGCGAGCTATTGTTAAATCTATGGGAATGTTCTTTTTAAATATTTCGTTTGCATTTCGACATTTTTAAATTTTTTTTCTCCATTCAGTAGCTGGAGTAGATCCCTACATTCACCCTTTTTGAATTTAATTGAGGTTTTTTTTTTTTTTTTTTTTTTTTTCTTATGGCACTTTTACTTTTGGAACCTGTTCCGAAAGTGAAAATAACTTTATAAAAGCAACCAAAATCGAAAAAGTAAAAAAATAGGCGAATGTAGATATTAACTTTAAATATCTAATGGGGAAAAAATATATTTAAAAATGTCGAAATACAAACCCGAAAGTGAAAAAAACTTTTTAAAAACAATCAAAATCGAAAAAGTAAAAAACAGGCGAATGTAGAAATTAAATTCAGAAATCCAATGGAAAAAAATATATTAAAAATTTTCGAAATACAAACGAAATATTTGAAAAGAATCTTCCCATAGGTTTAACAATAGCTCGCGATTGTCTTCGCTGGACGGACTAAGCCAATAATTGGGCAAAACTTTCATAACCTTTTTTTGAATCATCGAATAAAATAAATAGTCCAAATATAAATTATTTTATCTAATATATAACAAGTAATATAAAAATTTTGTTTTTAAAGTCAATTCCTACTTAGGTCATCAAAGAAAATTTTAATATAAAACCCTTAAGCTAATATTAATTTTTGTTGCATTAAAATATCTCAATTTGTTGATTTTCTATAAGCAAGTAGGTTTACAATGGAAGTCTGTGGGAATTTGGCGAAATATTAGAGATATCGCCAAGTTGGCGTCACTTTTGGCGACTCATTTTGGTCGCGAAATTTGGCGATATATCGCCAAGTTGGCGACAAACTTGACTGTATTTGGCGACTTAACAAGGTCCCCCCTGTTGTAACCCCCTTATAGATATGAAGATGCATTAAATGCTTCAATAACCAATGGCCTCCATTTTGTCTCCCATGAAAAACTAAAATTAATTAATTTAAATTTAATTAATGAATTAATATTTGAAAAAACTGTATTAACATCAATTGTCATCCAGTACAAGTTTAAAAAATTTTATTTCAACTTGATAGGATGAATAATAAGTATTTTATTAACGATCGGAAATTTGAACAAGATGTATAAATAAATAAATAAATATAGGGAGAGTGTGAACTAATAGTAGGAATTGAAAAATGAAAATTTGTCTGTCTGTAATGCTATACAAACCCACAATTTGGAAGCCAGAATTGTGAAATGTTACGTACATGTGTATTAAAACACGGCCGAGGCAACTAAAGTAATAAGGAATCGGAATAACTTATAGTTCAATTTTAATTAATAACAAACCACAAATTTAGCAGCAATTTCCAATCAAATTTTATAAAATTACGTTATAGCTGTTGCCAACAATTAAAAATCCACAATAAAATTCTTACCACAACAATTACTTTTCTATTGCAAGATTTCCACGTGAATAAATGAAATAAATGGTTTGACGAATAAAAAAAAAAAAAGATGATATTACATCATAACTTTTCTACTGCAAGATTTCCAAATGAAAATAAAATAGAAAAATAAAAATAAAATAAATAGTTTGACGAATTAAAAACAAAATTGAATGTTACGTCATAATTTTTCGGTTTTATGATTTTCATGTAAAAAATTATAATTATTTAATTAATTTGACGAATTTAAAAAAAAATGGAATATTACGTCGTATTGGAAATATAAAGGACGTGGGGAATACATATACATATATGTATTCTCTCCCCCTTTTCTTTTTGAAGAATACTGTCTGATGAAGTTCGATAGACCAGAGTAAATATGTATTTTAATGGAATTTTGTGTACTTATAAAGACTTATGTTCTTAAATGAACCTTTAGTTTTCTACAGAACTAACCAATTAGTAATTTTTATTGGAACGTGAACGATTTTAAAAGAATCTATTTTTAGAAATAAAAGTAAAACTTTGCTATTTTATTATACCAATGCAGAATACTGTTTTTATAGATAAATTGTAGAAAGAATTTTTTTGTTGAAAAACAACAGTAAACGTATTTACAAATGATGAATAAAAAACTTTTTATGACTATTTTTTAGAGATAAGCATATAACACAGACATGTATAATGGACCCCATTGTTTGAAATAATACCTGGGAAAAATTGGTAATAAATAAAAGTATAGTACAGTACAGGTATTAACCAAAATAAAACCTTCAGGTTTTAATTATATTGAGAAAAATCTATTTAAAATTTTCGAATTTTTTGCCCCAATCGTTCAAGGGCTCCCTACCCGCAACCCGTGTGCCAAATTTCGTAGCCCTGCGCCCTGTGGTTTCCGAGTTTTTGAGGTTACATAGATAGGCGCTCGGATTTTAATAGAGTTAGACTAGCTGTTTAACCCGCTCTACGCACGAGAGTTCATGTTCAGTAACTATTTGATTTAGAAAAATATTTTTCTACTACTCTGCATTTTTTTAAATGAAATTTAATTTATCATGTTGCTATGGCAGCAGACGATAAAACGATATCTTTGGAATAAGGGAATAATTATAATAAAAAGTTTTGTCTATGTTTGTGATAAAATGCTATTTTTATAAAAGGTAATAATTAAGCGCAGTTAAATAATCTCTAATTATTTTCATTTTAGGTAAAAGAATTATCGTAATACCCGCTACAGGTTCTTAGTACTGCAGCGTGGCGTACGTAATATGTATATCTCACATTGCACTAAACATTTAGAACTGGTTAGAACTCGCGCGATTACGGGTAAACATAAAAAAGACAAAAATTCGTCAAAAACAGAAAATAGAAAAATCTATTTAAAATTTTCGAATGTTTTGGCCCAATCGTTCATGGGCCAGCAACCCGTGTGCCAAATATCGTAGCCCTGCGCCCTGTGGTTTCCGAATTTTTGAGGTTACATAGATAAGCGCACGGATTTTAATAGGGTAGATTATTTTTAGTGTTAGAGTGCTGGATATTTTTATAAAATAATGGTTAAAGTGTAGCTACAAAAAAATGCAAACTGCCCATTGTTACATCAAATTCTTTTCAACGATGTAAAAGATATTTATCATTTCGGTTTGTCGGTCCGTCTGTCTGTTAGTGATCTAAATTTCATAAATATGCATGGATTGCCCTGAAATTGATACATTGAATTGGGGTTTCTATTGGAGGCACCCAGATGAAAATGAAGCGCGTTGCTTCAGTTCGTTCGCAGAAGTGCACAAAAGCGTTCAGATATATTATGTTCCATAGGCGATAATTGTTTAAAATACACTACAATGATGTTACACTACTTCAAACATTAAGAAACTGATATGCACTATAACATATTACGTATGGTAAGTGCTGTGCTTACAATTGATTATTCCGCTACAAAGACCCACAAAAGAACCCGGCTGCATTACTGTCTGCAGACAATAACTGTTTAAAGAGTGCTTTATGCAGGCCCCGATCATGACTAAATGGGGCCATGGGGAAAAATAAATTAGGGGGCCCCATTCTAATCTTCGCAACATTATTCAAGTAGAACTGATGGTCAGTCATATGTATATGTGTAATACATAAACAATATTTTCGCACCTTGGATTTTAAATAGAAGAAAATTCTTAGCTCCATTAGTTCTAAATTAAGTACCTTAATTAATAAAAGTACCCTTTTTTCTTAGTATAAAATAAAACACTTTTATGTAACTTTAGCAACTTGCTATATTACTTTAAGATGAGTTTAATAACTTCAACTTATGGAAAAGTTGGAATTGAAAAAAAAAAAGTAAATATTTCGTAATTTAATATATGGATTTGGGGGGGAGGGGGGGGCTTGAGGTTTGGTGCCCCTGGGCGAAGTCCCGATTTGCTCATGCGAAAATAAGGGCCTGGTTTTATGACCTTGATACACGTTATTAATTGGAGTCATAAAGCATCGTTCGTATAGAAAATAGGGAATATACCATTTAATTTTCTTCAACAACTTTATATTTATAAAATAATTCAGATACATTATCGCCTATTAACAATAATTGCTGAAAGTGATTTCAGTTGTCTTTATTCATTTTAAGTATTAACTGATATTAGTACATTATGTGATGTGTATAAATTCTACAGAACATAAACAGGACTATACAAAAGAATTTGAATTAATTAATGCTTCTGAACTGAAACTATTGAAAGTGCATTTTCAACAGTGTTACACATTTTTCAGCTGAATTAAATTTTACTATGCAGTGTGAGAATATAATATAAATAAATAAAATATAGACCGGCTGAAAAGGATATGTAATACATTGCCTCTATAAATGGCAACTGCGAGAAATGTTTTCAGTTGTGCTATATGCTGCCCAACGGTATTAAATTTTAATACCCTATGCGGTATGTATAAAAATCTGTAGCTCATATTCAGGGTTGCACAAAAACATTCAAATTAATACATTACCATTGTATGTTATTAAAATTTACGACCAATTATGGAGTTTTTTAATAAAAGGATTATTTCCTCTTCTCATTTCTTTTTTTATTATTATTTCTTTATTTTTTTAATGAAAACATTTAAGAAATGGTTTGATTTACAGGAATTATTTATGCCCCATAAAACACATTTTTAAATTTAAAAGTATTAATATTATCCATATTGGAAAAATTGTCAGTTGGGCATATTATTATTTAGTACTAAGTTATTATATAATATTATATTACTATTTTTAGATACTGTTTAATTTTTATTTAATTTTAACGCTGACATTAAAAATAATATTTTCGTTCAAAAATAAAAGCTTCATTTGCCTTTATAACGATTTTATTTCATTACATCTGATTTATTAAATTTTTATTTAAGTTTAACACTGACATTAAAAATAATATTTCTCTTTCAAAAATAAAAGCTTCTTTTTCCTTTATAACGATTTTATTTCATTATATCTGATTTATTAAATTTTCATTAAATTTTAATTTTAATCTGAGTGTATGACATATGCTAATATTACATAAAATATTATTTCTTTAATGTTTATACTCATTGAAATACTTTAATTCATACACTAACCTTTGTGTTATTCTCATAAAACAGCATTTATGCAACGGGTTTAAATTCTTGATATCATCGAATAAAGATGCGCTGAAAGAGATATCTTCAGATTAGATAATTTGATTGAATGATGAATTTCTTGTATCATTTGCACAATAATTATCTTTCATCGTATTGTACTTAGACTTTGATTAGTGCTACAAGTTTCATTCGGTTAAATTTTAATACAACATGTGTTTTAAAAATGCATGCATAGATAAAGCTACATAAGATGTTATAGGTTATCGTAAAAGTTATTCAGGTCAGTTGTCAAACAATAAACAAGATACTAAAATAATTGAATAAAAATAAAATGAAATATGTCTTATTCAATTATGATTTGTAAATTTTTAATATTATGCATTACGAATGACACAAAGCATCAAAAGACAAAGGATTGCATTACGGTGCTTGTGTCTACTAATTTAGCATCAAAGGGTACATTATGGGTACTGGGCAACCAAAATAGAATCAAATGACATAATACAAAGTACAGCATTATAAGTGTTTATGTCCCCTAACAGAGTATCGAAGAGTTTAATGTAAAGGAAGTATAACATAATATTTCTGTCAACTAAACTAGCACCAAAAAGAATTTAATAGATAAACAATTAAATTTAAAAAATGAAAAAACCCGATTGCGTAAAAAGCGAACTAATTAATTATTTCTCATCAATGTGAAACTATTTTTTTTTTCAATTCCTACTATTAGCTCACACTCTCGCTATATATATCTTGTTCAAATTTTCAATCGTTAATAAAATACTTATTATTCATCCAATCAAGCTCAAATAATTTTTTAAAACTTGTAGTGGATGACACTTGATGTTAATCCAGTTTTTTTTAATATTAATTCATTAGTTAAATTTAATTATTTAATTTTCAATAATCGAGAGAGCCCTCTTCTCGATCAAGACATTTTAAGCGCCACTCAACAGGAAAGAAGAATGGGAGAAAAAAATTCTCTTATTGACCTAAGTAGGAATTGACTTAAAATATATATATATATTTTTTTTTATTACTTGTTTATATTACATACCTACTTTTTGTATTTACTTGTATTGAAGACTTTTAAGTTGTGTTTAATTGTTAGTCCCTATCTATAAACACTGTTTTGATGAGGTCTATAGATGTCTACGATGGTTAGAGTTGCACTAAAGCTAGAGATCCTACCGACACAACTTCCAGGTTGTATAATATTTTAACGGAGCTTCTGACTGCAAAATAGTCAATGAAATATCGTCTTCATTTTGAAAGACCTGTCCAATGATATGCAACTCAATAAGGTAAGTAAATTGTTTTTTTTTTCGTCTCTACCACCATTTTGTATTTTACGGCCGCCATTTTGAATTTATAAAAACAAATTTTAGCCTATAACCATCGGGCCATTAAGACGAATTGATAGAGATTTCATTCATTAAAATCCATCCAGCCGTTGGGATGTTTCGAGGGTATAAAGAAATCCACATACACAGATACGCGTGAAACACATAACACTTTTTTTCCTTTTTCTCAGTCGGGTAAAAATGCAGCAGTATGGGTACTTTGGTCTACTAACATAGAATCAAATAACTTAATATAAAGGACAGCATTATTGGTACTTGGGTCTACTAACATAGCATCATATAACTTTTTACAAAAGAGAGCATTATTTTTGCTTGTGTCTACTAACCTAGCATCAAAACAATTAATACAAAAGGCACCATTGTGAGTACTTGGGTTTACTAATATAGTGTCAAAGGACTTGGAACAATATTACGGGCAATTATGTCTATTAACATACAGGGATCCACAAACTCTTGCACTAAAACATATAAGGTTAATGCACAGAAAGTAAGATAAGCAATATTTGCCATAGAAGTTACTAGGTCACAAACCGACAAATTCAATCAAAAATACAAAGTACTTTACTTAAAGTGGTGTTATTATTTTCGTTTAGAACTTTACTTTTGTTAAATTTTATGATTACAAAACATTACGAGAATGTCTACAAGTTCTACATAATGAAAATTTCTATATGTAATCTGTAGTAATTCGCTCAGTGGCACGTTACGCATTATCAGCTACATTTAGAAATGTAGAGCGAATTATCCAATGTTGTTTGGATGTGATGTCATCACATTTGGTACGAGCTAAGGTATACCAATACCAATAAGGTAATACCAATTTTTGGGCTCGGGCACAAAGGAAAAATTTTATTTATTTGCAAATTTAAAAATGAAAAAAAAATTCCTACTTGAGAAACTAGAATATAGTCCAAGTTTTTAAAAATGTTTTACAATCGTTTAAAAGTCAGTCGGAAAGGGAATTGAATTGTTATTGATGGAGTATAATGAGAAATATTTTATCTGATTCTGAATCTCGGGCATAGTAACACAAAGAAGCCATGAGATTTCCTTTGTCTGTCCTCACTTTCTGTTTGAATTTTTTTTTTTTCTAGAATTACTGCAAAACAGAACTCATGTCTTTCTCCTATAGTTGTACAATGTTATTTTAAAAGAATAAGAATTGTGGGAGCCGTTTGAGGGAGCATAAAACTTGTGTTAAAAGTTGTGATATCAAACGTTCCGCTATTGCCAACCACTGCTGGTCCAACAACCATAATTTAAAATTTTTCGCAGCCTCAATAATACAGAAATGCTCATCAATTTACGATCTTGACTTCTGGGAAGCTTATCACATATGGAAAAATTCAAACAGTTTAGTTAACGATTTGTCCAGTACGCCCAATTTTTCAAAGATATGGTTTAATTTTCTATAATTCGTTCTCTTCATTCACCCCTTTTTTTTCTCCTCTCTGCTTGAACTCTTCCGGAGCAATTGGGCGATTCTGATTGGTTTCCCTGTGTGTGCGCGTGAGATCGTCTCCGTGATTGTTTGTCATGAATTCCGGATTCGCCGAATGGTCATTAATCAAATAGGTAATTAAGTACTTCCGTCCGAGTCCGTACTAGTCCGAGAATCATTAAGACGGGGAAATGTAAGGGATCATATAGGAGTCGCATAGTGCCAACATTCAGTTCTGAATTTCAGCAAGATAAAAAAATTCAAAATAAATACTATTGGTTATGTTCTGGCTAATACCTGTAACGCAAGAATTATATTAAAACTGAACCAAAGTTCGTTTGTAGTTCTAGGCACAAAAACAGATAATCTTAATGTATGCAATACTTTCAACAATACTTTTTAAATAGAAATTTTACTAAAATATGCACAAATTTAGATCCAATCTTAAGTTGTAGATATAATATCTAAATTCGTAAAGATTGCTTGCAAAAACATTAACTAATGTAAAATAAATCTTGTGCGCAATTAAAAAAAAATGGCTTTTTTCTTTTTGAGAAAAATATCTTTAAAAGTGTCTTTTTAATCATTGTTTGCAGGGAAAATGACGGACACATTTTTTTAGTCATAACTTACGTAATAATAGAAATATTTCTATGCAAAATCCTTTAAAATACAACAAAATACTATATTGTTCCTTCATATATAATTTTTCGAAAAATCTGATTAAACAGCTCTAAGTCTCTGAAAATTTCAAGGTAATAAGATTTCAATTATTTTGCGGCTAACAAAAAAAATGCTTAATTTTCTTTTATAATCAAAAATATTTAAATTACATATACATATATATGTCTTTTTTAAATATATATAACTACTCAATTTAAGGTAATATTATCTCTACAATATATAACTCTTTTCAGATAGCCTAGTGAATTTTCACGAGAAATAATATATATATATATATATATATATATATATAACCAATAATTAAACATAACCTACCACCATCAAAAACCGTAATATTATGAATTAAAGCTGTAAGTATATAAAAAAAAGGATTAAATTATTTATAAGAATTATTATGGAAGAAAAATAAGAAAGTGGACACCGACAAATAATGGAAATGCTTATATATTGAATTACGTTTTCAAGGGCACAGAATTCAATGATATAAGCAAAATGGTTGTTTTCTGTGGGAAAAATAAGCTAAAGCTAAAAGTTATTTTCCCCTGTGCCCAAACAACCATTAAAATCAAGTGAATTGATTAAAAATGAAAACAGAATAGAAACAAATAATATGAAATGGAAAAAACAATAAAACCTATTTAAATATTTATATGATATAAAATGAAATAATAAACACCATACCGATTAATATTTTAGAATAAATCCACGCGCACATGGCGCACCCATATCGTAAAGATTAAGGTTAATAAAACAGTTAAGAAATCACAGTAATTGATACCATAGGATGCAGTTAATACATATTGAAATAAATGTTAAATAACTTTTAATATAATATAAAATAATATAAATAGAAAGTAATTACATAATTAAAATGCACTATTAAATTAATTAAAAACCGTAAAACAATATCGTCGAAATTTAGCTAAAAATTCCCCCTGGTGTAGTAAATTATAACTGAAATGTCGTTGGAATAAGTAAATCTAGAACTTATCGAAAAAAAAAAACCACAAATTGTGGTGCTGCCATCTAGTATTACTTTTATGATTTAATTGTCAAAAGACTTGCTTCAGTTGTAAGCAATTGAATGTAACAATTGTTTTATTAACATAAAATCAAACATATCCTTATATATAGATAATTATAAACTGAATATAAACCACACAATGTATTTAAAAAAAAAAACTATTGTTAATAAAATTTAAAAAGCATACAAAATATTCTATTAGCAAATTTATTTAAACTACACTAAGAATTTAAATAATTCTAGAACATCGATAATATATAGCATATAGCTATATGCTATAAAACAAAATAAATTCATTAATAATTAATATAAATAATTATTAAAAATAAAAATCTTTAATAAAAACTATTATATATAAGATAATTATAAAATGAACAGGAAATAAAAAACAAATGGTAGTATAAAGAAGGTGAACTGATACTTAAATTCCAATTACCTAAAAAGCACAAATATAGTGTGTGGATTATTTTATACATCCATAAAAATCCTAAAAGTATGAATGTGGGACATTCAAACACATTAAACCGATAATAAATTTTATAACACAAAGTGAAAATAGATCAATATTAAAAAGAATAGAGGAATAATAATAAAAATAATTACCCAATTTTAATACATACAGTATAACTTTATTCATATTAAATATACTTATATGTATATTAATCACTATAAAAATGGCATACTATTAGTAATTAATATGATATTGTCCTTATTGAATTAAAATTTATAACAAATGATTGTAAATAAGATTAAACAATAAAGCTAATAATTAATGAAATTCACCAATTGCATATAAAATATCAAATCAACATCCTTATAAAATACGTATCAAAAATATAGTAATAATACAAAAGCCCCATTTATATATATATATATATATAAATTAACCATTGCGTATTATCCAGACAACACCACCCTCCTCCGTACTCTAACATCTACCCACCCATCCAACCTATAATAATTTTTTTATGTTATTTTACAATTTTTATTTTTTTATAGAGATTTTTTTTATTTTATAATTTTTTTGTAATTTTGTTTACGCATGTGTTAATTTGTTTTAAAAGATCATGTAAGAAAAATACTAATTGTATATTAATGAATAAATGAATTTTTTTGGAAAACCATGATTTAATGCATCATAAATTAGTTTTTTAATATTATTGTTAATTAGAGGAGAAGAACATAAACATTTTATTCTATATAAATGATTAAGTATTATATTTCGAAATACAGAATGATGTAGACAAGATTTAAAATTTGTAAATGTATTAACTTTGAATTTAAATTCTTTACGTTTGTCATATAAATCTGTGATTGTTTTGTTGTCTTTTATTGTAATTTTAAGATCTAAGAAGTTAATTGTATTGTTAGATAAAAGGTTTTCCGTTAATTCCAAATTAGTGGGATAATCTACTGGAAATGGAGTAATTGCAGAATGATCAGTATCAATTAAAATTATGTCATCAATATAACGATATAAATGTAGATTATTATTAGTAAAATTACGTTCATAATGATATAAGTATAAGTCTGAGAGTAAACTGGATGTACAACCGCCTTGTGGTATACCGACATGCTGTAAATATAAAGTGTTATCTTGCAAGATATAATTATTATAGATAATGAAGTTAGTTAAAGATTTAAAATATGCAATATCAATATTAGATGGTAATTCCAGTTTTTTATAATACTTTTTAAATAATGTATTTATAATTTTATGTAAATCTAATAGGTCTATATTATTAAAAAGATCTTTGAAGTCATATGTTGTTATATTATATACACAATGAAGATTTTTTAAAATATTGACAAGTTGATAGCTATTTTTTATACAATGTGTATTATCATTGTTTGTAGTAAGTACATATAATTGATTAAGAATTTTTAAGAGAAGTTTATTGGCTTTATTATTATATGTATTGCAACCAATAGTTACAGTCCTAAATTTAATTGGAGTTTTATGAAATTTGGGAATAAGAACTAAATATGGATAATTAAAGTTAGTAGATAAAATATTTAATAGTTTATAATAACTTCGAATTTTACGATTATTTACAATTACATTTTCATTAGTTTTTTTAAATGACTTATTAGAAGAAATACAATTTGTAAGAAGTTGGTGATAATAAGATTTACAAATAATAGCATAATTATTAGGAGATTTGTCTACATATGTAATAACGTAGTTTTTTTGTAATTTAGTAATTTGTTGGAAAATATGCTGTGTATTAATAGAAACCAAATCAGCCATATTATTTTTTAAAGCCATAGTTAATTTTTCAATTACTAATATTTTCCACTGATTAAAATATTCAATAGGCTTATTATAAGAGATAGAAATTTTATAAATAAAAATATCAATATCATGTGTAAACTGTTTGATAATAGATTTAACATTGAATTTAGATGGAAGTCTATATTTAGTACCATAACCCATTAGTTGTTTCAATTTAAAATCATTAACAATATCAAGATTTCCAGTGATTATATGTCCATGATCATTGTTTATGTATTTTTTTAGAGTGGGGTCATTGCATTTACACGGAAAATTACTTGCAGCAGATGTATTTTTTGAAAATGTATTGTAGTTAAAAATCTTTCTACCAATTGTATTAGGATATTTAAAGGTTTTTGAGATATGAAGATTATTAATAGGAAAAAAACAATTTTTATCATTAATTATAGAATTGATATTAATTTTATTAAGTATGTGATTTGAAAAAGTAATTAACATTTGAGTATTCATGTTTTGAATTTTATGTTTTTTTTTGTAAATTAATATTTAAAAGATTAACCCTAGACATAATGAGGTCAAAATAAATATCTGAGAAATGTTTAGAGAAAGATTTACTTAGAAATACATTTAAATGTTGTACAATCTGTTTCTTTTTAATAGCAAAGATGTGTTTTCGAATTAACAACCAGTTATAATTCTCTAAATATTTTCTTTGAAGATCATTTATATGTTTAGTGATAGATTTTTTGGAAACTACAACTGATGATGAACCCTTTCCTCGTTTATTACGTGTTGTTTTACTATTTAAATTATGATTAAGAGTAGGATAAATTGGAGAATAATCAATATTGTTATTTATAGATGTGAAGACTTTGACAGGTCTGTTAAATACTTCACTGTTAAGTCCATAAGGATAAATTGTGTTGTAATATTTCATAAATGATGATTCCATATAAAGACGTTCTGATTTATTTTTTAGAATTTGAAGAATTTCAATTGTCGTATTTTTAAATTGATGTATATGAAAATGTTGAATTTCAGCTGAAGATTGTATATTTTTTGCTTTGTTATTATTAGAGTCTGAACGATGATGATTGATACGTTTCTGAATTGGACCTGATGTTTCACCAATATATTTCATATTACATAAGTTGCACTTTATACTATAAATCACATTAAATGCTTTACAAAAGCTTGAATAATTAGGATCTGAGATAATTTGTGTCTGAGAAGCGTATGGACATGTCTTGCACCGAGCATCATAACACTTACGATATATATATATATATATATATATATATATATATATATATAGTGTATGTGTAATAATGTGTTGATTTCAATCCATGTACTTAAAGTTTTGCATGTAACGGTTTGCACAAAATAAAATCTAAAACTGAGTTTTAAATTTTATTTTGTGCAAACCGTTACATGCAAAACTTTAAAAGGTAAAAGAATTAAAATAATTTAAAAAAAAAAACTAACTGATACATTAGAGGTCTGCACGGGCCCGGGCTTAGCCCGAGGCAGGTACCCGGCCCGGCCCGCGGGCCGGGCCGGGCCGGCGGAATGGAGGAGAATTTTCAAACGGGCCGGGCCGGGCCGGCAGAATTAGGACAATTTTTTCAACGGGCCGGGCCGAAAGACAAAATAAACGGGCCGGGCCGGCAAAAAAATTGAACGGGCCTGCAGGGCCGGGCCAGGCCGATAAAAAAAATTAATCGGGCCTGTCGGTCCGATATAAGAATTTGAGAGTAGCAGATAAAATACGAGGCCATTTCCAATGAATATGACTTTTTCGAGAAGTATAAATGTGCGTTACGAGCCGATGCGAGTTTAACAATATCAATACAGAAATGTAACATGTCCATCGTAGAAATCGGCATCGTACAGTTACATGATGCCTGATCCCGGGTTTAATTTTTTTGGCAGACTTGTGCCGGGACGGAACTGGTCTTAATCGTTCTCAGGATCTGTAGGACAGGCATTGTGTTTTGTAAAAGTATTAATAGAGATAATGAACTTCTGTTAACAGCATCTTTGGAAATGTACCTTAAGGTGGTTCTCATATTTACTGCTCAACAATGCGAAACTTTCAGACACATTTTCTGACTCATTTTTAACTATAAAGGCGTAAAATTGACAGGCCTGAGTATTGAAGGCATTTGGGATCGAATAGCGTTTCCATTTTTCATAAATTACGTACAGAGATAAGAGACTCTTGTCACGTGACTGTACGTTTTTCTCCTTTCCTGTGCTATCGCTTCCGGAAATTCGATTCAAAACGTTAACTTTGGCAGTATTTTCTGAAAGATATATTACTTTTATCTAAGAAAAAAACGGCATTTACATGGTTTCTGAATAAGAATACCTGCCAATCTCATGCGTTTCCGAAAAGAAATGAATTCACAAATGTATCAAAATGTAGCTCCTTTGGATTTGAGAAAAGCCTTAAAAATGACAGAAATAATTTCACAAATCTACTTTTTATTATGAGCTTCAGAAGTTATCATGTTTTTTAACCCTTTATTCTAAACTACAATAATCTTAATAAACCCTTATTTATATTTTGAAACGTCTGTAGAGACGTTGACTAAAACACTGTAAGTAATGTTAATGTTTACTATTGTATGTTTTCTATTTTGCGAACACATAGTAATTTAAAATATACTGTAAAATGTTCCCATAAATATGCATGTAGTATTCATTAAAAGAACCTTAATTGTATGTCGAGAAAAAACGGAATTTTTTGTAGAAATTTAGTCGCGCCGGGCCGGGCCGGGCCTGTTTTCACTGATTTTTGTACGGGCCGGGCCGAGAACGGTAAAAATGTAAACGGGCCGGGCCGGGCTCGGGCCGAACTTTCAATTTTTACACCGGGCCGGGCCGGGCCAAAATAGCTTTCCTTCGGGCCGGGCCGGGCCCGGGCCTGGAAATTCCGGCCCTTGCAGACCTCTATGATACATTCCATTTTGTAAAAACATGGTCCTTCCAAAAAATTTGTTGATGCAAATTTTCATTAATTACGTCAAAATTTAGTGTCCAAACTCACCAATCAGTACAATACTTCTTTAAACTATATGCTTTCTTTGAATCTTAATGTGCTAAAGTTCTGTAAATTATGGACATTTTGAGACTAAAACTTTACTAATTTAATAAGATTTCTACACATTTAAATTTTCATTAAATTTCATTAAAATTCTACACATTTGCTTTTAGTAGGTTCTAAGGTAAAAGTCCGTGAACCGACAAATTACCACTAATTCAATATAGAAAAATTGTCTTATTTAATAGCAGAAACTTTGCAATTAAATAAGGCGATAAAGAGTTAATATTCCTTTTGAAATTTGTGGTAGAAAACGACTACATATATACAAATTAAATAAATTCATGTAAATAAAACACAAAGATTTTTTGGGATACTTTGAAAGATAAAAGTATATGTAAGATAGTTGAAAGTTACTTTTTTGTATTTAACTCAGAGTTTAACATTCAAGGACAAAATATTATGAATAATAAAATATATATAAAGTCATATTCAAATATTATTAAATTTAATAAATGTTTAAAAAAACCTCAAATAGAAAAAAAGCATTTCTTCATACGGGAAAAGCAGCCAGTACTATAAAAATAAAAATAAACTCCAAATTTGATCTTAATTTGTAAAATAATAATAATAATAATAATACTTTTAATAAGAATGTCAACGATTTTAATCAGACAATTAAAATTAGTGATTAAATCGTGTTTAAAAAATTAAAATTTTTTAGTTTGAAATAAAAATTCTGGTGTAAGATATTTTTATAACACTTCAGTAAAATTTCCGGCGGTTCTAGTGTTAATAGTCCAGGGGAAATGTACCAAAAAAAGGGGTTACCATTCAAAAGGTCGGGTAGAAGATTTTATTTTTTTAATTTGTTTATACTGAGGCAAGCATGGAAAAAAAAACAAGTTTTCTAACAAAATTTCTTAAGGCTAAATTTTCTGTGGCCAAAAAACAACAAAATTTTGGGACTTTTTTTGATTTTTCTTAAATGTCTCAAGACTTGTTGCCGTAACATATTATTTCTCGATTACAATATTAAAGATAATAAAATTCTCTACAGCACTCATATTTACAACTTTTTTATACACTCAATCGCAAGCGCAGTACGCCATTTCGAAAATAGGACACTTTTTTCAATTTCCTTAAAAACCGTGAAAAATGTAGTTCTGCCCCGATTCTTCAAATGTTTCCCACGGATTTAATCATGTATGTCAACTTCTTTATATTGGTTGCAGTAAATTATGTGTTTCAGGGTCGAAACTGGTCTTTTTTGCACCCGTTGCAAACATGGATTTTGCCTCTCCCCCCCCCCCCCCTCCCCTTAAAAAGAAATTTACCACGAGAATTTTTATAAATATCTAATAGCCGGATTTTGAAATTTTTAAGTGTGTAATCATCAAATACATAATGCTGAACTACGTAATCAGCTTTTCCAAATATTGATTCATTAAAACCTTGAAAACCGAACCGAAAGGAACCCAAATATATTCCGCTTTAAACAGATTTCCGTCTTAGCAGGTATAATTGTTCATATTCTTTCTCTTTAAAATATATAATATTTTCTTTAAAGACAGGATTCTTTATATACAGATTTCCTTTTCAAAGATTTTACGGTAGTTGTAGTATTGAGACATTTAAAGTCACAGTTATATGAATTATGAGACTAAATTAGTCACACGAAGACATTCGCAAGATAATATTTAACCTATGGGAGCGTTCTTGATAAATATCTCGATTGTATTTTATTACTTTTAAATAAATTTTTTTCATGGGATACCTGCGATCAATATCTAATGTTGTGCTTTTGTACTTTTTCGGCTTTATACCTCTAGATGAATTTGATTAAGGTATCTCTTTTATTGAGGATAAGGATATTCCTTTGAAACTGGATGCTAATAATCCTACAACAGTGCCATGAAACAGAAAAAAATATTGTTAAATAGCCTTATAGAAATTAGTATTATTAAAATACATTTTTTCAATTAGCTTATGCAGTCATACTGCTTGCCTTTTTTTATTGTGTACGGAAAGTGGAGTTGAATGAGACAGGGGTTCAATGCGAAAACAAAAATGTTTATACGGTCTACAATCATAAATAAATTGGTATTTCATTTGACAAATGGTATCACTGAGATCATTAAACAAATATAGTTTCAAAACAGTACATATTACAGAAGATTTGAATATTCCACGAATTGTATTTTTCAATAACCAAAGTAAGTTTTTCTGTTTGAGCTTTAAAACAATTAATAGATAAAACTAAAGTTTTATATATTTTTGCATGCTGAAATGATATAATCTCTTGTTATATTTATTGATATAAGTGCAAATTTTTTTTGACAATATTTATTAAAACTAATCTTTTAAATATTTTTATGAAACTAGTGATCTCAAATATTTTACTGACATAATTTTTAAATTTTACAAGAGATAAATACATAACATTAGTTAGTGAAATAATCCGTTGTCATTTTTTTTATATACCTATTTTATAAGGTAAAAGTATTTCTTACATAAAATATATTTATTTTTTAGCTCCCCTCTCCCCCTTTTATACGGAACTACAATCCAATGTTTTCTATCGTTAAAACAGTAAAAGGTTAAAACATATGTTATCAATAAATGGTAAATAAAATATACCATTGTAGTGAGGAATAAAATATGTTTTTCGCAAAATTTCATACTTATCCCACTGCTCCTTGGAAAAATATGTATGCATTATAAAAATTATTAAATTAAACAAGAATTCTTTCTTAATTGAAACTATCGTGCCAATAAGTTACTAAATATTGAAGTATTCTTTTAAACAATGCTTTGAAATTAACATTGTATACACTTAAAGCTACTGACTAAATATGAAAATTGTCTTATTCATCTACACCCTGCCCTACTTTTAAAATTATATAAATTTATTGAATATAAAATGTCTGTTGAGATGAAAATAAAGACGTGGGTGTGAAAATAATAGATAATTTACTGCTATCAATTTTTAGAAGTCGACATACAAGATTAAATCCGTGGGAACATGTGAATAATCGGGGCAGAACTAACGTTTTTCACGTTTTTTAAGAAAATTGAAAAAAATGTTCTATTTTTGAAATGGTGTACTGCGCTTGCCATTGAGTGCATAAAAAAGTTGCAAATATGAAAGTTGTAGAGAATTTTGTCTTCTTTAATATTGTAATTGACAAAAAATATGCTATGGCAACAGGTCTAGAGATATTTAAAAAAAAAAAAAAAAAAAAAAGTCCCAAAATTTTGTTGTTTTTTGGCCACAGAAAATTTAGCCTTAAGAAATTTTGTTAGAAAACTTGGTTTTTCCATGCTTGCCTCAGTATAAACAAATTAAAAAAATAAAATCTCCTACCCGACCTTTTGCAAGGTAAAATGTACATTTCCCCTGGACTATAAGATGGTTGAGAAGTTTTTTCATTTTTGAATAAATGAATTACATCTTGTGTTAAAAGTGATTGTTGTCACAAGACGCCAGTTTTTTTCCTTTCTCTCACTGTCGCTAACTAAAATGTGATTCAAAACACTAACTTTCACTTTTCACAGTATTTACTAAAAAATATTCTGCCTTTACCGAAAAATGAAACTGGATTAACAATTTCTGCATAAAAGATCTTGACAATTTTTGTTAACAAAATAAATTGAAAAATGTGTTAGAAATAGGTAGTTTAGATTTGAAAACAGACTTAAAAGCCAACTTGCATTTTGGTTTATAAAAGGGAAACGTTTCATAACAAATGTTTCAGAGTGACATCGTTTTCATCTATTTTAAATCACATAGGTTTCGGGATTAAAACCTATGAAATACAGAATCTTTCTAATGTGAAGAAAACGCTAGTTTTTCGATTTTATCTTCTTAAATTCGGCATCGAATAGCATAACTTTTTTTTTTTTTTTTTAATCTTTTGATCATTAACTAAAAAAAAAAATTAGTAATATCAAAATAGGTTAAAAGTTTGTGACCCAGCACTTGATCTTATGGCTCTAAAATTTTTATAGATGGATCTTAAAACTAATATTAAATCTTGAGTGACGCTATGCTATTAATTAATAGATATATGCATGATTTATTTCATCATTTTTTTTTTCTATTTGTAATCGTATATGCAAAAATTATGTTCAACATGAAAAGATGTATGAAACTTTATTCGCTGATGGTTTTTCATTCAGTCTCTCATAAATTTAAAATGAGTTTTATATTAAAATTCGAATGATATCTTGATGTGACTTTAATAGGTTTGTTTTAAGATTCAATTTAAATTATTTTTCGGTTTTTTCTTCCAGAATATATTTGCACAACCAAACTATACTTTTAATTTTCCAATACACTGTTAAGGATATCACTTTCACTGAGCCTATATTCGGCATTGAAATGCCGCTTACAGGATACTATGATGAAAAGTAATCATTTACATATTACTCATTTTTATATATTAATTTTGTTGAAAAAAATATTTATTTAAAACAATATCAAACGAAATAATTTTTCAAACTAGGTTAAAACAATGGCGCAACGAAGGATTTGTTTACTACCCCCCCCCCCCCCACACACACACACACACACTACCAGCAAAAAAAAAAAAAAAAAAAAAAAAAAAAAAAAAAAAAAACGATTTTTTTGAATCGCTAATTAATCACGTTATCAAATTTTAAGAATCAAATCCAAAATCAGTATTAGCGTCTTCAACTTATCTAAATCCTTTGCTTTACTGAATCAGATTCAGCTCAACAAACATGTTTTTTTAGACGGCTATTATGATATTTAAAAACAGAGAAAACAAATAATAGATGTCTGGGATAAATGAAAATCGTTCTCTAATTTCGAAAAAAAAAAAAAAGACAACGGGCACAAAATCGCGAGGAAAAAACTAAAAACTATGAATGATTATTTCGTATTAAATGAGTATTAAAAATTTTAATTTAAATCTTTTGTCATTGCATTCAGATTCGCAAAGATACAATAATACGTGGTTAAAGGAGAAAGAAAGACTCCTTATCTCTGTTAGGTATTTTAATTTTTAACACTACCCTCTTTTTTTATCACCATTCCTTCGTTGGGGTGTCGAGGAATGACAGGAGAAACTGCAGGGGGTTCTGGGGAGATTTTTCGGCGAAAGAGGAAGGAATCATTGTTTGTCAGCCGTTTGTCGCATTTCGTCGTTGACAGTAGAGCTGTAAGGTACGCCTTTCTGTCTCTCTGTCTCTCCCCCTTTTTAGACAGAGTTTTAATTTTACCATCGATTTTTAAGCACTGATGATGAAACTTCAGATGTTTTGAAACAGCTGTATGCTTTATATATATATTTATATTTGTGTTTTTATACGTTGTTTCTCTTTCTTCAATAAGAATTGTGACTTTTGCATATTTTTTGCCAGTAGTTGGGTTATAAATAACGAATTTGTTATTTTAAACATATTTTCAGGGTCATGAAAATCACGACACGTTGTCGTGAGGGATTATTTAGGAATAATTCTTATTTCTTTGTAAAAAGAGATTTTTAAATGAGGAAATTAATCGTGAAAAATGTTAAATGTTATTAACAATTTTTCACAGCGTGCTTTCGGTATCGGGTTTGGGCTCTGATGACACAAAATATTTCGGACTCGAGTGGACTCGGATTTCAAATCGTCGTGTTTGGGCTTCAAAAAAACAGCCCGAACTCATCTCTAGTAAGGTACAAAAATTTCGAGTTCAATTGGGAGTGAGAAACCCAAGGTTAGTAAATATCATGATATTTCCGAAAATATCAAAAATATCCTATATATATACAGTAGTCCCTTAACATTCGTGAGTTTTGATTATTCGCGAAATACAAAATGAAGACCATTTCAACATTCGCGAATACTTGGTTATTCGCGATTTTGTTTCATAAAAAATATTTTTTTACATTGTCGCATTGTTTGATCATTTTCATAAACTATACACTGTAAAAAAAGTACTAAAAAACGGAAATACTACTGGCAATCTAGACGCCAGTACTATTTCCGTTTTTTTACGGGAATTTTTACCCATAAATTACAGAAAAATTTCCGTTTTTAATCAGAAAAACGGAAAATTTTCTGTAATTTATGGGTAAAAATTCCCGTAAAAAACGGAAATAGTACTGGCGTCTAGATTGCCAGTAGTATTTACGTTTTTTAGTCCGTTTTTTTTTTTTTTTTTATTTACAGTGGTGACAATGGACAGCGACATCTGCATTGCATGGCCCATTGTATGGCCTAAGTTCCGAGAACTTCAACCCTTGTATTTAGACAAAATATAGATCAGTAATTCCAAGAAACCCGAAACATATCTTGATGCTAAAAACAAAAAAATCCTAAATTTCTAAAATGCAACATTTTTATTACAAGTCAAAATTTTCTGGTAAATATCAAAAATTCCACAACTTATTGAAAAAGCAATAGAATGCTATCTTTGAGGAGTCTTGAATTTAAAAGAGAAATCGAGACTGCAACTTTCCCTTATATGGAAATTCATAAACAATATTTTTAAGCTATTTACACTGAAAAAAATGGGTACTCAAAATTGAGTAAAAATTACTAAATTTTAAATATGTCACATACTCAAAATAGCTCCGATCCAAATGTACTCAAAATTGAGAAACACGTGTACTCATTTTTGATTCCATGGTTATGTTCAAATATGAATCGCTGTGTACTGTCCCCTGAACCTACAAATTAAAGTAAAAATGCACTGACATTTATTTCCTGTTCAAAGTTATTAACAAGAAACGTTTAAATGATTATTTATTAAGAAAAATAGCAAAATTATTAACAAAATACCCAAATCGAATATTTTTATGACAAGATCATTATTTGAAAGCAGCTTTAAATTATTTTAAAATACTGTGCATAACTTAATATTTACATTAATAAACATCCTTTATGCCACCATAAATGAAATAAACCATTGCAGGCTACAAATTATCGTTTTGTTTGAGTTTGATAACATGTGATGTTTCGAAACTGAGAAAACAGAAGTTCATTTTTGATCCAAACATACTCCATTCGATATGAGTACATTGATATACTCATTTTTTAGTACTTCATTTTTTTCATTGTATCAAAAATAATTTTCAGCCATCAATTAGCAACTGAACTTTGTACAGTGTGTTTATAACTAATTTAATTTACTTACAGCATGTACTTTTTAATGCTTGATAAATATATTTTTACGTTGCAATTGCTTTTTCCCATTAAAAAAAATCTTAAAAACCTAACCCCCTTTTATGCACGGGAAGATGGTCTCAACATTCGCGATTTTCACGTTCGCGGAGATTTCCGCGAACCTAACCGTCGCGAATGTTAAGGGATTACTGTATACTTATTAGAAACCGGGATATTTAAAAAAAGCGAGAGTGAGTCCCTCAATAAAACCACAATTTTGGACACCCTAATGCGGCACACAAATTGCCCGCTCAACTAACACGAAACTTTCTGACACGTTTTAACCCTTTGCATTCGAGGGCTCCACTGCGGAGACATAATCTTTCTTTGCGAAATTTGCTTTTGGCACCAATAATAAAGGAAAATAAAATGTACCTTATTTAATCAGAGCATTTTTTAAATTGTGTACTTGAACGAAACTTCTTTTAAAAAAGTGGTGCCGATCGAATAAAATTTGTGTAAGAGACGCCGATCGCAAAGGGTTAAAACTTGAAGGCAGAACATTTGCAGTCGTAATTATTGAAGCGGTTTGGAATCGAATGGCAGTTTTCATTTTTTTTTAATAAAAGTATTTCTTATCGATTTATAAGCATTTTTTTTTTTTTACGCGGCGATAAGTTTCTCTCTTTTCTCGCGCTGTCGTGTCCGGAAATTCGGTTTAAACAGGCTTTGATAGAGTTTTCTGAAACATATCTTTTTCCTTTACCAAAAGATGGAAAACGCCATTCGAATACATAAGAGAAGTTTCTGTTAAGAATATCTGCTAATTTCATGCATTTCCGAACAAAAATGAATTCAGAGATCTGTCAGAGAGTAGCTTCTTTAGATTTGAGAGCAACCTTATTTCTGTTAGTCAGTGAATTTTCGAATTTCAATCAATTTACAATGCATTCTAATTCCCTCGCTAATGTTAAGTTTAATGGCCTGTAATGCATTCGTATATTTAAAATATCTCCTCGGGTAATTAATATTTTTAGCTTCTCTTTTTTGTGTATTATTCTTAAAAAATGTCTTTTTTTTTCTTAGTTGTCAAAATATATCTAAATCTAAAACATATACTTAATTATGTATGAAGAGTTAAAATCTCACTCAAAGTTCCTCAGCTTTAAAAACATAAAATATTAAATTAATCATAGATTTTAGAAATATTTTGAGAACTAAGAAAAAAAAAATAAACATGTTTTAAGAAGAGTACGAAGAGTACACAGAAAAAGGAGCTAAATGTATTCATTTCATGAGGATATATTTTAAATATACTAATGTATTCTACACCCATAGGTTTGATATTAGCGAGGGGTAATTCGGAAATTGACTAGCAGTCTTAATCAAGATAAATATATTTATTAACCTTTTATGTACTGAAATATGAATTCATGAAAATTTTATCTTCTAAAGCATTTTTCGTGAATTGTTTAAACTACATTAGAAGATTTACATAATCATTTAATACATTTTATAAGGATTTTAGAAGAATTGAAGAATTTAGAAGGGTTAATTAAATTTGAATTTATAGGGATTTTGTGTAATATTTATAACACCACTCAAATCTTTTATTTTAAATTTTTTTCTTAGTATTTTGTAGAATTAGGAAATGTACAAATATAATGTTCTTACAATAGAAATATAGAAATATTTCCGAATTGAAAAATCCCCCCGCCCTCCACTGCCAAGAAAGCTGAAAAGATGCAAAGGCAAAAGAAATCACCCTTTTAAAAACATTTTTGTTTTGTGAAACCAAAAAAGGTTTTTTAACAAGATAAAGGTAATGTATCTATAACTCATTCTAAACTGTATTACAACTAATCGATGTATTAAATGAATTTTGTAACAAGTTATTTTAATGGTACTTATAAGTACCGTCAGTAGATAAAGGGTTAACCAAGAAATATATATTTGTTAATTGAACGAAACTCACCTCTTGCTTTCTACTCCCGTCTTTCGTCCATAAATAATCCAAGACATGTCTTGCAATCTCTCTACCGGATATCCTCTTGTAACCTGAAGTACTGAGCTTCAGATCAAAGAACTGCATTACCATTTTCTCCGCGTACGAACCATGAACATTCGGATCCGTAATATTTCTCACATACGTCAAAAAGTCTTTCAAATTTGCACTTCGTGTACACGTACGAAAACAGTCACAAGGAAAACCATGATAGGCTTCCCTCACAGATCCATTTGGATAAAATTGTATGTCAGTTTCAATGACATTAGCACCATTGTCGAGATACCTTCTCACCTGTTCTATACTGTTCACCATATGTCCTATGATGTAGAACGGTCGCCTTCCATCGCAGGCACAGAAAGTGAATAATAAAAAGAAAATGAAAGTTCTAATTTCCGAAGAAGCCATCATAATGTTTTTTTTTTTAAAGAAATAGAAAAGATTGTGGTAAATCTTTGGTAATGTTGAACGGATTGGGGAAAAACTTGGCTCCTTGAAGCAACTTTATTGTTGTTTCAACAGTGAAAAGACTAGATATATAATTTTCTACTCGAATTTATAATTTACTAAACGTTTTGGTGAAACTTCTGTATTAGTTTATTAAAACATTTCATTAACACATAAGCAGATATAGTCAGTAAGTTCTAAAAGTTTCAAGTCTGTTCCATTTTTCCATAAAAGTTACATGCATCAGTCGAATACATTATTTTTTCTTGTGAAATAAATAATAAAAGAAAAGAAAATGTCGAATTCTTCATATTTATGTGTAATTCCAATTATGATAATGTGAATTAACTATTAGTTTTCTTCAGGTATATTTTACCATTCTTTAAAAGAATTTTGCTATTCGAAAAAAAAAAAATTACATAATTTAATTCTTATTATTTCTAAATGTCTTTTTAAAAAAAGATAATAGAAACACGTAATTTTCAAGGAAATGTGACTTAATTAAAACTGTCAGAGATTTTTTTTTTCTTTCTATGATATAATCACGTCTTCCCTAGAAATTCAGACACACAGATGCAATAATTTTTCATTCTTCAGCTTCTGATCTTCCTAAAAGAAAAAAATAGAGAATGAGGAAAATAGGTTTAAGATGATAAAAAAGACTAATAATTTAACTTCATAATCTTTCAGCTATGTTGAAATTGCATGACATATAAAACTTTATGAAAGAAAAACACAACTATAAATAAATAAAACAGACGTTTTGAGCGTTGCACTGTAAAAAAAATCTATGAGGCTACTAAGAATTTTCTAGGAAACTAGGATTCCTAGAACTTTTTATGTAACTGCAACAAAAAAAAAATTCATGCAATAGATTCACGTTTACACTGAAAAAAAAAAACTGTAAGGTTACTAAGACTTTGCTAGGAAACTGGGATGCCAAAAACTTTTTATGTAACTGCAACAAAGAAAATTCATGTAATAGATTCCCATTTACACAGAAAAAAAAAAAATCTGTAAAGTTACTAAGAATTTGCTAGGAAACTAAGATGCCTAAAACTTTTTATGTAACACACAAAAAAAAAAAAAAAAAAAAAAATCGGTACTTTTCGGTTAGCCGGGCGCCAGTGTTATATATACATATTTATATACATACATATATGTAAATATACATATATATAGATATATACATATTGTATATATACACACATATATATATGTAAATATATATGTATATATACATATATATGTATATAACACTGGCGCCCAGCTAACCGAAAAGTACCAAAAAATCATGTAATTATCCCGGGTTACCGATAAAATTTCAGTAAGCATACAGATTTCTGTAGGTTTACAAACTGATTTTGTAGATTTACATCTTTTTTATTTACAGCGTACAGATAAAAATTTAGTAAGCATACAGATTTTTGTAGCTTTTACAAAAATTAAATTTGTAGATTTACATCTTTATTTGTTTTTTATTTTATTTTTATTTTTACAGTGAATAGATTTATCAATTTTAACATATTGGTGTTGGTAGCATTCAGCATATTCTCATAAGAGCAAAATATAACAGATTTTTCTCCTATATACATAGTGAGCCAAATTCTTTTATTGAGTAAAGATATATTATATGATAAAAATGACTTACACTGGAAAGCATAAAATGATTAGTTCTAGAAAAAAAAATTTAATAAAAGATTCTCAAAATTTTTAATGTATTTTTTTTATAAAAATATGCACAATTTCTAAATATCTTACTTCAGGAATATAATAGTAAGTCATTTTGTACTTCGATAAGGTTTATAACTTCAGTTAACATTTTTTGAAAACCTATCCGGCCATTTTTAGGTGCGTTCGTAATTGTATAATTACGTAGCACCGTTTGGTCCGCCCATCTGTCTGTCTGTGCGTCTGCATATAACAGCGCAAAAACTACCCAACCGAATGATTTGAAATTTAATATGTATAATCGTTGTAGAATTTTGTCGAGTCATTTCCAATTTTATGAAAATCGAAACTAAACTTTATTAATAAAAGTTTCCTTCATTCATTAAATCCTATCCTACGTAATTAATTCGATACTATTCCATGATAGGTAATGATTCTAGGTTGCCCTGATGATGACGACCTATTTAAGATATAGTCCTGTTATTTTTAGGAGTCATTTTTATTGAATTTTAAAATATGTCACAAAAAAATTGTTTATTTTCATAAATTTGTCAAATAAATGAAAATGTCGTAAATTGCGAACTCTTATGTTTATTTAATATTTCTCATGATTTTGAATGAATTATAATATTACATTTAATATTATTGAACAAAAATTTGAAATTTAGATAAGTACATTTTTAGGTGTGTTTGTAACGTGTAATACGTATCACCTGCAGTCATTATCTGATTCGTCCGTCTGTCTGTCCGTCCATACATAACAGCGCAAAAATACACAACCGAATGGTTTGCAATTAAAAATATACAGTCGTTGCAGAATTTGACCCCGTCATTTCAAATTTTATAAAAATCGAATCAAAACTTAAAAAGATATTAATAAAAGTTTTCTTCATTCCATTAAATTCTATCATACTTAAATAATTCCATCATATACCATGATGTGTAATGATTCTAAGTTACCATGGTGATGACGCTCTATTTAAGATGGAGTCCTATTATTTCCGTATTACTGAAGTTAATATATAGAATCGTAATGAATTTTGCATTGATGCATTTTAGCATAAGAGTGCAACAGCTATTGCACCCAGATGTGAATATTTATAAATCGAGTTATAGTACGAACGTACCTCATTTGCCATGTTTGACGTACAATTTCCGACTTGCTTAGTAATAATGCGCGCAATGACCAAAATCCCCGTTTTGAGATTAAAAATCAAATTTTTCCTTGATCACATAGAGGGGAGCTCAAACTGTTTGAATATAACTTCCTTTCTAAAACGAATTTTAGCATGGGATATCTTGTAAAATACCACTAAAAAATCAAATTTTAATTTAAACTATTAAGGGGTCTCAAGGCTCTTAAAACTTCAAAATTTTCGAAATTTTAATTTTTCTAGATGATAAACTCCTATCTTTTCTGGACATTTTGATATAATTGTTTCCTTGAAATTTCCATTAGAGCGGAAGTTATAGCTTTAAGAATTATACCCGCTCAATAGCTGAAGTCGCGTTTCCGAAACTTTAAAGTCATGTTTCTCCAAATACGCACAATATCTCAAAAACCTCTGAATATTTTTCATGAAATTTTCAAAACATATGGTTCATGTTGGTCTCTATAAACTGAACCTAAAATTTCCTTTTTATTGTTAAAAAAAAATTTTTTTTAAGTAATTATACTGCTGTACTTTAAGTAATTATAAAGCTGTTATACCATTTTTCTACTCGTCAAATATCTGACAGTTTGGAACCCCCTGTAAATGCTATTTCTGCATCTTGCAATTTTTTAACCCTCCGACTGTCTTGGAAAAGGGCAAAATTGTAATGTTGTTTTCTCTGCATTTTGTTTTAAATGCTAAAAAAAAATGATTCTTTGAACATTTTATAAAAAAACTTAATAACGAATATGAATGCAGTCCTTGGAAGTAATAATCATTGTTCAATGTATTAAAAATACATTAAATCAATAGAATTATATTACTTTAAATATTGCTTGTATTGCAGTAAAACCTGGAGCTTAGTGAACGTATTAACACGGGCTTGTCAGTGAGGGGGTTTTAAATACATGAAATGAAAGGATATATACATTTCATCCCAATAAAAATTGTGTTTTTAAATCATATACATTTTAAGAAATTAAATGTTGAAAGTGGTCTTTTTTTTTTCTTTTTTTCCAATTTTAAGAGTCCTGAGACCCCTTAAATATATATATATATATATATATATATATTTTTTTTTTTTTTTTTACACTTTCTTTTTACACTTTCTTTTTTAACAAACTGTTAATTTATGATGTTTCTTAAACATGAAAATGTTTAATATACTCCGACAAAATGACTTAAAATTAAGCTATTAATTTATAATTAAGTTCTAAAAACATTAAAATAGTGTATTGGAATCACAAACACACTTTGTATAGAATTTTTATAATTCTAGCCAATCAGGAAGTGATTTAAAAATCGATGACAAAATTCCACCTTTGCATACAAAAACCAATTTGGTTTAAACAAAATAATATAATTATAACAATACTTTTCAGCTTAACAGCTCTTTTTAATATTTATATTATTAATAACGAAGAAAAAATCAGACAAAAATTTTTCTATCAACAACATATTTTTCTTAGAAAAGCGATAAAGTCATAAAAAATTTACCTTTGCACGTGCATTTATACACATTTTCTTATCGATAGTGAAATCCCACGTGTGTCTTTACTTCTTATTTTTTAATGTATTATTCATGAGTTTCACAGATTAAAAATCAGCGGGTAAGAAGGAAAGCTGAAGGTATTTCCCTAATTTCATAAAAGTTTCCTTAAATAGCTTAGTTACTTATTCTTCAAAGAGGAAAAAATATTCGTCGTTTGTGTATCACTTCCCCAAGTTATTTTTCAAATCTTACAATTTTTCGAATTCTTACATTTTTTTTTTCTTGTAATCTGATAGATAATTTTAATGCAGAATAACGCAAAGTTTTAATAAACAGTTTTATATATATGTAAATATTTATTTACACAGTCAGACTTTTTTAAATGTTCGCGTTTTGTTTAAAGTAGATAATGTTGAGGATTTTGTTGATAATAATAATAAAGAATAATAATAGTAATAATAATAATTATTATTAGTAGTAGTATTATTATTTATAATAACTTAATGGGGATAACTGAATAATGCTAAAAAAAATTTTTAAGGGTGTCCTGGACACATTTTTAAATAATTTTTATTTATTGAGTTAAAATTTCGAAATTTTTTGTGATGGTTACCCATGACATTTGTAAATAAAATCACATGATAAAACTTCTCACATTTTTTTCAAAATATTTTAAAATTTAATTTTTATTAAAAAAATGGGGTAGTTTAAAATCGTTATAACTCGAAATATTATTAGTAGAATTTCAATTTTTTTGCATTTAAATAAACAGAAATGTATAAGCTTTAATTTAGATTCAGCAGTTTAAAAAATATTAATTTAAATAAAAATTTAAAATATTTAAAGTAAAAATTTGAAAAAAAATGACGCAACTTAAAAAAAAATCATATTTTCAAAAGTAAATATTTTTTTTCAAATTTGCTGAATCAAAATTAAAGCAAAACAATTAAAAAATACATGTTCCAAATTTGAACTATTTATCTTTAACGGTTCTTGACTTATAACAATTTAAATATAAGAAATGGTGAAAAAACCCATCACGAAGAAAAACGCATTTTCGCAAAAAGTCGTTTTCATGACAACCATTGTTTGAAAATTAGATTTTGAAAACAAACCAAAATTTAAAAATGAATATTTCCTGTTCAAATTACGATAGAAACATGATTTAAAGTACATTTTAAGCAGAAAAAAAACAGAGGAATGTTTAATGTAATAAAAAAAATTTAGTAAAACTTTGAGATTTTTGTGTCCTGGACCTCCTTAACTAAGAGGCTCTGTCCCCTACGAACTGCGATCGCCACACATCTGTTCACACTTCGCAGGCTCTAAAAATTCGCTAAATTGCTCTGTTTTAAAAAGGTTACGGAAGAGCGAATGTCGCGATCTTCTGTAATCGGGTTGCGATTCCTTTCATTTTGACTGGAGGATTTTAAGACCGAATCAACTGCTATCGCTACAGCTGACTGCAGTTCTTGTGATTGATTAAATAAGATCAATTAAACATTTGAAAATCAGCTTGTATAAAACGGCTACAATGTCGCTGCCTTCCGGAATTTTATAACAACGTTATAAGAAAAGGTCCTTTAAATAAGACGTTTTAAATGTATCCTTTTAAATATGACGTAATTTTCACCGAAATTTTCTTTCCCTTATTAATATTCATGTGAAATTACGTTTTTTAATTGAAAGGAAATATTATTATATTATGCTCTGTTTTCAAATTGGCAAGAATAGGTAAAAAGACGTTCGAAATACGAAATAAATCTCTCATGCAAATATATTTTATAAATTGAAGCTGTTTTACAATATTATTATTTGAGTATTTTAAACATGGTGTAATTTCCCCCCTTTACTGCTTTTAACACGTAATAATTTAATTCTTGTTTTAAAGTTTTCCTTCTCTTTTTAATATTCATGTGTAGTTACATTTTTTATGACGCAATTTTCCCCATTTACGGCTTTTAACACGCGATCATTTAATTTCTATTTTAAAGTTTCCTTTCTGTTTTTAATAGTCACGTGTAAATACATTTTATAATGTTTTCTTCGCGACAAATAATCGGGCTTAAAAGTTAATTTGTTGTTTTCGCGAAGGTTTTGTTATTTTTTTTAACACTTTAAAAAGATTTTCTGTATTTTCCCAGTACAATTTATGTATTTTTTACTGATTACTTTCCTTTTGCAGTGTAATAATAAAAAAAAGTCCCACAGCTTTAGAGAAAATAAAAATTTAACTTCATCTGTTGAATATATTCTCAAATCCATACTTTTTTTTTTATATAAGTTCGTTTACAGGGACACTCAAAATAATTCCGTTACATTACGGCCTATGGGGAAATATCGCTTGCGGTGTATTTTAATGATATTACACGATTTTAAACATATTGAAATTTATGTATATTAATGAGTAAAAGTCTGCACGGGCAGAAATTTCCAGGCCCGGGACGGCCCGCCTCATAGGAAAAAAAATCGGTCCGACCCAATACAAAAATTTAAAGTTCGGCCCGAACCTGTCCCGGCCCGTACAAAAAAATATTGACCCGGCCCAACCCGGTAAAAAAGTTAAAAGTTCGGCCCGAGACCAGTCCGGCGACGAAAAAGTTAAAATCTCGGCCCGAGCGCGGCCCAGCTCGAGTGAATTTCTACAAAATATTGATTTTTACGTTGATATGGTTAAAAATTTGTCTCGTACAAGGAGTTCTGACCAAAAATATTTATCTTAACTTTTTTTTTCATGTTTATAGCCTTCATTTTTATAGAAGGCAGGCGGCGATATTTTGTTTTTTTTTTATGAATCTCTATTTCTTGTATGCAAACGTTTCAGTTATCATTCATACTGTTAATCCATATTCCATGTATTTGAAGTGTTAAAAATCTGAAAATGCTATACAGTAAAATCTTCTAAGACGGAATTGCATAGAAAAGAAAAAAAAAATGCGTTATAGACAAATTCCCTTCTTAGCAAGTGTAAATGTATTATATATTCTTTTCTTACGTATTAGTATATTAATTTTGCATAGATAAACACGATTTTTAGTTTAAAACAGGGTTCCGTCATAGGCAGTTTCTTTTTACTATATTTTAATAAGCGTAGAAATCTACCATTCTTTAAAAAGAATAAATTTTAATGTTTAATTGTAGAATGATGGCGATTTAAAAATGTATGCATTTTTTGCAGCTATTTTTTGTCCAGTACTAATTTTACTGACCTTTGAACGGACCAGGCCACGCCGAGACAATGATTTTCATACGGGCTGGGTCAAAATTAGGACTGAAAATTTTGGGCCTTGAAGACCAGGAATGAAACCCATCCCGGTTCTGTACAGAAAAAAAAGTTAGGTCCGGCCCGTCCCAATCCTTCAGGAAAAAGTAAGATCCGAACCCGGAGCGGCTCGTACAGAGTAGTCACAAGGCCCGGTCCAGTTCTAGCCTTCAGAAAAATGTATGGTCCGGCCTGGTCTGAAAAGAGTAGAGACCAGGACCGGCCCGGCCGAGTGCCATGAATGAAAATAGGCCCGAATCCGGCCCACGAGTCGGCCTTAATCTCGCTGGATGTACTACAAAGCGGTTGTAGTAGAATCTGGAGTGTATATAATTTATCGTTCGATCTTATACATTTATAACATCACTTTCGCAAAAAAAAAAAAAAAAAAAAAAAAAAATATCCGGAATTTGTACTGCTTGTTAACTGAATGTTTTTTTTACAGTGAAGTTATACAGGATTAATGATGAATCTTTTCTTGCAAAGGAAATTTCTACACTTCAAGAGGAGAATTTTCCACGACGGCAATTAACACAATGAAAGTTTCGAAATCTTCCGGGTGAAATTCCCAGCAACAGGTTATTTTTAAAATACCAAATCGAGAGACATTTTAACAGCATGAAGTCAAAAGTGGATCTCCTAAGCCACAGTTAAGAGTGAAAGGAATAAGAGAAAATGACACAATTCTGAAAAATTATTGCACTGTTGAAAGCGGTTATGTCAACGTTAGCCAGAAGGATTTGTTAAAAGAGACAAGTAATTGGGCCCCGCCTTTATCGAGAAAAATCCAGAGAAATACATGCCGGAAATGTGAGATGAAACTACAGAATAGTAGAAATAAAATAAATAAATTAAATAGAAAAATAAAGGTTATATAATAGAAAATGGATCTACTTCATATTCCGAATATTGACTTTACAGATAAATTGCAATTTATTTTCACTCAAACAGACTTTACTTTTCGTGGAATCTTTATTATAAAGCGATAAGAATGAAAAATCATGAGTTAAGTACAGATTATGAAACACTTTTCAACACATTTACTGTAACAAAACTTCACTGCTTAATAAGAAGAAAGGTAATGTTTAACCTCAGAAGAAAGATAGAAAATGAGAAGTCTGTGTGTCTAACGAAGAAGGTCTCATTAAAGCGTATACTCAGAATATTTTGAAGAAAAAAAAAGGCCTAATGAAACTACTCATGGACGTAATAAAGGGTCAAAAAAATTTAGCGACGGAATCACAATAGATTATCTGTAAAAAAAAAAAAAAAAAAATATTTTCGAAAATTTGGCTCGAAATGATGAACGCCTCGTGAGATTTGGTGAGCAATACCTTTCCTCGCAAAATGCTTTTAATGCATTTGGAAATTGCTGGTTAAATGCGCAGTACTTAACGAATTTAAACTTAAACGATGAAACAGTTTATTATATTTTTTTCTATAAGCTTATATAATAGATACAAGTTGCGTATTGCTGAAGGTATTTCATTTTACATAGTTTTACCGGCTGAATAAGTTTTGCCTTTTATGTATATTTTAAAAGTAACTGCCCGATTAAGAACGCTCTCCTTATAGATTTCGATTTTAAGTAAATCGTTTTTTCCGTAACAACAATACTTGCTCTTGTAGTTCCCGACACTAACAATATCGAAGTCATACTGACAGAGTTCAGAATCGGATCTTCATTTTGAGTTTGAGGCAATTTTAATCAAATTACATTTTGTTCGAAACCGTCGTTAAGCGACCGTTAAATTTCATTATATATCATATAAATGCATATGACAAAACCGTAGTTATAAAAGTGTATTTATTTAAGTTAAACTTACTTAAATAGGCGATAAAACGCCAAGAAAACATAATTTTCATTTTTTTTACGATCTCTATATCGAAGTTCCGCCAAAAAAGTTTTTATAAACATATGCCTTCTCATAACAAGAACATTCTGTAAATTTGTTCAACATTTTTTGAGTATGCGCTTATAAGTAACCTAAGTTTACCTTCCTTGTAAGTAAACAAGGATTAAGGATCACTTCACCTGGAAGCCAACCAAAAATGGCAAAGGCTGAAAAAACCAGGTGAAAAATCTCCTCTACTACCAGCAAAGCCCCACGGGGTACCAGCCCATAAAACAACGGCATTTTTACTATTAGAATCACAAACCACTGTTGCCCCAACAACAGTAAATAAATAAATAAATAATAATAATAATAATAATAATAATAATAATAATAAAAACAGGTTTTGAGACATTTACACATATGTCTAATGAAATATACAAGACAACAATAAGCTAAACTGTGCCTCAACAGAAGACAAAGAAATGTCATTGACAGGATTTTAGACATTTACATATATGATATTAAAAACGACATAATGTGTAATAAAAAATAAACATGAGTTGCTTGCAACAATCATAATATTGCTTGCAATATTACAGACAGTTAAGTCAGGGATAGAAGCAAGCAGTACTCTGGAACTTATTGTTCTTAATCTAAAACAAAGTTCTTTAAATTATTAAAATTCGGCCTAATTCTGTAATGTTCATTGTATAAAAGTCCAGAGTTTATTAAATGAAAGTCTAAGATAAGTAAGTAAACAATTTATAAAACGTCTAACTTATCTGAAAAGTTAATTTCAGCAGTTGCCATCTATAATCGGGAAAATAGCCTAATTCTTTTGCACAGCCCTGTATATGATCTATAGATCTGTATATATATTACATAGTATGCAAAAATTTAGTTCAGTTAGGAAACGGACAACACAATTGAAAATTCCCCTTCAGCAATTTCCGCCAATAAGATGTACTCGAATTCTTTCGTGCAGCTGTGTATAGGATCTATAGAATTTATACACACAAAGTAATATAAAAAAAATTACCGTATATATTCGTGTATAAGTCGAAGAATTTTAGACAACATTTGTGAGTTGAAAATGAGGGGTCAAATTATGCACGAGGCAGTAAAAAAAAAAAAAAAAAAAATCGCAGATAATCGGCGAATGGGCAAGTCTTTTAAGTAATCACATGGGAGATATCAATGGTCATTTCCCTGTGATTGATAAGAAGCTCAAGAATAATGTCCCTGTAATTGTTTTGTCCCCATTTTCTCTTAGGATAGAATTCCCTTCAATACAGGGGCATTCCTTTCAACATTTTAATCCCCTTTTTAAAAAGAGTTCAACTTCAGAATGCTTCTAGATATCTCCCCTGAAAATCCTACAATACAAAGAAGTACTATATTTTAACAGTCTAAGAAGTTGTTTACCCGTGTAAATTTCGCTTGAATAGATTTTTAAAAGAATTTTTTCTTTTTAAGTATCATTGAATTGATGTGAATAGGTTTCAAAATAGTTTAAGCTTCTTCGGTTTTACATAACTGTACAGTTTTAAAATGATGAATTTTAAAAAAAGTGATTAGAAACGTAAAACAGTTTACAAATTTAATGAAAATTTGCTTTTTTTTTTTTTTTTTTTTTTTAATCTTCAGTTACAAATCGTTTTTCAACATACTACCAGAAATATAGTTCGACTTATACACGAAAATTTAATTTTTTCCAAAATTTTGCTTAAGAATGAGGGGTCAACTTATACACGGGTATGTACAGTAGTTAAATTTAAAAACGCATACCACAACTGAAAACTCACTCCGAGCAATTATAAATACTACACACTTCATTTTCAATACTAAGTTTATTCTAGAAAAAAAAGTGCAGCACAACGGGGACAAAAATGGCACGAAGGGGGGAAAGCGGCACGGAGAAGAATAAGAAAGAGCACAGGGGAGTAGAAAAAAGCATCATGAGACATACAAAAGAGCAATGAAGAAAAAACAGCATAAGTAATGATAAAATTAAGTTTGGTAAACAAATCCATCTGAACAATATTGCAAACTCTTTTACAATATTGTAAAACTTACTTAACTCCACCCCGCCAAACAAAAAGGACACTCGGTAAAATCAACGATTACTCGACCCGTTGCAAGACTTTACTTTGAAGTATTTTTAATCATTTCAAGCATAATTATAAGTTAAAACTAAGATGATCACAAACGTACTTATGAAAAAAATATGAAAGAAACCCGACTAGTGAAAAAATCGAATTATCTCACCCGATGCGATTCGTTTCACGAAATTTACTATTTCTTCGTCCGATCATTAAACGAATTTTGCTTTTTTTTCCCTCGCTCCTTAGACGAAATTCGCAATTTTTTTTTCTTTGAGATGGATTGACGAAATGGATTTTTTTCCGCGACCGATTGACATAATTCGCAATATTTTTTGCGTGACCAAATCTTTGAGCCAATATTAATTTTTACTGATTGTCCCTGTAATGAATTGTTATAATGTAAACAATGCATTCTAGATCAAAGGTAATATTAATTTCTACTGAGGTTACACCTTAACGAATTAGTATAATACAAACAAGCGATAATATATTCGAGAAAATATCAGTTTCTGCTGAGGATCTACTATAATGGATTGTTATAACCCAAGCAATACACCAAATATTGCCAATATTAGTTTCTGCTAATTATCCTTATAAAAAATTGTTATAATCATATCACAATATATATTCCAAACGGAAAAATCAAAACATATATTAAAATATTTATTTGCTTAAAAGACGTTACTAAAAACACATTAAAAGTAAATTAAAAACCTACATTACTCTTATTTATACTTAAAACTGTTATAACACAAACAATGCATTAAATATTAGATCCTATGTTAGTTTCTACTGAGGATCTACTATAAAGAATTATTATGACAGTATTAACCACAAGCAAGAGATAAAATATTTGAGCCAATATTAGTGTTTATTGATTATCCCCATAACGATTTGTTGTAACACATAGAATGCATTAAATATTAGAACCAACATTAGTTTCTACTAAGAATCCAATATAATGAATTATTATAACAGAAATAAGAGATAACTTACTCGAAACAATATTAGTTTCTGCTGCACTGTAAAAAAATCTGTAAAGTTACTAAAGTTTTTCTAGGAAACTGGGATTCCTAGAACTTTTTATGTAACGGCAACAAGAAAAATTCTTGCAACAGACGCTGTTACAGGAATTTGTGTTGTTGCCGTTGCATAAAAAGTTCTAGGAATCCCAGTTTCCTAGAAAAACTTTAGTAACTTTACAGATTTTTTTTTTTTTTTTTTTTTTTTTTTTTTTTTTTTTTTTTTTTTACAGTGTGGGGTGCTGGGGATCTACTATAATGAATTGTTATAACCCAGACAATACACCAAATATTCGAGTCAATATTAGTTTCTGCTGCTTATCCTTATAAAGAATTGTTATAACACAAAAAAATGCATTAAATATCAGACCCAATATTAGTTTCTACCGAGGATCCACGGTAAAGAATTAGCGTAATAACGAATTTTTATAACAAAAACAATGCATTAAATATGAAAGCCAATATTAGTTTTTACCGTAGATCTACGATAAAGAATTAGTATCACAAACAAGAGATAAAATGCTCAAGTCAATATTAGTTTCTGCTACTATTCCCATAACGAATTTTTATAACACAAACAAGGCATTAAATATACCAATATTAGTTTCTACTGAAGATCGGCCATAATGAATTATTATAACGCAAACAAGAGATAAAACATTCGAGCATGATATTAGTTTCCGTTGGGAATTCAAGATAAACACAAACAATACATCAAAACTTTTATTTCATAGCAATAATTTCCACTTACTTTTCACGAAAACTTATCCTCTTATATCGGAGTTACGATATATATTATATCGGAATTATGGAAATATATGATTCAGTGATTACAATCATATCGTAGCCTACAATAGTCAGAAGCTGTTGAAGTGTAACTTTACTGCTGTTGTGTCTCAAAATATGTTTTTACAAATAGTATAAGACAATCATTTCACAATCAATTATATCAGTCTTTTATTGTTTGTTTTTGCCGACTTGCATATGTCAAGAGATTAAAACTTGTAGGTTTTCGCCTCAAATCACGTGCAACGTCTTAGCATATTCCTTCCTGGGTGACCGTTTATGCTAATTTTCAGCATTTAGCCTTTGTTCATTTAGAATTTTCAGCAATTTTTAATCAGCTTATGAAAATGCATTAACATCTTTTCTCTCTGTTTTATGTGTGTCCTAATTCTTAAAAATTGTCTGAAGAATCGTGAAATTCATGCTAACTTTCAATTTTAATTTTCCTATATTCATGATATTTCGTGATTTTAATCAAGTATCTGGAAATGCCTTTTTCTGTTGTTTTATGTATGCTCTAATTATAAAAAATTGCCTGAATAAAGACACTTTTATAGATACTTACTAAATAGAAATTAGACTGGATCCGCCCCAGGACGAATCCGGGCACGAAATGTTTTCGGAATCAATTTTCACATCAGTGTTCGGGCTCGGGTGGGTTCGGGTTCAAAGTGAAAATTTTATTTATTCACAAATTTTGAAACAAGACAAAAAAGACAGATGTTATTTCAGAAGCAAAAATTTAATCTAAGTGAATTTACTATAAGGTGTTTTTCAATCCTCTAGAAATTAGTTTGAACAAGAAATTAATTGCTATTGATGGGGGATAAAGAGAAATATTTTGTTTCTGCTTCTGAAACCATGGCCCGGTCAGTGTTAGTAACATAAAGCAGCCGCTATCCATTGTTTATCCATCCTTTCTGTTTGAAAAATTTTTTTCAGAATTACAGTCAATCAGGGTAACTTTAATCCGCATTTTCTCTATTTCCATATGCCACACTCTTATTTGAAAAATATTGTCGCAACTAGGGGTATAAAAGAGAAGAAATGATCCTAAATTATTTTTTGACTAAAAAAAATTAAGGAATAATAAGGATAAAAGCAATAAAAAATGGATTTTTAGCCTGGTTTAAAGTTACCCAGCCATTTAGGGTAACTTTGCACCATATGATAAATTTTTATATAAAATAATTAATTATAAAAAAAAGTATTGTAGTCAGGACAACTTTAAACCCCAAAAAATGTTTTCAGATATGTAAGGACTGCGAATTTACATTTCCCAACATCACAAGATCTGTATAATTTATGATATTACAACAAATATCAGGCATAAGAAAAGTGGAAGAAGAGAACCATGAACATTTAGAAATTAAAAAAAAACCTGTTTATTTTTCATATAAAAAATAAAATGCAGTCAAAAACAATTTTCAATGCTTTAACTCAATAATATATCCATAGTTACAGTAATACATACAAGTACTAGTATTATTCAAACAAGAATAAAAAACGTCGAACGTATGAAATGTCAAATTTGAGTAGCTCCGCCCCTAATGAATTTTATGTATTTTACACATATTTGTGAAAACATTTACATGTTATATCTAATGCACACTTTCGGCATTTATATAAAATATACAAATATGAGAAATTTTCGACAGTAGCACCTATAATTAGTAAATTATAAGCATCAGTGCAACTTTGAGCCTGAAAATGCGGTAAAATGCTAGTGCCTTCTTATTTTACATTTTATTAACTATTAATAATAATCACAAAATATTAACACATTTACAACATTTAGATAATAATATGTCTGATAAATGAGTATATTGTTACTTACTATGAAAATTTAATTGGATTACAGCAACTTCAAAACAGCATTCAAAATTAACTTGAAAACAGTACTTCACAAAAATAGTTAGATGATGCAATTAATTGCGCTTAATGTTGCTAATTTGTTTTCTAAAATAAAGAGTAGAAATCTGAGTTGAGAACCTTACCAATAGAGCACAATTCTGGAATTTATTTAGTCTTTTAGAGTCAAAAATATTGAAAAATAGGAGGTGGTGCAAAGTTACACCCCGTGGTTCAAAGTTACCCTGATTGACTGTACTGGAAAACATTATTCATGTCTTCATAGTTGTACAGTCGTGGAAAACAAAAAAAGTAGACACCCCCCTACTAACTCTGCAACTAAATGTAAGAGAAAAAAATTACAGGTACCAAGCGATTGGAAATAAAGTCTACTCTAATATAATGTATATAAAATTTGCTTAGGGGGGCATCTACAAATCAAAACCAGACCAAACTGACACCCAATTCTGACAATATATTTTATATCTTCGGTTCAAAGTATGCCTAGAAATGAAATTTCAAGTCATTTGGATCATAAGTTTTTGAATTATAAACGTTCAAAATTTAGAGCTTCTAATGTTAAATTACATTTTCATACTTTTATTAATATCGCCTGAAATTATTATCCTAATATGATAATTTTTTTGTTTAATTACTAAAAAACCCAAACATAAATACATTGAATTTGTAATTTAAAAAATCCTATGATATGAATTATGAAATTAATATTCGAAAAAAAAGCATGAATTGCAATCTACATTTTTTTTTTTTTTTTTTTTTTTTTTGACGGATTTATGTTTATTATGTCATGTTTGATGCAAATTTTCAATTTCAAATTTTTCTTCCGAGTAGTTTTCAAATTATGATCAACAAAAATCAAAATGACGGTTTAAGGGGCCGTCTAGGATGTCCAGAAAAGCATAATTTGAAAGTGTACAATTTACTCATTTTAATGAAACATTTGGGATGGCAATAGTCGAAACATATTAAGCGAATGATATTGTCATATTGGCCAGAAATAATACATTAATAGAAGTGTCTTAGTCATTCTGCAGCATCTCAACACTCGAGTACCGAACTTTAATGTGGATATAGCTCCTAAAATATGCTCATTTTAAAATAATTAATTTCTCGGAAACTAATTATATACGAATTTCATGAAAATTTGGATTTAGGCTAATGATAGGGTGTAGAATCTGATTATGGTGTAAAAACTTGGGTATTGGTATTGAAAAAAAAAAACAAAGTTTGGGTTAGTTTTGATATGTAGATGCCTACCTAAGCAAATTTTATATACATCATTTAAAAGTAGGCTTTATTTCCAATCGTTTGGTACAAGTAACTTTCTTCTGCAATAATTTGTTGCATAGTTAGTAGGGGATGTTTACTTTTTTTTTCCCCACGACTGTACAATGATATTTTAAAAGAATAAGAATTGTGATTTTTGTACATTTATGCCAGTTGTTGAATATAATAATACATTTGATATTTTAAACAGATTTGCCGTAACATGAAAATCATTGAACTTCGCCATAATGAAATTTTTAAAGATTAATACTTATTTCTATGTTAGACGATATTTTAATGAGAAAATTAATCTTAAAATAATTTTAAAATGTTATTAATATTTTTTTACTGTGACCTATCGTTATTGTGCAGGGATTCTAATTATTCAAATTATCTCGATCTCAGGTTTCAAACCGTAGGGCTCGGGTTCGGAAAGAAAAGCCCAAGCTTGCCATCATTCGTATTGCATTCATTTCGTTTAAAATATAAACCTTTTACTTATTCCATTTAAAATACAGTAAATGAATAATAATATAATCAGTACTGATACTATAAACCAACCTATTTAAGGGGGTCCTGGACACAAAAATCTTCAAATTTTCCAAAAAAAAAAAAAAAAATGTTATTGCATTAAAAATATCTCTGTTTTTTTCCTGCTAAAAATAACGTTTAAATCATGTTTCTATCTTAATTAGAACAGAAAATATTATTTTTTTCGTTTTGGTTTGTTTTCAAGATCTACCTTCCAAGCAATGGTTGTCGTGGAACGACTTCTGGTGAAAGTGCGTTTTTCTTCATGATGGGTTTTTTCACCATTTCTCGTATTTAAATTCTTATAAGTCGAAAACCGTTAAAGATAAATGGTTCAAACTAGAAGCATGTCTTTTTCAGTTAATTTACTTTAATTTTGATTCAGCAAATTTGAAAAAAATATTTACTTTTGAAAATATGATATATTTTTTAAAAGTTGCATAATTTTTTTTAAAGATGTTTACTTTAAATATTTTTAATTTTTTTAATTTATATTTTTTTAAATGCTGAATCAAAATTAAAACTTATATATTTCTGTTTATTTAAATGAAAAAAGAATTTAATTCTACAAATAATATTTCGAGTTATAACGATTTTAAATTACCCCACTTTTTAATAAATTTTAAATTTTAGATTTTTTTGATAAAATTATGAGAAGTTTATCATGTGATTTTGTTTACAATTAATGTGGTTAACCATCATAAAAAAATTCAAAATTTTAACTCAATAAATAAAAATTATTTTAAAATGTGTCCTGGACCCTCTTAATATCAACAACAAATCTTTTTTTTTTTTAGTTTACACACGCAAAAAATAAAAGCTGCTATTGGCGAGATTTTTGCCCGTCTAGCATAAAAGTAAAATATTTTGCTTCCTTTTAGGATGACATTTTTTGCAGCAAATATTTTTATCTAATCAAAAGCTAGAGATGCATTCGTAGCTTCTATAGATAGCATGATAAACTTACCGTATTCAATATCAGTTAGTGGCAACGCACAAGTTACATTAAGAATTTCTTTTAACTGAAGTTTTTCTCAATGTAAGGGGCGCTAACTTTTTTCTTTTATTTTGAATAAAATAAAAATTCTCAAAGTTTAATTTAAATATTGATTTACTCTAAATGTGTTCTTGTCTTTTTCAGTTTACACTTGAAACATAGTCATACTTGATTAGCTACATTTCAGGGTAACATCAGGGAAAATTTAATTGCTATTTGCTTTTCCCATTTTAGTATTGATTTAACTTTACGTTAACCTGTTCAGGAACGATTTTTTTTTTACGGTGATAAAAAATGACTTAATTTTTTATTTTATTTTCTATTTATTTATTTATTTTACCATTTATTCATTTTATATTAATAGGACTTTAAAAAGCAAAAAAAAAAAAAAAAAAAAAAAAATAATAATAATAATAATAATAATAATAATAATAATAATAATAATAATAATAAAAGAAAAAAAATTACTAGAGAACAGGAATTCTGCTTTTTCAGAATTTAGTGTCGCCCCCGGCATTTCCATTGCTTCATTTTCTTCTGGTGGACTGGTGGTTTCTATTATTATGAAACAGCCATTATAAATGAAGCGTTAGGTGAAGATGAAAGAGCAGCCGTAAAAAGTTAGAACTCTGATTTTCTGGTCAGAATCGAAAAAAAAAATGGCCATATTTTTTTTCCCCATTTTTTTTTTTTTTATTATGGCCATTTTTTTCCATTCTGACCAGAAAATCAGAGTTCTGACTTTTTACGGCTGCTCTTTCATCTTCACCTAACGCTTCATTTATAATGGCTGTTTCATAATAATAGAAACCACCAGTCCACCAGAAGGAAATAACTCGGTTAAGCGGGACTCGGATAATCGGGACTCTACTGCAAAACATATTTCAATTTTATGACTTAAAGCACACGCTTTTATTTTATGTAAAATGACGTCATTTGCATTAATATAGATTCTTAAAATTAAATATATTTTATAATAACTCCATGTTTTATCATAAATCATTCATTTATATTTTTCTCAAAATAGCATTTTATTCTCAAAATATTTTAATTAATTTTTTTTTCAATTTTCATGAGAAAATGGCAACAAGAAGATATAATTGCTATTTTTCAACAATTTTTTCTTTACTTTCTACAGAAATGGCGTTCTTGAGTTGCCAAAATGAAACAAATGGTGCTAAAAACTACAAAAAAATTAATATTTCAAAAACAAATGGAGATGCAGTTTTCAAACATATTGCATTAAAAAGTACTTTTTTTTTCCCAATACGACGGTATAAACATTGAAAATGTACGATGCTTAGAAGTTTTAAAAAATGCTGTAGAGCATTTAATTGCACAATAATACATCTGCTTTGTTTATTGCTAGCGTCTGTAAGCTAACGTTATTTTTTGGCGACAAAATAAGCTGGGAGAAAGAAATAGCATACCGTCCCGGGGGCTAAAAAATTCACACAAAAAAAAAATAACATTCACATTTGTGGCCGCTGTGCGTTAATGGTATTTTATGAGTGAAATGATTTCTTATAAAATAAAAAATTAACAGTAAATTTATTTCTTACATTTCTGCAAATTATTAAAACTTAATATATTTAATATATCTGATATTATTTTTATCAAATATTATCGATTTGTTCAAATAATCCAACAACACTGACTGCCGAAAAATTATTTCACGCTTTTTTTATATCTCTAACTGTACGTCGGAAATAACATTATCAGTGCATACAAATCATAAAATTTTTACTTGTTGAGGCATTCTGTAGTGAATAAGTTATTATTAAATTTTTGTTCTTTTTATTATTGACAATAATTATAATTGTAAATAAGTTGGAAGTTGCACGTCAAACGTGGCAAAAGCGTTCGTACTACAACTAATTTAAAAAATATTTTTTGCCCCGCATATTGTACTGAATGTATATTTTAGTGCACTTCATAAGTGCATATCAATTTCATTCTGTTCGAAAGGCTGTAACATCATTAAAATGCACTTGAAATAATTTTTTCCCCTTCCATTGGCCGTTATGTAACAGGAAACTTTTGACCGTCCCTGTAATTAAACTATACATCCGATTTTCATAAAATTTGAAATGACTCGACAAAATTTTACAACAATTATATATTTAAAATTTCAGACCATTCGGTTGGGTAGTTTTTTCTCTGTTATATGCGGACGGGCGGACAGATGGACCGAACGACGCGACGACTATAGGTGGTACGTATTTAGGGGCCGTTCAAGTATTACGTAAGCATATTTTTAGTGATTTTGTACCCCTCCCTTCCCCTTGTAAAGAGAAATAAGCAAATACTAGACCCCCCACCCCTTTGCTTACGTAAAATTTTATGACATTCTAACATCAACACTATTTGTGATAAAAAATTACAGTTTGCGATAAATTGCATTATTAATCCACCAAATTTACATAAACAGACACATAGGGATCGTGGTATTGAAGGGGAAAAAAACTCGGTTTAATGTATTGTTACTTATGGCATTAAACAATTCATAGAATACAAAATAGTTTTTATATATTATTATTTATCGCATTGAACAACAACAACAAAAAAACTTTAAGAAATACAACCGGCCCTAACTTATTTAGGCACATAACTAAAAATTTTAACAAGAATCATAGGAATATTATGTGTTTGGCGCTCACATTTCTAGTCTGGTGTCCAAGATTTTTGAATCCATGTTTCTGCATTGTCTGTTATTAAGTTTTCAATGTAGTGGTGGGCTGGAATGATCCTCGTTTCCAGTCCTTGTTTACTCCATATCTTTTTTCTCAAGTCGTTCAACATCCGCAGAACGCTCATCTAAATCAGGCTCTTTTGCTTTTTGTTGTTAAACTATAGTTGCTTTGTTGTATAATGCTTACGTAAGAATTTTCGTGACACCCCCCCCTCTCCCCCTTGTCAGCAAAAATAAGCAGACACTGGACCCCCCTCCCCCACTTACTGCTTACGTAATACTTGAACGACCCCTTATACAATTACGAACGCACCTAGAAACTAATCTTCCCCATATGTAGCCAAGAGCGTGAAGAGGTTAATGCATAAATATCTAAAATTAGTTTAACTATACTTTAACAGTGTACGTCAAATAAGCCATATTTGGAGAGATTCTTTTAACAAATCCTTCGTTAATAAGATTCATTATTTCTGCATTTCATTGCAAACTAATTTCCGTTTATTTTTACAATAAAATGTATGCGATAAGCTTTTTTTGAAGCGGAGGAGACTGCATCTTTTTTAATGAGTTATTTTAAGGGAGCCGTGGACGTTTATTTGAGCAGAAAACGACCAAGAAAGCGAAAATTATTTTTGTGCATATTATTATTCTGTTGTCCGTTCTGGACCATTTGCGAAAAACCGCATGCAGATCGATTATTTTTCGCAAAGTTACTAGCATTCGAATTTTATACACAGGCGATTTTTCGGCCTTTTAATATATTTTAAAACTGTTTTTACCAAAACTGAGTTTTCAATGTTTTTAGATTTTTGAAATGCTACATTTTCATATTTTTTAATAAAAATTCATGAAATTGATATGGAAGAATCCTGATATTGCTTGCAAAAAAACTGCGTTTATATTTTAAAATTAGACTTCATTAAGATAATTAAATTTGATTTTTAACTCATTAGAAGGCAAAATTTGATGAACTATTCAAGGAATTAAAAAATCGATACCCAGATTTGTTTGCAATAGAGTTTTGACTAAAATGCAAAATCCAGTAAATATATCAAAAATAATGACGCATGGAAGTATTTTAAGATTTCGTTTAAAAAATTTAATTTTTTTTAATCTTAAAATTATAATAAGATTGGAAATTTCTTTTAAGGCGTTCTATATACTTATGGTTAAATGTATATTTCTACAAAATTTCATATCTCTATAATGAAAAAAAAAAAAAAATTAACCTCTACCGTCTCCTTAAATCTATTAACTTTTTTTTTTTTTATCGTCCCTACTGAATAAGGTAAAGCTAAAGGTGAAATTAAGATGTGAAACTTTCTTATTAAAGTTTTTTATATAGTGTAAATTGTTACAAAATACGGCTTATTTTAAAAGAAAAACATAATTTCAGCGTTATAGATTTTCACTAGTAAACTACCTAACTAGGCTATCGTTCTCGCATTTCAGTCTATTGTTGAAAATAATACTTAGTTAGGCATTTTTTAAAAATGCAAAAGGTAAAGGAACTCAGAGAAAAGAAACTCGAAGACCTTAGCTTTCATAAAGATAAAACTCGTTCATTTAAAGCGTTATTGCAAATCAAGTTTGACATCAAATCCATTAAAGTTATTTTACCAGTGTATTGTACAAATATTTCTCTGTTGCATTATAATATAAATTCAATAATGGTATTAAGGCTGTTCTCAAATCCAAAGGGTCAACTTTCTGACATAAGTTTTAATTCATTTTTGTTCGGAAACGCGTGAAACTAGAAGGTGTTGTTATTCAGAAACTAGGTCATCGAACTGTTTTTTTTCGTTTTCTTGTAAACGCAATAGATCTTTCGGAAAATACTGTCAAAGTTGGCATTTTGAACCGAACTTCCAAAGGAAAGAAGAAAATCCAGTCAGTAAGGGGAGAAAAATGTCGTGTCACGTGATCAAAATCGCTAATAACTCAATAGGTAATTTATTAATCCAAAAATGGGAAACACGGCTCTATTCCAAATCGCTTCCATGGTCAGGCTTTTCCATTTTATACCTTTCCGTTCAAAAATGAAAGTGTAAATGTGTCAAAACGTTTTGCGCATGTTGAGCAGAGTAGTTGAGAACAGCCTTAAAAATAAACTAACATACTTTACCTTAACTTAATCAATAACAAAGAAAAAAGTTACAAAAAATGTATCACAGTTTACAGGACGATGTGGAGATACTCAGAGCCTGATTAACGCAAGGGCAAACGGAACTGCCCTAGATATCAAATCCCCCAAAACATCATAGCTTAACCCTTTATCTACTGACGGTACTTATAAGTACCATTAAAGTAATTTGTTATAAAATTCATTTAATATATCGATTAGTAGTAATACAATTTAGAATGAGTTATAGATGCATTACTTTACTCCATTACTTGCATTACTCCAAAAGCATTATTGGTTACACAAAACAAAAATATTTTTAAAAGGATGATTTCTTTTGCCTTTGCATCTTTTCAGCTTTCTTGGCGTTGGTGTGGGGAGGGGGATTTTTCAATTCGGAAATAATTCTGTTTTTCTAATGTAAGAACGTTATATTTGTACATTTTCTAATTCTACAAAATACTAAGTAAAATATTTAAAATAAAAGATTTGAGTGGGGTTATAAATATTGCTCAAAATGCCTTTAAATTCAAATTTAATTCATCGTTCTAAATCCTCTAATCCTTCTAAAATTCTTCTAAAATTTATTAAATGATTATGTAAATCTTCTCATGTAGTTTCAAAAATTCACGAAAAATGCTTTAGAAGGTACAATTTTCATGAATTCATAATTCAGTACATAAAGGGTTAAAACATTCTTATGATTATTTTTTTCCTGTAAATGAATACAAATTGAGTTGGAAAAATGTTGTCCCCAGCAAGCCAATCTTTGCTCCAGGTATAAGTAAGTATAGGCTACTTGGGCTAAGGCTACTAAGGGTTACTAAAGTTACATACAGGTAATTAAATATAGATTACTTGGGCCCTATACTTTTTCAATGATCATAAGTAAAATATGAAAATTGGTAAAAGTAAGTAAAACTGACAGTAAGAAAGTGTAACTGTGCGTGTTGTTTAAGAGCTGATTATCTGAAATCTCAACCAATAAAACAGTAAATTGCATACTTTTCCACATAAATGAATTGTGTCAAACTGATCGGGGATAAAGCCTTGTAAGCTCCCCACAGGTTTTCATCACTCATCAAAATTTTGCCAATATTGATTTGTCGCTTGTTTTTGGAAATCCGCACAAAGCATATCGGTTTCAATTTTACATCAGCGTATTTTTTCAAACTACCGTGGAAGTAGCCTGCCTTGAAGGTGCCTCCAAAAATTCTCAGGAATATTCACACTTTTGTTAACACTTTTGTCACACTTTTAGCAACACTTTTGACACAAATTTTTGTCAACACTTTTCTTATTTTGTTAAGAACTTATCTTCTGAAATCTGCATCATGCAATTTTTTTTCCAGTTTTTACACCAATGAATTGTAATAAACTATTCTGGAAGTAACTGTAAAAGCATTTTCAAAAGTTTTGATAGGTAGTCACGATTTTACTAACAATCTCTGGTTTAAATTGTTGAATAGCCATAAATGCTTAAAAGCAGCTGTCATCAAAACTGGTTGATGGCTAAGTGATGCCGGCAAAACGAAAATCAACATTTAGAAAATTTGTGAGATTGCGAGTATACTTAGACATACTAAGAATAATTAGTATGTCTAATTTATCTTTATAAGGTTACTCTAGTGGTCAAGTCAAGTTTTCTAAGAATGGATCGTGTTGCCTTGCGTTGTCAGTCTTTTGTGCGTGAATGTGAAACATGGTCTTTTTTTTTTTTTTTTTTTTTTTTTTTTTTTTTTTTTAAGTTTCACCAAGTGTGAAAGGATTTCGTGGAATTGGGTTATCATTGGTAATTTACGAAGTTATGCTAAGTATGTGATTGTTGTTGTCTAGTAACTATATATAGCAAAAATTTAGCAAGAGTATTTTCAACGGATCTTGCCTATTATAGGATTTTTAGCTGATTATACGCGTGCCTTTAGTGAAAAATTATCCTCATAAGTTGTGGAAAACAGAGCTGCTTTGAGTTGTAGCCTTTTTTTGGTAAGATGTTGAAATTTTACACTTGGAATAAAAGACGTATCATAGTCGACAGTATCTCATTTAGAGTTTATGTGTTCATCTAAGTGACTTTTTACTTTTACTAAAAGAACTTTTTAGTGTGCTGTCACTTTAGCTAGGAATACTTTTTCAAGTCTGAAAATATAGTTTGTTTTATAGTGGAGATAATATGTAATTGATAATATTTCTTCCACTCTCTTCAGTTTAGTGTATCATTCGAACAATTTGAAGTCATCTTATTAGTTTATCCCACTTTACTGCCAAATTTCAATTTTGTTTAATAAACTTGTTATTTTTAATAATCTTGTAGCTATGGATTTTTCTGAAAATTACAAGGCCAAAGAGCCCACCACAAATTTTTTATATGAAACTAAGAAAACATTGGAATAGTAGTGTCATTACAGTCAGGCCCTGACTATTGCATGGGCACACAGGGTCAGTGCCCTGGGCACGAAATTTCTGAGGGGCACAAAAATTTCCATAATTTCATCTAAATTTCCATTAAAAAATCATAATTGTGAAAAAATGGGATATTTGAGATATTAATACTATGAAATGGCAAACATATACTTCACTCTATCGTCGGTATACCACGTCAAACTATCCAATAATTCTTAGTAATCCAATAATCCTTAGTCCTTTAATCCTTAATATACAATAAAACTATCCTTCACATGGGATAGTTTGACATGGTACCGACGATATGGCTAAAAGCACATTTCAAAAAGTAATAGAAAAAATATTTTATTTTTATGCCTAGAACCGAATTTCAATTTTCTGGAAAACTTAATTTTTTGAGTTGACACTTTTCGAATAAGTGTGTAATATGTACAAAAAAAAAATAGTACCAGTGAATCAACCAATCTAATGGGTCACGAAAAATTGAAAGTGCCCTGGGCACAGAAAATTGCTAGTCGGGCCCTAATTACAGTGGATTGCGATTGACAATAAATGAAATGACACTATAGCTTCTAGCATTCTCCATTCAAATTTTTAAATCTGCTAGACGACTCTATACCAATCTGTGTATAAATTTATCTAACAAAATAAAATAGGTAGTTAACCGGAAAATAATCGGTTAATCTGAATGTAATTTTATATTTTTCTAACTTTATTATAATAATACAGTAGAGCGCCAATTATCGGAACTCCAATTAACCAAACTTCCAATTATCCAAACAACCTATTTTTCTTTTTAAAAAATTTAACCGAGGAGACGGGAAGAATCCTAAGCTATGAAGAAAATGAAATTAACGAGTATTTAACTAATAACGTATATGATCCTGGATATCAGATTTTAAATGTTGATGAGATTCAACATGAAAAAGAAATTGAAGAAAATGAAAACGAATGTTCTGAAAATGATCCAGGCCGATCACATAACGAAGCCTTTGAATGTTTGGAAGCAGCTATGAAATGGTTCGAACGGCAGAACTCTGGTCCTATTCAACTAACGTATTTAAGAAGAATTCGAGATATGGTAATATTGAAAGGAATGTCTTCTTTAAAGCAAGCAACAATCGAAAGCTTTTTTGCTTAAATTATAATCTCTTGAGTTCAGAAAATGAGAAAAAGATAATTTTAAATGATAGAAAAGTAAACAAAAAAAAGTTAAAAAGGCAAAAAAAACTAAACCAATTTTTAAACACACCAACGCTAACTGGTGCTGCCAGTCCGAAGTGTGGATAAAGTTTGAAGGCTTTAGTATAGTCAGGAACATCCCTTAAATTGTCTGTCTATTTATCTGAACTTTTACTTATCCGAACTAGGGTCGGTCCCGACTTGTTCGAATAATCGGCGCTCTACTGTATATGAAACAAATAAAATCTAGAAAGACAGTTCTCACAGAGAGTACTGTCATTTTTTAATGTAAATATTTTTTTGTAAAATATTTTTTTAACGAAAGAGGAAGATACTACTTACTCATTTTTGAGCTTAAGAAAGTACACTAAACAATAAATACAAAGAAGTATCCGTGATTTAAAAGTCAACAGTTTTGCCAGCGAACTTCAATCAAACTGCATTCGAAGATCAATTGGAAAAGATACACTGTTTGACTACGAAAACATTTTATGTAAAAGAAAGGAAACTCAAATAATAAGCATATAAAAAGCTTCCAACTGTGCAAATCTTGTTTACAGCATGTAGATTTCAGTAGAATTACTCTGAGTTACACTCTTCAATGCAAAAACTGATATAAGTCTCTAGAAACGACCGCCTGGCCAATGAATGTTCAGTGAGATGGAACCCCAATGTCAACTACTCCATGAAAGAGTTTTTGTTCAAAGAACCCTCAAACAAAGCGATGATATATATCCCGATTTTATGCGATTCACAGAATAATTTATTCGACTTTTTTTTTCTCCCATTTCATTAGTTATTAGAGAATCACCTATTATTTTCATTCCTTTTTCCTTTTCAGTTGAAAGCCATTATTATTTGACTTGATATTATAATTGTGTGGCTAGATATTCAAATAACTGCTTGAATGAAAGAATGATTTTTTTTTTCAATCATGGGTCTTCAACAATGAGGCGGAGATAAATGATGTTGACATGACCTTGACAATGGTGTTGACCATGAATTGCGAATATAGAATGCATCGGTATTAAATCTAGAAAGTACATTTCATACTTCTAGCACATTCTCTAACACAACTCGAGACACATACCAAATACAACGTAGTTAAAAAAAAAAAGAGAGAGAGAGAGAGAGAGAGAAAGATAATGTGGGGAAGGGGATGGACCTTGGGGTGCTTGTTGATTAATGATTTTTGCACCTTTTATTTTTTGCTTAATTTTTACAGAATGAAATTTAAGTATTACTTCATCCACTGATTTAATTAAAAAAATAATAATAATAAATAAGTGACTGAAATTGGTGCCTTAGAAAAAGATGAATGCCATAAATATATACTAACTTCCCAGTTGAATGTATTTTGATAAATATCAAATCAATCAGAAAAAAATCCATACCGGCTCGGCCTACAGGCGCAGGTAAATTTCGAAGTTAACTTCTAATTTCAACAACAAAAATTAAATCATGATTAGAGATAAACCCACTTTAACAATTTTATATGGCCGCTTTTGACGAATTCTTAATTTCATTTTTATATAAGAGCTGGTTTTATTAGAATCATGTTAAGGTGGTATTCAGAAAAATATTTTTCCGTGCTCAAGAACTCGAAAGTGTCTGACACATTTTCAAATTCATTTTTAAGAGAAAAAACATGAAACTAGCTGACGTGATTTTTTTAAGAGATTTATAAGCGACCTATTTTTTTATTTTTCGTGCAATTAATTAGTACTGGATTTATAAACAAATATTTCCTCAGTAGGACCATATTTTTCGTTTCCAACACAATCGCTTTGGGAAATTTGGTTCAAAATGCTGGCTTTGACATCAATTTTTTAAATATATTCTGCCTCTATCACAAAATCGACTATTACGGTGCATTACATAGTTTCTGAATAAGAAAACCTACCAATTGGATGCGTTTGAGAGCAAAAATTAATTTAAAAATGAGTCCTAAAATAAGCAGTTTGGATTTGAGTACACCCTTAATACGATGATTTTTTTTTCTTCAACTGTTATGTATTTTTAATTAGTTTTTGCTCTAAGAATTGGTCCTATCAGAAACTTGTCAATATGAAAGTTGTAGATAATATTAAGATATATAATAAATTCATGCGGATTTTATATCTTGTGAATTGACGAAGTTATGGATATTTTTCTCTTCTTCAACCCTCCACCCTTTTTTTGTTTTCGTTTTCATTATTTTGGGGTGGTGGGGGGTGGGGGAGGGGTACAAATTGGTCCTATCAAAATCTTGTCAGTATAAAAGTTATAGATAATATTAAGAAGATTTATGATAAATTTAATTGGGTTTGATATCTTGAGAATTGACGAAGTTAAGAATTTTTTCTCTCCAAAACCCAATTTTCCGCACCTTGAACCCATTTTTTATTTTATCAAAAATCTGTTATATATAAATTTTTGGCCCTTTTCTTAGAAGTTATCATAACTTTAAACTGATTCTATATATATTATAATTAAGAAGTTATGGGTTTTTTTCTGTTTTCACAAAACCTCTCCCTATTTCCACCCCTTGGTCCGATTTTGCCCGTTAACGAGCCTGGCCGAGATTTCATGCCCCTTGATTTTATGTATCTGGAAGAGATTTGTAAGGAATTATGGAAGTTATCGTGTCCATAAAAAAGTGATATATATACATATAGATGGATAGATACATAAACAGATAGATATATAAAGTTTTTTATTCAGGGTGGTTTTGGGTTCTAAAGGTCATGATCGGTGTAAATCTGCAAACATTTTCAGAAATCCCAACATAGGGGAGATAGTAATAGGTAGTATTTTATACGAAATCTACCTAAAAGTTGTAGATTGAATAAACAGGGATTCTAACAATATTTTCAAGTTATCCTCAAATATATTTTGATGAATAACAAATCAGTCAGAAGACGCAGCTATCGACTGAATAAAGAGAGATTCAAACAATATTTTCAAATTATTCCGAAATATATTTTGATGGATATCAAATCAGTCAGAAGAAAAAGTAATAGATTGAATAAACAGAGATTCTAACGATATTTCTAAATTATTCTCAAATATAGTATATCGATGAATATCAAATCGGTCTGAAGAGAAAGCTATAAATTAAATAAATAGCTTAATCTACAGACAGGATACAATTATATTCAACAATATTTATATTAGGCTAGGTAAAAAATACTTTTTTCAGAGAAATTTTTTGTTTGTTTAATTACCAAAATAAACGGATCTATTTAAAAATTATGCTTGAATATATTTAATTAAATATCAAATTTGTCTGAAGAGAAAATTATTGCCAAAATAAAAATATAAATCTTCAGACAGGATATAATTATACTCTAACATCATTCATACAAAACGATCTAGAAAATATGCTTAAAAAAACACAGTTTTTTAATCATCAAACTGAACGAATAAATTTCAAAATTATGCTTAAATATATTTTAATAAACATCAAATTGGTCCGTTGATACAGTTATTGCTTTATCATTTTGGTTTTAATAACATTTACGCGGAACTATCTAAAAAATATGTTTTTTAAAGAAAAGCCCGTTTTAATCATCAAAACAAAGGGATTCAGTCCTAAATTATACTTAAATATATTTTAAGTATAATTAATCATTATATTTTAATAAATACCGGATTAATCTGAAAAAAAAAGTTATTGACTGAATAAACAGATAAATCTACAGACCTGATATGATTTTAATCAAAACCTTTTATGGTGAATTCTGTATCAAATATGTCTTTCAAAGAAAAGTTTTTTAGATAATCAAGATCAATGGGTACATTCAAAAATTGTGCTTGAATATATTTTTAAAAATAAATCAAGTCGGCTAGAATTGAATTTTTTCTTTATTTAGTTACTTAAGACTAAGGATCGACCGAAATAGGTTTTTAAGGCCGAAATCGACAAAGAATTTCGGTGATATTCCTATTTTCGGCCGAAAACGAAAACGAAAAGGTCCAAGAAAAAAAATTTCAAAGTAACTAAATTGTATGTATTAAAGTAATTAATACATACATAATTATACATAATTATTAATTAATTATACGTATTTATTAAATATGCATAATTATTAATTAATTATGCGTATTTATTAAATATACATAATTATTAATTAATAATACGTCTGGCCCAAATTGGCTCTCTGTGCCTTAGACCCAAAACTTTTTATTTTCATATAAAATAAAACGTAATTAATTCATCAACGACAAAGGAAGATTTTCTAATTATACAAATTTTATTTATTTAAAAAATATTTTAGTTTTATGTATACACACCTCGATTTATCTTTTATAATGATTTCCGTTAATGATCATCTGTTATACTAGAACTTTCTCAAAGAATATTTGAAACACTTCTACGGTTTCAAACTGAAAATTTTATATTACTATTATGCCTACAGCTTTTAATGAGCACGTAAAAAAGTTTTTTATATATGCATTGCTTGCTTTATAATTTGCATTCACACCTTGAATCAGTCATGACTGATAATTATAAACAACGAAGTTCGTAGCAATAGTCTTATTTGAGCCGATAAAACTCAAATCGCTGAGTAATGTTGAAAATTTCCGAAGGAAGAAACGAGATTTTTGGAATACTGATAGTTTCGGACAGGCCGTATTTTCAGTCGCATTTTCGCCGAAAACAAATTTTCGACAAAACTCAGATTTTGGGCCGAAAACGAAAACGAAGCCGAATTTTCGGTCAATCTTTATTTAAATCAATTAAAATATTTTGATTTTGTAACATTTCTTTCTCGCAATGGTTAATCGAATTACATATATGAACTTACAAAATCGAATCAATATTTTTTCGTTACATCCATTATATTTTACTTTCGGTATAGTATTTAATATTTCGGGGATTTTGTAACAGTCGAGAAAAAGATTGTATCAGAAAATATATTCAATTACTTATAAATGTATAACTAATACAACAGAATTTAACCCATTTATGCCTAGCGTCCCATTTTTGGGACGCTTCGAATTTAAAAAATTTCTTCAATTTTTTTCTTCTTTATAACATGAAAATTGTATGAAATAATTATCTATGAATGTCTTTATCTGTTACCAAAAGATGTCAGCATAAGATAGATATTTATTTGCTTAAATGAGGGGCTTTTTCGGAGTTAATAGATTTTTCGATTTTTAAGATGGCGAAATGTAAAAAGTAAGTTTATTTGTGTTTTTTCTATCAAGGATCCAATTAAATAGTCATAATCTTAGCTTGTAGACTTCTTTGAAACACGTATTTTCTTAAATTGTGAAATTATAGGTTCAAGTTTATTTTTTATGCATTTTTGTAACGTGCAAAATATAGTTCTCTTGGCACGAATGGGTCCATATTTTTATTGGAAATATAGGGCACAGTTATTTACCTAAAGTTCTTTTCAAGATGATTGTAAAACAAATTGTTTTTAAGCCTCAAATAATATTAATCTTAGTTTATTATTACTAATACTTACAATGTTATTAGTCTCTGTAAAGAAAGAAGTATATTTTTTTAATAGTTCATTAAAATGCTAATTATAGTATATAATATACAATTTAAAAGCTTATTTTATCTAAATTTAGGCAAAACATATAATTATACATGTTATGCTATTACAAATATTATGCATATTCCCATATTTAGTAACGCTTACATTTTATCAAATAAATACAAAAAAAAAATAGCATAATTTTTTTTAGTATTTTTCCAGTTCATTTTGCAACATTTTAAAGTCCTTTTACCAACAAATTTGAAAAAACAAAAATTCAGGCCCAAATCGGTTAAACAGGAATTTAGTAGTAAAATTAACTTACTTACATACCATACATATGGTGCAACTTCAAAACTAAATAGATCTCAACAGTACTTTTTGTTTACTAACTTTTAGAACTTAAAATTCTATCCGAAATAAATGTCTGGTTTACAGAGATTAAGATCAGTTTGGTTTGGAAGTTTTTCTTCTGTGATCTATTACGCAAGTCTCAATATATTTCCCCCCTTTTTTTCCCTGTTGTACGTCTCAAAGATCAGCAATGCTAACTTTTTTATCGCTTACAGTAAATCCTTTTTTTCCTCTTACCTCTTTTTATCATTGTATGAAGAAACTTATAATAGATTTAAATCCCATCCTTGACCTACCCGACACAGTGATGTAAAATACTAAGGTAAGGGTCAATTTCTAAGGGTAAATTACCCAGAGAATATACCCGGGTAAATAATCACTCTGGGTATTTACCAGGGTATTTATTCTTCCATTAAATATAGCTATGAAAAACTTATAATGCTATTAGTTATGATGGATTACTGAAAAAGAATAAAAAAATTAGAACTTATTCTTACAACTCTTAAATTTTAAAGAACTTCAACATTTTACATTTCAATATTGAATTAAAATGTCTTTTTTTAATTATAATGAAGAGTGTAAAAAAATAATAATGTGTTTATTCAGAGGAATTTTATTAAAAAGGTAATTTTAATTAAATTTGTGTAACAGGTGCACTTAATATGTGCAAATCCGCTTCAGATAACGCATTAATACTACATAGATTACTTCAATCGCTACCATACGGTAACATATTACGGTAGCAGTGTTATAATAAAGGTGACACATTTTCTATTTTTTTCCTCACAAGACTTTTCTAACCGTGATCTCTGCTTCTCTGCAAATAACTACATCAGTTTTTAAGATGAGTGCTATCTTCTTTCATATGATGACCAATTTTATAAATAAACTAGGGGGCTCTGCCCCCTGCAAGCTATGCTCGCCAACCCCCGTTCAGACATTGTAGAATCTAAAGCACGCTAATCTGATCGGTTTTAAAAAGATTAGAGAAGATTGAATTATACTGAAAAAACATGTAGCGATCTCCCTGTAAACGGGTTTCCATTCAATTCCCTTTGATTGCAAAATTTTAAGGTAGAATCAGTTGCTGTTAAGACATCCAATGGTTGTTTTCGTGTTTGGTTAAAGAAGATCAGTTAAACCTTTGAAAAGAAGCTAAAATAAAATTAATTAAGTAAACAGAGTATTTGTCTCTCGGTATTTTTTAACAGCTTTATAAAACGATTGACATAATACAATTACTAAAATTTGCTGCTTTAACACCTTCAAGCACGGTGGTTCATTTTTGGACCACTTAATTTTAATTCTTAAATGCCACATTAGCATCAGAATATTGGGATGAAAATTTTCCTTTTATTAAGTAAGTGAACAAAAGCATTTTTGTATTTCGAAATTTGTTTGTAAATTCTGGTGCCATTCACTGATTTCAAGATTTTACGAATAGAAGTGCCTTGTCCGTGAAAGGGTTAAACGCATATTAATGTATTTATTATTTTAAAGTTTCCTTTCCCTTTTAATATTCACGTGTAAATACAATTTTCAGGACATAATTTTCAATATTTTCCTGCCTTTAACACGCACTCATTTAATAATAATTTTAAAGTTTTTTTTCTGTTTTTAATAGTCACGTGAAAATAAATTTTTAATCGTTAGGAAATATTATTATTTGCGCTGTTTTAAAATTAAAAATAATCTCTATAATAATAGCCTAAGTCATGTGACTATCGTCAACAGCTCCAGGCGGATCCCTTCGCTTTTTATATTCCATGCGGCCATTTTGGTACTTTAATGTTAGCCAGCCACAGGTGTGATAAGTCGCCGAATATTATTCTATCCCCATTATTTCGTTTATATTATAATAGTCCAAGTCATGTAACTGCCATAAACAACGCGCTGATTCCTTCGCTTTTCATAAGAAAGGTTTCCATTTTGATTAAATAATCAAAATTATTTTTTCTAATAAAACTACATAAAAGTTGCCATGATCACAAAGAATTCCTGATGGTACTTTTATGTTAGCCGGGAGAAAATCTCGCCAATAGCTTTTTTTTAACTCGCCAGTTAGCATTTTTTTTATTTTTCGAGTGGTACATTAAACAGGTGCTACTTGGTTATCCCATCGACCAAAATCTGCCGCCAAACTATAAGATTAAATGCCAATAATGGTTGATCGTAAATGTCACATTAACTTGACTTTAAGGAAGTTACACATGTTCACGCCATCAAGTGATTTTTATTTCGACGTCTTATTTGTATTTTTATTAATGTTATACTAATTTATTTGTTCTTTTGTTATTTAAAATAAAATAAAAATATGTCAATTTGTATAATTTGGTTATTTATTTAATTTGGCGAAATTGGTCGACGGGAGAAGTAATAACATTAAAACGTTGCTTTGAAGTGGAAATTAAATCTCATGATTTGTTGCATTGTCACATACGCACCGGGTTTGGCGTGATTTTTTTTTACGACAATTTGGCGAAAACCTCGTTTTCAAATACCTGTTACATATGTATTTTTAAATTATTTTCAGTTATTTTTAAAATGAAATAACAATAAATAAATAAAAATTAATTAATAACTATAGAACAATTTATAACATTTTTTGTAAATAAAAGAAAATAAATGCAAATAATCATTTATTAATAAATAAGCAACAATAGCCGGGTTACCATGTCAGGCAAAATAACGCCATTTTGGCACCAATTAGGTACCCCGTTGCGTATATGACAATGACATCCGTGTCTAATATTTTCTTTTCGTTTCGTTTAAAAAAAAAGAATGAAGTAAAAGCCATTTATTTTAAAGGTTTCAATTTTAAATGAAAGTTTTGTATTAAGTAAAATGATAATGAAATACAAATTGAATTCTGAATAAAAGTAACATGGTGCATTTCTTAGCATACATTTAAGGGAGGCCAAACTCATCGCCAAATTAATTTAAAATAACCTTTTCTAAAATATGAAAAAAAATATCTGTTATGATTAAAATTTGAGTTGCCATCATTAGAAAAAAAGTATTTAAAATTAGAAAAAAATTAATATTTCGAAAACTAATTCTAATTTTAAAATTCTAATACCAGTTTTGAGATCTGTGGATCAATACGGATTTTTGGTGTTAATTTCATCGCAAAGTATTCCATATTTTAGGAGAAATCACCGTGAAACGTAATCAGTTGTTTAATCAGTCGTTTCATAGAATCGTTGCATAAATTCGTTTCAATTCGATTCATTAGGATTTTATATATATAGGGTAGATATAGGGTAGATATTATGTATATCTGACGGTTTCAAGGTGCAGTCGGTCAAGGGGAAAAAAATTATTGAAAAAATGACGTCATGCATTATACTAACCAAATTTTTACAAAAAACAACTAAAATAGGCATTCGATAGAAAATTATGTATTCTTTCAAGTTATATTTAAAAAAGCTTAAGGCTCGTCTTCATACAGAAATTGTACCAAACTCAGAAATTTTCAATGCAAACACACTAATTTTGACATCATATTTGGCTTTGTCTTTAAATTTTCTTTAGGAAACTAAACGTATATATATATTTTACCTTTTCCATCTTGAATTCTAAGTTGTTGTTTTTTTTTCTCTCAAGATTACGATATTTTACAGCGAAATATGAAAAAAACCCAGTTTTGGGTAAATACCCGGGTATAGACCCAAAAAATAAATACCTACCCGCCTGGTATTTACCCTTCCCACATCACTGACCCGACATCGCCCGCGTCCCACCTTAAGAGGCTACTTCATTCACCTGGACAGACTCGTTCGCTAATGCTAATCCTACGGAAGAAATTTTTAAAAATATCTCGTTTGCATTCTAATATTTTTAAATGGTTTTTTTTTTTTTTTTTTTTTTTTTTGCATTGGATAGCTGAGGTTGATCGCTACATCCGACCTTTTTTGCTTTTTGTTTGCAGATCTGTTTCAAGAGGATGCTTTCACTTTCGAAACCGGTTCCGAAAAATGAAAATGTCCTAATTAAAAATATCTGTAAACAAAACCGAAAAAGTAAAAAACGCTCTTTGTACAGATCGATCGCCAATGCAAAAAGGATTGTTTAAAAATATTGAAATGCAAACGAGATATCTTTAAAAATTTCTTCCATAGGATTAGCATTAGTGAGCGGGTCTTTTCAGGGGACTGAAGTAGCCTTTTAAATATTCTTAAAATCTGTGTTGAATTCAGATATTTTACTTCCGGAGAGGAGGAGGGAGGCGGATTTCTGCACTTCCGGGGAAGACACTGTGGAGTTCCCAGTGGGAGGGGTCTCTTCCGGACCATTAATACACATAAAATCCTAACTTACTTCTTTCTACATGCCGAATAATAATAATTAAAAAGATGTTCCCAATGTGTATCGTCATAGTAACGGTTTTTGGTGATAAAGGGGGATTATTTAGGAAACCAATGGTGGAACTTTTTCATACTTTTCTTCGCTGCGTTTTAGGAAAAAAAAAAAAAAAAAAGGTGGTCTATTTTTCTTTAATAAATAATTAAAAAATAACAAATTAATGTATATTTTTAATCGATTCCTGAAAGTCTACTTTATACAAGGGTATCAAAAATAAGATTGGATGGATCAAATAGAATATCCAATAGAAATTGGTTGTAAATATATAGCAAATTAACACCTTGTAATAATATACTAATTTCAAATGCTAAAAGGTGTAAATTAAAACTTTAAAACCAGTAAAAATACATTTATTTCGACTATTTACAGTAGAAATATTAAATCGATTGTTAATTCGATTGTTAAATCGACTGTTAATTTGATTATTAAATAGTTGAAATATACGTATTTTTACTGGTTTTAAAGTTTTAATTTACACCTTTTAGCATTTGAAATTAGTATAGAAATTAATTGATTAAAAACACCTTCTCATTTTCATCGAAATAGACTTTTTTTGAAAAAAATTGCTGTGCAAATTCCAAATGAACTTTATTAAAAAAAATCTCAAATTTTACTACATCGGGCAAAAATATAGAACTTTAATTGTTTTTATCAAAATGGTCAACTAACTTGGAAAATCGAAGAAATACGTAAATCGTTTTGTTCAACGTAGAATTAAAAAAAAAAAAAAACATTCCAAAATCTTCAGCTGCATTCGGACCTGTGTGCGGAACCAAATTTGCAGACGTACGCGTGCAAAAGATTTTCTTAGCCATCGCTAATAGGCAAACAAACACACACAGACAATAACTAAATTTCTTTTACTAATCTAAATTACTTTTAGTTATTTTCAAGTTCGTAATTATATAAATACGTAGAACCTTTAGTCTTTGCCTGGTCCGTCTGTATGTATGTCTGTCAGCATATAACAGGGCATAAACTACCCAACCGAATGCTTTGAAATTTAATATATATAATCGTTGCAGAATTTTGTCGAGACATTTCAAATTTTATGAACATCGAATCAAAACTTAAAAATATATTAATAAAATTTTCCTCCATTCTAGTAAATCCTACCATACGTAATTAATTCAACGATATCCATGACACGTAATTAATTCAATGATATTCCATGATAGGTAATGATTCTAGGCTGTCATGGTGATGACGCCCTATTTAAGATGGAGTCATTATTTCCGTATTACTGAATTTAATATATATAATCGTACTAAATTTTGTATAAATTTTGTATTTTACTAAATTAATATATTTTTCATGCATTTTTGTATAAGAGTGCAACATCTATTGCAGCAAGATCTGAATATTTATAAAAACTACTTATAGTACGAACAACACCTCAATTGCAACGTTTGATGTACAATTTACGACTTGTTTTATAGCATGGATGATATGCAAGCGAAATGGCAGCCGATGCCTTCTCTAATATCATTCAATAATCAATGCCGAGAATATACATTCCGGGCATCAACCCCTTGATATGTAATCTGAAGTCAGTTATTACTTATTTACAAATATGCCTAGATTAGCTATACTCAAGATAAGTTCAGAGCAGCTGTTAATCACAGTTGCTGCCTTTTCTAATATCATTCAAAAATCCATTTTGGGGATGTTTTCGTTTTACTTAATCTAAATCTCTATCTAAATATTAATTGCTTTAGATATTCTATTCCCTTGTTTTCAATGTTTTAATCTTTGCCATCTGTAAAATGTTGATTATAAATTCAAAACACCTTTATTATTATACATGTTATTTGAAAGAGATAGAAAAGCAATCCTAATCTAAACGGATTTCAATGAATTTTATTCGATTTCTTTAGAAAATTAAATAAAGTCATTTTTGTTTATCAAGCTAAACAAATGAAAAAAGATGTTCACCTTTTCCACGGCTAACTATATTTTTTTAATGTGTGTGCGTGTATGTGTATGCGCGTGCGTAAGCATTTCTATATCCAGAATGCAATTTTTTTTAGCTATTGAAACATTTAAAAATTTATTTTTTGTCTTTGCTCGTCCTTTATTTTTTCTGAATAGTAATCGAAATATTTCTAATTACTTAGTTTTAAATTTTTTGAAATGAAGTTTTTTTGGTGGGGAGGAGGGGGAGTCAGCTGTCATATTCTAGCGAGCGTGATTTGTCATTATGTTGTTGTAACCCGTATACATTGGTAACAATAAAGACGATTGGCGATTACACCTACACCCGGCTAACGGAAAAATACCTAAAAATTAATTTATTTATTTATAATTACGTTCTAAACATATCAAAATGTATTGTTTTCTGAAACACATCTCTGAGCATAATTTTTATAATCCTAGTATATCATAAGACGATTGGCGATTACACCCGGCTAACAGAAAAATGCATAAGAATTAATTTATAATTACGTTCTAAAAATACCAAAATGTAATCTCATCAGAAACGCATCTCCTAGTCTATCATAAGACGATTTGCGATTACACCCGGTTAACAAAAATGCTTAAAAATTAATTTATTAATTTATAATTGCGTTCTAAAAATATCAAAATGTATTGACTTTTGAAACACATCTCTGAACATAATTTTTATAATCATAGCATATCATAAGACGATTGGCGATTACACGCGGTTAACAGAAAAATGCCTAACAATTAATTTATTAATTTATAATTACGTTCTAAAAATATCAAAATATATTGTCTTCTGAAACAAATCTCTGAGCATAATTTTTATAATCCTAGTATGTCATAAGACGATTGGCGATTACACCCGGCTAACAGAAAAATTCATAAAAATTAATTTATAATTACGTTCTAAAAATGTAAATGTATTGTCATCAGAAACACATCCCTGAGCATAATTTTTATAATCCAAGTATATCATAAGACATTGGCAATTACACCCGGCTAACGGAAAAATTCATAAAAATTAATTTATTAATTTATAATTACGTTCTAAAAATATCAAAATGTACTTTCTTTTGAAAAACATCTCTGAACATAATTTTTATAATCTTAGCATGTCATAAGACGATTGGCGATTACACGCGGCTAACAGAAAAATGCCTAACAATTAATTTATTAATTTATAATTACGTTCTAAAAATATCAAAATATATTGTCTTCTGAAGCACAACTCTGAGCGTAATTTTTAAAGTCCTAGTATATCATAAGACGACTGGCAATTACACCCAGCTAACAGAAAAATTCATAAAAATTAATTTATAATTACGTTCTAAAAATATAAATATATTGTCATCAGAAACACATCCCTGAGCATAATTTTTATAATCCTAACATATCATAAGACGATTCGCGATTACACCCGGCTAACAAAAAAAAATGCCTAAAAATTAATTTATTAATTTATAATTACGTTAAAAAAATATCAAAATTTATTGTCTTCTGAAGCACATCTCTGAGCGTAATTTTTAAAGTCCTAGTATATCATAAGACGACTGGCAATTACACCCGGCTAACAGAAAAATTCATAAAAATTAATTTATAATTACGTTCCAAAAATATAAATGTATTGTCATCAGAAACACATCCCTGAGCATAATTTTTATAATCCTAACATATCATAAGACGATTGGCAATTACACCCAGCTAACGGAAAAATGCCTAAAAATTAATTTATTAATTTATAATTACGTTCTAACACTCTCAAAATGTATTGTCTTCTGAAACACATCTCTGAGCATAATTTTTATAATCCTAGCATATCGTAAGACGATTGGAGATCACATTCGGCTAACAGAAAAATGCCTAAAAATTAATTCATTAATTTATAATTATACGTTGTAAAAATGGCAAAATGCATTGTCATCAGAAAGACGTCTGGAACCATGATTTTCATAATCCTAGCATATCAGGAAAGGAGTGAGAAATCGATTATAAAATTTCATATTAGAGTGTAAAATGCAGTAGAATGTTTATAATGCTGCACGCTTTGGGTAACTATTGTTCTCTATTGCATTTCAAAACAAAATGACATTCTTTTTTTTAAGGAAGGGCAAGGAAAGAAAAGAAAGAGAAAATTTTTGCTGAGACTTTTTTAAACAACATTTACAGATTAGCATTATTATTGGTATTTATGCTTGATAGATGCAATAAAAGAAAAGGAATTTTGTGGCTTACTTCGAAAGACAATGGGTTACCTTGATGACAGTTTTTTCCCTAGAAATATCTTACTTTGATTTTCTTTTAATGTAGTTAATACCAACTTCGGGCTTTTAATAGTAATTATTTTGTCTTTTTTTCAATTGTTTCTATTATTAGGATATTTTTGATTTTTCTCTACAAGAGATAAACTAATAAAAACACTTGAATGTTTATAATGCTGCACGTTTTGGGTAACTATTGTTCTCTATTGCATTTTAAAACAAAATGACATTCTATTTTTTAACGAAGGGCAAGGAAAGAAAAGTAAGAGAAAATTTTTGCTGAGATTTTTTTTAAACAGCATTTACAGATTAGCATTATTATTGGTATTTATGCTTGATAGATGCAATAAAAGAAAAGGAATTGTGTGGCTTAATTCGAAAGACAATGGGTTACCTTGATGTCACTTTTTTTCCCCAGAAATATCTTACTTTGATTTTCTTTTAATGTAGTTAGTACCAACATCGGGTTTTTAATAGCAATTATTTTGTCTTTTTTTTAATTATTTCTATTATTATGATATTTTCGATTTTTCTCTACAAGAGATAAAATAATAAAAACACTTGTGCTTGAATGAAATTTTTAATTTGTTTTACATAAATTCAAAAGAAAATCTAATACATAAAGAAGTATAAATGACTATTCACGCATCATTAATTTCTTATTTTAACAGCACTATTTATCTTTCACTTTTGTAGAAATGTTTCATTGGAATAGGTGCAATATTTTCGTCAATTGAATTATCTATATAAACTTTCTTTTTTACGGTATAAAAATTTGTCAACGGTGTGCTTATCCATCACAACGTGAAGTTGTAACACAGACGTAACCCACAATTTTTTGCTTTTATTAATATAGATTGTCGAAATGAATAAATTAAAATAAATGCAGTAAAACCTCCCTAAAGCAACCACGTTCTGTTCCAATAAAAATGGTCGCTCTGAGAGGTAGTCCCTTAATGGAAATCATTTTTAAATCTAGATTTTAACTGTTGAAAAAGGGTAACAATTAATGTTACTATAAAATTTATTTTTCGCATTAGAAAAAAATATGAAAATTTAAGTATCAAAGCAAAAGTTAATTACATAAGTTAATTATTGAAGAGTTTAAAAAATGAATATATTGACGTTTGCTTTGATTTTACGGTTTTATCTTTTATAACTTTTATTTCCAAGTCCTTTCGAAGTTCAGTAAATAAATGCAATTTTTTTTGGACGGATACAAATAATGACGATTTCATTCATTTATCTATTTCTTTGAGAGTTTTCTGACAGAATAGGACAGGGGAGTTTAATGACCGTCATTCTTAATTCGTCATCAGAGTTAAATGCATTGCCAAAAAAGGCACAAAGGAATTTAAACACTTAAAAGTTACCGGGATAATAAAAAAAAATAATCAAAACTTAGTTTAACAGTTTGATAAATAATGCGCTCCCAGGAATTATTTTTCTAACAAAACCTTCTTCAAGTGACCGTGAAAAAACGGAATTTGTTTCATTTTCTTCAAAGCAATGGGTCGCTCATGGAAGGAGTTCAACTGGCATGGTCTCTGAATGGAGGTAAAATTAGTATTGAGCCTATGGGAATAAATTTCGTTCTATGAAAAAATGGTCGTTCAGGGAGGTTTCACTGTAGACCATGATTAATGTTAATCATTTCAAAAATTTTATGTAAAAGGGTTGGTCAGTACTATAAATCATTTCAAAATTAATTACTGGTCATTACGCATTTAAAAATTAATTGAATTATTAAAAGAATGAATAAAGAACAATCAAGAACCTTTAAGGAAAGTCTTTAGAGTGAATACCGTTCCATTTTCACAAACATTAGTTTAAAAAAAAAATATTTAACACACTTATGGTTTGAAGTCAGTCTGTGATTATTTTGTACGTCGAAACAGGTTAATTCAACCCCAAGGAAGGAAAAATGTCTACTTTTATCGAATTTCATATGGAGCAGTGGTTTCCAAAGTGGGGCTTACGCCCCAACAGGGTACAATTTGAATTTCTAGGGGGGCATTTCAAAAATTATACTAACTCATTCTCGGCTAGTTTTTTTTTAAGTTATTTTGTATACTAAAAGTAACTTTCATCGAATTTCATATGAAGCAGTGGTTTCCAATGTGGAGCTTATTTCCCAATAGGGTCCCAATTACTATTCAATACGTTTTTTCAATACGGATTTTACGGATAAATATGTAACAGCATTAACATTAAAAGCAGAAATGGGCCGAAAATTTCGTTTCGTTTTCGGTCCAAATTTTCAGTTTTGCCGAATTTTTTTTATAAGGCGAAAATATAGTCGAGGATTCAATCAGATCGAAAGTATCTGTAATCCAAAAATCTCGTTTCTTCCTTCGGAAATTTTCAGCATTACTCATTGATTTGAGCTGCATCGGATCAAATGAGGCACTCTTTATTTATTGCTATAAACTTCGCTGTTTATAATTATCAGTCATGACTGACTTAAGACATGAGTGCAAAATATGAAGCAAGCAATGCATATAGGACTAAACTTTGAAGACGCTTTTCATATGCTCATTAAAAGCTACAGACTTAACAGTAATAAAAATGTTTTAGTTTGAAACCGCATAAATGTTCGAATGCCCTTTGCGAAAGTTCTAGTATAACAGAGGATCATTTACAAAAATCATTATAAAAGATAAATCGAGGTATGTATACCTAAAACTTTTTTTAATTACATGAAATTCGTATAATTAGAAAATCATTCTGTGTCGTTGATGAATTAATTACATTTTATTTTATTTTATATAAAATTAAAAAGCTTTGACCAAAGGCAGAGGCACAGAGAGCCAGCTTGGTTCACACGTACAATTACACGCATAATTAATTAATAATTATGTATATTTACATATGTATTAATTACTTTTTTAAATACTTTTGTACATTTTCGTTTTAGTTTTAGTTTCGGCCGAAAATAGGAAATTTATGAAATTCGGTTTCGGTCTTAAAAAGCTATTTCGGTCGATCCTTAATTAAAAGTAAGATTAACATTATTTTGTTTCTCTTCATGTATAAATTCAATTACGCTACTGAAAATGTTTAATTCAGAATTGACAGAATCCTGAAAACTGACATTCCTGTTTGAGAAAGCTATTTATTATATAAAAGCTAGTCGGAAACGTTTCTGAAAATCAGTATCAGCAAACGAAACATTTTTTTAAAATAAATACAGTAGAGCGACGATTATCCGAACAAGTCGGAACCGACCCTAGTTCGGATTAGCAAAAGTTCGGATAAATGGACAGACAATTTAGGGGATATTTCTGACTATACTAAAACCTTCACACTTTATCCAGGCTTAGGACTACCAGCACCAGTCAGTGCTGGAGCGTTTAAAAATTGTTTTATATATTTTTTTTGTTTACTTTTTTATCTTTTAGTTTTTTTTTTTCTCTTTTTATCATTTTCTGAACTTCAAAGATTATAATTTAAGCAAAAAAAGCTTTCGATTGTTGCTTGCTTCAAAGAAGACATTCTTTTCAATGCTGCGCTATCTCGAATTCTTCTTAAATACATTAGTTGAATAGGATCACCGTTCTCCTGTCATTCGAGCCATTTCATAGCTGTTTCCAAACATTCAAAGGCTCCGTTGTGTGACGGACCTGAATCATTTTAGGAGCATTCGTTTTCACTTCCTTCAATTTCTTTTTCATCTTGAATCTCATCCACAATCTCATCATCATTTAAAATCTGAAATCCAGGGTCATGTACGTCACTATTTAACACTCGTTAATTTCATTTCTTCATAGCTTAGGATTCTTCCCATCTCCTTTATTGTTATAAATTTCTCATTTTCTGATCCATTATCAGTTTTTTCTTTATTTAAAATTTTATTCCAAGCCTTCTTTAATGTTCAGGAATTTACTAGATTCCAGGAATCAGAAGACATTATACAACAATCTTTCAAATCAATTTTTGTGGTATCTTGGGAATCAGGCTCTTCTGTTAAAAAGAGCATTCTTAACATTTGCTTTCTATAAAGTCGTTTGAATGTCTCTATCACACTTTGATCCATGTGTTGTATTACAGATGTAACATTAGGTGGTAAGAACTGTAATAGAAACTTTACCCGAAATATGCGAGAAATAGGATGTTTGGATAATTGGAAGTTCGGTTTTAAATTTTTTTTTTGAGAGAAATAGGCTGTTCGGTTAATTGAAAGTTCGGTTTAAAAAATTTTTTGAGATAAATAGGCTGTTCGGATAATTGGAAGTTCGGTTAATTGGAGTTCGGATAATCGGCGCTCTACTGTACTTCTTTAAATCTCGAAAATATATTGGTTTCTGAATTTCCTAAAGAGTGAAGAGTTATTTTCTGAATCATGGGTAACTCGGAAGAAGTTATTGTATATTTTCGTTCGTGGCTATACACTATATTTTCCTACATTAAAAAACATTCGCCTTTTTTCACAGTGTGCACATATATTGGAATTTCAAAAGAAAAATCCCTAGAATGTATTAATGACAAAGTGACAGGAAGCCATTTTCAATGTAAAGTATTTGGGTTGTTGGACTTTTAACTTGGGCGAATGTCAGATCTCAATACTTTTTATGACAGAAAAATCAAACACAACTGGACTTTTTTTCCAAACATAATGTCCAAACAAAAATCGTAATTTTATTTAATTTAATTTAAGGGGATTTTTCGTATTTTATGTTATTTTATTATTAATATTTGGGATGTTGGACTTTTAACTTGGGCGAATGTCAGATCTCAATCCTTTTTATGACAGAAAAATCAAACACAACTGGACTTTTTTTCCAAACATAATGTCCAAACAAAAACCGTAATTTTATTTAATTTAATTTAAGGGGATTTTTCGTATTTTATGTTATTTTATTATTAATATTTGGGATGGTGGACATTTAACTTGGGCGAATGTCAGATCTCGATCCTTTTTATGACAGAAAAATCAAACACAACTGGACTTTTTTTCCAAACATAATGTCCAAACAAAAATCGTAATTTTATTTAATTTAATTTAAGGGGATTTTTCGTATTTTATGTTATTTCATTATTAATATTTGGGATGGTGGACTTTTAACTTGGGCGAGTGTCAGATCTCGATCCTTTTTATGACAGAAAAATCAAACACAACTGGACTTTTTTTCCAAACATAATGTCCAAACAAAAATCGTAATTTTATTTTATTTAATTTAAGGGGATTTTTCGTATTTTATGTTATTTTATTATTAATATTTGGGATGGTGGACTTTTAACTTGGGCGAGTGTCAGATCTCGATCCTTTTTATGACAGAAAAATCAAACATAACTGGACTTTTTTTCCAAACATAATGTCCAAACAAAAATCCTAATTTTTTTAAATTTAATTTAAGGGGATTTTTCGTATTTTATTTTATTTCATTATTAATATTTTAACTACATTATAAAATTCCAGAAAAAAATATTTTTGTAAACTTTATAAAAGAATCCTTGCGTATTTTTTAGAGGAAAAAAAAGATGGTATTGCTGAATGAAAAAGTGGTACAAATGCCGTTTATCATGTTGACAGAAAAGAGTGAAAAGAGGTAAACAAGCTCTACATTTTTTTTTTTTATCCCCTTGTCGTGACACGTACTTCCTCTAGCAATCTATCATTTGGAGTACACGTGAAATATTACACGACTAATACGTGTGGAATTTTTTATTGCGTGAAACCACCTAAATTCAGGAAGATTCTATACAAACAACAAACCAAACGTAACAGAGTTACATGCTATTATATTCTCCATTCGTTTTGATAACAATTGCGATTACTTTTTGTCCATTATTCTGTAAAGTATGTTTTTCCCTGTGATGAATAGAAACGAATGCAATGTGGAAAATATTAGACTGTAAAAGGTTCCAGAAAAGTGCTCTATTGAGCAGAAACGTTTCCGAAAATTCAATGAAACCTTGGAGTTATCCGGGATCCTGGAAAAATTTCCGTTAACTTTTCAATGTCCTATCTGATCTTTTTATCCGAGGTTTACAGAAACGTTTATGAAATAAAAGGATTTTTGGCTGTCCAGAAATTTCGGAAAAGATACTTGATTGTTTCTTTTAACACTTGATTAATTTTAAGGTGTCTCGGGACTAAAAAAAAGAGACCATTTTCAACATTTAGTATCTTAAAATGCGTATGATTTTAAAAACATATTTTTTATTGAGATGAAAGATATCAGAATGTTTTTTTATTTAATGAATTGAAAAAATTGCAAGATGCAGATTTAGCATTTACAGGGGGCTGCAGACATTTGAGGAGCAAAAAATTCGTATAACAGCTTACGCGCAGGATTACAAATTAAATATTGCAATTAGAATAAAATTTTGGTACTTTTCGGTTAGCCGGGCGCCAGTGTTATATATACATATAAATATACATATATGTATATATACACATCTATATATATACATATATTGTATATATAAACACACATATATATATGTATATATATAAGTATGTATACATACATGTATATATACATATATATACATATATATATATATGTATATATATAAGTATATATACATACATGTATATATACATATATATGTATATGTAACATTGGCGCCCGGCTAACCGAAAAGTAAAAAAATTTTGGTGCCTAGTTATTCTTCAGATTATAATAATTACCATGAACCTAAATAAATTTGTATTTAAAGCATTTTTATACGTTTAATAAAACGTTGTATTTAGCTAATACAAAATTTTTAAATTTTCAACAATATAATCACCTGAAAAAAATATTTTTTTGAACAATAAAAAAGAAATTTTAGGTTCAAATTATACAGACTAACATGAAACATGCGTTTTGAAAATTTCATGAAAAAATATTCAGTCGTTTTTGAGATATCCTGCGCGTTATATCCAAAATCGTCATTTGGAGAAAAATGACTTCAAAGTTTCGGAAATGACGCTGCTATTGAGCGGGTATAATTCTAAAAGCCACAACTTCTGTTCTAATCGGAATTTCAAGGAAACAATCACATCAAAATGTTCAGAAAAGATAGGAGTTTAACATCTAAAAAAATATAAATTTCGAAAATTTTGAAACTTTAAGAGTTATGAGTATACTTAAGAGTTATACTTAACACAATTATTCTAACTGGTAAATAAATTATACGAGTTGTAATTTTCCAACTGAGTGATAAAGTGTCCACCCCAGGATTCGAACCAGGAACCCTTTTTGCCCTTTTTGGATAAGTCAAAAGGGTACGTGGTCGAATCCTAGGGTGGACACTTTTATCATTCAGTTGGAAATTTACAACTCGCAAAATTTATTTACCAATTAGAATAATTGTGTTAATTATTAATTATTATTATTATTAAGTTATTATTAATTATTGTAATTATAATAATGATATTAACCAAGTGTAATTATACATATCCAACGTGTCTTGGACAAAGAAAAGTTACATTTAAAAATGTGTACCTCAAGTGAAAACTCACTTATTATTGTCGCAGTTATTGTTCATATACAGTACTGTAAACGAACTATTTTGTGTATCCCTGTAAATAAACGATAAATGCTATGCACATCATATTTTGCAGCAAACATCTTGTAGTCCACCTCATAGACTAGAAGGCGGCGACACAGACAATCACCTCATCGAGTTCACGGTTGAAATTACAGAATTAGTTAAAATTCGATTCGCAGATTAAAACGCAATCGGTCTGCGAAGTTATATCTTGATGGAAAACACCTGAAAACCCGATTTTAGCACTTGACTCGTAGGTTTACTATTGTGTTTTCCTGCTCCCAGTCCTCCATGTTTTTATATCTCTGGGTGCAGGAAAACACAATGGTAAACCTACGAGTCAACCGCTAAAATAGGGTTTTCATGTGTTTTCCACCAAGATGTAACTTCGCAGACCGATTGCGTTTTAATATGCGAATCGAGTTTTAACTAATTCTGGAATTTCAGCCGTGAACTCGATGAGATGATTGTCTGTGCTGCCGCTTATTCCCGGTCTATCAGTAATAATATCAATTCCCATATTTTTAATTATTGTAACATCGTTAAAATACACTGCAAACATTTTTTTTTCCTGAAAACCATAACGTGACAGAATTATTTTGGATGTCCCTTTGAAAGAACTATAAAACATTTGACAAGTTTTATAATCGGACTTGGGGATATATATCTCTCTCACTTGGCGATTCATCCGTACTGGCCACTATAACACGGAACTACAACTTTATTTTTCCCATTTCTTGAAATTCAAAGAATCTTCTTTTGGATATGTTTCATTTTTAACACTTTACAACAAAGTTGAAAAGTGTTTATGACTTCGATTTGTCTGGCCATCTGTCCGTCTGTCCCTCTGGCCGTCTGACCGCGCTCTAACTCCCATAAATATACTCGGATTGCCCTGAAATTTATGGATATTTTTGACGTTTACCATAGCACGTTCCCTATTTCGAATGAAGTTTGTAGTACGTTTAGTTAATTTACAGGGACAGTCAAAAGTTTTCAGTTACATTACGGCACATGGGAAAAAATCGTTAAAAATGATTTTTAATGGTGTTACACACTTTCAAACATAATAAAGTTTATATGCATTAATGAAGAGCACTAAAATATGCATTCTGCAGAATATGCGATGTAAAGAATAGTTATTATTCATTTACAGGGCCATACAAAAGAATTTCGTTACATAATGATATAGGGGTGGAGGGAATTGCTTGAGGCGTATTTTAATTATGTTAAATTATTTTATGTATAATAAAATTTTTATACGTCGCTGAGGTTTACTATAATTTATTTCACGTGTAATACGAAGTGCAAAGCATTTACAGAGAAACACAAAAGATTTCAGATACTATATACTGTATTCGAAGTACTGCACATTAGCGATGATTGCTGGAAATGCATTTTTAATTATGATATGCGCTTTTATGTTTCACTATATTTGTGCAGACTATATGGTTTGTATAAATGATGTAATTCATATACAGGGCTACGCAAACTATTTACACACAAAATACAAAAGTAAAACAAAATATTTGCACAAAACAAAATTGCTTAAAGGTGGTTTTAAAATGAGTTATGCATTTTTACGCTGAATTGCATTTAGTTTACTAAGAAATGTTTGTAGAATATAGATAAAATGATATACAGGGTCACACGAAGAATTGGACACATGGCCGTCTATAAATGATAATTTCTGGAAATGTGATTTCAGTAGTTTTAAGTGTGCTTTAGTTTGAATTAAATTTTAGCTAATTAGTAGCGTGTGATAAGGGCTGTACAAAAGTATTCAAGTATGTTTCAATGAATAATATAAATTGCTAAAAGAGAAATTTCAACCTGTTATGCGTTTTCTTGCTAAACTAAATATTTCCATTGTATAGTATGTATATTAACGTACAGATCAAATACAGGGTAGTTCAAAAGAACTGTAATACATATTTGGCTATGGACGGTAACTGCTGAAATCAGTTTTTCAATGTTCTGTGCGTTTTCTAAAATGTTTACTTAGTTATCTTATTTACCTTATATCTCTAAATAATGAAGTTTTGTTAAATCATTTGGGAAGTGTTGGAAAGTGTTTCATAATCTTTGCTTAACGCATGATTTTTCTTTCTTGTTAAATATGGTGTTTGTGGGGGGGGGGGGGGTATCACTATTATTTAATAAGTATTTTCTGAAAATTTAAATCCCGTTAATTCTTGTAATAATTGCTGATAACATTGAATATAAAATAAAGAGTCCTTTGGAGAAGCCTCTCATTTTTACAGTACGATCAAAGTGATCCAAAAATATATCATCGCGATTTGAGCCTTTTTCTTTTAATTTTGAAACTGCTACTTATTCATGACAAGTGCACTATTATTTGCAAACTTTTTGAAAGACAAACTGTATTCAATTAAAACTTTCATAATTGAGTCTAAAATATGAGGCATGGTAGCTGTACCGAGTATAGGAATAGTTTCATAGCCCCTCATTTTTACAGTACGATCAAAGTGGTGCAAAAATATATCATCATGATTTCAGCCTTTTTCTTTTAATTTTGAAATTGCTACTTCTTATTATGCCATTTATGGCGGGATCACTATTATATGCAATTGCTTTTTAAAAGACAGACTGCATTCAATTAAAACTTCCATAATTGAGTCTAAAATATGAGGCATGGTAGTTGTACCGAGCATAGGAATAGTTTCCAGAAGCCCCTCATTCTTACAACGTGATCAAAGTGATGCAAAAATGTGTCATCGTGATTTGATCCTTTTTCTTTTAATTTTGAAAATGCTCCTTCATGACCAATTATATGAGAGTAACGCTATTATTTGCAATGTAAATTTACTTTTTAAAAAACACACTGCCTTCAATTAAAACTTTCACAAGTGAGTCAAAAATATGAGGCATAGTAGTTGTACCGAGCATAGGAATACTTTCCAGAAGCTCCTCGTTCTTATGTTCACTTTGTATGACAAAAACAGACAGCTGAATGGTATTTATTCTAGACACCTGTATTTGCATGAATTACAAAACAACGTGAATCAAATATTAACATCATAGATTTCAGTTGATTCTAAAATAGGCGACTGTATCAATTTTTAGTAACAATGGCTTTAATTTCATAGTATTTACAGATTTCCTTATTTTCTCTGGGCATAATTTCTTACACTTCATAGTGTATTATTTCAACATGCGTGCAACTGAATGTAATAAAGCTAAAGCAAATACCTATTTCTTTTTTTAAGTAGTGCAATATCTTCAAAAAGCTTAATGAATGTACTTTGAAAAAAAATTAAATATCAGTTTCAAACGTGACAGTTTATCTTTCCAAAGTTTGGCTAGTCATTTGTGAGTTTTCGCTATACTTTACGATATATAGCTTTTAATATCACATTCTTTACGAACTTCAAATGATTTTCTACATATCAAGCATAAATTTCAGTTTTCTTTTTAATAAAAATTTTATAAATCGCTTTTTCCTTAAAATTTGCGATATATTCTTTAATTAATAATATTTATTCATTAGCCTTTTTCACATAATTTTTATAAATACTAAGATGCAATCGAGTAAAATATGTCAATAAAAAAGAAGTAAAAGGAAAAAATATCACGTAGGGATCGTTAACAAATGACATGTTTCCTAACCTTAATAAGGAAAATAATAAAATAAAAATTAAATTTGAAAACTCAAAAAACTGGCTGCGTAAAAAGCGAACTAATTAATTATTTCTCATCAATATTAAACTATTTTTTATATTACTTACCTATTTTTTTTTATTTAATTGTATTGATTACTTTTAAGTTGTGTTTAATTGTTAGTTCCTAACTATAAACACTGTTTTGATAAGGCCTATAGATGTCTATGAAGGTTAGAGTTGCAGTAAAGCTAGAAACCCTACCTGCACAACTTCCAGGTTGTGTATTTTACAGGACTATTTTACAGGAGCTTCTGACTGTAAAATAGTCAATGAAACATAGTCTTCATTTTGAAAGACCTATCTAATGATATGCCACTCAATAGGGTGCATAAAAATTTTGTTCGTCTCTACCGCCATTTTGAATTTATAAAAACAAAACCTAGCCTATAACCATCGGGCGGTTAAGACGAATCGATAAAAACCTCATTCATTAAAATCCATCCAGTCGTTGGGATGTTTCGAGGGTATAAAGAAGTCCACATACTCAGATGCGCGTGAAACACATAATCCTTCTTGGCAGTCGGGTAAAAAAAGGCTGAAAATTAAAATCCGCGAGTTTTTTTAACCAAAGTGTTAAGCCTAGGTAACATTTTCGAGGGTTTTCTCGCACTAAAACGAGAATTCATGTCAATTTCACATCTTTTCATTTTATAGCTATTTCATTTATTTTAATTTTGATTTTTTTTTTATTGTCATTCATTAGCGCTGCAGTATTATAATAATTTTTCAGTAGATTTATCGATAAATTAATTATAATTTTTTAAGGAGTATTATATAAAATCCGTTGAACCTGAGACTAAGGGGTCTCTACCCTACAACATATAGTAAAATAATCAAAATATGTGATTACCAAGGTTGGCCCTCTCCTTGTAAGTGTAATTTTTCCTGTCTATCTTTGTCATTCATCCGCCCACTTGAAATTTAAAATTTTATTTATTTATTTATTTATTCTGTGTGTGTGTTTAACATAGTAAAAGATTTTTTCTGGCAGTATTTTATTACTTAAAGACAGTACCTAAATACGATAGAACACAATTTTAAAAGACAAACAAGTATAAATTTTTAAAAATGCATAAAATGGAAATTCCATTTATATGAAGCCTGCGAAAAAGCCTTTAAGATATTTTCTGTTTGTCTATTTCCTTCTGCGATGCCCGTTTGACAATTTATTAATTTTAAAATGTAGGTAAAGCCTCTTTTAGACATTTCAAATAATTTCTTTGATTAAATGTGTTCAAGATTGTTTGTTTTATTTAAATATGTTTTTGGTGTGTAAAAATTTCTCCATCTGACATATTGCAGAGCGAATAGAAATACAGGTATCACCCAATAAATATTAGACAAAAAAAAATGCACAAAAATTTTAAAGTACAATTACACTCAGAAAATTTGTAAAAGTTTTTAAGTATAGTAAAAGTTATCTCAATTTTTAAAATAATCTTTATTATATAATTGAAGAGCTAAGTGGAAGAACATGTTAAGTGACAAAAATTACATTTGAAGAAATTTGAAATGAAAGTTTTTGCTGTCAATTTTAATGATTTATTTTCTGTTTGATACCATGTGTTTAAAATATTAACAGGTATGGTACTAAATTCTCCCAGAAAAACTTATTCATATTTAATTTTCAAATATTAAAAATTATTAATATTATTGACCTTATCAAATATTAAAATATTAAACATTAATGAATAATGTCTTAAATCTTCCAGATTAAATAGAATCTTATTATTTTAGCTTCACCATGTGATAGGATACCTCATAACGCTTTCATCCAAAAGATAAAAAAAATTTTTAGAAAATGTAGCATAACATGTTCATCCACTCAGCTCTTCAATTATTAACGTAATAATCGTTCTTTGAAATTTTGTGAGGAAACTTTTAAAAAATGAATAAAAATTTTTCGATAAATGAAAGTTAAAGTTCTAGTGCCAAATTCACTTTGAGTTAATTAAAATTCATATAAAAAAAGCACAAATAGATGTACAAAAGTTACTTTCAAGTGTATACTCGTACATTAATATAAAATTATTTAAAATACATTTAACATTGTAAAATTTTTTAGTATTTTTACTGACAGTATTTTATTACTTAAAGACAGTACCTAAATACAATAGAACAGAATTTTAAAAGAGAAACTGTGGAAAAATGGGATTTTAATGTATTTTAAGATATTTTAAATGTATTTTAAATAGTTTTATATTACATGTATGCACCTGAGAGTATTTTTTGTACATTTATTTGTGCTTTTTTATATGAATTTTAAAAAAATTCATTTTATTTTGAAAATCTGCATGTATTATTTTTATTTTCAGTCTACAACATTATTTTTTCTAAAAAAGGCAAACATAAGCAGACTGGGAATGTATTAATAACAAAGCAGAATTGGTCCGCACCCCTTAAAAATCAAATTGCCTCCTGGGGACCACTGCTCTAGAAAAAAATATATATTTCAGATAATTTTCCAGTGTTTGTTCTCGAGGATTTTTTTCCCTAGAAAACATATATATTTCCCTTTTTTTATCTTTTGCGCCAAAAAAATTAAAATTAATTTAATTTAACCAAAATAAAACGTAAATATCCTCATGACGAAAAAGTACTATACACTATATGACCAGACACATTCAATTTTAGACATTTTGTCGAATATTTAAGGATATATTTGTCTGATTTTTCTGGAACTTCAGGATTATGAAGAATATGTTCGACTTCATATTTATCGATGGCGGTTTGATCAGGACAATCAGGGGGCCAACTAAAAAATCTAAGAAAAATAATAATGTTTGGGATCATCCTGTAAAATAAAATACAGCAAATGATTTATCACTATAGCTTACGAATATATGGATATTGTATAATATATGTATTCATTTGTGGAAGAATAGAACGTATATTCATGGAGATATATCGATTTTTTTTTTTTTTTAAGTTCAAAAAAGTTTTGCATGTCTTTTATTTATATCTTTCTGGGTTTCTTACCAAATTTAACGCCAATTTTAGAAAATTTGACAAAATATAGTATAAATAATACGGTGTAATTGGAATGTAAATATGTTAAACATTTGATGAAATAAGAGCAGTTTAATGAAATATATTTTATCTTCGCATGCGCGCACGATAAAAAATATTTTTTTTTTCATGATTTAATAGCCAACTCTACGGAGCAACTCATTAAAAAAGCCAGTCAAATATCGGGAAAATTCAGAAAGATATCGCAATATTGAAATGCAGTAAACCAACGTTTAAAATGCACAAATAATGCGTGAAAAAGCAGCAAACAGCTGTTTCGAATCTACAGCGAGATTCTTCTTCAGTGCAAGAGAGGGAAAAAAGGAACAGCGTGCTAGAAAAAGCAAGGCTGAGCAAAATGATAGACAGAGACGCGCTGCCTTATATACCCTATGCGGGTAGCGAAAGCACGCTGTTCCTTTTTTTCCTCTCTTGCACTGAAGAAGAATCTCGCTGTAGATTCGAAACAGCTGTTTGCTGCTTTTTCACGCATTATTTGTGCATTTTAAACGTTGGTTTACTGCATTTCAATATTCCTGCACAAAGGCTTTAATTGCTATTTTAATGATATCGCAATAGACTGAGCTGATTTTTAGTTGTTCTTTAAAAACAGCTAAATGATAAGGAGTTTTCCATAAATTGTCGTTTTCACTTTTTTTTACTTTTCATTTCTTTTTTTTTTTCTTTTTAGGGTTTCGTTCATCTGACGAAACCCTATTCGTCTCGCTCCTCTGTCTGTCCATCACAGAGCCCGTTCTCAGAAACTACACATGTTGGAGATTTGAAATTTTGCATACTTATAGATGACCACCACACATCATACGACAAATCATAAAATTTTGAAAAAGTCGTACATTTAACCCTTTGGGCTCCCACATGTGTATTTTAAACAATTCTTTCTAAGTGAATCCCTAATTAGGTTTCAGGCATGAAATTTTGCGTACTTATAGATGGACACCTCAGATCAAACGACAAATCATAAAATTTTGAAAAAGTCATTCATTTAACCCTTTGGGCTCCCACATGTGTATTTTAAACAATTCTTTCTATGTGAACCTCTAATTACATTAGAGGCGTGAAAATTTGCATACTTATAGCTGAATACCTCACATCAAAGGACAAATCATAAAATTTTGAAAAAGTCGTACATTTAACCCTTTGGGCTCCCACATGTGTATTTTAAACAATTCTTTCTAAGTGAACCCTAATTAGGTTGGAGGAGTGAAATTTTGCATACTTATAGCTGAATACCTCACATCAAACGACAAATCATAAAATTTTGAAAAAGTCGTACATTTAACCCTTTGGGCTCCCCCATGTGTATTTCAAACAATTCTTTCTATGTGAGCCTCTAATTAGGTTGGAGGCGTGAAATTTTACAAACTTATAGCTGAACACCTCACATCAAACGACAAACTGTAAAATTTTGAAAAAGTTGTACATTTAACCCCTTGGGCTCCCACATGTGTATTTTAAACAATTCTTTCTAAGTGAACCCTAATTAGGTTGGAGGTGTGAAATTTTGCATACTTATAGCTGAATACCTCACATCAAACGACAAATCATAAAATTTTCAAAAAGTTGTATATTTAACCCTTTGCGCTCCGACATGTGTATTCTAATCAATTCTTTTTAAGTGAGCCCCATATTTAGGTTGGAGGTGTGAAATTTTGCATAATTATAGCTGAATGCCCCACATCAAACGACAAATCATAAAATTTTGAAAAAGTCGTACATTTAACCCTTTGGGCTCCCACATATGTATTTTAGACAATTCTTTCTAAGTGAACCCTAATTAGGTTGGAGGAGTGAAATTTTGCATACTTATTGCTGAGTACCCCGCATCAAACGACAAATCATAAAATTTTGAAAAAGTCGTACATTTAACCCTTTGGGCTCCCACAAATGTATTTTAAACAATTCTTTCTAAGTGAACCCTTATTAGGTTGGAGGCGTGAAATTTTGCATATTTATAGTTGAATACCACACATCAAACGACAAATCATAATTTTCAAAAAGTCGTACATTTAACCCTTTGGGCTCCCACAAGTGTATTTTAAACAATTCTTTTTAAGTGAGCCCCTATTTAGGTTGGAGGTGTGAAATTTTGCATAATTATAGCTGAACACCTCACATCAAATGACAAACCATAAAATTTTGAAAAAGTCGTACATTTAACCTTTTGGGCTCCCACATGTGTACTTTAAAAAATTCTTTCTAAGTGACACCCTATTTACGTTGGAGGTGCGAAATTTGGCATACTTATAGCTGAGCACCTCGCATCAAACGACAAATCATAAAATTTTCAAAAAGTCATACATTTAACCCTTTGATCTCCAACATGTGTATTTTAAACAATTCTTTCTAAGTGAGCCCCTAGTTAGGTTGGAGGCGTGAAATTCTGCATACTTATAGCTGAGCATTACACATGAAACGGCATATCATAAAATTTTGAAAAAGTCGTACATTTAAGCTTTTGGGTTCCTACATGTGTATTTTAAACAATTCTTTCTAAGTGACACTCTATTTAGGTTGGAGGCGTGAAATTTTGCATACTAGCTAAACACCATCATGCGACAAACCATGAAAATTTGAAAAAGTCGTACATTTAACCCTTTGGGCTCCCACATGCGTGTTTTAAGCAATTCTTCCTAACTGAGCCCCTTATTAAATTGGAGATTTGAAATTTTGCATGCTTGATTCAACAGTAATAATGTCTTCTTGCTCTTACTCCCACACCGGGAGAGCAGGCAGAACTTCTTATAAAAAATATTTTAAAAAAAACCTGGTCGGCAACTTTCTTTTTCTTTTCTTAACTACATAGTAAACACAACAAGTACCATTTCAAATATCTTCGCACCTAGTTTCTCGAGCAGCGGTTTATATATAGGCCCTGATAGGCCAAATACGCACGAGAAGCACGTGCTTCCCTTAGAAAATGTTGAAAGGGTCCGAAATTAAGAAAACACAGACCCAAATTTTATGTTGAATTCATTCCATTCCAAAATTCTATCTAATTTTTTTTCTTTCAAATTAACTCATATATATATTAATGTTAGTGTAATGTATTGATACTCAATTTATTAATTTTTATTTTTCAATAAAAATAAGAAAAAGATGATGAATTGTAATATTATATAATTATATATATATATTAAACTTTCTGTATTACAATAATACCATTGAAAGATAATGAAAATGACCAATAATATAAAAACACAAACACCACATTAACCAGATGTTTTGTAAAAACTATAGTCCCACGTACTATCTTATGTTGATTCAAATGGAAGAAAAAAAGAGAAATATCGGTATATATATATATATATATATATATATATATAAGAGTTTCGTAAAAATATCTTTCATAACAAATTAATTTTTCGTGTTCATCGGTCATGACCATCCGTTTCAACCACAGGATCACAATTCCCCAGTTTGTCTAACCAATCAAAGTCGTCAATTTATCAGGCAATATTATCGTCAAACCAATTAAATTGAAGTAAATACAATAATATAATATTTGTAATAACATGAATAATATTTGTATCAGTGGTGAGTTTCCTGGTGTGTCGAATTTAGTAAACTATTCTCGAATGAAAGGGGGCTCCGAAATAGGACTGTGCTTCCCATGGCTTAAGAGGTTAATCGGGCCCTGTTTATATACGCATATACATATGACAGAAAAATAGGAATGTCAAACGTTAGGGTATTCCATATAATTAAATAATTTTATAATGATTTTAATAATAACTTCGTATTTTCATGAAAATAGATAACAGACTGAAAAAGATAACTGACTATTCTTATGTAAAGAACAAATTACAAAAAATAAATAAAAAATAAATATTGGTTGGATCAAAGTTGATATTGATATCAAAAGACAAATCCCCCTCCTCCTAGTGATATCTTACACTATCATGTGCCAGACACCCTCTTCCCCTAAAGTGATAACGTTATATATGCACCACCCCATATCATTTTTGTTGTTGTTGTTTGAAATTTTTGAAAGGCTCCTTCCCTTTGTTATTTGAGTTCTATTGTTCAAGGATTTTTTTTTCTCAGCAATTTTTTTTAATGAAGTCTATAAAAATTAATTAATTAATTTTAAAATCTTGAAAATTTATTTTTATTTTTATTTAATTGGGAATTTAATATTATTATATTTGACAGTATTATAGAAATAACTAACTGAACCAAAAATAATAATAATGAAATCTTCAAGTAAAACAAATGCCTTTTTATGTTCATTTTAGAGGTCTGCACGGGCCGGAATTTCCAGGCCCGGGCCCGGCCCGGCCCGTACGAAAGCTGTCTTGGCCCGGCCCGGCCCGTGTAAAAATTGGAAGTTCGGCCCGAGCCCGGCCCGGCCCGTTGTAAAAATTGGAAGTTCGGCCCGAGCCCGGCCCGGCCCGTTGTAAAAATTGGAAGTTCGGCCCGAGCCCGGCCCGGCCCGTTGTAAAAATTGGAAGTTCGGCCCGGCCCGTACAAAAATCAGTGAAAACGGGCCCGGCCCGATACAATTTCTACAAAAAAAAAAAAAAAAAAAAAAAATCCGTTTTTTCTCAACATACAATTGAGATTCTTTTAATGAATACTACATACATATTTATGGGAACATTTTACAGTATATATTTTACATTACTATGATGTTCGCAAAACAGAAAACGCACAATAGTAAACATTAACGATTACTTACAGTCATCGTGTCTACAGACATTTCAAAATGGAAATAAAGATTCATTAAAAGATTAATGTAGTTCAGAATAAAGGATTAAAAACAAGATAACATTTGAAGCTGTATAATAAAAAGTAGATTTGTGAAAATATTTCTCTCATTTTTAAGACTTTTCTCAAATCCAAAGGAGCTACATTTCGACACATTTATGAAGTCTTTTCTTTTCGGAAACGTGTAAGATTGGCAGGTATTCTTATTCAAAAGCTATGTAAATGTCGTTTTGTTTTCATAGATAAAAGTAATATATCTTTCTGAAAATACTGTCAAAGTTAGCGTTTTGAATCGAATTTCCGGAAGCAATAGCACAGGAAAGGAGAAAAACGTACAGTCACGTGACAGGAATCGCTGTTATCTCTGTAAGTAATTTATTAAATATGGAAAAAGCTATTCGTTTCCAAAGGCCTTCAATAGGCAGGCCTGTCAATTTTATGCCTTTATAGTTAAAGTTTTTGTCAGAAACATGTGTCTGAAAGCTTTGCATTGTTGAGCAGTGAATATGAGAACCACCTTAAGGTATATTTCCAAAGATACTGTTAAGAGAAGTTCATTATCACTATTAATATTACAAAACAAAATGACTGTTCTACACATCCTGAGATCGATTAATACCACTTCCTTCCAGGCACGAGTCTGCTGAAAAAAAATTAAACTCGGAATCAGACATCTTGTAACTGTACGATGCCGATCTCTACGATGGACACGTTACATTTCTGTATTGATGTTGTTAAACTCGCATCGGCTCGTGACGCACATTTATACTTCACGAGAAAATCATATTCATTGAAAATGGCTCGTATTTTATCTGCTTCGCTTAAATTCTTATATCGGGCCGACAGGCCCGATTAATTTTTTTGCCGGCCCGGCCCGGCCCGTTTATTTTGTCTGTCGGCCCGGCCCGGCCCGTTGAAAAAAATTGTCCTAATTCTGCCGGCCCGGCCCGGCCCGTTTGAAATTTCGCCTTCATTCCGCCGGCCCGGCCCGGCCGCGGGCCGGGCCGGGTACGGGCCTCGGGCCAAGCCCGGGCCCGTGCAGACCTCTAGTTCATTTATGTATGTATTTAGAAGAATATATTAGTACGTAAGAAAAGAAATTTTCTTGTGTAAATATCCTCATAACTAAGGAATCTCATATTATGTTTAATCCATTAAAAATGTTATTACAGTAGACTCTCTTAAATCCGCACAGCTTAGGACCAGAGGTGTGCGGATTTTAGAATTTTGCAGATTTCTGGTCATTGCTTTGTTTACATTTTTTAAACAGTAATTTGAATGTAGTAATGCAATTGAAATTATAATGAATGCTTGCAATATAGTAAAATATTAATATAATTATGTTAAGTAATAATTTAAAATGATAAAAAGTAAAATTATTTTAAAAAATGATTACATTATTAAAAGTAAACGTCAAGTAAATAATCAGTAATGTATAATTAAATATGTATAATAAATATGAGATACATTTCCTTAGAATTATTTAATGAAACTTGCCTCATAGAGGTACCCCATTAATTCACATCAAAATCATAACGTAAAGAAGTTTTATTTCAGATTTAGCCAGTCTTAATAACCAAAAAAGCTTGATTAATGCATAAATATTTTTGGTAAAAAGATTGTAATTACCAGTGGTATCAGCAATATCTTTATTTTTTTCAGAAATAAAATTTATACTTCCTTCATGAAAAACCACAATTTCAATCATATTATAGAGAATTACATATTAAAATACATACGGAATGATATAAAACTAAAAAATTCTGTATTTTTACCTCTACATCGGAACTGAAAGTTTCATTGTTTACATCTGCGATTGTGTGCGGATTTTAGAAGTTTGTGGATTTTAGGGTTGCGGATTTCAGGGAATCTACTGTATTTGAATTTTATTGTCACTTTTTTATTATTATTACTAATTTCGGCGAAGAAAAGTAAAGAGGAACAGAATGCCCGAGAAAAATGTTACATTATTTTTTTTAATCTAATTTCAAAAACACAATAATACTCGCAAGGAAAAAACGCAGTAAAAGGAAATATAGAAAAAAACACGAAGAAATACAAATAGAAATAGTTATAAAAATACTAATATTTATATAAATACTAGATTTGTACTTATATATATAAACCGTCACAAGCAAAGACTATCATGCTTATGATTCCGCATATTGAAATACTCCAGTTTCCGAACACAAAACAAAGCGAAAAAAAAGGTAAAAAAATTCCTTGCTTTTGCTGCATTATTCATTGTTTTAGTTGAATGAGTCAAACATTTCTTTTTAAATTATTGGATTTCTTTTAAAATTACTGGAGAAATTCTAAAACGCGATGTATAAAATTAATTCACCAGTTTTTTTAATCATTGTAAAATATGAGAGACACAGGATAGAGAAATGTATAACTCGAGAAATTTCAAGAATTCTTTCAGAAAAAAAGCATCTCTGTTTAAAAAAAAAATAACAATTATCAAAGCTAAATAAAGAAAAAATTAAGAGTAAAAAAAAGAAAAAATTAAGTGTAAAATTAAGACAAAATTAAGAGTAAAATAAAGAAATAATTAAGTGTAAAATAAAGAAAACATTAAGAGTAAAATAGAGAAAAAATTAAGAGAAAAAAAAGAAGAAGGAGAAAATGAATTAGTACTTATGTAAATATCATTATAACTAAGCAGTTCTTATTCCATATGTGCTCCAGTGAGAAGCTCATGTTTTGAACACAAAACAAAGTAATGAAACAAAACAAATTAAATGTTGGAAATTATACACATGTCACGAAAATCGTTCTTTTTCCTTTAACCCTTTATCTACTGACGGTACTTATAAGTACCTTTAAAATAACTTGTTATAAAATTCATTTAATTCGATTAGTTGTAATAAAGTGTAGAATGAGTTATAGATACATTTCTTTATCTTGTTCCAAAAGCATAATTGATTACACAAAACAAAAATATTTTTAAAAGGATTATTTCTTTCGCCCGTGCATCTTTTCAGCTTTCTTGGCGTTGGGGGGGGGGGGGGGGGGAGGGGGGGATATTTGAATTCGGAAATTTTTCTATTTTACTATTTTAAGAACATTATATTTGTACATTTCCTAATTCTACAAAATACTAAGAAAAATGTTTAAAATAAAAGATTTGAGTGGGGTTATAAATATTGCAAAAAATCCCTATAAATTAAAATTTAATTGATACTTCTAAATCCTTAAATCCTTCTAAAATCCTTTTAAAATTTATTAAATGATTATGTAAATCTTCCAACCTTCCAAACAATTCACGAAAAATGCTTTAGAAGATAAAATTTTCAAGAATTCATATAATTCAGTACATAGAGTGTTAAAATGATTGTTCTCAATTATAAGGTGCAAAACAATGAAAAATAAAACACTCAATAGAAATAAAAAATTATCTCGAAATAAATAAAATAAATAAATATATTCAAAAAACCCAATAAACGTGAAGACTAAAAAATTCAATAAATGGAAGAAAAAAAAAACGAAACTGTTTTTACTTACGCAGATATCCTCGTAACCCAGAGGTCTCATGTATAACCATTAAAAACATTATTATTTTTATTTTATTTTCACTTTTTTATTATTATTACTAAATTCAGCTAAGAAAAGTAAAGAAAAAGAGAGCGCTCAAGAAAAAAAAAAAAAAAAAAAATCGCTATATCGAAAAAAATTATTATATCGAAAAAAAAAAACTATTTTTCAAAGAGGTAATAATACTCATGAGGGAAAAAAACAGTAAAAGGAAAGTTTAAAAAAAAACACGAAAATATGCATAAATACTAATATTTACATGTGTACTAAATTTGTATTTCTGTATTTAATTCGAAAAAAAAAAATTATATCGAAAAAAATTCTTTTGAAAAAGGCAATAATACTAATAAAGTAAAAAAAAAGTAAAAAAAAAAAAAAAACTAGAAGTATATAAATACTAATAGGGTATATATATAAGTATTAAATTTGTAGTTATATATATACCGTCACAAGCAAAGAGTCTCATGTTTATGATTCCGCATGTTGAAATACTCTAATTTCCGAACTCAAAACAACGCAGGAAAATTGGAAAATAAAACAAATTAAATGATAGAAGTCACACGCATAATATTTTTTTTTCCTTAACAGTTCTTCATATGTCACTGCATTGTTTTAGCTGAATAAGTCAAACATTTTTTTTTTTTTTAATTATTGATTTTTTTTAATTACTAGAGAAATTCTAAAATGCGATTTTTGTAAAATTAATTCGTTAATTTTTTATATCAATTTAAAATATGAGAAACATTGCATAGAAAACTACAGTACTCAACAAATTGCAAACTTTCTCTCGGAAAAAGAATATATCTCTTTAAAAAACAATAATTCTCACGGCTAAATAAAAAAGATCGATAACAGTATAAAAGAAGAAGAAGAAAATTAATTTGTACTTATGTAAATATCATTATAACAATTCAGTTATAATTCCATATGTGCTGTAATTCCAGATCAAAATCTTGAGTTTTCGAATACAAAACGAAGCAATAAAACAAAAATAAATTAAATGATCAAAGTCACACATGTCCCGAAAATATATTTTTTTTTCCTCTTAAAATTTTTACTTTTAAATATTTTATGCAAAACAATGAAAAAGTAAACACTCTAGTGAAATAAAAATTCTCTTCGAAAATAAATAAATATATATTTATATATGTATATATATTAAAAAACACACACACACAATAAACATAAAGACTAAAAAAATCAATAAAAGGTGGGGGGTGGGGGACCGTTTATACTTACGTAAATATCCTCGTAACCCAGTGTTCTCATGTTATGATTCCGTATCTTGATGTTCCCGAGATGAGAATCTCGAATTTCGGAAACACAAAACAACGCAAGAAAACAAAAACAAATTAAATGATAGAAGTCACACACGTCATAAAAATCCACCTTTTTCTGAGAATCTTCGACAGGTCACTGCCCCAATCATTTCCTAGCTGAATTTTCTACCCCAATAGTAACGTAGACCACTGTCAGGAAACCACTTTCACCAGATTATAAAAGAAACGAGTTTTTGTCTTTCAAAATCGCTTTCCTCCTTCTCTCGTCTATATTAGACTGAAAAATGTGTTTATTTTTGGTCTAATGAAAAGGAGGTCGTGATACGAAATCTCCTTCTGTAGATCAGATGGTTTCGGTTTATTTTTTAGTTTTCACCGATACTTCGCGGTTGAAGGTTAGAACGGGAGGAGGAACCGGTTTGATTGCGGGGAAGTGCCGACGTTACCACGGTAATTGGGAAATTAAGAAGGGGGAAATCGAATTAAATTTCCTTCCATTGTTCTGACGATGTATAATAAGTGTGAATAAATATGCATGAAAATATTTCACTTGAAGGCGTGGATATTTTCTAAGTAACTTTCAATGTTGAATTCAGGGGGTGTCCCCCCCCCCCGGAGCAATGAGATGTCCCCTCCCGGAAGATTTGAGATTTTGTATTTCCAATGGTCAAAAAGTGCAATTTCCCCCCTGGAACTCTATAATGTCACCCCCGGAGTCACACAAATCCCTTCCTGAGAAAAGTGTCTGAATTCAACACTGGTAACTTTAGTAGTACATAATTTTAAAAAAATGTGTGTGCCGTAACGCACGAGCAACCACGATACATCTTGTTTCGTTATTTCCGCTCCTAGAACTATGTTCCCAGTCCGACATAAAAAAGATTTCATTACTAAAAAACAGATAACTATGATCTTCTCCAGCACATCTCGTCCCGTTCTCTAATCCCTTTCTCGCGTTCTTCTCTTTGGTAGGCCCATTCAGCCTATACTCTATGTAATTTCAATTGGCTTCTCAAGGAACATCCATCCTCCCTACTTCATCCCTTCGTTGTCATGACATTACAAGACGCGATCACCTGGTCCCGTTTTTCCCACAGCTATAATTGAACAAAGAACGAAGCTTTTTACGGATCTCTAGTACGGTGGGAAAAAAGGAGTGGCCAGTCAGCGAAACGCAGTGTTACCGTAGTTATTGACCTATGATAAAGACCTGGAAACTGACCTTAAGGAGTCTGATGGCTTCTAAATGAGGAGCTTAGGTGGACTCGCGGGTTCGATATCAGCGCGGTCTGGTACTATCCACTAGACCAGTGGTTCACAACCTTTTTGGACCACCCTGCTTAAGCATCTGTAAAGTAATAATGTCCCGCCCCCCTTTCAATGTAACATGTATTTTATATTATTTTAAAAGTTAATTTTTATTCACATGGAGGTAACATATAACTACATTAACAATGACAAGTCCTTTCAAAAAGTGTTAGCTTACTAAACAGGTAAAATTTTGCCCCAAATATGTTTTAACATAACTCTATGAATGCAACGAAGCCATTAAATTTTCTTTTAAACCCAAAAAAGTTGCCTTCTTCTTTGCCAGCTTAACTCAGAGTAAAACAAAAGTTTTATATGGTCACCATCTTTTATATTCAAAAAATGTTTTTGAGGAGACGCATTTGATAATGATTTGACAATAAATTTGAAAACGTTGGTTTACTATATAATTAATTTCAGCACTGCATTTAGAATAGGTGGGAACTTCTCTTCTGGGCACTGATACTTCTCTATGAATAGTAAATTACATTAACAATAACAGGCCCTTTCCCAATTTGTTAGGTTTCTAAACAGTTAAAATTTTGTCCCAAATATGTTTTTAACATAATTCTATGAATGCAACGACGTAATACATCTTTTCCTTCAAATCGAGAAGTGCTTTGTTTTCCTTTTGCCAACCTATATCAGTGGGAAACAAAAGTTTTATATGGTCTTCATCTTTTATCTTCAAAAACTGTTTTGAAGAGGCTCTCACATTTGACAATAAATTTGTAAATATAGGTATATTTTATAATTGATTTCAGTACTTCATTTAGAATAAATGAAAAAAAATTTTGGACATTGAGAATATCACACCTGATATATTTGCACATTTATAAACAGCTTAGTACACAAGAAGCATTTTCGGATTCTCAAGTTTATAAATTTTAAATAGTCTCTCTCTCTTTTTTTTTTTTTTTTTACATTATCATGAAATACACTTCCCTGCTAGAGTGCTTTCACTTCCCTGTTACCGCCAGTTGACCCCGCCGTGCATAAACCCATTTTTTATTCAATTCCTACTATTAGCTCACACTCTCCCTATATTTATTTATATATTTATATATTTATCTTGTACAAATTTTCAATCGTTAATAAAATACTCATTATTCATCCTATCAGGTTGAAATAAATTTTTTTAAACTTGTACTGGATGACAATTGATGTTAATAAAGTTTTTTTTCAAATATTAATTAATTAATTAAATTTTAATTAATTAATTTTAGTTTTGCATGGGAAACAAAATGGCCGCCATTGGTTATTGAATTTCAATGAAAGTATTTTCAATAAGGGTTACCATAGGGGGGGACCCTGTTCTGTCGCCAAATACCGCCAAGTTTGTCGCCAACTTGGCGATATATCGCCAAATTTGGCGGCCAAAATGAGTCGCCAAAAGTGACGCCAACTTGGCGATATCTGTAATATTTCGCCATATTCCCATAGAGTTCCATTGTAAACCTACTTGCTTATAGAAAATCAACAAATTGAGATATTTTAATGCAACAAAAACTCATATTAGCTTGATTATATTAAATTTTTCTTTGATGGCCTAAGTAGGAATTGGCTTTAAAAACAAAATTTTTATATTACTTGTTAATTTTTAAATACATATATCGTAGTAATGCACATATACCGGGTGTCCCAAAAACGACTGATGGATATTAAAATTCAATAACTTCCAAACAGTTACAGATATTTAAAAAATTCATGCAGGAGGGTTATGTACGATGTCAGGAGTTTTTTTACTGTGATTCTTGATTTTAGTTCGAATTTCAAACAATAGATGGCGCTGAGAGCAATAGGTGATCAGTCCAGTCCCGCTTTTTAGTCCCTTCAATACATTTTTCGCATGGAAGAAGAAAGACTCCGAAAAATCGAGCCTGGATTTAGCGATTATTGCTTGCAGTGCCATCTATCGATGTTATTTGTAACTAAAGTTGAGAATCGCAGCATAAAAACTCTTGACATCTTACATAACACTCCTGCAATAATTTTTCTTAATATCTGTCACCATTTGCAAGTTATTGAATTTTAAAATCCATCAGTCAGTTTTGGGATACCCGGTACATATAGTGTGTATGAGACTTGCATCATAGTTATAAGAAAATTGCGAATAATCCACACTTCCTTCTGTGATGTTTGTTTGGGAATTTAATATTTTTTATATTGTTGGTAGTGTCTTATAAAGATATTTAAAATATCTTTAGGTTAAACGCGTTTCAAGACAATCAGTGATCAAGACCTCGTGAGTGACTTCGCCGGCAGGGACAGGAGCCTTAATGCCTTTCATCCGGCGTTGAGACATTTAAAGCTGATGCATGGGGTATTTTTGTTATCGGTGTGTTACTGGAAAGTTATTTAAAATATCTGTTCTCTTCACGATCTTTATATTTTTTAACAGTGAAATCTTATTTTTACAGTGACAAAAAACCAATTTAATTCCCATAAAATAAATCACGTTTTAAACCTTTCAAGTGACAGGGTTTTGTTTTTTTTTTTTTCACGGCGGAGTATTTATTGTACAGATGTTTATTATTTTAATACCTACTTTTTAAAAAATAGCAACAATAAAAAAAAAAAAAACATTTGTTTTATCCAAAATGTTTGTTCAGTTTGCAGACTTTACATTTTTTAATAGTAGTGGTTTTTAAAATAAAAAAAGATCCATCCCTCCCAGCCCCCATCGGAAAATAAACAGCTTAACTTTGTGGCATTCCATGTTTTTTTAATCTCTATTATTTTCTTTTTCTCCGTGTGGCATCATAGAATTGTTTATTAATTAATTGCGAGAACTTACAATAAGGCGATGGTAGATAAGAGAAACTTCCTCAGAGAGTTTTAAAAAAAAAGCAACATAAAAATAATTAAAATAGGAGGGAAAGAACGGTGAAAAATGAAAAACAATAGAAAAAGAATGTAAATCTGTTTATTATATTATTAATAATATTATCGTGTATTATTATATTATTATCGTGAGAACACATTTCGTACTGTTATTTTATAATCTAAATAACTTTCCTTGTTATTTGAATACAGTTTCTTCCTGATTAGATTCATAAATTTTCAATAGGAATAAAATTGATGCTGCATTGTATAGGAATAGTTTCTGAACTATGATAAAAATTAGCATATCGTTACAAATGCTTGAGAACGTGTAAAGGCGAGTAAGAGGAAGCTGAATCTCAGTCTGGGTAGGCGCGGCTGTGATTAACCCTTTAAGACCTGACCTACACAATTGTGTAGGTGATCCTAAGGAAAAATAAAAAACAATTTCCTTTCTTCTGCGATTTAGAACCGAGCCTGCACCACACAATTGTGTGGATCTTTCCTTGACGTAACCTGACATCGAAATTTTTTTTACATATTTTACTTCAATAAAATATGATCCTATTAATTAACGTTAAAAACCAAGACTTTTAAAATATAAAATATATAATGTGAACATTAAAAGGGTTTACAATCTAACTTAAAAGGCGGCTAATGTAATGAAAAAGATGTTACAAGTTTAAAATATACATTTTATTTAAAACATCTTAGTACTTTCAAGCCTTCCAGGCTCATCATCAGAGAATATCTTAATAACTAAATGTTGTTTATTTATACAAATACATCACTTTGTTTTGAAAATGAGAGAGCCAAAATAAATCCTGAAAACCTGAACAAAGTGACGTAATAAAATTTAAAGTACAGAAGTTAAATATCTTCTTCTACCCATGGAAAGTGACGTATGAGAACAGAGTGATGTCATAAAAGATAAATGGAATTGCAATTATTAATAATATATATTTCCTCTAATTAAATTCAATCCAAGAAACTGCTACTACTACTTCTACTTTCAACTCTAGTAATTATTGGCTCTCTCATTTTCAAAACAAAGTGACGTATCTGTATAAATAAACAGCATTTAGTTATTAAGATATTCTCTGATGATTAGCCTGGAAGGCTTGAAAGTACTAAGAAGTTTTTTAAAAAAAATGTATATTTTAAACTTGTAACATCTTTTTCATTACATTGGTCGCTTTTTAAGTAAGATTGTAGACCTTTTTAATGTTCACATTATATATTTTATGTTGAATCAAGGTGAAAAATTGCGTTTCGTCTTATGATATTATTTACCAAGATTTTTAATTTCTACCTAAACTCTTCCGGTCTTAAAGGGTTAAACACAGCTCAATGGCAGATTTTAGGTGCCAATCATCAGTTGCGTGCGTTAGAGGGGACGTTGCTTTAAGGCTCCTGTCCCTGCCAGCGAAGACACTCACGAGCTAATGCTAATCCTATGGGGAGGAATTCTATTATCTATCTAATATCTCGTTTGCATTTCGACATTTTTAATTTTTTTTTTTTTTTTTTTTTTTTTTTTTTTTTGCATTGGATAGCCGAGGTCCGTCTCTAAATCGCACATTTTTTACTTTTTTGATTTTGGTCGCAGATATTTTTCAGAATGACACTTTCATTTTTAGAGCCGGTTTCGAAAGGGAAAGTAACTTTATAAGAAATATCTGCGACCAAAATCAAAAAAGTAAAAAAGGTGCGATGTACAGACGGACCTCGGCTATCCAATGCAAAAAAAAAAAAAAAATTAAAAATGTCGAAATGCAAACGAGATATTAGAAAAATCACTCCCCATAGGATTAGCATTACCTCGAGAGTGCCTTCGCCGGCAGGGACAGGAGCCTTAATGCCTCTTAATGCTTTCATCCGGCGTTGAGCCATTTAAAGCTGATGCAGGGGTATTTTTGTTACCGGTGTGTTACTGTAAAGTTTCCATACATTGTAATTGTGCATAAGAAGAAATATCACGTTGCGCGAAGAATAGTAACAAAAAGTAGAATCAATTGTGAATGACAGCTCATCTGATAATAGTTATTTACCGTACGATTGAGATTCCTTGAGATCTTACTATTGCAATTTATTTCTTATTTTTGTTTTGACATACTTATGAATACAGAGCTGTTTAACCCTTTCGAGGGCGGTGTCCTTAAAAAAGGACACTTAATTTTAATTCCAAAACTGGCAAGTGACACCGAGAATATTTTATTGAAATTTTCCTTTTATAATGTACGTGAAAATAAGCAAGTTCGTATTTTCTAATAACTTCGTTTATAAATTCTGGTGTCAGCCCATTATTTCATCAGTTTATAAACAGAATTACTCCGCGCCGGAAAGGGTTAAGGAGAGCTGTTGAAGTCTGTTTTGAAGTAATAATCCGACAATTTTTAGTGATTGTAACTGTCTAGCTGTATGTTTAACGCCCTTAGCTGTTTGTGTTTAATTAGCATTGCAAATTCTTGATTATTCTGAAACATCTTTTTAAAATACATATAATGTGGCTCCTAAAGGTCTGTTGTTCTTTGGCTATCTACACGAACCCGAATTACTTAATAATATGTATCTGAAATTAACCAAAAATTAGCATATGCATCTGAAAAAATATGAATGAAAATATTGAATATGTTCATAAATTGCTAAAAATTAGCAGATGCATCTGAAACTTGATATGGCTCTCAAACAGTGACTGGCTGACCGTGCATGGGTTCCTGGGGCAAAGGTTCAGTTGGAGATCTCCATGATATTTTTGGAATCGCAATTTGTAATCATTTAACCCATTAGTGCCTGAATTTTTTTCAACTCAATATTGGGCTTAATTATAGTAAATGGTGTAAAATGAACGTAAAAAATAATAAAAAAATTCTCTTTGAATTTTTTTTTTTATTTAACGTATAAAAATATAAACGTCCCAATTTTGGGACGCTAGGCACGAAAGGGTAGGGGTTTTCTCCGTTACTGTCTGAGCATTATATCTATGTTTTATGCCATTTAATAAGTTTCAAAAATGTTATATATCATTCGGGTTATTATTTGACTATAAAAATTTCTTTATTATTACTATAAGGGGGGTCGAAGGCTGGGGTCGGCTCAAGAACAAGAACCCCTTCCTCCTCACCATTAGCTATTGGCATAGTAAAAATTTATATAGTAACAATTTATAATAATCAATAACTAAAAATGGAGTATATGTACCGTATATACTTGCATATACGCCGACCCATTAACTTTTTAACGCAAATTCTGAAAAAAATCAAAAACTCGCGTATGTCGACCCCCTAACTTTTTACTTCAATTTCGCTCAAAATCAAACCAAAGAGTTCAATTACTAATGCGAAAAATTAGTAAGTAAACAAAAACAAATCATTGAAATTTTTTTAATAATAAATTATTATTATTTGTATATTTTATATATTATTTTATTATTTATACACATAAAAAAGCAGATTTTTGCAGTATTCAAAGTTTTTTTCTTGTTTTTTTTTTTCTTTTTTTTCTTCTTTTCGGCTTTTGTAATTGGCTCACGTATAAGTCTACCCCCCCCCCCAATTTACTTGCAGAAAATTGTCAAAAATTATTCGTTTTACACACGAGTATATATGACACAGTAGAACTTCGATTATCCGACCCTCGTGTAACCGGAACTCTCTGTAAACCGATGTCGATATCCTGAATTTTTTTCCAACGTAGTTTTTCTTTTTTTACTTTCACATTCCTTGTGTATGCAAGTGTTCCTTTCCAAACCATGAGTAGATATAAGCATTTTGGTTCCCCTTTCTTCGAATTCCGATGAAATTAGCATGAGCTCCCGCAAGATTCGATCCCGGTATAATTGTACTCTTGCCCCTCCCCCCCTGTGTACACGTCCCTGTTCTAAACAGGTAAAATTATTTTCATGCATAATTTAAATTTAGATATTTATTAAGCAGTTTAAATAGTCCTAATAGCAGTTCGAGGACGATGTTACATATTAAACTAGATGATTATTGATAAATTCTCGATAATCCGGAAATTTCGATTATCTGCTGTCGGTTCAGTCCCAATTATGTCGGATAATCGAGGTTCTACTGTATTTTAGTAACCTCAGGATGTCAAATACTAAACTAGTACAAAACATAACGGTATGATATAAATTTTTACCAAGCCAATAGCTAAGGTTGAGGAGGGGTGGGTGTCTTGTTCTTGAACCGAGCCCAACCACTAACCCCCCCCCCCCCTATAGTAATAACAAAGAATAGCCAAATAATAATCCGAATAATAATTTTATAGCAAATAATAATCTAAATGGTATGTAACCATTTTGCAACAAAATAAATGGCATAAAACATACATTTAATGCATAGACAGTAACGGAGAAAACCCCCACCCATTTGTGTCTAGCGTCCCAAAATTGGGACGATATATAAAGATTCAAATTCGAACAAAAAAATAGAAATCTGAAAAAATGCAAAAATACGTATTATAAAATAATGTTTCGTCTTATAAATAATACCACTTATAAAATGATTGATAAAAAAAATAAAAGAAATATCTTACTTTTTCTTACGCGCCATTTTATTTCAAGAAAATCCAACTTTTCGCTACAACAAACATTTATTTCACCTTTTTATTCTTAAAAATGCGCTGTCATTTATGGATAAATATTGAAAACAAATACTAAGGACATATTTTACAAAGTTTTGAAAGGATATCATAATTCCATTTGTAATGGGAATTTTTTTAAGAAAGCGTCCCAAAATTAGGACGCCAGGCACAAATGGGTTAGTAAGAAAAACTGATTTTGACTTTGAGGCTACTACCCCTTAAAAATTGTAGACGGGGAAAATTGTCCTTTTTGCCCTGCTTACAAAACCTAATGTGTATAGTCATTTACAATTTTAAATACGTTTTGCACGGGTTTGCGGGTTATTCTAGATACTGATATGCTAAGATAAGAAAAGGTTTCTTTTATTTATTTATTTATTTATTTATTTATTTGGCATTACATATCAATTATCATCTCTCATTTTATTTTACTTTATTCTAGGCTAAAGAAGACACCTCGGCGCATAGCACAGTCACTGAAACATTAAAATTTACATTCATATAACGGATTTTAGAAAAAAAAATCAATGCCCTCTTCGCTTCCGGGCGGAATAACTCTACGGAGCCTTTAACCAGTAGTGGATATGCTGTAAGCAAGGGGTTAAATGCATAAAAATGTTGCTCACTGAACTTATTATTTAAAAGAAGTGAAGTCGCAATATAGCGATATAAACAATAATTATAATAAGTGGTTGATTATAAACAATAATTAAGTAAGTTACTAATTAAGAAAAAAAATTTAATAACTATAAAATGAATAGCTACAGCTGGAATATTTGTAGCTATATGCAAAAAAAAAAAAAAAAATTAAGTTATATGAACACTCATTGATATATATATATATATATATATATATATATATATATATATATATATATATATATATATATATTATACATAAACTTTCTAAACTATAAGTCCCAAAATCAGATGCCAAAACTGTATTTAAATATTTTCTACATTAAATTTTCTATTAATAAAAGGTATCTGTAGAATGTTGATTCTTGACGGGAACTTTTTTATTCTGAAAAGCAACCCACTGGCATATAAAATTCTAATTACAACAGAGGAAGATGTTGCACATGGATACGAGTTTAAAGTAGTGTTATCTGTTTTTAGGTGAGTTCGTAATTATATAAATACGTAACGCGTATAGTCGCCATCTAGTCCGTCCGTCTGTCCGCATATAACAGAGCAAAAACTACCCAACCGAATGGTTTGAAATTTAATGTATATAATCGATGCAGAATTTTGTCGAGTCATTTCAAATTTTATGAAAATCGAATCAAAATTGAAAACGATATTAATAAAAGTTTTCTTCTTTCTGTTAAATCCTATCATATGTAATTAATTCAATGATATTCTATGATAGGTAATTATTCTAGGTTGACATGGAGATGACGTCCTATTTAAGATTTAGAGTTGATATTATTTCCGTATTACTGAATTTAATATGTAGAATCGTAATAAATTTTGTATTCATGCATGAGTGTAACAGCTATTGCATCAAGATCTGAATATTTATAAAACTAGTTATAGTACGAACGCACCTCATTTGCTATATTTGACGTACAATTTCCGATTTGTTAATCACAATTCTATGATATACAAATTTTCATTTTAATCTTGGGGTTATTTAAATAATTCCCTATCTTCGAATATTGAAATAAAGAGCAGTAAAGATCAAACAGCAGTCATCATCAGTTACAGCAAAACATGTTTCCTTTTATTACACTTCTCATGCCCTGATATTTTTTGCCCTAATAATATCTGGGGTATGGACGCCACTATAGCCTTGAACGCGTATTTTTTTCTCTTTTTCAGGGTTATCAAGGTGCTAGGTTGAAAGTGGATGTAATTTCATATGATATTTGGACAGTTATTATAACAAAAGTAAATGTACTTTAAATTCAACAAGTATATTATAATATACAGTCATAAATTTGAAAACTTTGTATTTATGTTTGTCTCATACTTCAAACAGTCTTAACTAACTATGAGCCAATCTATCACTGAAAAAAACGAAGTAGTCAAATATGAGTAAATCAATGTACTCATATCAAATTGAGTGTATTTGGATCAAAAATGAACATATGTTTTCTCAGTTTTGAAACATTACATGTTACCAAACCCAAACAAAACGATAATTTTGTACCCTGTAATGGTTTATTTCTTTTATGAGGGCATAAAAGGTGTTCATGATGATTCAAATATTAAATTATGTACAGTATTTTAAAATAATTTAAAAGTGCTTACAAATAAAGCTCTTGTTATAAAAATATTTGATTTGGGTATCTTGCGAATAATTTTGCTATTTTTCTTAACAGATAATCAATTAAAAGTTTCTTGTTAATAATTTAGAACGAAAAATAAATGTTAGTAGGGGAGAGTAGTGCACAGTGAGACGGCAGCTACTTTGACATATAGTTGTAACTTTTTCTCCAAGCTGGCACCCACACATAACGACCTCATTTTATGCAACACGTGGATGTAGTTTCGGCACTTCAGTTACTCGTCCGACAAAATAGTAAATAATTCTTTGTTTTATAGTGGTTAAAGTTACATAAACGTCTATTTTAGAGTTTATTTCCTTCAATATGACACATATTTACCAAAACCATTCAATCATTGTTTATACATACCAAACCTAGCTATATCTAATAATAGACTATTTCGACAAAACGACATAAACTTTTTAAAGTGATGAAATTGATGTAACAGATGTGACATCCATTTTGTTACAACGTAACGAAAGTACACAGTGAGACACACAGTGAGACGTGTCCCATTGTGTACCTACTATGTGGTTTTGATGTTAAAAAAGTTATTTAGTAATAAAAGAAGGGTTTTTTTTCTCTCTCTCTTTCCCTGTGTGTATATGGGCATGCAATGGCTAGGGAAATTTACTAAACGTAAGAAGCTGAAAATTTGCATGAAGGTAGCCTAAGGTCTGCCATTTTCCACCCGAAGCTCATATTTTTAATCATTTGAAAATCTAGAAATATTAATTAGAAATCATAAACTGCAGAAAATTATTGATCGAGTGTAAAAATGAATGATTTATGAAAATACATATATTGTCTCACTGTGTACCACAAGGGGTACACAGTGAGACACTTTCCGATACTCCGTTATGCTGCTTCTGTGCTTTTATAAATAACTTTTTTAAAACCATATATACATTAATGTGTAGCGTATTTGTGTAGCTTAAAGATGTAGCAAAATTTTTTTCAAAAGAATAAAAATCGTCACCATTCGTTAATTAATAATAATTTTCGTCTCACTGTGTACTACCCTCCCCTATATATTTTTACTTTCATTTGTAGGTTCAGGGGGGCAGTACATAACGATTCATATTTGAACTCAACCATGGGATCAAAAATATGAGTACATGTGTTTCTCAATTTTGAGTACATTTGGATCGGAGCTATTTTGAGTATATCACGTATTTAAGATTGAGTCCTTTTTAGTCAATTTTGAGTAGCCATTTTTTTTTCAGTGTAAATAGCTCAAAAATATTTTTAACACTAGAACTACTGTGAGCCGTCATTTTGACGGGTACTATATGAATATGTTTATGTACAAACCAGAAACTGGATTATGAAATAAACTCTTTTAACCAAAACTGTCGGTTAACCGAAATCCATTTTTAATGCCTTTTTTTTTTTTTTTTTACCATCACATACAGTCGAACCTCGATTTAACGAATTGTTCGGGGCTAGCAACTTTGTTCGTTAAATCGGGATAATCAAAGAAATTTTTTTATACAACAGTACAAGTTAAGTTTGTTTGTTTGTTTGTTTGTTTGTGTTTATGACGGCCAATTATCAACACGAGGGATATAGGCCCTAAGGGGGGGTGCCCTTCGTGGGGGTCTTTCTAAGGGAACCTAACCCGTATTAACGCTTGGAAATCCAAGGTTCGAAGAAAACCACGAAAACTCCGAACGATTAGGCCGACGGGCGCGATTGGGATCGAACCCAGCACCTCCCGTCTACCAGCTTCGAGAGCAGAACCTCTCGGCCACTAGTGGGGCCAGTACAAGTTAAGAAATGGCTGTAAATAAAAAGAATATTGCTAACTTACCTTCATAACGATTTTCAGCATTTGTTACTTTACGAAAATACATTGTATAAAAATTCATTCTTTTTTTATGCACCGCTATAAATCACAATCATTTTAATTAGTAAAATATCTCATTTATTCAAATTTTGTAGATAAATTATAACATATCTTTTATAGATGTTTGTTTGCGTTATTTCAATTTTGTATTCCAAACTTATTTATCGATTTTTTTCTGAAGCTGTGAAAATAGTATTATCAACATTATAAGCCATCAAATTTCGTTTCAAAGAATCTAAACTGCTAACTGCTTCTTTGAATGTTGAATGCTTCATCTCTATTTCCTTTTCTTCATCCTATCCATTACTACAGCATGAATAATCTCGGTATAATGTACATTTTTGCATGTAGATATTTCTGCGTCATATGATACATGTTCAGAAAATTGATAATCAGGAACACTGAAAATATTTTATAAATATTAGAAAATGTCTTCAATTTTTCACATAGAAAGTTATTCGTTAAATCGGGATTATAAATTCATTAAATCGAAGTATTTTTGTTCCATTTTCGCCGGGACCCTAAAAAAATTCGCTAAATCGAAAAATTCGTTAAATCGCGATTCGTTGGATCGGGGCTCGACTGTACTTTGTTTGCAAAATCCCTTTTGAAAGCTTTTATTAATTTTTAATTACCATATTCCTTGTGTGAAAGCGGTCCTTTCCGAACTACGAGTACATATAAATATTTTCGATCCCCTTTCTTAGAGTTCCTTTGAATTTAACTTGAGCTCCTGTAAGCTGCAGAGTAGAATGAAGAAAACGAACAAATTGGCAATTCTTTTGTATGTTTTGCAAAAGGTTTGGCATGTCTGGAGCAGCAGAAAGAATGTGATACTGGTGAACTAATAATATTAAAAAACTCCGTGATAGAGCGTCAAGGCAAAGGCAATCGAAACTACGACAAACAAAACACTTTTTCAAACCCTTGTGATATGCGTAAAAGGTACTTAATTTCAAAATTAAAATTCAGGTGATTTATTCTTGTTTCTATATTGCTATTGTTATTTTTATTTTTACTAAGCACTTGTTTCCATAATAAGAAATATTGCATATATTTCTCCTTAATCTTTAAATTGAAGCATTCTCGATTATCCGATAATTTCGATTTTCCGAAAGAAGGTCGGTCCCGATTACTTCGGATAATCGAGGTTTTACTGTAAATTTAAAAGATACAAAGAAGAAAAACGTTAAATAATAAAGTTAAACTGTTTTAAATCAAAATTCTGGAGTAAAATATTTTTATAAAACTTGACTCAAATTTCGGTAGTTCTAGTGTTAAATTAACCTGCGCGTGTGAAAAAGTATTTTTTATTTAAAATTATCTAAACATAAAAGTAAAAAATTAATCAGACAAGTATTTCTAAATATAACTTGAGAGCTTAAATGCAGCTGATATCAATTTCGAATATTTTATTAAGTTAATGATGAATGATCAGTTGAATCAAACAGTTCAGTCTGATATCACTATAATCAATTGAATCAATCAATGAATTTATCTATTTATGTGAGGCCATCAATACGATCAATTGATACTGTCATTAAATCTATATCTTTGCGAGAAAAAAGTAATTGAGATAACGGCTTAATATAATTAATTGAAATGCTATTTTTGCTTATTATTGTTTTTAATGTAAAGAAATGAAATGTATAAAAAACCTTCTTTAACCTACTTCAAGAAAACGGAGGAGGTTCTCAATTCGATGCGTTTTTTTTTTTTTTTTCCTTTTTTATGTATATTCACCGATAACTCTGAAACTATGCAACCGATTCGTATTTTTTTTTTCTATTATTGAAAGAGGATATTATCGAACTGGTCCCATTTAAATTTCGTCAGAATTGGTTCAGTATTTTTTTAAAAATTCAGCACAAAATAAATAAACATCTTTAAAATATTTCATTTTCAACGATTTTCTAGTCATCAGTTTGGCGAGAAAGTCACTACCCGGTGAATTTCCTCCTTCTTTATACGGTTTTGTTTCTAGAATTGTCGATTAATACTGAGTGGGCAAACAATTCCTGACGATTTTTTTTAAATTTGTTTGTAAAATTAAGTAATTAGTGTATTGAAATCGGCGTTTTTTGTTGTTGTTATTAAAAAGCTTATATTATATAGCAAGGCTGCCACAGGCGACTATTTTTATATTCTGTTCGTACCACTATTTTTAAAAAATACATTTTGTAGTATATTTCTCCAGCAAAAGTTGTCAAAAAGTACGTAAAAGAATTTTGCTTTGAAAAAGGGGTGGAAAAGCGGAAAAAGAAATAAAAAATAGTCGCCTTTGGTAACCCTGTATAGCTATTGATTAAATAACTTAATGCACTATTGCTTCATATCTTTTATTAAATCTTCTAGAACATGAAAGTTTTTAGGTTTGATACTTGCAAAATACGAAATCCAGTATAAATGGGTTTCATTACTTCAACTATCATAATGATGTATAATTCTTTTCTTCTATTATATTCTTGAATATAACTTCTTCTGTTGTTCTTTTTTTTCTATTATATTCTTGAATATAACTTCTACTGTTTTTTGTACGCAATTTTACTATAACAACTGACTTTGCAGCACTTGAGCAAGGCAGCAACCAAAATGAGAAAGGAACTTGTAAGAATATGGACGTCTTAAAAGAACGTCTTAAAAGAATATGGACAGGCGATTTTTTGAAATAAAAGTTCAAAACATGAAGCTGTAATCACGAAAAAAATAATAAGCATATAGAATTATAATACAAGTTTATGACAAGAAATACAGTATAGGTTTTAAAGAATTTTTGTAAAAAAAATAAAATTCAAAATAGGCTGTCATAAAAATATATGGAGTTTTCAAGTATTTTGTATTTGAATTCAATGTTTGGATCCGTTCCTTTGAATTATCTTGAAAATCTTATCAAGTATGCTCCAAACTAGTGTTTGGAGAACGTGTTGCTGTAAAGAGAACCAATTCTGCTACTTGTTGCTTTAATTTCTGAATAGTAGAAAATTGACGACCTTGAGTATACATATCTCGTGCAAGTACTCCCCAAAGGTTTCCAATTGGATTTAGGTCTGGGCTGATGGCTGGCCAGTCTATAACAGTCTCTTGATTCTGCGTAAACCAAGCTGTTGTTGAGTGGCAGGTGTGAATCGACGCATTGTCCTCTTTGGATTTTCAGTTTTCCCTTTCTAAAATGTTTCCAAATGGAAATAGATTGCTTTTAAGGACATTTTAATAATCCTCAGAGCACTGTCGACCATTAAGAAAAGCAATATCCGTTGTTCCATTGAAACAAATCGCGCCTCACATCATGAGACAATCCCCTCCTTGTTTTCGACTGAAGAACTCGCGAGATTCTCGTCGCAGATCATGCCAATAGTATGCCCAGCCAACAGGGCCATCTAAATTGATTTTGTTTTTGTCACTGAAGAAACACTTAACAATTCATCTTCCCAAGACATGAGTTTTTTAGTTCAAAGAATGCGTGCATTTCTATGATGCACTTTCAGCATAGGTGTCCGACACATTCTGCGATATTTATGAATTTTGCTTGCTTGTATGCAACAGTGAACAGTAGATCTAGTAATGGGAAACGTTAAAGTCTTCGAAATTTCACGAACAGACTTCTTTTGGGTTGAAACTGCTAAAATTTCGGATCTGCTACTCTTCATTTGTTTAGCAATACCAGAAATTTTAACATTTTGAGCCATTAAACGCCAAATTTTAGCTATATGAGCAACAGAGAATTGAACGTTGCGAGGCATTTTCCCACTATTCGGCAATTGAAGAACGAGCAGTAATTTTATATTTCGAAGTGGTTACTTAACATGTACAGAACGCAGAAAATGCAAATTTCTTTGATACGGTGGAAATAAAAGCAATTCGCTTCATTGTCCATACATTTTTGAGACAGCTTATTTTTAATTTTATTTTTTTACAAAAATGCTGTAAAACCTATACTATATTTTGTTGTTGTAATAAACATATATTATGATCTCATATACTTATTATTTTTTTCGTGATTATGGCTTCATTTTCTGAGCTGTTATTTAAAAAAATCGCTTGTCCATATACTTTTGAGACGCACTGTAAGTACAGTGTTATTCACTCAACCATAAAACACATTTTGCAAGCTATGTATGGTATTCTGCAATAGGAACATTTAACCTTTATTATGGTGCAAAAATAGTTATCATTTCATAACTAAGCTTATTAAATGCGGTATATTAAATATGCTATAAACAAACATAAACTCGAAAACTTTATTTATGTTTATTTCATACTCTAAAACTAACTATGAGCCAATCTAAATAGCTCAAAAATATTTCAAATTAATCCGCGCATGTGAAACAAAATGGTTGAAAATAAATAAACTAACTCTTATTTTAAGTTATCGAAATATCATACATAAAAATCTATACATGTATAAAAGTCTTTTGTGTGTGGGTAAAGACAGACTTTTCTCCATGAACACCCACATGCGGTTGGTGTGGTTAAATAGCCCTTGGTCTCCCAGCTGTTAGTAAGGCAGTTTGGTTGCGGTGGGTGGAAGTGAGGGATTATAGGGACACTCAAAAGAATTCCATTACATTACGGCCTATGGGGGAAAAATCGTTTGAGATCGTTTTTAATCTTTATCTTCATATATAAAAGGCCCAGCCCAAACTACTGAACCTAAAAGCATGAAATTGTGTGTAGGGAAGGGGAGGGGGTAAAGAGCACTAAGGACGGATTTTTGAAAATTCCCCCCTAAAGGGATTAAAAGGGAGGGTCGAAAATTTTAGAACATGTGACCATGTCTCAGCAGCCGTTTTAGTTAGGAACGTGAAATTTCAGAAAATAAATCTACTAAAAAAGTAATTAAGCATGTATTTCAGCGATTTTAGAAATCCACCCCCCCCCCCCCCCCAAAAAAAAAAGGGGTTAAAAGGGGTTCGAAACTTTTAGAACATTTGCCATATCTCACCAGCCGTTTGAGGTAAGAGTATGAAATTTCAGAAAATAAATCTACTAAAAAATAACTAAGCACGTGTTTCAGTGATTTTAGAAATTCCTCACAAAAGGGGCTTAAAAGGGGTTCGAAACTTTTTGAACATTTGCCATATCTCACCAGCCGTGTGAGGTAAGAGTATGAAATTCCAGAAAATAAATCTACTAAAAAATAACGAAGCACGTGTTTCAGTGATTTTAGAAATTCCTCACAAAAGGGGGTTAAAAGGGGGTCGACACTTTTAGAACATTGCCATATCTCACCAGCTGTTTGAGGTAGGAGCTGAAATTCCTGAAAACAAATGTACTAAAAAATAATTGAAAACATGTTTCAGCGATTTTACAAATTCCCCACCCTAAAGGGTTTAAAAGGGACGGTCGAAAATTTTAGAACATTTGGCATATCTCAACAGCCATTTTAGGTAGAAGCGTGAAATTCAAGATAACAAACATACTAAAAAAATAGGTAAACACATTTCATCTTTGCTAGATATATTTCTTTTGATTCAAGGTTCTTTTAGAGAAACCGACCAGCGAAGCGGGCGAAGTCCGCTAGTTAATTATAAAAGTACTCATAAATAAAATCATAGAGTTTAAATGAAGCTAATATTATCAATTTTGAATAATTTATTGAATTAATCAATGATCCGCTGAATCAAATAATTCAGTATTACATAGTATTCCATTGAGTCAATCAATAAATTTATATACACCGGTGTGCAAAAATTAAGGACGGTACTTTTTTTAACGTCATACAGAAGTTCTGCAAATCGGTACAAATTGTACCATAATATCTTCGAGATATAAGAATATGTGAAAAGTGAACAGAATTTCCTAAAAAGGATATAAATCCATTCCGACTTTTCGAGCACCTGCTATGGTAATTTTTCATTTCGTCCTTAATTTTTGTACACCAGTGTATATTTATAACATCAAAACGGTCCACTGATACTTATCTTATATTCATGGAAGAAAGTAATTGTGATAACATCTTAATCTCAACTAATACTTAATTTTACTATGGCGACTTATATTATAGCACCTGAGCTACAATGTCTATAGCATATTGCGTGGCAATCGGCCAACCAAAATGTGCTAAAAAATTATATCCCATAAATGTTGAATGATGCTGAACGAAAATTTTCGATCTCAGCGACAAACATAAACATTATACAGGATGTTGCCGAATTCGACCGACGAATTCAGAGGAGTGATAGTACGCATCAAGACGATGAAAAATTGTCATAGAACATGGAGTCGCAAACCAACTATTTAGTCACAAATGTAGGATTTTTCATCTTAACTGAACTTGCGTAATAATTTTAAGGGGGTAAAAAAACACATTGCAATGAAAATGCAACGATATGTACCTTGTTTTGTGTGAAATGTTATAGCATCACGAAAGGTTCTGGAAAAATAGGTTTCTGAAGCAATCGCTGATACCGTATGAACTGGTAATCGCAGTCCAAAATGTGGAGCGTCAAGTGCATACTTCTGGCGTGTATAATGCAAACTTCTGCAACTTTTTTTTTCCATGTTATCACATTTTCAACAAAGGTGAGAATGTCTATTAAAAGTTTTATAATAAGTATACAATCTTCTGAAAGTTATTACCGCCATCCCAAATTTACTTAGGGTAGAACCACAGACTTCTAATATAAGTGGTCTCCAAATCGGCAACCTTTTCTTGACTCCTACATCTCTGCCCTCCATCACGTGATAGAAGGCAGATTTAGCTCGCCAAACCGGTTTTTCTCCTCGTAATCTCTCTCCAGATTCCCGCCGAAACATCGTCTGTCTGCGTTTGTCTTGAGTTGACCGTACTTTTGCTTTGCCAATAAAGGGATTACCGCCAAAATACGGCACCCTTTTGGCGATGAAAGCAAAAGATGTTGGATTCAAAACCTTCCCTAAAGAATAATGGAATTGGGAGTCTACTTATATTAGAAGTCTGTGGGTAAAACACCCTATATATTTGATTAAATACGTAGTTTGCGACCCCATGTTCTGTGGTAATTTTTCATCCTCTTGATGCCTACTACGAGGGTGTATCAATAAGTTTTTGCCCTCACATAGAAATAATTGAGGGAAATTTATGAAGTTGCTACATTGTATTAGTCCTTTTCTATATAGTCACCGTGCACAATAACACATTTCCGCAAACGGTATTTCAAAGAGAGGGGGGAGGATGTATTTCAGGATGCGCGATAGTAGACCCAAAGGGGGCATTTTTCTAACTTTTGCCGACCCCACATATGACATATTGCTGGAAAGGCCTGTGACCACTTTTTCATGCTATGCACCTACCAAGCTCCTCCCCCCAAATTCGCAGCCAGGAGTGCATGAATGATGTCTGCAAACTTTAGAAAAGTGCCCCCCGGAGGGCAAATTTGGAGGAAAGAGCTCGGGAGATGCATAACATGAATAAGTGGTCATAGGCCTTTCCAACAATATGTCACATGTGGGGGTCTGAAAAAGTTAGAAAAATGCCCTCCTTTGTGTCTACTATCGCGCATGGAAATACATCCTCCCTCCTCTCTTTGAAATACCGGTTGCACAAATGTGACTGTTCACACTGACTATATAGAAAAGGACTCATAAAATGTAGCAATTTCATAAATTTCACTCAATTATTTCTATGTGAGGCCAAAAACTTATTCATACACCCTAGTATCACCCCTCTGAATTTGCCGGCCAAATTCAGCAAAACCATGTATAAGGATTCAATTGATAAAGAGTTTCGGCCAATAAAGAGCTAGCAGATGTCATTCGGATCGACATTTGACATTAAGCATCGTTCAATATTTATGGGATTCGATTTTTGAATACTTTTTACCCGACTGCCATGAAGGGTTGTGTGTTTCACGCGTATCTGCGTATGTGGATTTCTTTATACCCTCGAAACATCCCAACGGCTGGATGGATTTTAATGAATGAGGTCTCTGTCGATTCGTCTTAAACGTCCGATGGTTATAGGATAGGTTTTGTTTCTATAAATTCAAAATGGTGGCCGTAAAATACAAAATGGCGATAGAGACGAAAAAAATTTTTTACACACCATGATGTGTAACATATCATTGGATAGCTCTTTCAAAATGAAGATGATGTTTCATTGACTATTTTATAGTCAGAAGCTCCGTTTAAATATTACACAACCTGGAAGTTGTGTAGGTAGAGTGTCTATCTTTTCTGCAACTCTAGCCTTCATAGACATCTATAGGCCTCATTAAAACAGTGTTTATAGATAGGAACTAACAATTAAACACAACTTAAAAGTGATCAATACAAGCAAATAAAAAGGTAGGCAAGTAATGTAAAAAATAGTTTCATATTGATGAGAAATAATTAATTAATTCACTTTTTACGCAGTCAGGTTTTTTTATTTTTTAAATTTAATTTTTACTTGTTAAAGTAAACTGTAACAGTAGTTAACTGTAATAACCGGTTTCCACACTATATCTTCTAGACGCTATACTTGAGATAGGCAGTAACCAAAGTGAGAAAGGAATTTGTAAGTACAGTGTTAATCACTCAACCATGAAAGACATTTTGCAAGTCAGATGTGAAGTTCTCTAATAGGAACATCTAACCGTTGTTATGGTGCAAAAATAGTTATCCTTAACTAATTAAGCTTATTAAATGCGGTATGTTAAATATAAGTTGATGCAAATATTATTCATTAAATACCGTTATCTAGCAAATCTGCTGTTCACGTTTATTCCTTTACATACATAATAATGCGGAAACGTGCACAACCGCGGAAACGGTGAATTCTAAACGAACTGAATATTCATCAATGAAGGAAATTAAAACTAAATAAAGAACAAAAAATCAAGCATAGATGATGAAACACTTTCCAATACTAAGAAGAATATTGTTAAAAAATTTCATTTTTTCATACAATGAAATGAGATATCCAAAAAAGCAATTTGAAAAACACATGACGCGGTAAAAATTCATTTTCTGTAATTGCAGTCCATATCCGGTAACGTGTTCAAACTCTTTCGTACAGCCCTGTATGTGATCTATAGAATGTATGCACATTACACTGTTAAAAATTTTTCAGTGAAATTACAGAGAATCTACTGGTAACCGATTATCTTAAGTCTTATGTAAAATTACAGAGATTAGAAAGACAGAGATTCTGTTACATAACAATAAATTAATCGGTAAATTTACGGTAGACGAGTATTATTAAACTAGTATTTTTACTTTCTTCTATCTTTACAAGAAGAAAGTATTGGATTCGTGAAAATTTTCGAATGCCGGTTTAAGACGGATTTATACGTTTTAGGGGTCAGAGATCCCGAAAAACATGTTTTTTCAAAATGTTGGTCTGTGAGTGTGTGAGTCCGTCTGTGTGTCTGTGTGTGACGCAAATTTTGCGGGCGCTCTATTTCAAGAACTAATGAACGGAATTTAATAAAATTTTAGATTCAGTTAGTTCTTGATATAAATTGGTGTTGTTTACTTTTTAGTGTAAATCGCCCTGAAGGTGGCGATGCTATGCTGCATTATTCATAATTTTCAAAATAGTTATATCTCAAGAACTAAAGCACGGGTTTTCAGAAAACTTCAGATTCAGTTAGTCCTTGATATAATTTGGTGCTGCTAACTTTTTGGTGGAAATCGCCCAATAGGTGGCGCTGTTATGCTGCCTTATACATGATTATTGGAATAGCTCTATCTCAGAAACTAATACACGAATTTTCATCAAACTTCAGGTTCAGTTATTCCTTGATATAATTTGGTGCTGATAACGTTTTGGTGTAAATCGCTCAGTATTTTCCACTGTTATGCTGCATCATTCGTGATTATCGCAATAGCTCTATCTCAGGAACTAATGCACGAATTTTCATCAAACTTCAGATTCAGTGTGTCCCTGATATAAATTAGTGCTGTTTAGTTTTTGGTGTAAATCGCCCAACAGGTAGCACTACTATGCTGCATTTTTCACGATTTAAAAATAGCTGTATATCAAGAACTAATGCATAAATTTTCATCAAACTTCAGATTCAGTTAGTCCCTGATATAAATTGATTCTGATAAGTTTTTGGCGCAAATTGCCGAACAGGTGCCACTTCTATGCAGAACTTTTCACGATTTCCGCAATAGCTCTATCTCAAAAAGTAATGCACGGATTTTCATCAAACTTCAAATTCAATTAGAAGTTCATGTAAGTTGTTACTGATTAGATTTTGGTGTAAATCACCTAACCGGTGGCGCTGCTGTGCTCAATTTATCAGGAAGTATTAGCATGTATAAGATAGAAGAAAGTTTTGGGATTGCCGCATCCGACTAGTTAATTTAGTGTTCATTTCTGCCCAGGATAAAGTTTTTAAAAATTTCAAATACTTTTTAAAAATTTCTGAGTTTACTCAACTTTGACCCTTGGCACCCCAAGGTGCCTGCGTCCGCGCCTCGCACTTTTTTAGTTCGAAAACCCTTTTTAAATCATTACTTGACCAAATACTACCATGGACGTTTCTTCATCAGAAAAACATACGGAATTCCGAATGATTGTCATTACAGCACATAAAAATTCATGATCACGACAAGAATAACTTATCAGCATCTTCGCATTCATTTTTTTCATATCCGCTCAAATCCGTTTTCGAAACTGATAAAATTACAAAAAATGCGATCAAATATAATACAGCATCCGGAGAAATTGTAAAGTATTATCTTCTGTAGGTGTCGAAACTGAGATTACAATCTTCCGCTTTTCTATTCTTACATTATTCAGGACTATTATATCTCTTGAATATTATCTCTTGAAACTGCTAAAAATAATCTTATCGTTATATTTTATGAAGAAGCTTAATGACTTTAGTACAAACTACACTGTAAAAAAAAATCTGTCGAATTGACAGGAAAAAACCGTCAATTTTGGCGCCAGTGGAAAACCGTTTAATTTACAGAAAAAAGCTGTAATTTTTCATTAAAACAGTTTTTTTCTGTAAAAAATACAGATTTTTCTGCAAAAATTACAAAATTTAGTTTCTTTTACAGAAAAAAACTGTTTTTCTTCAAGACAATTTTTTTTTCTGTAAAAGATGCAATTCTTTTCTGTAAAAATTACAGATTTTCTTTTACAGTGTACAGGGGTTTACATAAAAGAATGTACCAGTTTTAATGGTATACTACGACAATTGAATTTAGACTCTTTACAAAAAAACATTGCTCAAATTTTCAATCGTTAATAAAATACTTATTATTCATCCACTCAAGTTCAAATACATTTTTTTAAACTTGTACTGGATGACACTTGCTGTTAATACACTTTTTTCAAATATTAATTCATTAATTAAATTTAATTAATTCATTTTATTCAAATTTTTAATCGTTAATAAAATACTTATTATTCATCCACTCAAGTTCAAATACATTTTTTTAAACTTGTAGTGGATGACACTTGATGTTAATACAGTTTTTTCAAATATTAATTCATTAATTAAATTTAATTAATTCATTTTATTCAAATTTTTAATCGTTAATAAAATACTTATTATTCATCCCCTCAAGTTCAAATACATTTTTTTAAACTTGTAGTGGATGACACTTGATGTTAATACAGTTTTTTTCAAATATTAATTCATTAATTAAATTTAATTAATTAATTTTATTTAAATTTTCAATCGTTAATAAAATACTTATTATTCATCCACTCAAGTTCAAATATATTTTTTTAAACTTTAGTGGATGACACTTGATGTTAATACAGTTTTTTTTTAAATATTAATTCATTAATTAAATTTAATTAATTAATTTTATTCAAATTTTTAATCGTTAATAAAATACTTATTATTCATCCCCTCAAGTTCAAATACATTTTTTTAAACTTGTAGTGGATGACACTTGATGTTAATACAGTTTTTTCAAACATTAATTCATTAATTAAATTTAATTAATTAATTTTTTTCAAATTTTCAATCGTTAATAAAATACTTGTTATTCATCCACTCAAGTTCAAATGCATTTTTTTTTTAGGTAGATTTCGTAAGAAATACTACCTATTGCAGTCGTTACCATGGTGCGACTTTTGAAAAATTCCTTCATAACTTGTCATTATAGGATCCCAGGAACCCAAAACCACCCCCACCTAAAAAGTTTATATATATGTGACATTTTGACGGGAAGTAGTTGGTATTGTCGAAAAAAAATGAGGGTTTCCATTCCTACACTACACAGGTGGCGGCCAACTGGGTTTAAAATAATAAAGAAAAATGAAGAATTAACATAAGGCAGTCGCTTGGAACATTATTCACTTTATTTCCACACTCTCGATTAAATCTAGGGAAGATGCTCTCTCCTTCCATGGTAAAAAGAATAAAGTCTATTCTTCCTGTCACAATTAGTTTAAAAACACTCCATCTCTTGACTGCGTTCTAGTCTTTAATCCGTTAATATCTAACATCTATCACCCATTACGATACCGTTGCTTCCTCATTCTACTCACATAATAAACAGTATTCATCCAACATTTTACTACCTCCATCGAGCAATCACATTGAATATCCAGTTTGCTACGACTGCAATCCACCACGTTCACCTCTACATGCTAATAACTAAAAAGCTTCTAAGCTCACAGCCCCTCTACTCCTCTATGCTTCTCTCTGGTTCCCGCCATCCGTATTTATACTCTGCTGAAACGATTGTTCTAGAAAATTCTTATATCCTCGCACCAGCTATCTAAAGCATAAACAAATGTTAAAATCTGTAGTCGAGATTATGCAAAAATAACCCTTTTTTCCCTCTTCAGACGATAAAAGAAATGAATTTATGTCTGCGAAGTTTTAATCATTGGAATATTTTAATTACACCTGGATATTTTAAATAAAAGAATAAATTGAAATAAGTAGGTTTTTTCTTTAAGACAGAATAATATTTTAGCAGTTAAATAAAGATTTAAGGGGAATGTGATATACCGGGATTTAATAGCGGAATTTAATAGGAATTTAAATAATAAAAGTGTTATTAAAGAAATATAAATAATTGAGCCATTTTTAGATTTACGCAATTTGGAATAAATATGAATTAAGATCTTAGAGATTAATAGACTAGGGTTTTAATTTAATAAGCCGGTATAATATACGGACTATTACTGAAAAAGGAAAATTTACATAAAATACTTTAAACTTGGCGCAAAAATTTAAATTTTGTAATATTATCCCCCCTCCCCAAAGACTTTGTATGAAATTTGTGGTTAATTAACTACAATTTCAGACAACAGACTTGTAATAAATTTGGAAGTTGATTTTTGAATATTGAAAATTTTAGAAACGTCAGCGAAGAGATGGAAAAGTAAAATTTAGCAATGCAAGAGAAAAAAAAAATACTAAGAGCACTTAAATTTAGCTGAGAGCATTTCCCCTGTAAAAGAATACAAATAATGGTTACAACATCACTTACCATTTGTAAGTGCATAGGAAAATATAAACACAATAATAAATAAAGAATAAGTATAAATACAATAAGAAATAATAAAACTATAGTAATAAATAACAACAAATTCTTTTATCTTATGGAAATTTAGTGTATTTCCATTTCTCTTATCACAAATATATTTCCAATCAAGTAATGTTTAACATTTTATTTACTTCAAGTAGAATTTTAAGTCTCATTGGGTTAATCAGTTCGTAGGTCATAAAAGTCCTTTAGCAAAAATAGTGATACAGTCCTTAAGTAAAAAGTTCAGCTGCAATAAATATTTTTTACTAAATTTGTTTGACTACTCTGCCTGTTAAACTCTTTACATTATGTTTAAATACTATTTGTCATCACAATAGTAGTTTTATTTTAATAAACAAATTCCTAGTAGTTATTCAACTACCTTTTAACGTTTGTTTATCAACTACTTTTTTGAGCTCCTTTTCCCATTTTAATTGGGACTCACCATCTTTTAAAACTTCTCTACTTTGTCTTAGTCAATATCATAACTTTTCACTTATACGTTATGTTTCCTTTCTCTTTAATAAATAATGAATCTTTCAATAAATAATATAATACTTTCAATTCTTAATCATAATAATAAAATTCTCAACAGTATACTTGAATAATAGCAATAATAATACTTAATAACAATATTATATTCTAAGAAAATATCACAGATTGTTTACTTATTGCCACGGAAAATAATGGTTGAGGATAAAAATAATACATAGCAATTAATAGCAATTTTCTTATTTTTTACTTATATAAGAAAGTATTTTTGCCAGTCGAAACATTAAAAAAAAATAATAATAATAATTCCAAAGTCCAAATAAATTTAACTCTAAATATTTAGAAAGTGCACTCTCAACCAGTATTTCTTTACAATAATTTATCTCTCTGATACTCTTGATGAATAGACGTGCATTTGATAAACTTAGAATGGTAAAATAAAGAAAATAAATAGGAATAAAAGATAATTTGTTTATATACTAAATTTTCTATTGCTACACAATCACTACAAAATCTCATCACAATTATCAATTTTCTAGGTTTATACAATTATAATAATATTATCAATTCTTACTATTTTTGTAAAAAAGTGGTAAAAAAATGGAATAAAATAAATATAGTTTATTTTGATATAGAATTAAAAATATTTATTTTTATTTTTCAACATCAATCTGAAAACTCCCAAAATCAAATACACATCCTATGCCTGCATAGAGTGTCTACCTAATCCCAAAATCAAATACACATCCTATGCCTGCATAGAGTGTCTACCTAATCCCAAAAACAAGTAATATCCTCGTGGCGCCCCAAGGTCATACCTGGTAATGTTGAAAACTAATGTAATAAAGACATTTAAAGAATTAAAATTTAATCTATGGTTTTTACTTTAGTTTGAATTTGTGATGGCAATTGTGGTGGTGATGTTTGTTGTGGTTTTGTTTGTTTTATGGGTTGCTCATGAAACATTTTGAAATCATCTGGTGAAAAATAAGGTCTTAATTTAGAAACGTGTACAATAACTGAATTCAGTCCTGTCTCATAATTAAATTTATCTATTTCATAAGTTACTTCGGAAAGTTTATTTATAATTTTATATGGTCCTGAGAAAGTAGGTTCTAATTTTCTAGTGTTAGGATATTTAAATTCTTCATAAATTACAGAATCTTGTATTTTTAAGGGGGATTCAACAAAATTTCTATCATATAGTCTTTTACTTTTAAGATGAAATTCACGAGTTCGCGCTTTTGCAATTTTGAGTGCTTTACTGACAGTAGGATAGTAGTTTTGTTTTAAAGGAGATTGATAGGGTAACTGACCATAAAATAAGTAGGCAGGTGGAAATTTAGTTATGGAATGCGGGGTATTATTGTATTCTTGAATGACTTGGTCTAATAATCTTGTCCAAGGTATTTTAGAAGAAGTGGAATTGACTTTACATTTAAGCCTGGTAACCATTGTCTGATTAACGCGCTCTACCTTCCCATTGGTCTGTGGATGGTGTGATGATGTAAAACGTTGTTGAACATGATGTTTTCTGAGGAATTTTTTGAATCTTGGAGACCTAAAAGCTTTGTGTCTATCACTCAGTATTTTTTGAGGTGTTTGAACATTAAAAATTTGCTTTAAACAGTTTGTATATGCTTCTGTAGTAACATTTTTAGAAGGAAAAGCCCAAACAAATCTAGTTGCGTGATCTATTATTATGTGTAAGAATTTTTTTGTTGAGTTGTAATAGTTAAATCCACCCACAGTATCAATAGAAAGGCATTCAAAAGGTTGATCTGTGGCTGGCATAGCTTGTAACAAGCCAAATCTTTTTTGTTTTGGTTTTTTATTTTTTTGACAGGTGTCGCAATGTTTAACAAATTGTGTTATGTCTATAGTCATATTAGGCCAATAATAGTTAGGGGATATTAAGTTAAGCATTTTTTGGATTCCTAAATGTCCAAAATTATCATGAGCAATATGAAGTAATTTTGTCCTTAATGACATTGGTACAACTATTTTTTTGAATCCCTTTCTCTGAATTATAATAATCCCATTTTCTTTTTTATATTTCTTATCACAGACATTATCCTTGTTTTGCATCTCTATGATTTCTTTTCTGTCCAACAATAAACTTACATGTTGATTGAAGTAAGCAACAGGATTTCGAGACAACATGTCTGCTTCGACATTTGTTGAACCCCTCTCATACTTAATCTCGTAATCAAACATGCTAAGTTTAAGTGACCACCTAAAAAGTCTCCCTCTTAAGTTCTTAACGCTCTTCAACCATACTAGAGATGCGTGATCGGTATGGATTGTAAATTTGACTCCATGGAAATAGTGATAAAATTTATCAAGAGTATCTATAATTGCTAAACACTCTAGCTCGGTTATAAAATAGTTTTGCTCATAACTCTTCAAAATTCTAGAATGGTAAGCAATAGGATGCAAGAAATTATCTTTATCAGGTTGTTTTAGAACTGCACCCACCGCTACCTGAGAGGCGTCTACAAACATGTGGAGGGGCAATTTTGGGTCATAAATTTTGAGGATTGGTTTTGCAATTAAGGCATTTTTTAGTTTTTCAAAAGAGTCCTGACATTCTGAGTTCCATTCCCATATTGTGTTTTTTCTAAGTAATTTATTAAGGGGGTATCTAATTTCAGCATATTTGTCTATGAATTTATGGTATACATTAATAGAACCTAAAAATCGTTGTAATTCTTTAACATTAGAGGGGGGTATTAATTTTTGAATGGTCTCAATATTTGCATTAGCTGGAGTTAAAGTTCCATTGGTGACTTCGTAGCCTAAGAAATTAATTTTATTTTGGCTTAATTTACATTTAGAAAGTTTAAGTTTAATATTTTCTAATTTACAGATTTCAAAGATTTGAGTTAAGTGTTTTAAGTGTTCTTCTAGAGAGGAGGAGAATATTATAATATCATCAAAATAGTGACACGCGAAATCTATTTTATATTTGTTAAGGATCCTTCTAATAGTTCTATTGAATATTGGGGGGCCTGTTTTTATACCGAACGGAAGAACTAGCCATTCAAAGAGGCCAAAGTTGCTAGCAAAAGCTAATTTTTCGGTATCAGCTGGATGTATTGGTATGTGCCAGTAGCCAGAGGCTAAGTCTAAAATTGAAAAGGACTGAGCACTACTCAATTTGTCTAAAATTTCATCGATACGGGGCAAGGGTTCTGCATCATTTTTAATTATTGAATTTAGTTTCCTATAGTCTATACATAATCGGGTCTTTTTACCTTCTTCTTTTTTCATAGCTAAAGTGATAGGGGCAGAATATGGGCTATTACTTTCTTTTATGAGTCCAGCCTCTAATAAAGATTGGATTTGACTTTTTATTTCCTTTTCTTCTAAGTGGGAAGTTCTGTAGGGCCTCAAAGATACAGGTAGGTCAGATTTTAGAAGAACGCGTTGTGGCTCAATATTAATCCTACCCACATCATATTTATGTTTTGCAAAAATATCCCTATAATTTTGAACTATCTCCCTTAAATCATCATTTTGAATTAAATTTAAATCCCCAATTAAATCTGAATCAGAATTATTAACATCGCGAAAATTTTGAGAAGTTATGAACTGTCCATAATCAGGTTGCACATTATAATCATTTCTATCATTCTCAAAACAGTCCTGAGTAGTCATATAACTTTCACAATTAGATGGTAATTTGATATCATTCTTACATAAATTCAAAATTTCAATACTATCATTAGTTGTTATTACACTATCATCATTATATAAATTCAAATTCTCATCACAATCAATTGTTACCAAATCATTCTCTTGTTGCACTTTATTCATATCTACAGTATGAAAATGAAGAGATTTCTCATTATGTATAAATATACTCTTATTTATAATTTTCCTTCCTTGTTTTACAGTACAATTTCTACAATCTATAGTTAAGTTAAATTTAGAACATTCCCTTAAACCCAAAATAGCATACTCCAAATTAGTATTACACACTAAAAAGTTAACACATTTGGTAATTTTACCCACTTTTAGAGAAATTTTACATTTTTGATTTATTTTTAACACCCCTTTTGCCTGACCAATAATAACTGTAGGTATAGTTTCAATTTTAGCATTTAGTTCTTTAACAAATTTGAGGGGTAATATTGCCGTAGTGGATCCAGTGTCCACTATACATGGTAAATTATAACTATTGGTACATCCATACACAATTAGTTGTCAAATATTAGGAATAGTAGGAAGTGAATTACTAGGAAGAGTACCAGAGGATGTTGCATCATTTCTAAATAAACACTCTTGTTCCCAATGATATGCATTATTTACACCTTTATTTGTACATATTCTACATGGTCTAGAAGGATATGGTTTCTGAAAGTAATTATTTTGAAAATTTCTAGACCCCTGATTTTGATACTGTCTTTGTGGAATCCAATTCCTAGGTGCATTATTGGGCCTATTTGGCTGAAAATTAGGTCTACTTGGTTGAGTCCAAGGCCTAGGTGGTTGAAATTGTTGAAAATTTTGTCTAACTGGTTGTTGATTTACTGTTTGGCTTGAAATTTGAGGAGTGGAAACTTCAACAAATTGCTTAACAAGCCGGTACCATTCAGTAGTACTATTTGGAGGGTTTACATTAATATTATTTCTATACTCTGGTTTTAATCCACCTGTCAACCCTTGTATTAGAAGAGTCTCACAAAGATGGAGTTTCCTCCCAATTCCTACTTTTTTGTGAAAATAATTTTCTAAATTATCTAATTTATCTAATTTTAGAGTTGAGAAATCAGAAAAATTTGGAACATTTAGTTCAATGAATTTTTCTATCAAGATTTTTGAAATCTGTTCATAACTAGTACACTTAACACAATCATTGATATAGACTTTTAGTGCTTCACCCTTTAAATACTGTGGAATAGATTTAAATTTCCACTCTAAATCTTTATTTTCCCTAGTACTCATATCATCATAATAATTTAACCAAGCCTGGATTTCCATTCCAGTACTAGGATCAAAATTGACTAATTTTGGTTCAGCCATTATATCAGTATTCATTAAAATAAAAGAAGCACTTCTATTCTCTTTAATACATCCTGATCTTAACAACATTTAAACTAATAGAGTTCTATTTTTCATAATAGATTAAGTACTCTTTCAGACTTTAATAATAAATAAATAATTCTCATGACTTCATAATAAACTTTACAATAAATAAATAAATAAATACTCTTCACGAAATAATAAATAAACCTATCAAATAAATAATAAATAAATCTCATAAATAAATAATTCTCATACTTAATAATAAATAAATCTCAATAAATAACAAACAATAACAAAAATAATTACATAAGAAGTGTAAAAATATTTTGAAAAGAACTCACTCCAGTCATCTTGTCTCACAATCACCAGCACTATACATTGCTATTCACATTAGCCATGTAACTTTTTAACTTTCCGGCACTCATCTTTAGTAAATCTTATAAGCTATCGTGTACCAGTACCACTACACATTTGTAATTTTGGAGACACACTCGTTTTTATTGCCGTCACTTCTATATCCTGTCGGACTTTTCTTTTCTCTGTGACATTTTGACGGGAAGTAGTTGGTATTGTCGAAAAAAAATGAGGGTTTCCATTCCTACACTACACAGGTGGCAGCCGACTGGGTTTAAAATAATAAAGAAAAATGAAGAATTAACATAAGGCAGTCGCTTGGAACATTATTTACTTTATTTCCACACTCTCGATTAAATCTAGGGAAGATGCTCTCTCCTTCCATGGTAAAAAGAATAGTCTATTCTTCCTGTCACAATTAGTTTAAAAACACTCCATCTCTTGACTGCGTTCTAGTCTTTAATCCGTTAATATCTAACATCTATCACCCATTACGATACCGTTGCTTCCTCATCCTACTCACATAATAAACAGTATTCATCCAACATTTTACTACCTCCATCGAGCAATCACATTGAATATCCAGTTTGCTACGACTGCAATCCACCACGTTCACCTCTACATGCTAATAACTAAAAAGCTTCTAAGCTCACAGCCCCTCTACTCCTCTATGCTTCTCTCTGGTTCCCGCCATCCGTATTTATACTCTGCTGAAACGATTGTTCTAGAAAATTCTTATATCCTCGCACCAGCTATCTAAAGCATAAACAAATGTTAAAATCTGTAGTCGAGATTATGCAAAAATAACCCTTTTTTCCCTCTTCAGACGATAAAAGAAATGAATTTATGTCTGCGAAGTTTTAATCATTGGAATATTTTAATTACACCTGGATATTTTAAATAAAAGAATAAATTGAAATAAGTAGGTTTTTTCTTTAAGACAGAATAATATTTTAGCAGTTAAATAAAGATTTAAGGGGAATGTGATATACCGGGATTTAATAGCGGAATTTAATAGGAATTTAAATAATAAAAGTGTTATTAAAGAAATATAAATAATTGAGCCATTTTTAGATTTACGCAATTTGGAATAAATATGAATTAAGATCTTAGAGATTAATAGACTAGGGTTTTAATTTAATAAGCCGGTATAATATACGGACTATTACTGAAAAAGGAAAATTTACATAAAATACTTTAAACTTGGCGCAAAAATTTAAATTTTGTAATATATATATATATATAAATTTAAGCACATAAATTAACGTCTGAATTCCATTTTTATTTATTAAAGGTACACATATATTAAGACAGACTATAAATACAATTAATTACAATAAACCCAACTGGAGTGAAAAATTAGCCGGGGCCAGGAATCGAACCTGGGTCGACAGCGTAATGTGCTGTTGCTCTACCGTTAAGCTACCCCTGGCCGATGTCCTAGCCCGGAAATTTCTCACTAATAAACCAAGTTGGGGAACGTCACCGTCCATCTATCAGATAGCACTGGATGACGTGACAACGATGAATAAATTTCTTTTTTCCATCGATCCACAATATATATTTAAGCACATAAATTAACGTCTGAATTCCATTTTTATTTATTAAGGGTACACATATATTAAGACAGACTATAAATACAATTAATTACAATAAACCCAACTGGAGTGAAAAATTAGCCGGGGCCAGGAATCGAACCTGGGTCGACAGCGTAACGTGCTGTTGCTCTACCGTTAAGCTACCCCTGGCCGATGTCCTAGCCCGGAAATTTCTCACTAATAAACCAAGTTGGGTAGCTTAACGGTAGAGCAACAGCACGTTACGCTGTCGACCCAGGTTCGATTCCTGGCCCCGGCTAATTTTTCACTCCAGTTGGGTTTATTGTAATTAATTGTATTTATAGTCTGTCTTAATATATGTGTACCTTTAATAAATAAAAATGGAATTCAGACGTTAATTTACGTGCTTAAATATATATTGTGGATCGATGGAAAAAAGAAATTTATTCATCGTTGTCACGTCATCCAGTGCTATCTGATAGATGGACGGTGACGTTCCCCAACTTGGTTTATTAGTGAGAAATTTCCGGGCTAGAACATCGGCCACGGGTAGCTTAACGGTAGAGCAACAGCACGTTACGCTGTCGACCCAGGTTCGATTCCTGGCCCCGGCTAATTTTTCACTCCAGTTGGGTTTATTGTAATTAATTGTATTTATAGTCTGTCTTAATATATGTGTACCTTTAATAAATAAAAATGGAATTCAGACGTTAATTTATGTGCTTAAATATATATTGTGGATCGATGGAAAAAAGAAATTTATTCATCGTTGTCACGTCATCCAGTGCTATCTGATAGATGGACGGTGACGTTCCCCAACTTGGTTTATTAGTGAGAAATTTCCGGGCTAGGACATCGGCCAGGGGTAGCTTAACGGTAGAGCAACAGCACGTTACGCAGTCGACCAAGGTTCGATTCCTGGCCCCGGCTAATTTTTCACTCCAGTTGGGTTTATTGTAATTAATTGTATTTATAGTCTGTCTTAATATATGTGTACCTTTAATATATATATATAAACTTTTTAGGCCAAAGCCAAGACCAAAATTATATATATATATAGATATAATTTTGGTCTTGGCGAGTGAAGGGGGACGTAGCATGCGTAAAGTCTGACTTAACCCTGCAGAGTATGTCGTTAGCCATACCGCTCGCCTTCTGTTCTGTTCTGTTATGTTTTGTAATTATATATTTTTTCTTTAGTTTGGTTATTCAGTTTGATTTTAAGAGTTAAAATTTATGTTGGTTATTTTAATTTTTTCGATGTGAGTTTCATTTTAGATATGGTGAGTGATGGTTTTTGATATTTTGTTTGTGGTTTTAAATATATATATATGTATATATATATATGTGTATTTATGTACTAAATTTTGTCCGCATGATAAAAGTCGCAATTATGCACGGACTCAAACTCGCCAACAACTTTGATATGGCTAATATCTCGGCGGGGATTGAAAATGGGCGAAATCGGCCCAAGAGGGTGGAAATGGGGAGGGTTCAAAATTTTGAATACTGTCTTAACATGATTCTGATAAAACCAGCTCTTACACAACAATGGCAGGAAAAAAATAAAAGTTTTTCGTTATAGCAGTTGCCAACAATTAAAAAAAAATCTCACCACAACAATTACTTTTCTAATGCAAAATTTTCACGTGTAAAATTAAATAGTTTGACAAATTGAAAACAAATTGAATATTACGTCATAAGTTTTCTAGAGCAAGATTTCAGTATGAAAACTCAAAATAAAATAAATAGTTTGACGAATTAAAAAAATATGTATATTGCGTCATATTGGAAATATAATGGACCTCAGCAGGTGAACATGTAACGCCATGTGAGTTTGAAGAAACATATTAAAACATGATAAAAACCCGACTATGGAAATATTAACATATTTTAACACTTTAAGGTTCTCTGAATTTTTTGCAACCATTTTTTAAACCTATTCCATATACATGTGTGTGTGTATTCGTGAATATTATAATTTTCACAAAAAGTTTAGATCCCTACAGCTCATTCTTTGTGAAGAAACTGGGTTTATCTCTAATCTTGATTTAAGTTTTGTTGGAGAATTTAGTACTTAACTTCGAAATCTACCTCCGCCTGTAGGCCCGAGCCGGCAGGGATTTTTTAACTTGTAGTGGATGATACTTGATGTTAATACAGTTTTTTCAAATATTATTTCATTAATTAAATTTAATTTAATTGTGAAATGTGGATTAAATGGAAGTTAATATTGTGATTCTGTCATATGTATATACATATTTATATTAATTGTAATTATTTCATAAAAAATAACTAAAATAAAATTTTTCTTTGCTGACCTAAGTAGGAATTGACTTTAATTTTTTTATATATATATTACTTGTTATTAAAAGTGTTAAATTAATGCACCTTTAGTAATACGCACACATCCAACCTAAAGTCCAATTCCTTCCACACTTCAGTTAACAAGTCCGGAGTCACGAAAGCAATGTCCTTTTCAATACTGTGTCTTAACACTGTCAAATCAGTAGGTAGAAGCGGAACGTAGACACGTTCTTTTATAAAGCCCCAAAGGAAAAAATCACATGGCTCTAACGGCTTTTAAATCTTCAGCTCAGCAATAGCAATAACGCTTTGCGCTCAGAAATCGCCATTTTATGTATGTAGCGCTACAAGCGAGTCAATAACAAAGCAGTTCTCGCGCATGCGCTTATCTAAAAATGTTTGAGTGACTCTTTATTTGTGACCTTGAACCAACACTCTACAACGCTTACAGTTGATACTATTAAAATTTATAACTGGGACATTATTTTATGAACAGCCTGTAGATTACGATAACGAACCCATTATATTAGCTACACAGGGTAATTGAAAATAACTTTTTTACTTTCTTCTATCTTCAATAGAAGAAAGTATTGTAATCAAAATTTTTTCCGACTTCCGGTTTTCGACGGATTTACACGTTTTAGCGGTCAGAGATCCCCCAAAAACATGTTTATAGAAAATGTCTGTCTGTCCGTGTGTCCGTCAATCCGTCTGTCTGTCGCCATTGTACCGTCAAAAAGTGTATGAAGTTATGCATAGAATTGAACCAAATTTTTATTTTAAGATTTTGGCTATAGCAAGCAGGTCGTCCCTGAATTTGGAAAAAATTCGCCTGTAGGGGGCACTGTAATAGCTATTTTTGTGCGATTTGAGTACTGTACCATCGAAAAGTGTATGAAGTTATGCATAGAACTGAACCAAAAAACTTTTTTATGTTCTTGGCTATGGCAAGCAGGTCCTTGCTTAATTTGGAAAAAAATCGACGGTGGTTGGTGCTGTAATAGCGATTTTTGTGCCATTTTGAATATTGTATCATCGAAAAGTGTATGAAGTTATGTATATAATTGAACCAAATTTTTTGTGTTTGTTTTTGGTCATGGCACGAAGGTCCTCCCTGAAGTTGGAAAAATTTCGCCAGAAGGGGACGCTATAATTGCGATGTCTGTACCATTTTTGTTATTGTACCATCGAAAAGTGTATGAAGTTATGCATATAATTGAACCAAATTTTTTGTGTATGTTTCTGGCTAAGGCAAGCAAGTCCTCCCTGAACTTGAAAAAATTCCGCCAGAAGGGGCGCTATAATTGCGATCTCTGTGTGATATTTCATTATTGTACCATCGAAAAGTGAATGAAGTTATGCATGGAATTGAACCAAATTTTTTGTGTATGTTTCTGGCTATGGCAAGCAAGTCCTACCTGAGTTCGAAAAAAATCTGCCGGAAGGGGGCGCTGTAACAGCGATGTTTGTGCCATTTTCTTCATCGAAAAGTGTATAAAATTATGCATACAGTTGAACCAAACTTTTTGTGCATGTTTTTGGCTTTGGTCAACAGGTCCTCCTTGAATTTGGAAATATTGCGCGGTAAAGGGGCTCGGTGACAGCGATTTTTGCGTACTTTTCTTGATTTTTCTTAATTCTATTGTCCATCGGCGGCTCGTGCAGTGGCGGGAACTCGCTTCCTGCTAAGCCGGCTATTTGCAAATAGCTGATAACAACAGAATAAGGAAAAACTATTAATTTTAACAAATATCATGATTTAGATTAACTCGTTTTTAGTCCGTTTAATTGATTTAAGCAGAAATTTAAGATGAAAATCAAAGTTGGTATACTATTGAACTAATAATATTGAAGTATTAACATATGTAACTAGTTTTTGAAATATTAAGATGTATAAGATAGAAGAAAGCTTTGGGATTGGCACATCCAACTAGTTTTTATTACTAGCCGCCCTTGGCGACCAGTTTGGTCTCCCTTAAAATTTATATTTGGGAAAGCATGCTAAAGATTGTATCATATTAATTTTTTTTTCATAATTTAATTTACTTGGACTCCCTTAAACATAATTAATATAATCCCTTAAGCTAATATTAGTTTTTGTTGCATTAAAATATCTCAATTTGTTGATTTTCTCTAAGCAAGTAAACCCTATTGGTTTACAATGGAAGTCTATGGGAATTTGGCGAAATATTAGAGATATTGCCAAGTTGGCGTCACTTTTGGCTACTGTATTTGGTCGCCAAATTTGGCGATAAACTATGCGGTATTTGGCGACAGAATTGGGTCCCCGTATGGTAAGCCCCCCCCCCCCCCCTTATAGGTATGATGCATTAAATACTGTTCAATAACAATGAGATGCGTTTCATTCTAGCGTTGCCATTAAACAATTAACAAATAATTGCGATTTCTGTGCCACGTACGATAGCGTAATATATATATATAGATTATTGCTTAAAAGGCGTAGAACCTGCAGCCTTGCCAGTAGACAAGAGAGGGAAGTGCTAGGCTTGGCATCGTCCAGGTATAGCTTAGTGTCAAAGCATTGACACGTATAGTCAATGACCCTGGTTCGACTCCAGGCTTTGACACTTTTTCACTCTGTTGGCTCTACGCCTTTTAAGCAATAAAAAAAAAAAAAAAAAAAACGAAAATTACTAAATTCAAGGCGTGTGAAATTTTCTACAAAAAATTTCCAAAAATAAGGGTAAAGCCCCCACCCCCCCGCACTCTTTTTTAGGCCCTAAACGTTGTAATTTTCAGCGAAAACCAACCAAATTTGGATTTTACATATACTAACTACCCACGCACATAGAAACATAGGCAAATATCGTACAAAATTTTTAACAATGCGAAAAATCGTTTTTTCAAAAGTATCTAAAAAATGCAAAAGAAAAAAAATGCTCCCAATTTCGTTTTCCCCTAAAAAATCCAATACGCCGAGGCTTAACCTATAACTAAATCAAAATTTATTACTAAATGAGTAAGTAATTTAATTTACATTAAATTAAGCCACAAAGAAATGTACTAATTATCAGTGGAAGAATAACATAACGAAACATTAGCCATCCAAACATGAGGAAAAAATTTAAAAATTGTCATTCAAAAGCATTCCTAATTTCGTCTCCGGGACGAAAATAAGAACTGCAAGGGGGACGAAATTGGGAACACGCTACTTCCCAATATAAGCGGAACTTCAGTTCCCGTAAGATGAACTGAGCATTCTAAAACTCACTGTATGCTATTGTCAGCATCTTACCTACGTAAAATACATGCAATGAATAAGAAATAAATACTTACAGTACAGTAAATATTGTTCGACAAGCGACGTAATAAGAACTCAGGACTTCTAAAAATAGGAAATTCTGCGTGTTTAATTCATGTATGCGTCTTGGCGAACGAAACTTTCAATACTGCCCATTTTACCTTCCGTCCCCTGTGCCTTGTGTCATAAGTTGCGCCACTTTCGCAGAAGCGGAGAAGTAAAGGGGGGCGAAATATGGGCACTTTATCCTATATAAATAGATTTGAAAATAACTGTTTAATAATTTGCCAGAAGGTCAAGAACATTGAGCACTAATAACATGGAAATACAAGGTCGCTGTCCTTTTACTGAGTCGAAAATACAGGGTGCTACAGTCTAACCGAATTCGAGTTCCGCTAATTATTTTAAGAAAATTTATGATATTTTAATAAAAACTTAAATAACTTAATAAAAGAGATTTACTTTTTGTTTGTTTGTTTTGTTTTAAACGTCATAATATTACAGAAAGTGCTAGAAAAGCACAATAATTTAACCAGCGATACCGTATCCACAGAAACTACATTCCAAAATATGGAGCGTCAAGTTGTGTTGTTTAGGCGCGAATATTGAAAGTTTTTAAGAGTTGTTATGGTTTCGTGCAAATTGAGATTAATCGCTTCAGATTTCCCTTGCAACATTTTCACCATCTTGAAATTTTTACTGAAAGTCCGAGTTTCTAAGCAATACCGTATCCACTGAAACTACTTTTCAAAATATGGAGCATCGAGTTGCGTTGTTTAGTCGCGAATATTGAAAGTTGTTAAGACTTGTTATTACATTTCGTGCAAATTGAGATCAATCTCTTCAGATTTCCCTTACAACATTTTCACTTTCTTGAAATGTTTACTGGAAGCCCGAGTTTCCGAGCGATACCGGTTCCCCTGAAACTACTTTCCAAAATGGGGAGTGTAGAGTTGTGTTATTTAGGCGCGATTATTATACGTTTTTAAGACTTGTTATCATATTTCCTGCAAATCGAAATCAATCTCTTCAGATTTCCCTTACAACAATTTCACTTTCTTAAAGTTTTTACTGAAAGCCTGCGTTCCCGAACGATACTGTATCCACTAAAAACTACTTTCCAAAATACGAAGCGTCGAGTTGCATTGTTTAGCCGCGGATATTGAAAGTTTTTAAGACTTGTTATTACATTTCGTGCAAATCGAGATTAATCTCTTCAGATTTCCCTTACAACATCTTCACCATCTTGAAATTTTTACTGAAACCCCAAGTTTCCGAGCAATACCGTATCCACTGAAACTACTTTCCAAAATATAGAGCGTCGAGTTGTGTTTTTCAGGCGCGAATATTGAAAGTTTTTATGACCTGTTATCATATTTCGGGCAAATCGAGATAAATCTCTCCAGATTTCTCGTACAACAATTTTACTTTCTCATAGTTTTTACTGAAAGCCAGAGTTCGTTTAGAGTAGAACAACCTGTATTTTTAACTAAAAAAGTGGATTGCGACCCTATGGTCCTATATGTTAATATTCCTAGGTTTTTTGTTATTTCACTCTATAACCAAAACAAAAGCCTTCAGAACCTAAAAATCTACAAAGAGGTGTGTGTGGGGGGAGGGGGGTAACCGGCTGCAAATATTCAAATAATGAAGCTAAGGTGAAGGTATAGTCACTAGAGATGACACAAACTCAGCTAGATTTTTATACTAGACTTCGGTCTCAAAGGAAAATTTTAATAAATAAATAATATGTAATATAGTAATAATCCAAAATTTTGTTTATTTGCGAACTGAAACAAGGGGGGGGGGGGGGGGGTATTTGAGTAACGAGAATGTAGTCTAACTTTCTTAGAGTGTTTTACAATCAGCCGCCTCTGGTGACTTGCTTGTCTCCCTTAAATGTATGATAAACTTTGTATCATGTTATTTTTATTCATAATTTAATTTGCTTGCTCAATCCTTCGCCAAATCGGAAGATTCTGAAAGAGAAATCAAGGACTCTGTATTTTTATATTAGCTGGGGGCAGATGATAAATCGCCAAACATTGTTCCCGTCGCATTTTTTCGTATTTCATTAATTTCATAAAAAATATAATCCTTTTACTCATTTTATTTAAAATACATAAATTTAAAACTGAATCCTTTAGAATTCATGACATTCCCTTATGTCTTGAAAAAAAAAGAAAAAGAAAAGAAAAGAAAAATAATAAATAATACCTTAAACCAAGACATTTAATTTCAACACGAAGAATTGTCTTAATTTACCACGCAAAAAATAAAAAATGCTACTGGCGCGTTAAAAAATGCTATTGGCGAGATTTGTGCCCGGCTAACGTAAAAGTACCAAGATTTCTTTGCGATTGTGGCAACTTTTATGCAGTTTTATTCGAAAAAATAATTTTTATTAAACACGGCCGCCTTGCATATGAAAAGTGAAGCGGTCAGTCTGTAATTGTTTATGACAGACACATGACTTGGATTATTATAATATAGATCCTTTAAAAATCAGTTTCAAAGGGAATTGGATTGTTTGTGATGGGACATGAGAAGAAATATTCTGAAGTCTTTACACAATCAATGTTAGTAACATAAATTATCCGTGGGATACTCTTTGTCTATCCTCGCATTCTGATTGAAGTCGATTTCCATAATTACTGAAAAACAGAGCTTTTGTCTTTCTGGCATAGTATTAATAACAAATTTTCTATTTTAAAGAGATATTTCAAGGACATGAAAATCACGAAATGTTGTCATGAGGAAGTATTTAGTATTAATAGATATTTCTATGTAAGAAGGGGTATTGAGAAAAGTAATCTGGAAATATTTTTTCTACGATATTTTTTAAAATAAAATTAAATAATAAATATGTAACTCTATTATAGAGGTAGGCAAGAAAATGAAATAAAATAAACATTAAAAGTTTTTAAACTAGTCAAACTGTGGAACTTCAAGTCTGTTAACAGAGAAAATACAGTTATGTGGACATTCTAGCATTGTTTAAACAGTTAAGTCGTTGAAATAGTTTTCTTAAAGTTCAAACAATTGCTCAGTGCCAAAAACCTTCAAGCTGTTTAAATAAAAATTGTGCTATTTTGCTTTGTACAACTAGGTTTTTACTTCCCTTAAATTACTTTACATTATGCAGCGGAGTACTGTTTATACGGGATTGTTCACTATATTTAGAAAAAAAAAAGTCCTTCCGGCCAGTGCCGGGAGGAAGAGGTAGCTTTCATATTCCTTATTTTAAAAAAGCCAACTTATATCATTCAAACACACGAAGCTCAGTTTAGTGAAAACCGAATATAGGAGATTCAATACTAATTTTTATCGATATAATGAATGAGAATTTCACGAAATTAGTCAGCTTTATCCAAGCTGACACAAGCTTGACAAGCTCACTCACATCGGAATCGGTTGATATATACCACTACTGTCGCATGCAAAAAATCAGATTTTTCAAAATGTCACCCACAATAGAAATTGAAATTGCTATATCCGAGCCATTTTTTAAGCTAAAGACAAACAAAAAATGCGCCTGAATCCTTATATCAAGGTCAAATACTTAAGAAGAAAATATTTTTTTCAATTTCTAATTTTTTTGCACCTCACTTTAAATATATATATTTTTTTTAATTTAATGGCCGCCATTTTGAAACAAGATGGCTGATGAATCTGGCCAGCGAACTTGGTCGAGGTATTGATGTATACTATCCACATGCCTTCTTACATCGAAATAGGCGAATACGTGTGTTATCGCGTGACAAATACAAGATCGTTTCAAAATGTTAGGCATGCTAGAAATTCGAAGTGCTATAATTCAACCATTTTTTAAGATATAAACAAAAGAACAAATTTTCAGAAACAAAACCTGCACCGGAATCTTTGTATCAAGGCCAAACACATAAAAAAAATCTTTTTCATTTTCCAATTTTTTAATACCTCATTTTAAATATTAAACTTAATTTTTTTAAATGGCAACCCTTTTGAAACAAGATTGCGAATGAAGCTGGATAACGATCTCTGTCGAGACATTGGTATGTACAATGTACAGACCAAGTTACATTCAAATCGGTTCATAAATACGCTTGTTATCGCGTGACAAAAATCAGGTCGTTTTAAAATGTCAGCCACGATAGAAATTCAAAATGCTATTACTCAGCCATTTTTTTAGATATAGACGAAACAAAAACTGTTCCGGAATCTTTGCATTAAGGTCAAACACATACGAAAAAAATCCTTTTCATTTTCCAATTTTTTGGCATCTCATTTTAATTTTTTTATTTTTAAATTTTTTTTAAATGGCCGCCATTTTGAAACAAGATGGCGGATGAAGCTGGCCAACGAACTCGGTCGAGATATTTGTATGTACTATGTACACACCAAGGTACATCCAAATTGGTTCATAAATACGTCTGTTATTACGTGACAAAAATCAGCACGTTTCAAAATGTCAGCCACGCTAGAAATTCAAAATGCTATAACTCAGCCATTTCTTAAGATATAGACGAAACAAAAACTGCTCCCGAATCTTTTTATCAAGGTCAAACACATAAGAAGAAAATATTTTTTCAATTTTTAATTTTTTGGTACCACATTTCAAACTTAAATTTTTCTTAAAAATTTAAATGGCCGCCATTTTTAAACAAGATGGCGGATGAAGCTGGCCAATGAACCCGGTCGAGACATTGGTATGTACTATGTATAAACGAAGTTACATCCAAATCGGTTCATAAATACGCCTTTTATCGCGTGACAAAATTCAGGACGTTTCAAAATGTCAGCCACGCTAGAAATTCAAAATGCTGCAACTCAGCCATTTTTTAAGATATAGACGAAACTAAAACTGCTCCGAAATCTTTGTATAAAGGTGAAATACATAAGAAAAAAATATTTTTCCTTTTTATATTTTCTGGTGCTCCATTTCAAATTTTAAATTTTTTTAAAAATTTTAAATGGCCGCCATTTTGAAACTAAATGGCGGATGAAGCTGGCCAACGAACTCGGTCGAGACATTGGTATGTATTATGTACACACCGAATTACATCGAAATCGGTTCATAATTACGATAGTTACAGTGTGACATAGGTCAGATATATATATTAGGTAGCTTTCTTTACAAAAAGCTACCTATTGCAGCCGTTCGGAGGAAAGCGATTTCAAAAAATTTTGGTATATTTTCATCGATCATGACCCCCAGACCCCGAAACCACCCTCCGTTCAAAATTGATATATATATATATATATATATATCTAACCTATGTCACATTGTAACTCTCGTATTTATGAACCGATTTGGATGTAATTCGGTGTGTACATAGTACATACCAATGTCTCGACCGAGTTCGTTGGCCAGCTTCATCCGCCATTTTGTTTCAAAATGGCGGCCATTTAAAAATTTTAAAAAAATTTAAAATTTATAAAGTTGTACCAAATTGAAAATGGGAAAAATATTTTTTTTATGTATTTGACCTTTATACAAAGACTCCGTAGCAGTTTTTGTTTCGTCTATATCTTAAAAAATGGCTGAGTTATAGCATTTTGAATTTCTAGCGAAGCTGACATTTTGAAACGTCCTGAAATTTGCCACGCGATAAAAGGCGTATTTATGAACCGATTTAGATGTAACTTCGTTTATACATAGTACAGACCAATGTCTCGACCGAGTTCGTTGGCCAGCTTCATCCGCCATATTGTTTAAAAATGGCGGCCCTTTAAAATTTTAAGAAAAATTTAAATTTGAAATGTGGTACCAAAAAATTGAAAATTGAAAAAATATTATTTCCTTATGTGTTTGACCTCGATAAAAAGATTTGGGAGCAGTTTTTGTTTCGTCTATATCTTAAAAAATGGCTGAGTTATAGCATTTTGAATTTCTAGCGTGACTGACATTTTGAAACGCCCTGATTTTTGTCACGCGATAACAGGCGTATTTATGAACCGATTTGAATATAACTTGGTCTGTACATAGTACATACCAATGTTTCGACCGAGTTTGTTGGCCAGCTTCATTCGCCATCTTGTTTCAAAAGGGTTGCCATTTTTTAAAAAAATGTAATTTAAAATTTAAAATGAGGTATTAAAAAATTGGAAAATGAAAAAGATTTTTTTTATGTGTTTGGCCTTGATACAAAGATTCTGGAGCAGTTTTTGTTTCTGAAAATTTGTTCTTTTGTTTATATCTTAAAAAGTGGTTGAATTATAGCACTTTAAATTTCTATCATAGCTAACACTTTGAAACAATCTTGTATTTGTCTCGCGATACCACACGTATTCGCCTATTTCGATTGAAGAAGGCATGTGGATAGTATACATCAATATCTCGACCAAGTTCGCTGGCCAGCTTCATCAGCCATCTTGTTTCAAAATGGCGGCCATTAAATTAAAAAAATATATATTTAAAGTGAGGTGCAAAAAAAATTAGAAATTGAAAAAGGTTTCTTTCTTAAGTATTGGACCTTGATATAAGGATTCAGGAGCATTTTTTGTTTGTCTTTATCTTAAAAAATGGCTCAGATATAGCAGTTTCAATTTCTAACGTGGGTGACATTTTGAAAAATCTGATTTTTTGCCTGCGACAGCACTCGTATGTATCAACCGATTCCGATGTGAGTGAGCATGTGCACAGCAATTACTAAGGTCTCGACCAAGTTCACTGGTTAGCCTCATCCACCATGTTGTCTTAAAATGGCAGGCACTTTAAGAAATCGCCGAATTTGGCAGCAAAATATAAGTTACTTTAAATAAAAGCAGCTTGGATAAAGCTGACTAATTTTGCGAAATTCTCATTCATAATGATTTAGTATTGATAAAAATTAGTATTGAATCTCCTACATTCGGTTTCCACTTAATTGAGCTTCGTGTGTTTGAATAATATAAGTTGGCTTTTTTAAAATAAGGAATATGAAAGCTACCTCTTCCTCCCGGCACTGGCCGGAAGGACTTTATATATATATATCAATTTTGAACGGAGGGTGGTTTCGGGGTCTGGGGGTCATGATCGATGAAAATATACCAAAATTTTTTGAAATCGCTTTCCTCCGAACGGCTGCAATAGGTAGCTTTTTGTAATGAAAGCTACCTAAAAGAAGAAGAAGAGGAAGAAGAAGACTAACCAATCCAATTATTAAATTAAGATGCATATCACATAAGCTAAAAATGAAATTATTATCATTGATAAATCTTAATTTGACCTTTCAGTTGCCGTAATTTTCCTAAAAATTAATCAATTAGCTTCCCAGATTTTGAACATTGAAAGATTGGTTGATTGATTGATTCTGTCGGGGTTTTACTTATTTTCTCACGAGTTATTTTAGATGTCGGAATGCGACAAACTGCGTCTTGTAGCCAGAATTATCATTTATAAATCTTACTTAGACCTTTCAACCTCCGTAAGATTCCTAAAAATTGATCAATTAGCTTCCGAGATTTGGGGTATTGAAAGATTGGTTGACTGACTGATTCTCTCGGGTTTTTCTTTATTTTTCTCACGAGTTATTATAGATGTCGGAATGCAACAAACTGCATATTGTAACCAGAATTATCATTTATAAATCTTAATTAGACCTTTCAATCTTCGGAAGATTCCTAAAATTTGATCAATTAGCTTCCGAGATTTTGAGTATTGAAAGATTGGTTGACTGGTTGATTTTCTGCGGGGGTTTTCCTTATTTTCTCACATGTTACTTTAGAACTAACCCTGATAAGTTTAGTGTATGTTATGCTACCATTTTTAACCTATTCTGGACAAACCGACAAACAATAAAAAAGAAAAAAAATTGTCCCCTTACTGTAAGTTGTTGTTTAAATAGTCGGATGTATTTAGAAGTAGGCGTTTTTCTGAAAATCATAGATGTTTATTACTGTTTAATTAACAATTATATATTTCATTAATGTTTAAAAATTCAATTTTTCATGAAGGATTATTAACGATTGAAGATGTAATGTAATTCGCAGGGTTTTTCACCACGTAGAGTATTTCTAATTTTCACAGACAGTTTTTCTGGACTCCAAGACTTGAAAAAACTCTGACACATCAAACTTATCTTATAACACGAATACTCGAAGTCGTAGAGAATCCAGACAAGAATTTTTTTGTTTACTTGGGTAAAGGACATGCTGCTGTTTATGGAAATGAAGTATCATATCTTCTCGCAAAAGAAGCTACAGAAATAATAGGTAGTCTCTACAGAATTTTTTTTCACTCCCACTTTCATAAAAAAGTTGTAGCAAAAAGAAAAGAGCTGAAACAAGAAATACTAGAGAAATGGCAACATGAATGGAATGATGGTGATAAGGAGAGATATACTAACAATTTATTGCTAAAATTTTCTGAAGCCTGTCTACTTCGCCATAGGAATCTATATTTGATTGCAACTAATCACGAGCCCTTTTGAAGTTACTGATTCAAATTCAATAGAACAATATGTCTCCACTTTGTGTATGTGGGTATATGTCGATTATTTATTGAATTATCCTCTAATCTCTACATGCCATTTAAAGAAGCCGTCAAATCAGAGATTGTCATATAGTTGTTAATGGGTATTAAAAGAAATTATGTTATCGATAGTAATTGCCTGCATCAAAATAATAGAAAATAGTCTACATAATTTTTATCATGTGTCTTCATTTTTAATAGATACTTTAAATGATGTTTCAATCCCTTCACAAACTGAACTTTAATGTTATTGAACTAACACCACATGTTATATATTTTTATATGTTATTACATATCAAGTGTAAAAATTTATACATAAAGTTATAAACTTCCTTTTTATTATAAATGCCGGTAAACCACAGAAGATATAAACTACATAAGTTGGTAGCTCTACTGAGTCTGACTTGGACTCGGACTCTCTGAAAATCATAGACAGACACTTTAATTATTATATTACTATAGATGCATGAAAATTACGTAATTATGTATGGAATATTAAAATATAAAAATGAATTTAATGTCAGGTGGTCAAAAATTAAAATCTACATATTTCCTAAACTTCATCAGTGAGTAAGTTAAAGCTTTATATTCTAAAGCTTAAACGTAATGGGTAGATAAGCCACACGACAGGGTAAAATTTCTTCTGTTTTCTAAGATGCTTTGAGAGTTTTGATACAAAATTTAAAACATAGATTAATTAACAAATTTTAGCGAATTTGAACATATATTTACTTACTTACTTTTATGGGAAGCACTCATAACACCATTATGGTTCTTATGCATGTTAATATTTGAATAATAAATTAAAATTTCTAATAAGTATAAAAAAAATAGTTTAAAAACTCTTTTATAAGCATTTAATGTTTATCTTGACAATCATGTTGAATTTTTGTTTTATTTATATTATTTTATTTTTTTATTGATGAAATTTTACTTTTGTTATGGAATAGTAGCCGAAAACAAATGCTGAACTATTCATATTGTTGTAAGAGCAATCTTTTGTAATCGGCGTGCACACGATAGAGATAGAATTTTTTTTTTTTTAATTAAAGCTAGAAAATTATTTTAAAATCCGTAAAAAATCAGTAAATTAAAATTAAGTTTGCGTTTGAAAGTACATTTTTCTCCTATTCGGCACTAAAAAAACTGAAATTGTGTAATGTTTACAAGTTTAAAAAATTGCAGTTAAAGTAAAATATATTGGTCAATTCGTTGCCAATCGTTAATATGACATCAGCATTACTCATGGTCATGTTTTTGCTTTATAATATAGATTCTTTTACTAATTTCTTATTAAATTGTGTTTATATAAGCTTTCGTTTTCGTATGTATAATCTCCAGAAAAATTAAAATTTAATTTAAAAAACTAAACATTTAAACTTTAGCCTTATTTAAAATTTGACACATCTTATCAAAGAATTTCTTTCACTCTTTGAGTACAGAACAGAATATTTATATATTTTTTTAATGTTCATAATTTTTAAAAGAAACAAAACCTTTTTTAAATAATATATTTTCCTACGAGAATCTTCTCAAAATTTCTTCTATAACAAAAAGAAATCCCAAAGACAATAGAGGTAATATATAATTTAAAAACACTGTTCAAAGTTTTATACTTTATCTTTCATAGAAGTATAGATATAAATATTTAAATAAGACAAATCTTGAAAAAATATATTCTGAGATAAATGGACTTAAATTCTAGGATCAAGGCACGTCAACCACAAACAATACAACATAAAAAATTGTTATTTCTTTTGATGTAAATATTATATTACGTACTGTTTGTGCAATTTTATTTTACACTTTAAAAAAGACAAATGTCTCTTAACATAGGAAAATATTAACACGAACGATTGTATGCGACCCGAATCTAAAAATTCAGTTTAAAGTTCACCCGAAAACTGACACAAACTCTAACAAAATGTTTTTAATCTACGAAAATATACTATAACCACTGTCGAAAATATACAACAACCTTTTCCGAGTTACCCACGATTCCGAAAACGTTCTTTGTCTGTAGAAACGTCAGAAAACACTATGTTTTCGAGATTTAAAGAATCATTTATAAAAACAAAGTTTCTTTTGCGTCCAATAATTTTCGGAAACGTTTTCGAGTAGTTTTTATAATTTATTAATTAGTTTTCTCAAACCTAAGTATCGGATTTAGGATACCATGAATTCTTAATTAAACATTTTTATTCGCATAACTGAACTTATACACATCAGAATAACAAAATAATATTAATTTTAACTTAAATGTTAATGCTGCTAATCTTGGATGTTTGTCTGTAAAAACTACTTGGGGAATATAAAATGTTTACTTAATAATTGATAGCATCTAAAAAAACCTCCATTCCGAATTGCGAAAAATGATTAATATATTATAAAAACTGCGCGAAAATTCTTCCGAAAATCAATAGCAGCAAAAGAAATTATGTTTTTATAAGTGCTTCTTTTAAATCACTAAAATATATTGGTTTTTGAGGTTTTTAAAGATAAAGAATAGCAAGAAATAAGTTTCCCACTTGAGAGGGCCCTAGTATGCGTTCTATTGCTCCAAATGAGATAAAATTTGACTTACAGATAATTCAAATGATGCGCATGACATTTATTTAAAAAAATTACAAAAATAAAAAATACAAAAATCGCCGATAAGGGGCCTGTAATACATGTAAAGCATTTAATCCGCTTTACAAATAATAAATAATACTAAAAAAGTGAAACTGGTCAATAAAAATGCAAAATCCGCCGTAAGATTTTTTGTACAATGAAATACGGCATATCCAGTACTCGGGAAAAAAAATGGCACACTCACACTATCATGCGAAGACTGATTGCTGGCTTCAAGGAGACAAGGACCGCGGTAGCCACATTTTCGATGCTAGAATACTGTATTTACCTTCTTTCTATACCTTGAAAAATGCTAAGTTGTTCAGTTATTTCAAACTTCTTTATCATCTTGCATAGGACAAATAGAGTTATTGGACCTCCAACTCTTCGTATCTGCTTCATACGGTGGAATTCTTTACAGCTACAACGAAGTTCTCATAGTTCTGGTAAAACGATTTTACCAGTAGCTCTTTTATTGCAATGTAGGTATGATGTGCAGAGAAGTAACTAATGCTCGTTCAGAATCCGCTTTATTTTTTAACTAAAAATAATGCTAATAGACGTGCGCTGTAACGCAAATGATGTTTTACATTTTCAATATATGCAAATAAACACCATTTGTGTTACTATGCCATCTATTGGTGAATTTTCATAATAAAGTTTTTTATTTAATAATTGTCAAGCGCATCATTTGAATTATATGTATTTCAAACCTGATTTCATTTGGACCAATAGAACTGATTCTAGAGCCTTCTGAAGTGGGAAACATTTCTTGCAGTCTCCGCATGGTAGTGTGAGCGTGCCAGTTGTTTCCCGGGTATTGGATATGCCGTATTCCACTGTACGAAAAATCTTACGGCGGAGTTTGCATTTTTATTGACCAGTTTCACTTTTTAACATTATTTATTATTTATAAAGCTAATTAAATGCTCTATGTGTGTTACAGCGTCCTGGGCTTGGGGTTTTACCTAACCATAAGCCACAAAGCGGGTTCCCAGGGTGGGTGCTATCCCTATCCCTATCCCTATCTGCGGTTTTTGCAATTTTTTTTATAAATTTCAAGCGCATCATTTGAATTATCTGTTGTTCAAATTTTATTTCTTTTAGACCAATAGAACGCATACTAGAGCCCTCTCAAGTGGTAAACTTGTTTCTTGCTGACCCTGTACTTTTTTGTTCGCGATTATATTATAGTGGAGGTGGGGGATGAATGGGACATTTTTAGAAAAATATTTATTTTCAATACTTTTTTTAACTTATTATCAATATTATATATCAGATTTCATACATTAGGTATTTGACTTCATCTATGCACCATATTTAGTCTAGATTATTGTTATACAGTAAAATATTATAAAATTTAAAAAACGTTACTCTCTGTCCCAATCATCCCTATAGCAGGGATGAATGGGACACTAACAGGGATGGATGGGACACCAATATTTTTCTCACTGTATTCAATGTTACGTAGTTAAAATTTATAATTATAAACTTATATGTATTTATATTTGTAATATATGATCTTATAATATGGCTATTATATCTCAGCGTTGCTAATCACTTCTTTTACTGCAGTTTTAACTTGTAATGCAAACTTCAACTGTCTATCTGTTCCCTTTTCCCACTTACGAGACATTTTAGATATGAAATGAAAGTGGAAAATGTCTCTGAAATACGGCATAGCCAAAATTTTTCATTCACAACTTATTAATTAATATTAATTCAATGTATCTTAGATATCATGCACAAATGAAATTATGTTAGTGGGAATTTATTTAAGCACAAGTTCCAAATTCAATATAATGTAACATAACAACTTTTAACAATTTTATCTATTTTGATAAAGTTTCAATTGCAATTTTTTGATAAACTATTTAACCTTTATTACAATACAATAATTAAGATTCAATATAATTTTTAATAATAAACAACCTATATAATATGAGTACAGTTTAATACTAATATTTAACCTAAATCATTAATTTATAAACCTATATAATATTTTTTAGTTAATAAATAAATGTTTTAACATCTCTAGGGATGAAAAAGACTGTCCCATTCATCCCCATTTGCAATTGTCCCAATCATCCCTATGATACATAGATTCAATTTTCCGCCATTTTGCCTCAGAAATTATTTTGTCACACTGGTTAATATGCATTCATTTTAATTACCAATATTGAACCTTCAAATAAATAACTACAATATATCTTATTTGTTTATATTGTATAAATTATTTGACAACTTCAAATGTAAAAAAATGTTACTTTTTAAGCAGAGTTTCAAAAGATGCAACTTTGGAAAAAATGAAAAGAGCCATGTGGTTTTGCTTTTGTTTCTAAAGCACACTATGGTAGAGCCATATATGAGAATATAAATCAACTAAAAAAAAAACGTTCATTGCATGAAATATTGAGAATGTCCCATTCATCCCTTGTCCCATTCATCCTCCAGCTCCCTTACCAGCTAACCTGCCCGGCTTTGACCGGGTCCGTCATAAAACAGCACAAACTGCGAAAAAGTTCCGAAAATCGTAATAAAAAATGGCGAAAAATTTAATAATCGCTTTAAATTTCGAATAAACGTCAGAAAAATAGAATAAACAAGAAAGAAAAAATCATGCGTAAGGTATAGATTATGAAACGCTTTCCAACACATTCAGAATAATGTAACAAAATTGCACAGTTTCAAAATTAAAATATTACGTTTAATTCAACCATATGGAAACGCATAACGCATTTCAAAACCCAATTTCAGCTGTTTCCATCTACAATCGGAAAATTATCTGAATTTTTTCAGCAACCCTGTATAGTATATATAGATTTGTATCTACTAACTGCATGCATACCAAAATTTAGTTCACTTAAGAAATACATATACTTCAGTTGAAAATTCCCCTTCAGCAATTTCCTCTAATAAAGAGAATGGTACGGGAATACTTTTGTTCAGCCCTGTATATGAGGTATAGGATATATATATATATATATATATATATATATATAGTGAGTAACATGCAAAAAATTAATTTTAAAAGAGCATACCGAATTTTAAACCATATACTCCAGCAATTATTACTCAAAGACAGCATTGTAACGGATTTATTTTAGTATTGTAACGGACTTCTTTTGTGTGTCCCTGTAAGTGAATAAAAAATGCTATAAATACCCTGTTCTAACGTGATCGTAGTGAAATTCAGTGATTTATATCAGTTTCAATGGATTTGAAATAGCGTCATGTCATTAAAATACTCTGCAAACGATTTTTCCTCATATACCATAATGTAATGGAATACTTTTGTGTGCCCCTGTAAATGAACTACGTGTTAATCCTACATACTTCATATACAATACCAAACATGCTTTGGTCACCCTAAATAACCTTTATCAATTGCATGAAAATCCGAGTATATTTACGGGAGTTAGGCACAGACGGACAGACAAACCGAATGCATAAACACTTTTCAACTTTGTTGGAAAGTGTTAAAAAAGAGAAAAAAAATTACTATATTGGGTTAGAAGATTGAAACTGGATCCCTTTTACTAATGTATAAAAATCGCGTCAAATCACAAAAACACACTAAAAATCACATAAAAAATTCATCCATCATTTGTCTTTTTTACAATGTAAAAATCCTAGATGATTTTTTCATCTAAGAAAATTAAAAAGTATTATCTTTATCTTTTATTATTCGAAATTTTTGTGAAGTGGACCATTTTAAAAAAAAGCTTTCTTGTAAAGCGTGAATTTTCTATCCCCCGCAACTAAAATCTAAAAAATTATTATCTATATTTTTTAAGAAGTTAAAATTTTTTTAATAATTCAGTTTGTTTACATCACACATAGATACTGCATACGTGAACTTTAAACCCAATGTTCTCAAAATGTTGCTTTTTGTACTTCGATGCACCTTTTTATAGAAACTACTGCATATTACTTTTTACAATTTTGAAGAATATTTCAGGCATATCTGTTACAGAATTGCTCTTTTGTTTCAAGAACATGCCACCAGACGGCAGCATCAGACAATCTTCTTTGTTGTTTTACTGGCTTAGACACTCAGAACAGGTAGTGTTCCTCCATGGCTCATAGCAGTTTACAGCAAAATGCTGCTGGATTAAAAATCCACTGATATTTCAAAGGAGTAATAATACATGAAAAACTGCAACAAACTATGGTTTAATACATAGCTCAAAGTATTTCTTTATATTTGTGTTTGTAAATAGTCTCAAGAATATACATCTGTTTTTTATATTGTGAAGTGTTATCAGTATTGTGTGCAGCATATTATTCTAGAGCAGGGTTGGCGAACCTTTTTATAGTCGCGTGCAAATTTTTTTTTCAAAACATATTTTACATGATCTTGACGTGCCAACTATAAAATGAATTTAGTGGATTGAAAAATAATGAATCAAAACTACTTGAAAAATACTTGTTAAGATTTTTCTTAATATGGGTAACATACATGTAAGTATTACACTGAAATAATTATAGAAACACTTATATTTTAGAAATTAATAAAAAAAATAATGTGATTAATTGTGTTGTATCTCGGATGCAAAATAATTAATATCATTTTAATGCTCAGTTATTTTTAAACGGAATGCAAACTAAAACGGATTTGTCTGGCAACTGGTCTATATTTCATTTTATGTATTATTCCCTTGAGAAAATAATTACTCATAGGTATAAATATTTGGAAAAATTATTAAAATGAAAAAAAGGCAGTTTATATTTAAATAGTTCTCAAATTAATTTTCAAGTTGCCATAATTTACCATCGGTATTTTTATTAATCCATATAATAAACTTTCCTTTTTGATGGTTTTCAAATATTTTCTTTGTTTGGTAAATTTTCGAACCATATTGAATATGATTAAAATTGTTCAATTTCCGATTAATCGAATTAAATCAGGTCGTCTAAATTTTTGTATTTCGTGTAAAATCACTGTATCCTGATTTAGAGACATAATCAATGCCGCGCCGTGTCACGATTATTCTTTAGCGTGCCAAAAGTGGCACGCGTGCCATAGGTTCGCCGACCCTGTTCTAGAGTATTAATCTTCAAATAAATGTTTTTTGTTCATCCTAAGAAGAATATATTTCTACTGAGTAATACATCAAAATATAAAGGTAAAACTTTTAACCTTTTTATTGTTTACTATTGAGGAATTTCGTATTCATGCCTTCCATATGGAATAACATTCCAACAGTCGATTATGAGACTGAACTTATCTCAATTTTAAATATAATAATATAAAAGAAGAATAATATAATATTTAAATTCAAAGAAATAAATATTTTCTGACTGTTGAATTTTTCACAAGTGAATGCTATAAAAGAAAATTCAAAGAATTGTTCTTATTTTGAAATCAAAAGTATTGCGCATTGATAAGAAAAAAAATTATTTTGAATTTTATTTTGCCAGTTTTTTATTGAAATTTTATTATGCAAGTTGAAAATGTAAATTTGTGTTTTAAACAAAGAGTTTGAATATTTAAGAACAGTTTTTTTTTTTCTGAAATCAAAAATAACTTCAAAAATGGTTTTCAAGAATTTTATTATGTTTTTGTCTCATCATTAGCATTATATTTGAATTTATAATTGCTGTTTTGATATATTAATAAGATAAAAAGTTTTTTTTTTCTGAAATCAAAAATAACTTCAAAAATGGTTTTCAAGAATTTTATTATGTTTTTATCTCATCATTAGCATTATATTTGAATTTATAATTGCTGTTTTGATATATTAATAAGATAAAAAGTTTTATTTTCTGTGAAATAAGCAAATATTATTATATTATAATGTCTAGTCTTAAATAATCTTATTATGTTGATAAGTTAACTGATGATAATTATTCAGTTTGGAAGTTCAAAATGGAACAATTGTTAATCAAAGAAGGTCTGTATGATGTTGTATTTGAACCTAAAAAGTAAAATGATGACAATTGGGTAAAAAATGATAGAAATTCTAGGGCATTAATTTGTTTAACTATCTCAGATACACAAATTGTTCATGTCAGACATGCTAAAAGGGCTAAAGAAACATATGATCAATTAAAATCTGTTCATGAAAGAGTAAATTTAACAAATAAACTTTATCTTCTTAGGAAGCTGTATTCCATTAAATATAATGAAAGTGTAAAAATTCAGGAACATATTAATTCTGTCTTAGAATTGGCAGAAAAATTAAGAAGTATAGGTGAAGTAATACAATATGATAATTTAATAGCTAATTTGCTCTGTTCCTTACCAAATTCTTATAGTACCTTTATAACTGCTATTGAAGGTAAATATGAAACAGATTTATCATTAAAATATGTTCAAAATAAGTTAATTGATGAGAATCTTCGAAGTGTTGAAACTAAACAAATTTCAGCAAAATTTGAATCTATTGCTTTAAAAGGTAATAGGGATAAACCGAAGCATTTGAATAAACAAAAATTTTGTTCTCATTGCAAAAAGAATAATCATAACCGTGAAGATTGTTTTCACTTAAAGGCTAATAATACTAACAAAACAAAACCAAATTTCACTCAAGATAGATCCGTCAACAGTTTAAAAAACCAAACAATTTCTCTGCTTCTACTGCTAGTCAAAATGAAAATCTCTCAGATTCTCAAAACTATCGTGAATTAATGAAAAAATCAAATTCCTCAAGTTTTGTTGTGAAATCTCAACAAAATGGAAATAGAAACAAAAATTTGACTTTTGTTATTGATTCAGGTGCGTCTGTTCATTTAGCTAATTTTTGAAATTCTCAGAATTAAAGAATTCGAATAAGGATACAATTAAAATTGCTAATGGAACTAAATTAACTGTAAAAAGAAAGGTGTAAATGTACTTTTAATATTGAAACACTTAATGGTCAAACAAATAGAGTTACATTAGATCATGTGCTTTATGTTCCCGAGTTGTATAGTAATTTATTGTCTATCCAGTCTTGTACTGAGAAAGGTTTTGTTGTAACATTTAAAGATGATATATGTTTAATTAAAAAGGGCAACATCTTAGTTGCAGATGCAAAAGCTGATGAAGGGTTATACAGATTAAAAATAATACCTACAAATGAAAAGGTATATAGTGCTTCAGAAATATTACCCGTTTGTTCTAATGTCAACTGCATTCTAAAATGGCACCAAAGGCTGGGCCACAAAAATTTGGAATCTATCAAGAAAATTCAAAAGGAAGATTTAGCTTTAGGTATTACTCAGAATAATTGTTCTTATAATACTGAATGTTCAAGTTGCATAAAAGCTAAGCTAACAGAAAAATCATTTCCAAAAGAAACGCAATACAGAAGTAGAAAACCACTTGATTTCATATACAGCGACGTATGCAGTCCTGCGGAAACAAAAAGTATGGGATCAAAAAGATATTTCGTTACATTATTGATGATTACTCTCGTTATACCCAAGTATATTTTATTTCCTCTAAAGATGAAGTATTTGATAAATTAAAAGAGTATATTGCATCAACAACAAACAAATTTAGATTGAAGATTAAATCCTTGCGTAGTGACAATGGAACAGAATATTGCAACGAATCTGTCAGAGATTACCTTAAGAACTTAGGAATAAATCATGAAACAACGACGCCATATTCGCCGTCCCAGAATGGAGTCGCAGAAAGAAAGAGTCGCTCACTTATTGAAATGAGTAAAGCCATACTTATAAATGCTAAATTGCCAAAAAACATTCTGGGCAGAAGCCATAGCTACAGAAGCCTACTTACAAAATAGATTACCCACAAAATCAACTGAAAAGACACCATATGAACTGTGGAATGGGCATAAGCCAAATTTGAGTCACCTTAAAGTATTTGGATGCAGAGTATATGTGTATGTTCATAAACAGAAAAGACAAAAATTTGACGAAAAAGCCACTGAAGGAGTCTTTGTTGGTTATGATTTAAGAAGCAAGGGATATCGAATTTACACAGGCGGTAGAAAAATAGTAATAAGCAGAACAGTGAAGTTTTTTGAAAATATGAACTGTGAAAATGTCTTTCAAGAAAATCCTGAAGAGCTAACCCCAGATTTAATGCATTTCAATTTTTCAGAAGAAAATCTTGAAAATGATTGTGAAGCTATCCCAATAGAAAATACTGCAGAAGAAATAAAAACGGATGAAAAATCAGTAGATAGCCCAACAGCAGAAGAAAGTGAAGATAATTCCCAGAGAAGAATATCTAACAGAGAGACTAAAGGAATTCCACCAGAAAGATATTCTTACAAAACTGAAGACAGTTGTTCCAAAATTCAAGATCCTGAAACTTTTAAAGATGTTTTAAAATTACCAGTAAAAGATCAACAGAAATGGTTTCAAGATATGAAGGAAGAATTTAGTTCTTTAAAGGAAAATGAAGTATTTGAGCTTGTTACTTTACCCAAAGGCAAGCACGCCATTGGCTGTAAATGGGTTTACAAAACAAAACATGATGAAAATGGAGAAGAAATAAAATGCAAAGCACGATTAGTTGCCAAAGGTTTCACTCAAAAACTAGGCACTGATTATGATGAAACCTTCTCTCCTGTCGTCAAACATACAATCATTAGAGCTTTTTTGACCTGGGCAGCTTATCGTAAAGCCAAAGTATTTCAAGTAGATGCTAAAACAGCCTTTCTACATGGTAAACTAGATAATGAAGAATTATACATGCATCAACCAGAAGGCTTTCAGGCTTTTAGCGTGTTTTCTCTATTTTTTTTTTTGGGGGGGGGGGGAGGATGGGCAAACCAAAACGCAAATTTTCATGTTTTAAAGAAATACAATCAAGGGAAAAATTAGTTCAATTTACGGATTATTTTGAGAGCGTATAGTCCTGCGTGGTTTGGGTTATATCTAACTCGAACCCAACAAACTTCGACCCAAAACCGACAGGCTTCAATCCGAACCCAATCCCACCCCAAAATGGAAAAAAAAATCTATATTTTAATGGAAAAGTAGCGTACAATTATATCTCTAGAATCAATTATCTTTTTTATGTACAAAAATCAATACATCTGTATATGTATTTGTTGACATTCAAATAATATAGATTTTCATTTTAAAATATATTATGGAGAACCTTTTGAGAAATCAGGTAGAATCGAGCCCATCCGCCAGAAAAAATTAAAGTTAACCCATAATCGAAAAATAGAAGTCAATCCGAACTTCTCTGAAAAAATATTCATTTTAGCAGGGTCCTACCCAAACCACCAGTCGGGTTGGGTTCAGTTTGTCCAACCCGATGCAGGACTTCATCCGAAAGGCAATCTCAGCTCGATAAAAAAATTGAATCCTCCACATTTCGACCTGCACCCGAAATATTCCAACCTCAACCAAACTCCAAACCCGAGCGATGAAAAAAGAATACATATCCCTATCGTAATGCAACTATGTAAAAGTAGTCTACAATTATACCTCTAGTATCAATTTTAACTTTTAAGTGAAAATTCGATATACATGTACTCGTTAATAGTCAAATATATCATTTTTCATCTTAAAATAAATTTTGTAAATTCTTTTGAGAGATCGATTCATCTCGAATCAAGAACCGTAAGTATCAACACCCGACCCAAGCCTGAAACAATTAAAGTGAACCTGACTCGAATCCGACCCGCAACGACAACAGATTAGGTCCAACCCGATTCGGTCCCGACCGCGAGTCAGGTCATGTTCAGTTTGCCCGACCCGATTCAGCACTCAAGTTGCCATCCAACCCAACTCTGACAAAATTATTTTCGTCCTCCGTATTATTAACCGATCCCGAAATACTTCAAACCAAGCCCATCGTAAATCCACAATCAGTGAAAATCGATCTACAATTTAATGTAGCTGAAAAAAATAGCATATGATAATAACTTCAGTATAAATTTTATCTTTTATGTTGAAAAATAAATATGTAAAGAGTCGTCCATGTATCAAATGTGTAGATTATTATCTGAAGGAACTTGGGCATCTTTATTTTCGAAAAATTGGGTTCACCTGAAACCAACCTGCAAGAATCAAAATTCAATCAGAAACCGATTCATACTCGGAAGAATTAATTTAGTCGATCTGATTTGCAAAGAAAAAAAAATAAGCTCCAACTGGACCCAACCCGACCGGGCCGAAATTCAAGTCAAAATATTTTCCCTGACGACTTATTTGACCTCGACGGGGGGGGGACCAGGTATGCCCGACGGAGGGGCATTTGCCCCGCACTCCCCTCTAGCGCCGCCCTTGGGCCCCAATCGTTCATGAGCCTCCTACCAGCAACCTGTGTGCCAAATTTCTTAGCCCTGTGTCTGTGGTTTCCGAGTGTTTGAGGTTACATAGATACGCTGACGGATTTTAATAGTGTAGATGTTATTGCATTCGACACAGTTAAGCTCCCTATTGTAAGGCGGCATTGAAGCATTTACGGTTCATTTACAAGGTCACTTCAAAGATCTTGATTGCATTACAACCGATGGATATTTAATGAGTGGCATGTATTTTAATCAATTTGTACTATTTCAATCTCAAGAAAATTTTATCATGTTACTTAAAAGTTTAATATGAATTCAATTTGTTCATCTAAAAGCTCAACGAGCCAGGTTTCTACTTTATGAAAGATGTTTCTATTATCCACTTTATTAAAGGTGCTTCTAGATTTCAGCACACACCTTTTTAAAATTACAATACTATGGGTATTTTTGCACACAAAATTTAGATAACAATTAAATGAAATTTTATATTGCACGAAATCGGAATGATTTTTGACGAATATACAGCGCACAATAATCATCGCTGAATGTCCTGCTGATATTTGAGGAGAAACTAGATTATAGAAAGGTGCCAGTGGACCTCGATTATGTAAAGGTTCAAGGTAAACACTGACTCAGAAGAAACCACAGAATTTTCTCAGAAAGATAATGTAAGCACTTCGGTGAATCACAGAGTACTGATAGTCATGAAAATAATTCGATAGAACTATAGGATTACTGTTTATCATATTGAAATTAGCGAGAAAATGTTCTCTTCTGTATTGCTTTTATACGAAAACGCACATATGCTGAAATATTTTTTTCAACATTCCAAACTTTGCAATTTATTTAATTTAAGTCATTTTACAAGGGTAATACAGTCAGTCTGGTTTTTTATTACATAATTTTTTTTTTCATTTTTTTTACAATTATTTTATATAAAATAAATTTTTGGCAGTTTTATTGGAATTTTTCGTTTTTTTTTTTTTTTTTTTTTTTTTTTTCATTTAAAAAGATTAATAAGAGGATTTATTAAATTAATCGACTCTGTTATTTTGGACTTGGAAATTAAAGAATACTATCAATGTGCCATAAATGTTAGAGACATACAGTAACATGCTATTAATATGCCTTTTAATCAATTTTTAATCAGGTAATTGAGCTACTTAAAAATATACAAATATGATCAAAATTAGGGACGACGATAACGATGAAATATCGAATTCTGAACTTTTATTGAAATTAATTATAATTTATCGTATGAATTATCCGAAATATATGAGGAAATACTTGGAAAGCATTCGACGTAGTATGTTTTGTTAGACACGTAAAAAACAATTAGGAATTTAGAAAGTACATGCATTGAAAATACAGAAAATCCAACAAATGTTAGAGCTTATGAAAACATTTTAAAAGAATAAAAAAAAGCTTAATCATATAATCTGAGTTTCTGCCGCGCTTATCGGAGGGACGTTGGATTTCCTGAGATAAAAAAAAAACTAATTTTATTTAAAAACTAGCTAACTTGCCCGGCGTTGCCCGGGTATGTCAAAAAACAGCACGAAATGCGAAAAAGCTCTGAAAATCTCAATAAGATATCGCGAAAAAATTTTAAACCGCTGCACAAATTTCGAAAAGAGAAAAAAAATTATATATTGTGTTCGAAGATTGAAAGTTGATTCATTTCCCTAATGTGGAAAAATGGTAGGAAATCGCTAAAAATCACATACAAAATTCCCGAAAAATTTTAAAATTGCTATACAAAATGCGAATAAACTTTATTGAAATGAGGGCTAAAATTACTTTAGTATTATAGGTCAAAAATGGAATGCAAAAAAAAAAAAAAAAATGCAGCAGATCACGAAGAAACGTAAAAATCAAATTAAAAATCACAAAATGTTCAAAAATCACGAAAGTCAAAATTTACTATAATTGGATAAAAGTTTCAAATCTAATTCCTTTAACCTGCGTGCTCTCTTAAAATTTATGTTTGGGAAAGCATGCTCAGCATTGTATCATGTTACTTTTATTCATAATTTAATTTACTTGGATTCCCTTAAATATAATTAATATAATTCCTTAAGTTAATATTAGTTTTTGTTGCATTAAAATATCTAAATTTGTTGATTTTCTATGAGAAAGTAATCTCTATTGGTTTACAATGGAAGTCTATAGGAATTTGGCGAAATATTAGAGATATTGCCAAGTTGGTGACAAACTTGGTTACATTTGGCGACAGAATTGTGCCCTCCCCCCCCCCCCTACGATAACCCACTTATAGGTATGGCAATGCATTAAATGCTGTTCAATAATCGCATAAAAATTCGCTAAAAATTCAAAAGTCGCTGTACGAAATCCGAACAAACTTTTTTGAAAAGAGAACAAAATTTACGATATTGGGTTAAAAGAAAGAAACCGTATTCTTCTCACTAATGTGGATAAATCGCCTCGAAACATAAAAAAGCGCTAAAACTCGCATAAAAAATTAAATAAAAAAAATCTAATCAATAAATCGAAAATCGAGTTTCGAGGTGCAAAACTTCATATATAGACGTACCTTTTCCCCAAATTTTGTAGCTCTATGTGCACCGGTCTCTTCAGAACACCGTCCACACACTCACACACAAATTTATTTCCTTATTATTGTAGAAGATTACATCAAGCACACCCGGTGATAAAACAAAGGCTCATTATTCAGTCTGCTTTTAAGTCTTTACATATTTTGTGTAAAATGATATGAATTTTGAAAATGTCAGGTTTTCAAACGTTATTAGGATAAAATCCTTGCTGAGTTAATGAATCACCGTATAGCTTATAGAACAACAGCAAAAAATATTACTGGTTAGTTCGACACATTCTATCATTTCTAAAAAATGAAGGATTTCTTCTGAGATTTGTAAGGATCGATAAAATGTTTTTGAATTATTTTTAAAAACTCCAACATTATGTCTTACTAAATATATTAAGCTTTTGAAAATTTTATAGCATTACTATCAAATTATTTTTTAAGTTCTATCATCTTCCGTTTATCTTTTCTTTTCTGAAATAAAATGGAATATGTAATGCAAATGAAATACCTTACAAAAAGAGTGATATCTAATCAAAAACAACTCGTTGTAAATGATCCCGCCAAGCCACAAACCTAAAGCATCAGTCATAAAAAGAAGTGATATCACATAAAAAGAAGCGATATATAAGTGCATACTCGGAGTGCCGTGTAAACATCTATCACTATTCATAAGGTTTCCAAAGGACTCGGAGTGAGGTACAGTATGTGAAAACTGCTTGGCAACCTGCAGGCGTATATTTAATATATACAGTACCTATATAAATTTCGAAAAATTGTGAAAGTCGAAAAAATTATTTTTAAATTCTCATTATATCACTCTTATAAATATTTGTAGGAGGAAGATCTGTAATAAATCAGAAAGATTTGTAAGAGAAGCAGGAAATGGTATGCAATTGTGGTAATCATCTATTATTACAATTATACTTTTCAATATTTTAAACATAATTTTTAATTACATAAATACGTTTAATAATACACTGCTTCAAAATTAAAGGGGAAACTTGTAAGATGGATCCTGTTTATGACAGAATTATTTCTTAAACGTAAAATGTCGCGTTTTCAACATAAGGAATATTATACCCTGGCCTCCAAAAGTTAAGGTACAGGGACTGGATGCTTTCGATTGCACACGTTTTGTCGAATATCTACCAAAATTGTTGGTGAATTGTTCTTGAACTTCTGGGATGTAAAGAACATGTTTGATTTCATATTTCTCGGTGAAGATTTAGTCGGGAGAACAATTAGGGGGCTAATAACAAATTTAATAATAAAATAATATTTGCGATTACCTATGTAACGGAAAATGCTGGAATGGTTTGTTATTGTGTTAAATAACTATTTGGGTCCTGTTCAACGTTTGTGTGCATTTGTGTAAGCATAGCACTCATATTCGTGAAGATGTTATTGTGTCTGTGAAAAATTCAAAAGTTTTTGCTTATAGCATATAGAGTTTTCAACCAAATTTAACACAACTTTCCGAAAACTTGCCAAAGAATAGTAGCAATAGTATACTGCAATTAAAACATGAATATATTGAATATTTGATGAGATATGGGCAATTTTATGAGATAATTTTTAACTGCGCATGCGCGGAAGATTTCAAAATTTTTATTTCGTAATTTGGTAGTCAGTATTTTGGGGCAACTTCTATAAAAAGACCAGTCAAATATCGTGAAAATTCACAAAAATAGGGTCGATATAGTGAGTAGCTTCCTAAAAATAGTTTTATTATAAGGGATTTTCCACAACTTTTCAATCAGCTCACTATATCTTTCTAAGTTTTCACAACATTTGACTGGACTTTTTTATAGAATTTGCCCCAAAATACTGACTAACAAATTATGAAATAAAAATTTTGAAATCTTCCGCGCATGCGCAGTTAAAAATTATCTCATAAAAATGCCCATATCTCATCAAATATTCAATATATTCATGTTTTAATTGCAGTATACTGTTGCTACTATTCTTTGGAAAGTTTTCGGAAAGTTGTGTTAAATTGGGTTGAAAACTCTGTAAGCTATAACCAAAAAACATTTGAATTTTTCACAGACATAATAATATATTCACGAATATGAGTGCTATGCTTACACAAATGCATACAAACGTTGAACAAGACCCAAATAGTCATTTAACACAGTGACAAACCATTTCCAGCATTTTCTGTTACATAGGTGATCGCAAATATTATTTTATTATTAAATTTATTATTAGCCCCCTAATTGTCCTCCCGACTAAATCTTCACCGAGAAATATGAAATCAAACATGTTCTTTTCATCCCAGAAGTTCAAGAACAATTCGCCAATAATTTTTGTAGATATTCGAGAAAACGTGTGCAATCGAAAGCATCCAGTCCCTGTACCTTAACTTTTGGAGGCCAGTGTATAATACTATTGTAACAGAAGACTTACTAGAACAGATTTTTCCCCTGTCATATGTAATTCCGTTTACGTAGGCTTTACTGCAATATATCTTAGTTCAGTTAACGTCTATTATTAGGTGCATTGTTAGTAATATTCATATGATCATTATTTTTTTATTATCATTTTACAAACTCAAAATAATTATTACATGTTTACTTAGAAAATCCTCCTACTAAAAGTGGTCTTTCTCATTCATATAATGGAAAATAAAATGAACAAATCGATCACATGATGTTAAATAGGAATGGGCATGTAAACACCACAAGCTTCAAATTTTCACAGTTTAATGGGATCAGCAATACAAGAAGAAAATTGTTAAACAAATAATCATATGTAAGTGCAGGAACAACAAACATTATAAAAGCCTGCAGGTCCCCAAGCAATTTTCACATACTGTACCTCACTCCGAGTCCTTTGGAAACATTATGATTAGTGATAGATTTTTACACGGCACTCCGAGTATGCATTTCTATGTCGCTTCTTTTTATGTGATATCACTTCTTTTTATGACTGACGTTTTAGGTTTGTGGCTTGGCGGATCAGTTACAACGAGTTGCTTTTGATTAGATCTTAAAATTATGTAAAGATCTCAACTTACAACAACATTTTCCAATTAGAATGTTTGAGGATAACCAATCTACAATTAAATTGGTTGAAAGTGAAAAATTTAAATCTCGCACCAAACACATTGATACAAAGTATCACTACATACGAGATTTGAAAACAAAAAATGTTATAGATGTCAAATATCTATCAACAAACGAAATGATAGCAGACATAATGACGAAGCCGCTGCCAAAGGCTAAATTTGAACTTTGTAGAAACCTTATCCACCTGGTGTCAGATTCTATCACAAAACGGAAGAGATGTTAGAGAATTGCTCTTTTGTTTCAAGAACATTCCACCAGATGGCAGCATCAGACAATCCTCTTTGTTGTTTTACTGGCACAGACACTCAGAACAGTTAGTGTTTCTCCATGGCTCATAGCAGTTTGCAGCAAAATGCTGCTGGTTTAAAAATCCACTGATATTCCAAAGGAATAATAATACGTGAAAAACTGCAACAAACTATAGTTTAATACATAGTTCAAAGTATTTCTTTATATTTGTGTTTGTAAATAGTCTCAAGAATATACATCTGTTTTTAGGTAGCTTTCTTTACAAAAAAGCTACCTATTGCAGCCGTTCGGAGGAAAGCGATTTCAAAAAATTTTGGTATATTTTCATCGATCATGACCCCCAGACCCCGAAACCACGCTCCGTTCAAAATTTATATATATATATATATATATATATATATATATATATATATATATGTGTGTGTGTGTGTGTGTGTGTGTGTGTGTATGCCTATGTCACACTGTAACTCCCGTAATTATGAACCGATTTCGATATAATTCGGTGTGTACATCGTACATACCAATGTCTCGACTGAGTTCGTTGGCCAGCTTCATCCGCCGTTTTGTTTCAAAATGGCGTCCATTTAAAAATTTTAAAAAATTTTAAAACTTGAAATGTGGTACCAAAAAATTAAAAATGGAAAAATATTTTTTTCGTATGTATTTGACCTTTATACAAAGATTCCGGAGCAGTTTTTGTTTCGTCTATATCATAAAAAATGGCTGAGTTATAGCATTTTGAATTTCTAGCGTGGCTGACATTTTGAAACTTCCTGAATTTTGTCACGCGATAAAAGGCGTATTTATGAACCGATTTGGATGTAATTCAGTGTGTACATAGTATATACCAATCTCTCGACCGAGTTCGTTGGCCAGCGTCATCCGCCATTTTGTTTCAAAATGGCGGTCATTTAAAAAATTTTTAAAAATTTAAAATTTGAAATGTGGTACCAAAAAATTGAAAATAGAAAAATATTTTTTCTTATGTATTTGACCTTTATACAAAGATTTCGGAGCAGTTTTTGTTTCGTCTATATCTTAAAAAATGGCTGAGTTATAGCATTTTGAATTTCTAGCGTGGCTGACATTTTGAAACGTCCTGAATTTTGTCACGCGATAAAAGGCGTATTTATGAACCGATTTGGATGTAACTTCGTTTATACATAGTACATACCAATGTCTCGACCGGGTTCGTTGGCCAGCTTCATCCGCCATCTTGTTTAAAAATGGTGGCCATTTAAATTTTTAAGAAAATTTAAATTTGAAATGTGGTACCAAAAAATTAAAAATTGAAAAAATATTTTCTTCTTATGTGTTTGACCTTGATAAAAAGATTCGGGAGCAGTTTTTGTTTCGTCTATATCTTAAGAAATGGCTGAGTTATAGCATTTTGAATTTCTAGCGTGACTGACATTTTGAAACGTCCTGATTTTTCTCACGTAATAACAGGCGTATTTATGAACCGACTTGGATGTAACTTGGTGTGTACATAGTACATACAAATATCTCGACCGAGTTCGTTGGCCGGCTTCATCCGCCATCTTGTTTCAAAATGGCGGCCATTTAAAAAAATTAAAAAATAAAAAAATTTAAATGAGATACCAAAAAATTGGAAAGTGAAAAAGATTTTTTTTGTATGTGTTTGACCTTAATACAAAGATTCCGGAACAGTTTTTCTTTCGTCTATATCTAAAAAAAATGGCTGAGTAATAGCATTTTGAATTTCTCTTGTGGCTGACATTTTAAAACGACCTGATTTTTGTCACGCGATAACAGGCGTAATTATGAACCTATTTGGATGTAACTTGGTCTGTACATAGTACATACCAATGTCTCGACCGAGTTCGTTGGCCAGCTTCATTCGCCATCTTGTTTCAAAAGGGTTGCCATTTAAAAAAAATTAAATTAAAAATTAAAAATGAGGTATTAAACAATTGGAAAATGAAAAAGATTTTTTTATGTGTTTGGCCTTTATACAAAGATTCCGGAGCAGTTTTTGTTTCTGAAAATTTGTTCTTTTAATATATCTTAAAAAATGGTTGATTTATAGCACATTGAATTTCTAGCATGGCTAACATTTTGAAACGATCTTGTATTTGTCACGCGATAACACACGTATTTGCCTATTTCGATGGAAGAAGGCATGTGGATAGTATACATCAACACCTCGACCAAGTTCGCTGGCCAGATTCATCAGCCATCTTGTTTCAAAATGGCGACCATTAAATTAAAAAATATATATATATTTAAAGTGAGGTGCAAAAAAAATTAGAAATTGAAAAAGGTTTCTTTCTTAAGTATTTGACCTTGATATAAGGATTCAGGAGCATTTTTTGTTTGTCTTTACCTTAAAAAATGGCTCAGATATAGCAGTTTCAATTTCTATTGTGGGTGACATTTTGAAAAATCTGATTTTTTTGCATGCGACAGCACTCCTATATATTAACCGATTCCGATGTGAGTGAGCATGTGCACAGCAATTACTAAGGTCTCGACCAAGTTCACTGCTTAGCCTCATCCACCATGTTGTCTTAAAATGACAGGCACTTTAAGAAATTGCCGAATTTGGCAGCCAAATATATGTTACTTTAAAGAAAAGCAGCTTGGATAAAGCCGACTAATTTCGCGAAATTCTCATTCATTATATTGATAAAAATTAGTATTGAATCTCCTATATTCGGTTTCCACTAAATTGAGCTTCGTGTGTTTGAATGATATAATTTGGCTTTTTTTAAATAAGGATTATGAAAGCTACCTCTTCCTCCCGGCACTGGCCGGAAGGACTTTTTATATTGTGAAGTGTTATCAGTATTGTGTGCGGCATATTATTCTACTGTATTAATCTTCAAATAAATGTTTTTTGTTCATCCTAAGAAGAATATATTTCTACTGAATAATAAATCAAAACATAAAGGTAAAACTTTTAACCTTTTTATTGTTTACTATTGAGCAATTTCGTGTTCATGCCTTCATATGGAATAACATTCCAACAATATCTCTAATCAATCTGAAATGAACTTTTGTTACAGACATATGTACAAACTTTTTATTAAAAACATTTTCTTTGGAAAAAGGCAAGTTTTTTACACTTTCCAACAAAGTTGAAAAGTGTTTACGACTTCGGTTTGTCTGTCCGTCTGTCCGGGCTCTAACTCTCATAAATATGCTCGGGTTGTTCTGAAATTTTTGGAAGTGATTGACCTCTATCATAGCACAATCCCTATTTCAAATGAAGTTTGTACCATGTTTAGTTCATTTACAGGGACAGTCAAAAGTATTCCGTCACATTACGGCCAATGGGAAAATCGTTTCAAATGATTTTTAATGGTGTTACACCCTTTCCAACATAATAAAATTGGTATGCATTTATGAAGTGCACTAAAATATGCATTCTGTAGAATAGGCGGTGGAAAAAATAGTTATTATTCATTTACAGGGCCACACAAAAGAATTCCGTTACATAACGGTATAGGGGGTAATTGTTTGCGGCGAATTTCAATTATGTTAAACTTGTATTTCATATACACTGAAACTAATTTACGTCGCTGAGGTTTACTATAAATTATTTCACGTATTTGCATAGTATTTACAGGGACACACAGAAGATTTCAGATACTATATTGTATCCGAATTACTGTATATTAGCAATGATTGCTGTAAAAGTATTTTTAATTATGATATGCGCTTTCAAGTTTCACCATATTTATACATACTATAGTGTGTATAAATGCTATAGTTCATTACAGAAAAGAATTCGTAAGGGTTGCTGAGTATATGAGCGTAAATTGCTTAAAAGTGGCTTTTAAATGAGTTATGCATCTTTACGATGAACTGCATTTAGTGTACTAAGAAACGTTTCTAGACTATAGATAAAATGATATACAGAGTCACGCAAAGAATTGGATACATGGTCGTCTATGGATGATAATTTCTGGAAATGTGATTTCAATAGTTTTAAGAGTGTTTTAGCTTGAATTAAAGTTTAGCTAAATAGTGGCAGTAATAAAGGTATACTAGGTAGACTACAGGGTACTTTTGTGGAGGGCTGTACAAAAGTATTCAAGTAGAATGTTTCCATCTATTAGTATAAATTGCTGAAAGACAAATTTCAACCTGTTATGCATTTTGTTGCTAAATTAAAATTTCCCATTATATATATATCTATCCTATATATATAAAATCCTAATGAATCGAATTGAAACGAATTTATGTAACGATTCTATGAAACGACTGATTAAACAACTGATTACGTTTCACGGCGATTTCTCCTAAAATATGGAATACTTTGCGATGAAATTAATACCAAAAATCCGTATTGATCCACAGATCTCAAAACTGGTATTAAAATTTTAAAATTAGAATTAGTTTTCGAAATATTAATTTTTTTCTAATTTTAAATACTTTTCTTTCTAATGATGGCAACTCAAATTTTAATCACAACAGATATTTTTTTTTCATATTTTAGAAAAGGTTATTTTAAATTAATTTGGCGACGAGTTTGGCCTCCCTTAAATGTATGCTAAGAAATGCACCATGTTACTTTTATTCAGAATTTAATTCGTATTTCATTATCAATTTATTTAATGCAAAACTTTCATTTAAAATTGAAACCTTTAAAATAAATTACTTTTGCTTCATTCTTTTTTTTTAAACGAAACGAAAAGAAAAATATTAGACACAGATGTCATATACGCAACGGGGTACCTAATTGGCGCCAAAATGGCGTTATTTTGCTTGACATGGTAACCCGGCTATTGTTGCTTATTTATTAATAAATGTTTATTTGAATTTATTTTCTTTTTATTTACAAAAAATGTTATAAATTGTTTTATTCTATAGTTATTAATTAATTTTTTTTTATTTATTGTTATTTCATTTTTAAAAAATAACAGAAAATAATTTAAAAATACAAGACAGGTATTAAGTAACAGGTATTTGAAAACGAGGTTTTCGCCAAATTGTCGTAAAAAAAAGAATCACGCCAAACTCGGTGCGTATGTGACAATGCAACAAATCATGAGATTTAATTTCCACTTCAAAGCAACGTTTTAATGTTATTACTTCTCCCGACGACCAATTTCGCCAAATTATATAAATAGCCAAATTATACAAATTGACATTTTTTTTTTTTTTAAATAACAAAAGAACAAATAAATTAGTATAACATTAATAAAAATACAAATAAAACGTCGAAATAAAAATCACTTGAGGGCGTGAACATGTGTAACTTCCTTAAAGTCAAGTGAATGTGACATTTACGATCAACCATTATTGGCATTTAATCTTATAGTTTGGCGACAGATTTTTGGTCAATGGAATAACCAAGTAGCACCGTTTTAATTTACCACTCGAAAAATAAAAAAATGCTAACTGGCGAGTTAAAAAAAAAGCTATTGGCGAGATTTTCACCCGACTAACATAAAAGTAAAAGGAATTCTTTGTGATCATGGAAACTTTTATGTAGTTTTATTCGAAAAAATAATTTTGATTCTTTAATCAAAATGGAAACCTTTCTTATGAAAAGCGAAGGAGTCAGCCCGTTGTTTATGGCAGTTACATGACTTGGACTATTATAATATAAACGAAATAATGGGGATAGAATAATATTCGGCGACTTATCACACCCGTGGCTGGCTAACATTAAAGTACCAAAATGGCCGTCTGGAATATAAAAAGCGAAGGGATCCGCCTGAGCTGTTGATGATAGTCACATGACTTAGGCTATTATTATAGAGATTGTTTTCAATTTTAAAAACAGCACAAAGAATAATATTTCCTAACGATTAAAAATTTATTTTCACGTGACTATTAAAAACAGAAAAAAAAACCTTTAAAATTACTATTAACTGAGTACGTGTTAAAGGCAGGAAAATATTGAAAATTATGTCCTGAAAATTGTATTTACACGTGAATATTAAAAGGGAAAGGAAACTTTAAAATAATAAATACATTAATATGCGTTTAACCCTTTCACGGGCAAGGCACTTCTATTCGTAAAATCTTGAAATCAGTGAATGGCATTAGAATTTACAAACAAATTTCGAAATACAAAAATGCTTTTGTTCACTTACTTAATAAAAGGGAAATTTTCATCCCAATATTCTGATGCTAATGTGGCATTTAAGAATTAAAATTAAGTGGTCCAAAAATGAACCACCGCCCTTGGAGGGGTTAAAGCAGCAAATTTTAGTAATTGTATTATATGTAAATCGTTTTATAACGCTGTTAAAAAATACCGAGAGACAAAGACTCTGTTTACTTAATTCATTTTATTTTAGCTTCTTTTCAAATGTTTAACTGATCTTCTTTAACCAAACACGGAAACAACCATTGGATGTCTTAACAGCAACTGATTCTACCTTAAATTTTTGCAATCAAAGGAAATTGAATGGAAATCAGTTTACAGGAAGATCGCTACAGGTTTTTTCAGTATAATTCAATCTTCTCTAATATTTTTAAAACTGATCAGATTAGCCTGCTTTTAGATTCTACAGTGTCTGAACGGGGGTTGGCGAGCGTAGCTTGCAGGGGGCAAAGCTCCCTAGTATATATGTAAAAAGCTAAAGATCAAATACAGGGCTGTTCAAAAGAATTGGAAAACCTTTTGTCTGTGAACGGTAACTGTTGAAATCAGTTTTTCAAATGTTTTATGCGGTTTCTAAAATGTTTATTTGTTATCTTTTTTACCTGATTTCCCCAAATAACGAAGTTTTGTTAAATTATTCAGGAAGTGTTGGAAAGTGTTTTATAATCTATGTTTAACGCATGACTTTTTCTTTTTTGTTTGTTATTTAAAAGTGGTTTTTATTCCAGATTTTTTTTAATCACAAAAGAATATCTGTTTACAAAATTGATTTCAATTTATTAGGAATCATTCATATTATGCATACAAAAAATTTCAAGCGAATACCTTTGGTAGTTTCTGAGAAAAAGGTCGTGGGAAAAAAAAGTAAACACCCCCTACCAACTCTGCAACAAATTAGTGTAGAAGAGAGTTGCTAGTACCAAACGATTGGAAATAAAGTCTACTTTTAAATTATGTATATAAAATTTGCTTAGGGGGACATCTACATATCAAAGCAAACCCAAACTTTGTTTTTTTTTCCAATAGCAATACCCAAGTTTAACATTATAAATAAATTCCCTTCAATTAGCCTAAATCCAAATTTTCATGAAATTCGTATTATTTATTTCCGAGAAATTAATTATTTTAAAATGACACTGTTTTAGAGACTGTACCTAAATTGAAGTTTCGTACTCAATTGTTGAAATGCTACAGAATGACTATGTCACTTTTATTGATGTATTATTTCTTACCAATATAAACATCTCACTCGTTTAAGGAGACCGGGAAAGCGTAATTCAACCAAAAAATCGATTTTTACTTTTTTATATCATTAAATAGTTTAAACTTTTATCTTTCCAACGATGAATTACACATGTTTATATATAAAAAAAATAAGTGTTGAAATTATTCATTCTTTTCTAAGAGTACTTCACAGATTAATGACCATTTAAATCTTTAATTGACTTTTTCTCAAAACTTGGATTTTTCATGTTTATGTTCTTTTTTTTCAATATCTATTAAACTTAAGAAATCAGATTTTTTTAAATACTTATATTATGTTATGTTGTATACTTTAACAGAGGGATTTGATGATTTGTTGAGAATTATTTATTTTAGGCAGTGAAATCTTACCAAAAATGCTAATTTAAAAATGACTTTCAATAAATAATTAATAATTAATTTTGAGTTTCATTTAGAAAGAAAATGGTCTGTTAAAATACGTAAATCGTGTTATTCTAACTACTCTAAAAATCTAGACCTCTATCTTTCACCATTTCTGAGAAAAAGGTACATAAAGGTGGTGAATTTAACATGGCGGAGATAGGGCTTTCCCGGTCTCCTTAATATATTTGGACTATTGCGAGCCGAAATGTTTCATTAAAATGAGCAATATATATATATATATATATATATATATATATATTTAATTATGCTCTTCTGGCCATAATAAACCCCTTAAATCATTATTTTGTCGTTTTTTAAGCATAATTCGAAAACTACTTGGAATAAAAACTTGAAATTAAGAATCTGGATAAAGCGGGACATAATAAATATAAATCTATCAAAAAAAACTGCACGTTGCAATTCATATTTTTTTATATTAATTTCATAATTCATATTATAATTTTTTTTAATTACAAATTCAATGTATTTATGTTTGGGATTTTTAGTATTATAATTAAACAAAAAAAATATTACATTAGGATTATAATTTCAGGAGATATTAATAAAAATATGAAAATGTAATTTAACATTAGAAGCTCTCAATTCTGGATGTTTATAATTCAAAATCTTATAAACCAAATTACTTGAAATTTCATTTCTAGGCATAGTTTGAACCGAAGATTTAAAATATTATATTTTTATTTATTACCAATTTTTCTCAGGTATTATTTCAAACAATTTCTACAGAACTAACCAATTAGTAAATGAAAAATATGAATATCAAATTCACAATATATCTTTACTTAATAGGTGCTAAAAATACAAATGTTAAAAACATTTTAAAAACAATGCAGATGTTGAGAACATTGAGTCACATGATGTTTAAAATCCGAGCGCTTTCGACTGAACCATCAGTCGTCATCAGGGAAAAGAGCACTGCCGAATGAAAGACAAACAGCTGGTTAAATATCAAAGGGCGAAACCAAACGAACCACAAAATAGGAGGGTGGGAAGGATGGAAAAAAAAATGGAAAGGAATGTAAGTATTACATTCTGGTAATTTCATTAGTTGTATTATGGTACATTTCAAAGTATTACATTTTAATGGAAAGTATTACAAGCAAACAGAAGGGGCCCCAAAGGGCTCACCAATCTCTGGATTATTGGCCGAACTTAAATTACGACCTCTGGAAAATCATATAATTTCTTCTTCCACCCTTAAACCCGCATTATGGATTAGGTATGTCGATGACATTCTGATAATTTGGAATCACGGAAACTCTACATTAACTGAGTTTTTGAATCATGCTAACAGTATAGATAACAATATAAAGTTCACTTGTGAAATAGAAGAAAATGGTTCGTTACCTTTTTTAGATGTAGAACTGGTTAAAAACATTTCAACAAAAAGCATCGATATGAAAGTCTATAGAAAACCTTGCAGGTCAAACAATACAATATCCTATGACAGTAATGTTCCATTCAACTACAAAACTGCTGCATATCGTTTTTATGTTAAAAGGGCTTTTCAAGTTTGTTCGGAAGTTTACCTAAATGATGAATTAAATAAAATTAAAGAGATAGCTTGTGAAAATGGATTTTCGAATAAATTTATCAACAAATTAATTTATAAATATAATAGTAACAAAATATCTACAAGCGTTAGCAAAAATAAAGAAAAACCTAAGTTTTGCAGTATGAAATATATTCCACATCTTTTTGAAAGAATTAAGTATGCATTAAGGAAATATAATGTTACACTTATCGCTAAACCACCGACAAAATTAGAGCAACTGGTATACAGACAGGTCGATCCTATAGACAATTTTGATAAATCGGGAGTTTATATTGTCCCTTTTAGGATTGGAGGCAGTTCAAAAAAGTATACTTACATAGGAATGACCACTCGGAAATTATTGGAACGGATTAAGGAGCATATGACAGATTTAAAAAAGGGTAGACCATCCACAGCTCTATCCCGGCTAAGTCAAGTTAAAGACATTGATATCTTATTCAAAGAAGTTAAAATCATCGCACACGCTTCATTTTATAATATTTGTATAATTAGAGAGTCGTTGGAAATTTTAGCAAAAGGCAAGAGTACCTGTAATCAGTGGCGTACCCAGGATTTTATTTCGGGGTGGGCTGACTTAAATTTCCATAATGTTCTAAATCTTACGAAACACGTTGAATTGTGTTATAAACAGAAATCATTTTTGCCAATAAGGCCGCAGCCGGGGGGGGGGGGGGGGGGGACAGGGGTGACTTTGTTCGAATTTTCCGAAAATTTGAAAAAATTTGTCTAGTCCAAAAATTCGGACTTAAAAAAATAGCGATTTTTGACATGGTCGCCGAAAAAAAACTATTTCATCAATCGTTCGCAGAAAAAAAATCTCCAATTTTTTTAAAGGATTCGAAAAGAAAAAAAAACGAAATTTTGTCATAGGGCCACGGATAAAATGCGAAGTTTGTCAAAGGATTGCGAAAAAACAGTCAAATTTCGTCAAATGCTCGCGGAGGAAACGCTAATTTCGTCAAATGGGCACAGAAAAATCCCGAATTTCGTCATAAGGCCTCAGAAAAAACGCGAATTACATCAAACGTTTGCGGGAAAAATACGAATTTCGAAAAAAGATCGCTAAAAACACGCATACCGTCAAAGGGCTGAGCAAAAAAAGCTAATTTCGTAAAGGATCGCAAAAAAGCTAATGGAAAAACGTGAATTTCGTCAAAAGGGCGCAGAAAAGCGCAAATTTCATCAAAAAGAGGAAAAAAACGCTAATTTTGTGAAAAAGCCGCAGAAAAACGCCAATTTCAACAAAGGATTGCGAAAAAACGTGAATTTTGTCATACGGCCGCCGAAAAAGCGCGAATTTCATCAAATAACCGCAGAAAATACGCGAATATCATCAAAGGGCCTTAAAAAAATGCAAATTTCGACAAAGGATTGCTAAAAAAACACGCATTTCGTCAAGGGGAAGCGGAAAAAAACGCGAATTTCGTCAAAAGGCCGCAGAAAACTGCAAATTTTGCCAAAAAGACGAGAAAAAAAGCAAATTTCGTCGAAAAGCCGTGAAAAAAACGCAAATTTCGACGAAGGATTGCCTAAAAAACGCAAATTTCGGCAAATGACCACAGAAAAAATGCGAATTTCGTCAAAGGGCCGCAGAAAAAACGGAAATTTCAACAAAGAATCGCTAAAAAAACATTCATTCCGTCAAAGGGCAGCGGAAAAATGCGAATTTCGTTAAAGGATCGCGAAAAAAAAGAAAAAGCAGTGTCACAAAGACGGGCGACAGAAAAGCGTGAATTTTGTCAAAAGGCTGGATTTTATTTCGGGGTGGGCTGACTTAAATTTCCATAATGTTCTAAATCTTACGAAACACGTTGAATTGTGTTATAAACAGAAATCATTTTTGCCAATAAGGCCGCAGCCGGGGGGGGGGGGGGGACAGGGGTGACTTTGTTCGAATTTTCCGAAAATTTGAAAAAATTTGTCTAGTCCAAAAATTCGGACTTAAAAAAATAGCGATTTTTGACATGGTCGCCGAAAAAAAACTATTTCATCAATCGTTCGCAGAAAAAAAATCTCCAATTTTTTTAAAGGATTCGAAAAGAAAAAAAAACGAAATTTTGTCATAGGGCCACGGATAAAATGCGAAGTTTGTCAAAGGATTGCGAAAAAACAGTCAAATTTCGTCAAATGCTCGCGGAGGAAACGCTAATTTCGTCAAATGGGCACAGAAAAATCCCGAATTTCGTCATAAGGCCTCAGAAAAAACGCGAATTACATCAAACGTTTGCGGGAAAAATACGAATTTCGAAAAAAGATCGCTAAAAACACGCATACCGTCAAAGGGCTGAGCAAAAAAAGCTAATTTCGTAAAGGATCGCAAAAAAGCTAATGGAAAAACGTGAATTTCGTCAAAAGGGCGCAGAAAAGCGCAAATTTCATCAAAAAGAGGAAAAAAACGCTAATTTTGTGAAAAAGCCGCAGAAAAACGCCAATTTCAACAAAGGATTGCGAAAAAACGTGAATTTTGTCATACGGCCGCCGAAAAAGCGCGAATTTCATCAAATAACCGCAGAAAATACGCGAATATCATCAAAGGGCCTTAAAAAAATGCAAATTTCGACAAAGGATTGCTAAAAAAACACGCATTTCGTCAAGGGGAAGCGGAAAAAAACGCGAATTTCGTCAAAAGGCCGCAGAAAACTGCAAATTTTGCCAAAAAGACGAGAAAAAAAGCAAATTTCGTCGAAAAGCCGTGAAAAAAACGCAAATTTCGACGAAGGATTGCCTAAAAAACGCAAATTTCGGCAAATGACCACAGAAAAAATGCGAATTTCGTCAAAGGGCCGCAGAAAAAACGGAAATTTCAACAAAGAATCGCTAAAAAAAACATTCATTCCGTCAAAGGGCAGCGGAAAAATGCGAATTTCGTTAAAGGATCGCGAAAAAAAAGAAAAAGCAGTGTCACAAAGACGGGCGACAGAAAAGCGTGAATTTTGTCAAAAGGCTGCGGAAAAAAGCGAATTTCGTCAAAAAGCCGCGGAAAAAAGCAAATTTTGACAAAGGATCTCGAAAAAAACGCGAATTTTGCCAAAGGGCCGCAGAAAAAACGCGAATTTCATCAAAAAGTCGCCGGAAAACGCGAATTTCGAAAAAAAGATCGCTTAAAACACGCATTTTGTCAAAGAGCTGCGACAAAAAAGCTAATTTCGTAAAAGATCGCAAAAAACGCGAATTTCATCAAAAAGACGAGAAAAAAACGCGAATTTCGTCAAAAATCCAAAGAAAAAATGCAAATTTCGACGAAGGATTGCGTAAAAAAAAAAACGCGAATTTCGTCAAAAATCCAAAGAAAAAATGCAAATTTCGACGAAGGATTGCGTAAAAAAAACGCGAATTTAGGCAAATGACCTCGGGAAAAAACGCGAATTTCGTCAAAAGGCCGCAGAAAAAACGCAAATTTCGACAAAGGATCGCTAAAAAAACACGCATTCCTTCAAAAGAAAGTGGAAAAACGCAAATTTCGTCAAAAGGACACAGAAAAAAACGTGAATTTCGTCAAAAGGACACAGAAGAAAACGTGAATTTCGTCAAAAGGACACAGAAAAAAACGAGAATTTCGTCAAAAAGACGAGAAAAAAGTGCAAATTTCATCAAAAAGCCGTGGACAAAACGCAAATTTCGACGAAAGATTGCATAAAAAAACGCGAATTTCGGCAAATGACCACAGAAAAAACGCGAATTTCGTCAAAGAGCCCCAGAAAAAACGCAAATTTCGACAAAGGATCGCTAAAAACACACGCATTCCGTAAAAGTGAAGCGGAAAAACGCGAATTTCGTTAAAGGATCGCAAAAAGAAGAAAAAGCAGGGTCACAAAGAAGAGCCACAGAAAAACGTGTTCGTCAAAAGGCTGCGGAAAAAAGCAAATTTCGACAAAGGATCTCGAAAAAACGCAAATTTCGTCAAAGGGCCGCAGAAAAAATGCGAATTTCAACAAAAGGTAGCGGAAAAACGCGAATTTCGAAAAAAAGATCGCTTAAAACCCGCATTCAGTCAAAGGGCTGTGAAAAAAAGCTTGTTTCGTAAAAGATCGCAAAAAAACGCGAATTTCATCAAAAAAACGAGAAAAAAAACGGAAATTTTGTCAAAAATCCGCGGAAAAAACGCAAATTTCGACGAAGGATTGCGTAAAAAAACGCGCATTTCGGCAAATGACCTCGGATGAAACGCGAATTTCGTCCAAGGGCCGCAGAAAAAACGCAAATTTCGATAAAGCATCATTAAAAAAACACGCATTCCGTCAAAGGGAAGCGGAAAAAACGCGAATTTCGTTAAAGATCGCAAAAAAAGAAAATCGCAGGGTCACAAAGAAGAGCCACAGTAAAACGTGAATTTCGTTAAAAGACTGCGAAAAAAAAGCGAATTTCGTCAAACAGCCGCGAAAAAAACGCTACTTTCGTCAAAGAAAATGCGAATTTCGTCAAAGAGCCATAGAAAAAAGCGAATTTCATCAAAAAGACGAGAAAAAAAATCGAATTTCGTCAAAAAGCCGCAGAAAAAAAGCAAATTTCAACGAAGGATTTCGTAAAATAAAACGTGAATTTCGGCAAAAATCTGCGAAAAAACTTGAGTTTCATCAAAAACCCGTCGAAAAAACGCGGAAAAAACACAAATTTCGACAGGATCACGGAAAAAAACGCAAATTTCGACGAAGGAGTGCGTAAAAAAAACACGAATTTCTTCAAAGGACTGCGGAAAAAACGCAAATTTCGTCAAAAAAAAAAAGTGGAAAAAACACAAATTTTTTGCATGGAGATACGACTGAAAAATGAAAATTAATAAGCTACATTTAAGTACTTTAGTACAGTCAACTCTTCCGCACCGGATTTCCGATTTAACCGAAATCGACTTGTGTTTAGCTGTAGTGTTACTGTACATTAATATTCTTCCGCATTAACAATCTTGGCGCCCGCCGACTGTGAGCGGAATTAAAAAACTCCTTAAATTAAACTACTTTTAGATTTGTCGAATTTACTTGTAGGTCTCTTGAACTGACCATATTTTCATTTATCCAATAAAACAGGCATGAAGCTATTTTTCAGTCATTTGAAAATTGATTTTGTGGTTTCAAGTAAATTTGGTCGCAGGACTGAGGAGGATATTGGATTAACTAGAGAAACAAATTCGTGGCATGCTAGAAAATAAAACAAATTTATCTGAAAAAGAAGGAATATCAGCCCTTTTTTCATTTCACTGCGATCTCTTCGGAGGTGGAATGGAGCTGTAACCTCATAACCCCCGTCGCCATCGACTTCTTTGGGTGTATGCTGGGGCATCACTGTGCACTAGAGATGAGTTCGGGCTCGTTTTTTGGAGTCCGGTCCCGCCCGATCCCGATACCACTCTTTACCGATACATCTTTAACTATAATCGATTCCTTTCTCATAACAGTCTTCCGTGATTGACGTGAACCGGAAAATCAACGTAAATTACAAAATTGACACCGTTATCTTAAAGGTCAGATGCCTTTATATTAAAAGAAGAAACACTGACTGATTGCTTTCTATCGGAATAATAAAGTAATTATATTTACTTACGAAGCAAAGTGATCTCGTAAATCTACTACAGAGTCCTTAGCATGAGCAGAGTTCATGACAAATAGATATAATACCCAGTAAAGTTATTTTCATATGAAGAATGATTATGACTCATGCGCAAATATAAGATTAAATAATTTGCAAACCTCAAGCTAATTCTGGTCTACTAAAATTCGAAGAAAACATTCTCTTTGTGTTAGATAACTAAATAAAAAATAAATAAACGATCGGATTAAAAAATATCTTCTGTCACAAACGAAAATCCTAATAAAAACAAATTCATTGCTTGTGTTTTGATTGGCGCCATATTAATTGATCGTCGTCGAAAATGCCGTACACATAAATTTGAAAACATCACAAATTTTCTCTTGAAACAGCAATCAAATACTAAAATAAATAAACACGATTTTTGTTACCCCTTCATTTTGATCTAAATAACATTGAAAAGACTTGAAAGGTAATTTTAAATGGGGAAAAAAGTTCTTTCAATCTTTTCTATACATAAATAAATATAGTTTTCCGGTTTCAGAAAGAACGAGCCCGAGCCCGAAGGCTAGAATAAAAATAGAGCCCGAGCCCGTGTCGGGCTCGTGCTTTCGGACTCGGGCTGAGCTCGTCTCATCTCTGCTGTGCACTAGTATATGGGACTAACCAGAATAGCTGCGTCGCAGAAAAAAAATTACATTTTATCTCAAAAGAAAGAAAAAAAACAGGGATTTTTTTCATTTTTGATTACTTCGAAAGGGCCCTATAACTCCATCAGCCCCCTTCCCCTTATTAGGTATACTGTGGTGTAACTATGCGCTGATGTGAGACTAGCCAGAAAGTCTAGTTCCTTGTATTGCTGAAAACAATTGCATTACAAATTTATCTCAAACAAAAAGAAAAAAAAACAGCACCTTTTTTCATTTCATTTTCAACTATTTTGGGAGAGGTCTGTAACCCCATCACCGCCTTTCTTCTTCTTTGGATGTAATGTGGCGTCACTGTGCACTAATATGGAACTAAACAGAAGAGTGTGGCTAGTCTGTTGAATGATAGGAGAAAAAAAAATGCAAATTTATCTCAAACAGAAAGAAAAAAAGCAATTTTTTTTCGGCTATTTTGGCAGGAGGGGGCTGTAAGCCCATCAGCCGCCACCCCTTCTTTCGGTTAAGCTGTGATGTCAATGTGGACTAATATGGATTTAACGAAAATGGCTATTTCGCTGTATGGCAGAAGAAAAATTACAAATTTATCTCAAACAAGAAGAAAAAAATCAGCCTTTTTTTTCATTTCATTTTAGACTATTTAGGAAGGGGGCACCCCATTAGCCTATTTCACCTCTTTGGGTATAATGTGGTGCCACTGTGTACTAGTATGGAACAAAAGAGAAAGCGGCTAGTCTGTTGAATGATAGGGGGGAAATACAAATTTATCTCAAACAAAATGAAAAATATCAGCACTTTTTCATTTCATGTTCGACTTTTTGGGGAGAGGGCTGTAATCCCATTAGCCCCCTTCTATATTTTTGGGTATAACGTGGTGTCACTGTACACTAATAAGGAACTACAGTGAAGGGATCGGCTAGTCTGTTGAATGATCGGGGAGAAAATGCAAATTTATCTCAAGCAGACAGAAAAAAAAATCAGCGCTATTTTTTCATTTAATTTTTACTATTTGGAGAGGAGGTGGCTGTAATTCCAACAACCCCCTCCCCATCTTTGGGTATGTTGTGATGTCAATGTGGACTAATATGGAGTTAACGAGAATGACTATTTTGCTGTATGACAGAGGAAAAAAATTACAGATTTATCTTTAAAAAGTAAGGAAAACTACTTTTTTCATTTAATTTTTCGACTATTTCTGGTCTGGGGGGGGGGGGGGCAGTAACCACGTCAGTTCCCTTTCTCTTCTTTGGTGTCAATATGGACTACTATGGAAATATATGGTGAAGGAAGCGTATAGTCTGTTGAACGATAGAGGATAAAATGCAAATTTATCTTAAACAAGCAGAAAAAATTCAGCACTATTTTATCATTTCATTTTCGACCATTTCGAGAGGAGGGGGCTGAAATTCCATCAGCCCCCTCCCCATCTTTGTGTATGCTGTGATGTCAATGTGGATTAATATGGTGTTAACGAGAATGTCTATTTTGCTACATGACAGAAGAAAAAATTACAGATTTCTCTTAAAAAAGTAAGGAAAAATTACTTTTTCATTTAATTTTTCGACTATTCCAGGTGGAGGGGGGGAGGGTTCTGTAACCCCTTCTGCCCCCTTTCTTCTCTTCTTTGTTGTCAATGTGGACTAATATGGGACTAATGAGAATGGCTAGTCCGCTGTATGATTGAAAAAAATTAAAACTTTCCAAAAATGAAAGAGGAAAAAGCAGCATTTTTTCATATCACTTTCGAAAATTTCGGGGGGGGCTGTAGCCCCATCAGCCCCCCCCTTGGGTACGCCCATGCCTGTAATGATGTTCTATCCTATAACATACCAAGAATCTGGTTTAAAACTCTAGGGGTTACAGGGGAATTTGGTTTTGATTAACCATTTTCCCTCCTCCCTATCCCACCCCTCTCCCCCCCCCTCTCTCTTTTTCTGATTGGCTGCTCCTCTCTGTTTTTCCATCCTTCCCACCCTCCTATTTTGTGGTTCGTTTGGTTTCGCCCTTTGATATTTAACCAGCTGTTTGTCTTTCATTCGGCAGCAGCGTTCTCAGATCTAGGGGAAAATCCCTAGATCTAGGGAAATGGAAGCCTATTTAGGGATTTAGGGAATTCCTTCAGATTTCTAGGGAATTTTTAGAAGACTGGCAATATTTTCTTAAAATTTAGGGGAAAAAAGGATTTTTGTTAGACTCCTGTGTTTTTCTGGCAATGAACTTTAGAAACTGATTGATGTGACGTGTTTGATGAATGAATATGGAAGAGAAAGTAAAGGGATGGTCAGTGGGGAGAAATTGTCTTCAAGCAATTCTTTGGTTACAGAGGGTGTGGGGGGAGGAATTTATGGTCTGAACTGGAATCGGACGTCTCTTTCGTTTCTCGGAACAGGGATCCTAGATGGCTAATAAATGATTACCACCTGGATCAACAGTTGTTAATTACTCCAGATGCAAACAGTACTTATTTTTTGCAGATTTCAACATCTGGATTTGAATCCTTAGAAGCTTTTTTTAAATGAAACTGTCTCTGAGGTCTAAGGTCGTTCGTTTAAAGGGGGATGGGGAAGTGGGGTAGGAGTTACTGCTGGTTTTTCTTTCTTTTCTTCTATCAAGTAAAACCAAACCAAATAAAGAAATCATCAATCTGATTTCCTGTTGTTAAAAAAAATCGTGTACTAAGTGCGTATGGAAACTTTATTATAATTATACCCATAATGAAGTAAATTATTATGCATAATGTATTAAAACAGAAGAATGCTAGGTGAAAATATCTGATCCTCTAAAGAAATTGTTTTCTATCTCTTTTAAGTATTAGCCATAACAATAGCAAGCATTTCTTCCAAATAACATGAAATACAAGAAAATGAAATGAATATTTTATTTCAGATTTATTTTTTTTTTAGGCGGGGGGGGGGGTGGCTTATTATAGATTCATTTTTATAGGTAGAAGCCTGCAACTGACAGACATGACCATTGAAATGATTTTGGACCTAATAGCATTTTTCGATAATGTGTTGTATCCAAGGCTGTAAGCGATTGCTGTCTCATGACGGGACTTCTCCACTATGAATATGTTTCAAAACGCCAACTTTGACGGTATTCTTTTGAAGCACTCTTTATCTTTCATGGAAATGAAAAATGGAAAACGCTATTTAATTTCCTGGTTTTTAGAACACTGCCTGCCAATTTTATGCGTTTACGAATGAAATGAATTGAGATAAAAACATACACGATTTTTACTAATTTATTTTGTGCTTTTATGCATTAATTTGGGACATCTAAAGTTATATTAAAATAATAATGCAATAATATGAGCATCTGAAAACTTCAAAAACTGTAGAAATAGAGCTTGAATATTTGTCAAGCAACTATTATATTTCCTTTTGTTTGACCACCCACAGGAGATTTCAGAATAGTAATTTGATATAAAATATATGCGCATGAATATCAAATAATAAAAATTATAGTAATAATAATCAAAGCTGTAATGTATGTTATTTCGTGATTGCAGCGATTTTCTCAAAAATCAAATACAAAGAGTATGTTTAATCAAAGTAACTTGTTTTTAAATAAATATAAATTTATATTCTAAGCAGTAGTTTTGAAAAAAATATATCACAAGATTTTGTCGTCCCGAACAAAATAAGTTTTTGTTTTTCATGACTACCCACTTTATACAACCAATCAAAATGCAGAATTTCTTCCATGTCACGTGACTTTAGAATCTAGGGAAATCTAGGGATTTTTTACTCCGTAGTCTAGGGAAAAAAGTAAAATCTATCTGAGAACGCTGTTCGGCAGTGCTCTTTTCCTTGATGACGACTGATGGTTCAGTCGAAAGCGCTCGGATTTTAAACATCATGTGACTCAATGTTCTCAACATCTGCATTGTTTTTAAAATGTTTTTAACATTTGTATTTTTAGCACCTATTAAGTAAAGATATATTGTGAATTTGATATTCATATTTTTCATTTATATTATTAAGGTGAATCTGTCGTTCTTTGAAAATATAGTTTTTCTATATTTATTTAATTTAACCAATTAGTATTTTTTTAGAACGTGAACGATTTTAAGAAGAATCTATTTTTAGAAATAAAAGTAAAACTTTGCGATTTTATTATACCAATGCAGAATACTGTTTTTATAGATAAATTGTAAAAGAAATTTTTGTTGAAAAACGACAGTAAATGTATTTAAAAATTATGAATAAAAAACTTTTTATGACTGTATTTGGAGATAAGCATATAACACAGACATGTATAAAGGACCCCATTGTTTGAAATAATACCTGAGAAAAATTGGTAATAAATAAAAGTATAATACAGTACAGGTATTAACCAAAATAAAACCTTCGGGTTTTACTTATACTGAGATTTAAAATATATTTCCAAAAGTGGGTGTTGTCATTGAAAAAACAAATTTTGGTCTAATTTTGACTTGTAGATGGCCCCCTAAGCAAATTTTATACCCGTCATTCAGAAGTAGACTTTATTTCCAATCATTTGGTATATGTAAATGTTTTCTATTTTAATTAGTTGCAGAGTTAGTAGGGGGTGTTTACTTTTTTTCCACGACTATACATTAATTTAATATGGTAGGTATAGGAACTTCCAACTGCTCTTAAAACAAACTAAATCAAGAATAATTAATTAAAATTTTGAATAAGATATTTTTTAAAAATGAAACATAATACTTTTTTAAGATGCATTTTTCTAGCCATTCTACGCTTTAAAATAAGACGAAAATGTACAATAACCTATTCCAAATTACCCACGATTCCGAAAACCTTTCTTTATCTTTGGAAGCCTCAGAAATCAATATATTTTCGAGATTTAAAGAAACGTTTATAAAAACAGAAATTCACTCCTGTGTCTGTCTGCCCGTCTGTCACAGCCATTTTACTCGTAAACTATGGAACGTGGGAAGTTCAAATTGGCTGAAATAATAAAGGCTACTGACCCACATATTTATATATATTATTAGTCATTCACAAATATATTTAGGAAAAATGTAGAGGGGTTAATTTAATTACTTGAAAAAAAAATCTTTTCTTTGTAAATAAGTGCGAGTAGTAAGTCAAAATTACGTCAACTACTAACCATATCACAATATTAAAATATATATTTGCTTAAAAGATGTTATAAAAACGAATTAAAAGTAAATTAAAAATCAATATTTACATGTTCCAACTCTTTTACTGAGTCGTCATCAGAATGTATAACAGAAAATTACAAATGCATATGAAAAATGGAAAAAATCATTGAATATAAACAAGTAATCATGTAACGCGCCCTACATTTTCGCGTTTGCTCGTGTTCCCTCTATGTCGCGATGCCGTAAGTTGTCCAACCATTCAACCATAACTTCGGGATACGAAAAGATAGTGTATCGTTACAAACTCCTAAACCTCTTAAATAAATTTCAATGGACTCTCTTATAAATAATTGTAAATAAAAATTATTTTACAATTTTTACTTACAATATTTTTTATTTAATATATTTGCGCATACTTTTCTTTGTATATCGTATGGGTGAGAGGTATCGTGTGAAAGCTCTCTTAGTGCCGAACTCAAAAATTCTTTTAATTTTAGGTATTGTATTTTCAGAGGTATCGCCGATAATGTAATGCAAAAATTTTTTTTTTTTATTTAACTGAGATTTATGTTAAACTTGCGAGTTTAATTTTCCTTACCGTTTTACCACTAAAACTTTTTATTTTCTTCTAAATTTTTACTTATAATGAATTTGCATAGTACCCACAGGACATTCAAATAAGAAATAATAACAATGTAGTATTTTTAGTACAAAATTTTTGTATAACATTGTCTTAAAGGGGTGTTAAAGAAGGGACGGTAAGGTAAAAAAAGGGGGGGGGGGCAGTATAGGAAAAAAAAGGACGAAATGGAAAAAAAAGGGACGGTAAGGAACATTACCACCTATTTTAGGCAAATAATGTTAAGACTAAGTGGTAGCCCCAATGTTCATTGATTTTTAGAAACAGTTATTTACATTGGATTAAATTTAAAAAAAATTATTTACCTCGAAAAGTGCAGGAATAAACCTTGGGGACGGTAAGACTACCAATAAAACCACGATGCTTGAAATTGATATTTAAATGCTGATTTAAATTCTGAAGTAAATTTCCTGTCAAAGAATTTTAGACATTCTTTCTCTAGCATATTTCTGCATGAGAAAAAACTTGAAAAAAATTCTGTGGCTGCATCTGAAGTGGTTTTCTGTATAATTTTAGAAGAGGGACGGTAAGGAATCTAAAACCCAGGGACAGAGTTTAAAAAATAATAACAAACCTAAAAATGTGTCCAGGTTAATTTTTTGCTACATATTTATATAAAACAATAGTTCCACTTTCGGAAAATATTACATCGAATTATTTTTATTGAAACAATTTTATACAGACAGCTCCAAACTTAAAAATCAGCATCAGGGAAACGGAACGGTTTCTGGTATTTGGACCCCTAACATCGTCCAGAACTTATTTATCTCGTTAATATTGTTATGAAATCATGCAATGGGATGTTCCCCAGTATATCAAATAAAAAAAACACAAGAACATGTACTAAAATAAAAATTATTTTTCAGGGACACAAAAGTCAAAAGATTGTGAGAATACCCCATATATATACACATATATGAATATTTTTTAAATAAATACCAAAAATCCAGAGCTAAAATAGCATATAAATATAATCAGTTAACTCAAACTATATTATTATGATTCCAGGCGGAAGTAAGTCAAGGAAAGGAAATTATAAAAGAAAAAAACTTACTCTACTTTGTAAAAAACTGTCTGCTAGAGAACAACAGAACGCGGAAATTTGTGAGGAAGACTCCTTATTGAAGATTCTAAATTAAGCAGCATGATATCAAGATGAAAATATACTCACTCGGTTATATGGATGTGACCTTGCCTGCAATCTCCGATGGTGTGTGGAAGTCGATTGCCGGCGAACCAGTTTTGTGGAACAAAATTGACATGAGGTTTTTTCTCGTAATTTCCTTTTTTTCTACTCAATTCAGAGTTGATGCTTCTGTTTTACTTAGTTTCGCTTTTTTTCCTCTCTCTTTGGTCACATGTTATCCTACAACAGGAAACGTTCTTTCGGGTTCACGTGACAATACCTGACCCGACATTCGAACGTGTTTCTGGTCTTTTAAAGAACTTGAGAAAAGGCCACCACCCATTCGATCTAATTGGTATTTAGCAATTTTTTTGTTTAATTTTGGGAGTCTTTTAGCAAAAGAATAGTCGTTATTTCTTTCATAAAGACACGTGACAATAACAGACTCGACATTCTAAAGTGTTTCAAGGCTTTTAAAGAACTTTAGAAAATGCAACCTCCGAGTTGATCTAATTGGTATTTAACAATATTTTTCATTTCACATTCTAAATTGTTTGAAATATTTTAAAGCACTTGAGAAAAGACCACCACTCATTCGATCTAATTGGTATTTATTTAACCATTTTGGAGTCTTTTAGCAAAAGACAAGGCTGAAGTCGCTGTTTCTTTCATAAGAACACGTGACAATACCTGAATCGACATTCTAACGTGTTCCAAGTCTTTTAAAGAACTTGTGAAAAGACAACCACCCATTCGATCTAATTGGTATTTAATAAAACTTTTCATTTAAGAGCCCACTTCAATCACAAGAAGAAAGGAAAATTCCAGTGTTAAGTCTATGGAGGCACTATTTTCGAATTTCTGGCTTTGATTTTAATATTTTTGTATGATTATTTTTTGCATAGGATAGCTGAGGACGATCTACAACAGGGCTAGTTTTTATTTTTTCGATTTTGATTTCAGATTATTTTTTTTAATTACTTTAACTTTCGAAACTGGTTCTGAAATTGAAACTATCACAATATAAAAAAAAACTATAACCAAACGCGAAAAAGTAAAAACTAGCCCGGTTGTATATCGTCCTCTGCTATCCTATGCAAAAACAAATCTTTTAAAAATATTAAAATTCAAGTGAGATATTTGAAAATAACGCGCCCATAGACTTAGCATTAGCGTTCGATATTCTCTGCGTGACTAGTGTGGCTCTTAACTTATGGAGTCTTTAGCAAAAGAGTAACCGTTATTTCTTTCATAATGACACGTGACAATACCTGACTCGACTTTCTAACATGCTTAAAGGCTTTTAAGGAACTTTATAAAATGCCACTATCCATTCGATCTAATTGGTAATTTTTTCATTTGACATTTTAAAGTGTTTCAAGTATTTTAAAGAGCTGGAGAAAAGACCACTACCCATTCGATCTCATTGGTATTTAACCATTTTGGAGTCTTTTAGTAAAAGATTCCAGTCGCTGTTTCTTTCAGAAGGACCCGTGACAATACCTGACTCGACATTTTAACGTGTTTCAAGTCATTTAAAGAACTTGTGAAAAGGCCATCAGCCATTCGATGTAATTCGTATTTAACAAAATTTTTCATTTAATTTATGGAGTCTTTAGCAAAAGAGTGGTCATTATTTCTTTCATAACGACACGTGACAATACCTGACTCGACTTTCTAACATGTTTCAAGGCTTTTAAAGATCTTTATAAAATGCCACTATGCATTCGATCTAATTGGTATATAACAATTATTTTCATTTGACATTCTAACGTGTTTGAAGTATTTTAAAGAGCTTAAGAAAACACCACTACGCATTCGATCTAATTGGTATTTAACCATTTTGGAGTCTTTTAGCAAAAGACTTCAGTCACTGTTTCTTTCATACTGACACAGGCAATCCCTGACCTTACATTCGACATTCTAGCGTGCTTCAAGTAATTTTAAAGAACTTGAAAAAAGGCCACCACTCATTCGATCTAATTGGTATTTAAAATTTTTCATTTAATTTATGGAGTCTTTAGCAAAAGAGTGGCCGTTATTTCTTTCATAACGGCACTTGACAATACCTGACTTGACATTTTAACGTGCTTCAAGAATTTTAAAGAGCTTGAGAAAGAGCCAGAACACATTTGATCTAATTGATGTTAAGCTAACTTTTTCATATATTTGAGGAGGTTTTTAGAAAAAGAGTAGTCGCTATTTCTTTCATACTGACGCGTGGCAATACCTGAACCGACAATCTAACTTGTTTCAAGTAATTTTAAAGTGCTTTAAAAAAGGCCACCACCCATTCGATCTAATTTTTATCTGGCAAAATTTTTCTTTTAATTTGGATTTTTAATAAAACGAGTTGGAACCCGTCGAAATTCGACGAACTAAAATGTTAGAAAGAGCTGTCAGATCGAATTTATAATAAACCTACAAAAATAATTACAATAAAAAATTCATCTAACATTGGTTGTCTCACAATTAAAACAAATAATATTTTTAACCTAAAATTACCAAAATATTATTTCCACAAACTTCAACTGCTTAAATTTTTGAAAAATTAAACTCTATTAGAATAAGTAATCAAGATGAGTAATTATGATGAATTTATCGATTGAGAGTTTTATGTTTGTTTTTATGGGATGAAAAATTAGTAAAAAGGGATTTCGCTGTGTCACATCATAAAATTTTCCCCCATGAAATCTAAATTGTACGTTATTTTCACACTCCCATAATTTACATACGCACCACTCAAATTCACAATTTGAATGTATTTTAATGCGCAATAGATTATTAATGAATGTATTTCTAAACTTAAAGTCACGTTTGTCCGATACAACTTTTCATGTGAACATTCGCACAAACTTTAAGTTCTAATCTCAATACCCGCGAAAAAAAAAAAAAAAAAAAAAAAAAAAAATCAGAAATTTGCCTTTACTTGTCATAGTATTGGCCATTTAATATTGGTCAAATATTTAGTTTTATCAAAATAAATGATCGTTTTGTTTTAAATATGACATAATTTTTACTCACTGAATCATTCTGCCTAGCGTCTCAAACTCAGTATCAGCATAATGTAAAAATATTGAAATGTAACTGATTTGATTTATGAAGAAGAATGCGTGTTTTTTTTTAATGTCTGACATCATTTTCTGTTCAAAAATTTGAAAAAGGTTACTTTTATTTGTATTGCGAAAATGGCATCAATAAGGATATAATCAATAAAAATAATAAACCATGACTATTTTCCCTTTACTTTCAATATAAATGAAGTACTTCAGTTGCCACAATTACAAAATTTGTATTAAAAACTACAAAAAAATTTATATCTCAAAAATAAATTGAGATACAGCTTTCAAACAAATTGCATTTAAAAGAGCATTTTTTTCCTTATACGACGGTGTTAAAATTTAAAATGTGCGATGCTTAGAAATTTAAAAATTTGCCGTAGATATAATTGCAAAGCCGAAATTTTAATTCAAATTTCAAAGTGTTGCCATTCGCAAAATGACGTATGCGTTACGCACAGATATGTTTGTCCTTTATAATATAGATATTTTCCCTTTACTTTCAATATAAATGAAGTACTTCAGTTGCCACAATTACAAAATTTGTATTAAAAACTACAAAAAAATTTATATCTCAAAAATAAATTGAGATACAGCTTTCAAACAAATTGCGTTTGAAAGAGCATTTTTTTCCTTATACGGCGGTGTTAAAATTTAAAATGTGCGATGTTTAGAAGTTTAAAAAATTGCCGTAGATATAATTGCAAAACCGAAATTTTATTTCAATTTTCAAAGTGTTGCCATTCGCAAAATGACGTATGCGTTACGCACAGATATGTTTGTCCTTTATAATATAGATAGTAGTCGCTATTTCTTTCATAATGACACGTGACATTACTCGACTCGATATTCTAATGTGTCTCAAGTCTTTTAAAGAACTTGAGAAATTGTGCTACCTCCCATTCGATTTAATTTTTATTTAACAAAATTTTTCATTAATTTGGGGAGTCTTTAGCAAAACATTAGTCGTTATTTCTTTCATAACAACACGTGACAATAACTGACTCGACATTCTAACGTGTTTCAAATATTTTAAAGAATTTGAAAAAAGGCCACTACACATTCGATCTAATTGATGTTTAACAAAATTTTCATATATTTGAGGAGATTTTTATCAAAAGGATAGCCACTATTCCTTTCATAATTACACGTGGCAGTACTTGACCCGACAATGAATCGTGTTTCAAGACTCTTAAAGAACTGGAGAAAAGGCCACCACTCATTCGATTTAATTGGTATTTAGCAGGGGGGGGGGGGGTATTTAATTTTGGGAGTCTTTTAGAAAAAGAATAGTCACTATTTCATTCATAATGACTCATGACAATACCCGACTCGTCTTTCTAACATGTTTCAAGGCTTTCAAAGAACTTTATAAAATGGCACTATCCATTCGATCTAATTGGTATCTAACAATTTTTTTATTTGACATTCTAGCGTGTTTCAAGTCTTTTAAAGAACTTGTGAAAAGGCCACCACCCATTCGATCTAATTTGTACAATTTAATAAAATTTGTCATTTAATTTATGGAGTCTTTAGCAAAAGAGTGGCCGTTATTTCTTTCATAATGACTTTGTTTCAAGGCTTTTAAAAAGCTTTATAAAATGCCACTATCCATTCGATCTAATTGGCATCTTACAATTTTTTTAATTTGACATTCTAACTTGTTTCAAGTAATATTAAAGTACTTAAAAAAAGGCCACCACCCATTCGATCTAATTGGTATTTGGCAAAGTTTCTCTTTTAATTTGGGTTTTTAACAAAAGAGTAGCAGCTATTCCTTTCATAATTACACGTGACAATACCCGACTCGACATTCTAATGTGTTTCAAGTCTTTTAAAGAATTTAAGAAAATGCTACCACCCATTCGATTTAATTGGTATTTAACAAAATTTTTCATTAATTTCAGGAGTCTTTAGTAAAAGATTATTCGCGGTTTTTAGCAAAAGAGTTGCCGCTATTTCTTTCATAATTACACGTGACAATAACTGACCCGACATTCTAACGTGTTTCAAGTCTTTTGAAGAACTTAAGAAAATGCCATCATCCATTCTATCTAATTGGTATTTAGCAATTTTTTTCTTCTTTTAATTTGGGGTTTTTAGAAAAAGAGCAGTCTCTATTTCTTTCAGAAAACACACCATTTAAGAAAAACGCGCTAATAAATTAAAATTTCAAGTTAGCTCCTAAACAATATTTTTTATTCATATTTACAAGAGGATGGGTGAGACACAAGTTTGCTGGCTCGGAAAACACAGAAAAAAATACCAAAATGAGTGGCGACAAATACGCGATAAGTGGAGGTTTATCAATTTCAGATTTGCTTTTCATTACTCAGAGCGTTATGGTAAATTCGCAGCTTTGATCACTTGCAAGTTATTTATGTGCATTCTAGAATAGATAATGTGTCCAATGGTATACAGAATGTATCAGGAATAATCGTTCATATTTGATGGAGAGGTGAAAAATAGCAAAAGAAGCTAATTTCACATAGGAAAGTATGGGCGCAAACGAACGCATGTCGTTGTAGAGCGCGCTGTGTATCCACAACTTCTGATCACGCAGAAAGCTCTCTGGCAAGTCCAGGCAGATGTCATTAGACAGGGAGACTTTACAGAAGTAACCTGAGTCATTATATGTTAAATGAACAAGCAGATATGGATCTAATTTACGGTGCGATAGGGGAAAGTGGTCGAAGAGCTACGAAAATGCCAAGAGCCGACAGCACAAAAACCTATGTTATCAAGCAGAAGAAAAAAAACCTTTATTTTATGCGAGAGTAGAAGTAGGGAATCTAATGATCCATGTCTGCCGGAAGTGAATTGGTGCCTGAGAAAAAAATTAATACCATCAGTGGTTGACTCGTAGGTTTACTTTTGTGTTTGTCCTACAACTATCCTCCATGTTTTCATACCTTAGTGTTTGTCCTACAACTATCCTCCATATTTTCATACCTTGTCCTAGAACTATCATCCATGGTTTCATACCTTTGTTTGTCGGACAAACACAGTGATAAACCTACGAGTCAACCACTGGTGGTATTAATTTTTGGCTTATGCACCACTTCACTTCCGGTAGATATGGATCATTAGATTCTCCTACTTCTACTCTTCCATAAAATAAAGGTTTTTTCCTTGTGCTTGATAACATAGGTTTTTGTCCTGTCGGCTCTTTGACTATATGCAGAACGCTGTAAGATAGCTTGGAATTCTCTGTGTTGATCGATTGCCTCCCTATCCTGACAGGTACTGGTAACCGATCCAGTTTCGCACAGATGTTGATGAACTCATGCAAACATTTGATCCTGTGATTTGTGCCAGTTGGAGTAACCTTCTGCATACATTTGCGCAGCTTTCCGTCCACTTTCCCTATCGCACCTTAAATTAGGTGCATATCAGCATATTCGTTTAACATATAAGGTCTCGTGTTACTTCTGTAAAGTCACCTTGTCGAATGACGGCCAACTGGATTTGTGAGAGAGCAGAAGTTATGGATACACAGCGCACTCTACAACTTCATGCGTTCATTTGCCCCCATATCTTCCTATGTGAAATTGCTTTCATTTTATATTTTCCACTTCCTCACCAATTTTGGACGATCATTCCTGATACACCCTGTATATATTTATAACTATCTTTTAATTTAATTTATAAACTGTAGAATTACCTTATTTGAATGAAATAGTTTTTTTTTTTTTTTACTTTCTTCTACCTTTACAAGAAGAAAGTATTGGATTCAAGAAAATTTTCGAATTCCGGTTTTCGATGAATTGACACTTTTAGGGGTCAGAGATCCCGAAAAACATGTTTTACAAAATGTCTGTCTGTCTGTGTGTCTGTGTATGACACAAATTTTGTGGGCGCTCTATCTCAAGAACTAATGCACGGAATTTAATGAAAATTTATATTCAGTTAGTCCCTGATATAAATAGGTGCTGATTAGTTTTTGATGCAAATCGCTCAACAAGTGGCGCTGCTATGCTGCATTTTTTACGATTTCCGCAATGGCTCTATCTCAAGAACTAAAGCACGGAGTTTTATGAAACTTCAGATCCAGTTAGTCCTTGATTTGAATTGGTGTTTACTACGATTTCGTGTAAATCGCCCAACAGGTGGCGCTGCTATACAGCATTTTTCACGATTTCCGCAAGGGCTTTTTTTTTCAAGAACTAATGCGTGGATTTTTATCAAACTTCAGATTCAGTTAGTCCTTGATATGAGTTGGCGCTGACTACGTTTTGGTGTAACTCGCCCAACAGGTGGCGCTGCTATGCTACATTTTTTCTGATTGCCGAAATAGTTTTATCTCAAGAGATAATGCACGGATTTTAATCAAACTTCAGATTCAGTTACCAAGTTGACTTAAGTTGTTGCTTATGAGGTTTTGGTATATATCGCCCAACAGGTGGCGCTGCTATGAAGAATTTTTTACGATTTCCGCCATAGCTCTACTCAAAGAATAATGCATTGATTTTGACGACACTTCGGATTCAGTTAGAAGTTGACATAAGTTGTTGCTGATTAAATTTCGGTGTAAATCATCTAACCGATGGCGCTGCTATGCTGTATTTTTCAGGAAGCATTAACATGTATGAGATAGAAGAAAGTTTTGGGATTGCCACATCCGTCTAGTTTTAATACATTTTTAGTATATTTCCGGCCCTGGTTCAGCATTATTTTTATGGGTCTATTCCTTTATCATCTTAGTAACACACCACTAAAAATTGGGTGCTAATATTGGGTCGTTCGAAAAGTCGTGTCTGTTTGGAAAAATCAATTCGTACCGGAAAATTCTGCCCGGTAATTATTAGATATCGGAATCAATGTCTAATAATTAAATGATAGAATTTTCCGGTGTGAATTGATTTTCCCAAACGGACTCGACTTTCCGAACGACCCAATATTTTATGCTATGTTTAACCCTTTAGTGCGCAGCTTTGCATATATGCAAACAACACTGTTTTGAATTTAATAGATTTTTTTATTCGCATGTACCTAATTCACACCAGAAAATTAAAATAGCAATATTTTTTTTAATTAAGAGACAGACATTCCGAATTTAAATAAAGCGAAATTAACCATTGAAACTTTCTGGTGTAAAGTCAGATTCTCTGAACTACGTAATTTCTAGAACGTATTCTATTACGGGAATTAAAGGGTTAAAGGTTAAGTTTTATAAAATAAATAATTATATAAAATAAGGTATTTGGAGGCGTACATATTAAAGTATTTACTAATTTGCATTATTTTAGCGTAAAACAGCCACACGAAAGTAGTTTTTACTCGTATTGCAGATGTGCAACAGAAGAAAAGATTGACGTATTATATGAAAAATATCTCTCTTTTTTTTTTCATTATTTTTCCTTCGTTATAAACCTTTCAGAGTATCACATATAATTTTTTCGAAACAGAATAAAAAATCGCGTATTTAAGGCTTAAAAGATCGGAGAAAAATTAATGTTTCAGTTGTATTTTGTCTCAAACTCACGGATTTTTCATGCTCGCTTTTCAAAACGTTAATCAAACTCAAAAATTAATGTTTCAGTTGTACTTTGTCTCAAACTCACAATTTTTCATGCTCGCTTTTCGAAACGTTAATCAAACTCAAAAATTAATGTTTCAGTTGTATTTTGTCTCAAACTCACGGATTTTTCATGCTCGCTTTTCAAAACTTTAATCAAACTCAAAAATTAATGTATCAGTTGTATTTTGACTCAAACTCACGGATTTTTCATGCTCGCTTTTCAAAACGTTAATCAAACTTAACTCAAAACTCACAGAAGGCGAGTCAGACTCGTCAGTTTCAATTCAGTGAGTTCGCTCCAACACAACACTGGGAAAGGTATACTCTCAACTCAGGTTGTGCTTTCCTTCAGTTAAATAGTTAATTAGGTCCCGGCTACCACTACTTGTTTATTTATTACGATAAAAATCGATATAAGTAGTATCTTTTCGTCTTTCAATACATTGCTGTTTCCTTAACGCGACGCCAACAAGCCATTCAATCGTAAAATATTTATTTTACTACGAGACACAATGCTATTATCATTTACTTTCATTTTCCATTCTGCATGTGTAATGAAGTCTTTTTTTAGAGCTTCCTACTCCGGTTTTAGAAATCTAAGTGTTGGAAATACCACTCACCTTGCTAAGAGGATAATAGAGATAGTAATTAATAAATAAGTGTGGGAAAAACTTCAGTTTTAAAACCAAGTTACTGTCAATTATAATTTTTAAAAATTTGTCGTATTTATAATCTTGTTTTCATTTTTTTTCTCTCTTTTATTTAATTTTTCGTATTTTATTTTATGTGGCATGTTTCCCAATGCTATTCATATAAAAGGAAAAAAAAAAAGAAAAATAAACAAATCCTAGGAGCTGTGCGTGTATAAGTATAACGTTATCATTTCAGGGTAGAAGCGGGGTTTTGACGCTTGATATCATAAGATATCTGTAAGGGGAGGGGCGTTTTGCCTTTTGATATCATTAGCATTTTTGATCCAACCAAAATTTTCTCCTCGTTTTTTTAACACTTTCCAACAAAGTTGAAAAATGTTTATGCATTCTGTTTGTCTGTCCGTCTGCCCACGCTCTAACTCCCGTAAATATACTCGGATTTTCATGCAATTGATAAAGATTATTTAGGGTCATCAAGGCATGTTTGGTATTGTACGTGGGTGGTTCAATAATTATTGTCCCTAATGCATATAAAATATTTGTACTGCGTTTGTAAAATATTTGTTGATGTGGAATATCGAACCCTAATCTCTTAAATGCCTATATGTTCAATTTCAGAACCGTAGCTGCTATATTAACATAGTTTTGGAGGGAGGGTTGAAGTTTTAAAGACCTATTTTGGGGGGAGTTTTTAGGAAGGGGGGTGAGTTTGAAATGCTGGTTCAGAGCTTATGAGGCTACATTTGGACAATGGATGAGATGTGGCTACATCACTATGATCCCGAGTCCAAACGACAGTAGTTACTCCTCATCCACTGTCACAAATCTAGCCCCATAAGCTAAAAATCAGCATTTCACCCCCCCCCCCACTCCCCCCTCTTTCATTGTCCCCTCCAAAACTATGTGAATAGTGCATCTACGGTTTTGAAATTGAGCATATAGGCATCTAAGACATTAGGCTTCGATATTCCACAACAACCATCGCAGTACAAATATTTTATATACACTAGGGACAATAATTATTGAACCACTCTAGTATATGAAGTATGTAGGATTACTAGTCATTTACAGGGGTACTCAAAAGTATTCCATTACATTATGGTATATGGGGGAAAATGGTTTGCAGAGTATTTTAATGACATTACGCTGTTTCAAATGTATTGAAACTTATATAAATCACGGATTTTCACTACGATCACGCTAGAACAGGGCATTCATAGCATTTTTTATTCATTTACAGAGAGACACAAAAGAAATCGGTTACAGTACTGTCTTTGAGTAATAATGGCTGGAGTCTACAGATTAAAATTTGGTATGCGCTTTTAAATTAAATTAATTTTTTGCATGTTACTCGTTATATATAAATTCTATACCTCATATATGAGGGTCATTCAACTGAAACCCGGTCAGTGCGTGTAACTTTGCATTAGACGTAAGGGGGCGCCACGTAACTGCGTGTATGGCGGCACCATCTAATGGTAGAGAGACTGACGCATGAGCAACGTTTCACGTTGCATAGCGACAGTGTGGTTGCACGCCGAAGAGAAGGTAGTCACACAAGTTATCGTCCACTACTGAACATGCAGGTGAGTAAGCAGGCACAATGAGGAGTGATTCGATTTTTAGCGGCGAAGGGAGTTGGGGCCGTGAACTGTATCGACGGATGAAATATGTGTACGGTGAGTACAGTCTGAGTCGTTCAACTGTTGTGGAATGGCGCAAAAGATTCCTTGAGGCCGCGAGTTACTGGAAGACGATGCTCGTGCTGGACGGGCTCATCGTGTCATCACACCGGAAATGACTGCGGAAGTGAATGATTTAGTCTTGGTCAATCTCAGAATAACTGTGGACGAGATCCATCAGTTACTGGGTATTAGAGTGGGCACCACTCACAACCACATTGCATCAACACTTGAACTTTCGAAAAATTTGTGCTCAGTGGGTTCCCCACCAACTGACCGCCGAACAGCGCAATACTCGAATGGCGCTGTCTTTGAGTCATCTGCAACGTTATCATGAGGAGGAATACGACTATTTTTGAGTTTGTGTACTGTGTATAACTACATTTGTGTGTGTTAATAAAATCGTTACTTTACAGTAGTGACCGGGTTTCATTTGAATGTCCCTTATACATCGCTGCACAAAAGTGTTTCCGTACCATTCTCCTCATTAGAGGAAATTGCTGAAGGGGAATCTTCAACTGAAGTATATGAATTTCTTAAGTGAACTAAATATTGGCACGCATGTAGTTAATAGATACAAATCTAAATATTATATACAGGGTTGCTGAAAAAATTCGGATAATTTTCCGATTGTAGATGAGAACAGCTGAAATAGGGTTTTGAAATGTGTTATGCGTTTCCATAGGGTTGAATTAGACGTAATATTTTAATTTTTTAAACGGTGCAGTTTTGTTAGATTATTCTGAATGTGTTGGAAAGTGTTTCATAATCTATGCTTGACGCACGATTTTTTCTTTCTTGTTTGTAACTTTTTTTACATAAAAAAAAAATAGCCTGTGATCCTTTTTTTTTGTTGTTAGTTTTATCTATTTTTATACAAAAATACAAAGTTATTGTTAAAGCCATTAAATGATTATAAAATCATTTCATTCCAAAATATGGAATACCCCAGTGTTCGGCTTTCCTGTTCTTCTGCCATATGCGCATAAAATTCTCTGTTGGAGAAACCAGGTGCGAAATATATTTCAAATTATACTTGTATTTACTAGTAAAGAAAAAGAAAGAATACTGTCCACACGTTTTGTTCAATTCCTACTATTAGTTCACACTCTCCCTATATTTATTTATTTATTTATTTATCTTGTTCAAATTTTCAATTGTTAATAAAATACTTATTATTCATCCTATCAAGTTGAAATAATTTTTTAAAACTTGTACTGGATGACAATTGATGTTGATACAGTTTTTTCAAATATTACTTCATTAATTAAATTTTAATTAATTAATTTTAGTTTTACGTGGGAGACAAAATGGCGGCCATTGGTTATTGAAGCATTTAATGCATCTTCATATCTATAAGGGGGTTATCTTAGGGGGGACCCTGTTCTGTCGCCAAATACCGCCAAGTTTGTCACCAACTTGGCGATATATCGCCAAATTTGGCACCAAAATGAGTCGCCAAAAGTGACGCCAACTTGGCGATATCTCTACTATTTCGCCAAATTCCCACAGACTTCCATTGTAAACCTACTTGCTTATAGAAAATCAACAAATTGAGATATTTTAATGCAACAAAAACTGATATTAGACTAAGGGATTATATAAAAATTTTTTTTGATGACCTAAGTGAGAATTGACTTTAAAAACAAAATTTTAATATTACTTGTTGATAAGAAGTTCTGATTTTGCTCTCCCTGTGCAGGGGCAAGTGCAAGAAGAAAATAGTACTGTTGAATGCCTTATGTAACAATAAGCTATTATTAAATACTTTTAAATATTAACTATCGCTTTTGATATTATTTGATAAAAAGTTATTTCATGTATAATAGGGATATTTTCTTGACTTTTTCTTTTCGTTTGAATCAGTAAAGTATGCAAATAATAAATGTATAACCCTCTGTATATCACTGCAAACGTATGACAAGAAAAAAACAAGTCGAAAATTATACGTCAAACGTGGCAAATGAGGTGCGTTCGTACTATAACTGGTTTTGTAAATATTCAGATCTTGGTGCAATAGCTGTTGCACTCTTAAGCAAAAATGCATGAATACAAAATTTATTACGATTCTATATATTAAATTCAGTAATACGGAAATAATAGGACTCCATCTTAAGTGGGACGTAATCACCATAGCAACCTAGAATCATTACCTGCCATGGGATATCATTGAATTAATTACGTATGATAGGAGAAGGAAGAAAACTTTTATTAATATCTTAAGTTTTAATTCGATTTTCATGAAATTTGAAATGACTCGACAAAATTCTGCAACGATTATATATATTAAATTTCAAACCATAAGGCTGGGTAGTTTTTGCGCTTTTATATGCGGACAAATGGGCAGACAGACAGACGGACTAGATGACGACTATAGACGCTACGTATCTATCTATCTATCTATCTATATTATAAAGGACAAACATATCTGTGCGTAACGCATACGTCATTCTGCGAATGGCAACACATTCAAATTTGAAATTAATTTTCGTTTTGCAATTTTCGCAACTGCAAATTTTTTAACTTCTAAACATCGCACAATTTCAATTTTTACACCGTCGTATAGAGAAAAAAATGTTCTTTTAAATGCAATTTGTTTGAAAGCTGTATCTCAATTTATTTTTGAGATATTAACTTTTTTTATAGTTTTTAATACCAATTTTCTAATTGTGACAACTGAAGTACACCATTTCTATTAAAAGTTAAAGGAAAATGAAAATATTAGATTACTGTATCTTTTCGTTGCCATTTTCTTATAAAAACTGAACAGAAAAACCGAAGTTAAAATATGTGCTATGTCAAGAATACCGTTTGATATAAAACTCGGTGAATTTTTGTTTTATGTAATGTTTTTTTAATCAATTAAATTATTTTTAGTTTATTGCAAACTTCTTTTAAAAACGATACAACACTTTCGCCTTACAAACATCTATTTTAAAGAATATTTATACGACTTATTTTCTCTGCATTCACTTAATTCGTATTAGAAAGCCGAAAGAATGCAATTTTATTAATCCGTGTGTAATAATATTTTCCGAATTTCGAAAAAATATAAATGAATGATTTCTCATGAATGGAGCTATTATAAACAAAAAATGAAGGCATATGAGTCATATAAATACGCGATTTGTTTTGTCAAGCATCATCAATGACGACATTGCTCTATTGCTGGATGCGCGTGTATTATTCTGTGATAACGACGTCATATGCATACTTTTCTATAGATGTTGTTTAAGACTGGATAGCAAACTTGGAATGCCTTAGCTGATGCGAATGATGTCATTTTGTAAAAAAAAGGCGTGTGTTTTAATTCTTAAAACTAAAATATGTTTTGTAGAAGTGCGCCATTTTCACGCCAGCTGCTTTGAAATTATTGACAGGTGAAAATGCTTTACTTTGGAAACTGATAAAACACAATGTTTTACTAAAAATTAGAGTGCCTTTATAGATGAGCAGTGACTTTCAGTGTGCATGCTTAGATCGAATGATTCTCGCCTGGATTAATTCGCTTCGCAGAGTTAGACATATAAACAAAGATCTTGGCAATAATTCGAGGTTTAGAATAGTATCAGGTTTCCCAGGTTTTTGCTCAAAATTCTCCCGACTAAATAATTTTATTGCTGTTCTTTAAGACATTCTACTATAATTTTATCAAAATATCATAATTTGATTAATTTAATTTTTCACAATTTTTTATATTCTATATATTTAAAACACAATCCTGTTTTTTAGACATCTGCCCTGAGCTTTCTGCTGAACCATTTTTACTAATATGTATATATATTTTTTTACTGTAAGCTGTTTATTTGTGGGTGTGCCCGCACTGACTGTTTTTTTAATATCTCCATTTTTATATTTTATTAAATTTCCTCAAAATGGTGGTAATTAGATAGCTTTCATTATTTCGGAAAAGACAGAAAATATGATTTTATTTATCTTTATTCATGCCATTTTCTGATAAAAGTTCGAAAGTGTTGATAAAAATTGTTGTATAGAGTTTAGTGCCGCAAATTTACATTAGGGACATAATTTTTTGAATAAAAAATTAGGTACTGGTACTGCTTTTGAAAACACGTATTTCTCCTCATAAAGTTTTCAGATTTTTTCTTTCTGGATGTGTACTGATACCAAGTTTCCGACCCTTAACGAAATGCTTACATAAGTGAAAATGACGTCATATTTAAATGAAAACTGTCATTTTCGTAGATCAAACTAGCCCTTTTTACATAAATGCGTCTAAAAACATAAATTACGACAATTTTATTCTCCGGTACTGAGATTAGAATCTCAATTTACGAGTGTAACTGTTCACATGCAAAGATATTGCTGAGAATCGTAACTTCACGTTTTGAGTTAAAATGATCCAATTAAAATACCAATTTCTAAAAAATTGTGAATACGGATATAAGAGATGCGCATGTAAATTTTGAGAAGCTGAAAATAATGTCGGGTAAAGATTTTCTGGGGAAAAAATTCTAAGATCGTGTTAAGTGGAATAAATTTTGCAGTTTTTCATTCCGGAATACCAAACATAAGAGCCTCAATTGATAACTTATAAATAAATAAAAGAATAATATTAAAAAGAAAAACACAAATTTAACATATTTGTAATCGAACAATTTACATTTTTAGATAGCCAAATGGAAAAAAAAATACTTTCAAATGGAATTTGTTTGCAAAGTGCATCTGACTGTACTGTAGAATACTGATTGTCTAGGTTTTTAAAATAATTTTCAACCATCAAATGTTTTTTAATTTATCTCTATTGCGTGGAGCTCGATTACGAAAAATAAACCCCTTTGTCAGTGGTGGAAAATTAGCGCAGAGGAGGAGCCTATTGACACCACTAATATTTTATAGTATGCTTCACCTTGATAAAAACTCAGAAATGCTGTCATTAAATATGCCGAAAAATACTACTTAAATTTAGTGGTGTCAATAGGCTCCTCCTCTGCGCCAATTTTCCACCCCTGCCCTTTGTTCTTAAAACAACAATAAAGAGTTCATCATTTTCTTACGGCTAATATTCCATTAAAAAAATTTTAAACTTCCTTTGTGAATAAATATATATAATAATATAAATAAAACAGAAATTTAACAGACATGTAATTGAACTACACGCTTAAATCTCTGAATTTATCAGAATGTAAAAGGATGTTGTAAATAGCAAAATCTTGGTCCAATAACTCTTAGCATGCGGCTAATACGAAAATTCGCTTTTGATAAGTTTCAAATTTTTATTTGATAGAATAATTCATATTTTTCATATGAAAAATGCTTTTTTAATGTTAGTAGGCAATCTAAAAAATATATTGCATGTAAAAAAGTTATTAGTTTAGAATATTAAAAAAAAAAATGGTTTACACCTTTATTCTCTAACCCGGGTACGATTCCCTAGTTTATATAATTATGAACACACCTAAAAATGTAAAAAAAAAAAAAAAAAAAAAAAAAAAAAAAAAGAAGAATTTTTAGACGTTGATAACGATATTATTAACGAAGGGAAGGAAAGGTTCCAAAATTACCAAAATGTGGATAATTTTATATATGTACAGCTCCTTAAGGGGACCAGGAAAGCCCTATCTCCGCCATGTTAAATTCACCAACTTTATGGACCTTTTTGTCAGAAATGATGAAAGATAGAGGTCTAGATTTTTTAGAGTAGTTAGAATAACATGATTTACGTATTTTAACAGACCATTTTCTTTCTAAGTGAAACTCGAAATTAATTATTAATTATTTATTGAAAGGCATTTTTAAATTAGCATTTTCGGTAAGATTTCACTGCCTAAAATAAATAATTCTCAACAAATCATTAAATCCCTCTGTTAAACTATACAATATAACGTAATATAAGTATTAAAAAAATCTGAGTTCTTAAGTTCAATAGATATTGAAAACAAGGAACATAAACATAAAAAATCGAAGTTTTGAGAAAAAGTCACTTAAAGATTTAAAGGGCCATTAAGTTGTGAAGTACTCTTAGAAGAGAATGAATAATTTCAACACTTATTTTTTTACATATAAACATGCGTGACGTATCGTTGGAAAGATAAAAGTTTAAACTATTTAATGATGTAAAAAAGTAAAAATCGATTTTTTGGTTGAATTTTGCTTTCCCGGTTCCCTTAATCGACTGTAACTCTTCAAGAAGATTTTGCTGGTTATCAAACTATATATGAAAACACAAACACAAAATTATTGCTGGATAAAAAATTATCACGATCATGTTTTTTCTAAATAACTTGAGAACGAAAAAATGACAAAAATTAAAATTCGGTCTTTCATTAAAAATCCTTCTATATATAAAAAAAAAGTTTTGAATTGGAAATGGACCAATGAAAATCTGCGTAGATATTCCCGGTAGATCGGCATCCAAGTTGAATGCTTAAGCATGGCCTTTCTTCGTTAATATTTAAAAAACTGTTGCATACAAAAATATGAAAATCGGGGGTATTATAGAGGAATGTTTGATAAACACGCTTATGCAGACAGTTTTCAAATCAAATAATTATTTTATAATATATTTAATGTTAAAGTTGGTCAAAGTCGTTCCATTAAAAGAGTTTTATAGGAGCAAAAACTATACATAGGAATTTAATCATTCTTAGATCATTTTATACATGAGAAGTTCTCGGTGTGTATACTGCATTTATTTTTTTTATTTGATTCATTTTTTGAGGATTTATTTCCATTTTAAATTTAAACTTTCAGCATTTCCAGAGATATTTTTGACATAATTTAGAAAAAGATAGTATTTTAAATTGGTGCCAATTTTTAAAACAGTGCAAAGAATAATATTTCCTTCAAATTAAAAAAATCATTATTATGCGTTAAAACTTGTAAATGTAGGAAATTACGTCATATTTAAAATGGTCAAAAAATATGGCAAAACAATTTAAATCAAAATATATATTTGCGCGAGACATTTATTTGATATTTTGAGATAATCTTTTTCAACCATTATCGTGAATTCGAAGACAGCGCAAATAATATTTCCTTCTAACAACAAAAGTATTTTCACGTGAATATTAGTAAGAGAAATAAAACTTTGGTGTAAATTACGTCAGGTTTAAAACGATAAATTTAAAATGAATTATTTAAAAGAACTATGTTATAGCGCTGTTAAAAAATACCGGGAAACAATAACACTGTTTACTTAATTCATTTTACATTAGCTTATTTTCAAATGTTTAAATTTTTTTTTTAATTAAATACGAAAACAGCCATTGTATCTCTTAACAGCAGCAGATTTGGTCTTACAAATCCCCAATCCAAGGAAAACGAATGGAAACCCGTTTACAGAGAAATCGCTACTTTTTTTTTTTTTTTTTTTTTTTAATTCAATATTTTTAAAGCCGATCAAATTAGCGTGCTTTTCGGATTTTGGTGTGCCTGAACGGGGGTTGGCGAGCGTAGCTCGTAGGGGTCAGAACCCCCTAGTAATATACAAATTATGATTTAAAAAATATATAAACATTAAATACAGAATATTTACTACATTTTATGTCAAATTACACTGAGACAAAAAATACCACGGTGTTAGAATTTAATCTAAATATCATTTAAAGTTTATATTTGGCCCCTTACTTTGAATGAATTTGAATAATCGGTCTTTCATTAATATATCAAGTGAATACATGTAGCTTATATCCAAACTAAATAAAGCATTAAAGATGTCATTTCTTAATTTATAACATGTATCATATTGCTCGCCAATTGAGTAAACAATGCTCACCAATGATCTCAAAACAATCTCATTTGGAGATTTTTTTTCTATCACATCTTTTATTTGAACATTCCTTTCTTAATAAAACTTTTTCTTGATTTCGAATATTACTCACCCAAGTAATGCAGATGAGTTAGCCTATAGTTAAAGAATTATTTCCACAATTCCCCAATTGTGTTAGGAAATGTTAAGTTGGAGGGTCAATGATGAACCTACCAAGATCCTTCAATTTTATAGCATTGTTGGCCCAACCCAAAAGAATTAAGTTGTTAACACCAAGCTTCAGGTGTACTATTGGGCAAGTGTGTTTGGCCCTCCGTAAATAAGAAATCGGACCTTTATTGAAACAGCTTACTGTTCCTTTGGAGGCAGATTGGCTATATAGCAGTCCCCAAGGTGGACATTTTTTAACAATTGACCAATCGTGGGACTCCACAATTAGTTAACATCGGCCCAACCATTTTGTGCTACTTGGTAATACCTCCGATGTCATAACTTTGTTTTCTGATGCCTGGAGATTCATGCCACTTACAATCATTGCTATTTTATATCTTTGCATCCCCTAAGCACATGCTTGGTACCATACTCTAATTGGCTAGTTTCCGAGTTTTGTATTCTGGCATCCCTTGATTATATAGATCGTTACAGTCTCCTCGTAGACACCTTTCAGAATTATTCTACTATTAAACTAACTATTCTGTAGCTCCATGTGTAATTCGTTATCGAGTTTGGCGATTTTCAATAGATACGATTGCCTCTTTTGATGTAGACATGAAATTGCATTAAAGAACTGTTTCTATTTCTGTGTTTTTATTTTGCGAGATAACTGCAAATGCCTACTCTATATCGTTTGGCTATTTGTGTAGAGGACTAGCAACTGTCTTATAAAGGGAGTCCAGTTTTTTGAATGAGAACATTCTGGCGGTATTAACCTGTGTGCGCAAAGGCGACATCTAACTTCCCTTTTACTTATTTTCTGAAGTGTGTTTGTAGCTCTCCAGATCTGTGGTTAGTGGTTTTCTCTGTAGTTTTATGCAAATTAGATTACGCTGGTCAATCTTTAAGGAATATATGCAAAATCGAAAGTTACTATCGGCGGATCGTGGATCGAAACCTACCTTCTGAAGTCTTGTGAGACCAGTCGACTGTTGCTGGAGTAAATTGCGCCATATCTTCTGGGGGATCGTAAAATGTAGATTTTAACTGAGTAGAAGTTGTTAGTTTTGCTAAGAGTAAAATTTGATTATCATTCAATAAAGCTGATCGGTAACCATGGGTTTCTAGTTATAGTGACAGTTGCATAGTTAGGGAAATTGCAAACTAATATCTATTTGCAGAGATAGCCGTGCTGCTGAGTCACCTGTCTTCTATACGTAAATAAATTTTAATATTGCATTTATTGTATTTTTGAGTGTCGATCTAAGAATTAAATTGCTGTTAAGCGCAGCGAAATACAGGCTAAATTAAACAGCTCCATCGCAACCCTTCCCAATTTGATTTAAGTAAACAACCTTTTAAATCTGAAGTTTTACTAGGTATGTCCCATATTCAATGTGGGGCCCTGATGCATATACGCTACTTTGTTGTAATATTAAACATTTCTCTACACAATCCAACTGATTCTATTCATTACGTACTACTGTTTTTTAAATGGTGCATATAAGTATGTTATGATGCCCTCTAGAGTTTTAGTGGCTTGATATAGAAGGAAATAAGGTGTCGTTAGAATTTTCCGAATAGTAATCATATAATTCACGTTTCGTGTCAGAAAATTATAGAAATTACTGGTTAAGGTATTTATGCTTAAGGGGCATTCCACATCAAATCAGGCAGTAAAATATCAATATGTAACCCACCATCACAGATTTTAATGAAACTGCGTGGGTTTGTTCTTACTATTAAGATATGATCACCAGTAATTTTTTTTACTCCTTGGTGAAATAGTTTCTCAGAAAAAAAATTGTCATAATTTTGAAAAACTGCCGTCAGTTGTCATTCTTGACTGCTCGGTTTTCAAATGTAGCATGTCATATATATAATCATATTTCAATATCTACTCTACAAATCATCTTCAAATAATTTATGCATAATATTTAGGGTACGCAATTTATGAAAAAAAAATATTGTTACGCTTATAACATTTTAAGTGTGTCTAAAAAAATGTTTAAACTTTGAAGTCGTGAATTTTTTATGAAAAATAATGCATTAACAAAAAAAGCATTATCAACAAAAGGCGGTATTTTTAATAAATTTATTTTTTGTGGGAGATACACTTAAAGGTGTCCTTTACCTGATTCTGAAATAAAAATAGTGGGATTTTGGGTGTTTTTAGTAGTATTTTCTAATTATAAATATTTTGAGGTGCATTTCAAATCAAATCAAGCAGAGTCATTCCATGGCAGTTCCCTTAAGCCATTTAATCACTGTCACAAATTTCAAAGAGACTGGGTTTGTTTACAGCTCATTTTAAGACGTAATCACCTTTAATTTTCTTGATCCTAAGTAAAATATTTTTTAAGAAAAAAAAATAGCAAAATTTTGAAAATTGAATTAAATTTTTTTAATGGCAGTTCTATATTTAAAAACTGCATTAAAAAAAAAAAAAAAGAAAGTCATTTTAATATAAAATCACTAAATAGGTTTCAAATAATGTATATGTGACAAGTAATGTAGGCAGATTATTATTTCTTGCTATTTTGTCATGTTTAAACACTAAGAGGGACTTTTATCTGTTGAATTTTTAAAGTCAAGGATTTTGTCAAAAATAATCTGTTAATCAAAAATTTATTATTAACCGAAGGCAGGGTGTTATTGCTTTTTTTAATTGTATGTAAAAATATCTTTTAAATGGTTATAAAATAAAAGTAGTGAAAATATGAAAAAAAATTATCAAAGTTTTGGAAAATTGCCACGAGTTGCCATTAATGATTGTTCAATTTTCAAAGGCCTCATTTTATATATAAAATCATATTTCAATAACTAATAAAGAAATCTTCTTCAAATAATTTAAGCAAGGTAAATAAAGTATGTAGATTATGAAAAGTATATTGCTGTAATGTTAAAAAATATTTAAACGTGTCTAAAAAATTGTATAATCTTTGAAATCAAAAATATTTCACAAAAAATAATGAAATTATTAAAAAAGCTTTATCAATCAGAGGCGGAGTTTCTATGACTAATTTTTTAATTTTAAGTTGTACATAATACTACATTATAACTGGATCTGAAATAAAAATACTGGGATTTTGGTTGATTTTAGAAGTATTTAAATCATATTTAAAATTATCAATATTTTCAGATGTAAAATCTATCCAATGTATCATCCCTGGAAATATTTTTATTTATACATTTATTTTATTTTTCAAATTATCTTTTATGTTCGTTTCTTAAGGAAAAAAATAAACAATATTGTTTTTTAGTAAAACTTCTAGGCCGAAGAGCAATTATCCCTTTCCAAAAAAGAGAAAAATCACTAGCTCCTTACCGCCCAATAGTAGTTTACTTATTATTTGAACAGTTGAAAGTATTTTTCAATAAGGGGGCTGTTGATTTTAAGTCGGCTGTTGAGCAGTGTAATGTTGGTAAAGGAACTGGTACTATTTAATTTAATTTTTATTGCTGTAAATAATATTTGTTATTTTATTATTGTATGTATTATATTTAAGCAAGACTAGCAATGCACGATATCGTAGTCATTATAGTACATCTTAGCATGAAAATCATCAATATTTATCATTAAACATTCACATTTTATGAAAATTTTGTTAAAATTGCTCATATTTTCACTATTTTTATTTTATAACTATTGAAAAGATATTTTTACGTACAATTAAAAAAAGTAATAACAGCCTGCCTTCGGTTAATAATAAATTTTTGATTAGCACATTATTTTTCACAAAATTCTTGATTTTAAAAATTCACAAGATTAAGAACACTCTTAGTATTTAAACATGACAAACAACAATAAATAATAATCTGCCTACATTATTTGTCACATATACATTATTTGAAACTTATTTAGTGATTTTATATTGAAATGACTTTTTTTATGCAGTCTTTGAATATAGATCTGTCATTAAAAACATTTTTTAAAAAATTTCAAAATTTAGATTTTTTTTTTTATCTTAAAAAATATTTTACTTGTAATCACGTTTAATTTCCTTGATCCTGTCTTAAAATGAGCTATAAACATACCCAGTTTCATTGAAATTTGTGACAGTGAATTAAATGTCTTAGGCGAACTGACATGGAATGACTCTGCTTGATTTGATTTGAAATACGCCTCAAAATATTTTTAAATATGAAATACTACTAAAAACACCCAAAATCCCACTACTTTTATTTCAGAATCAGGTAAAGGACACCTTTAAGTATATCCCCCACAAAAAATAAATTTAATAAAAATACCGCCTTTTGTTAATAATGCTATTTTAGTTAATGCATTATTTTTCATAAAAAAATCACGACTTCAAAGATTAAACATTTTTTTAGACACACTTAAAATGTTATATAAGCGTAACAGTATTTTTTTTCATAAAATACGTACCCTATATATTATGCATAAATTATTTGAAGATGATTTGTGGAATAGATATTGAAATATGATCATATTTATATCATGCTACATTTGAAAATCGAGCAGTCAAGAATGCCAACTGATGGCAGTTTTTCAAAATTTTGACAATTTTTTTCTCAGAAACTATTTGACCAAGGAGTAAAAAAAAATACTGGTGATCATATCTTAATAATTGGAACAAACACACGCAGTTTCATCAAAATCTGTGATGGTGGGTTACATGCCTGCCTGAACTGACATGGAATGACCCTTAATATTTCTTTTGTGATAAAGGCATTAATAATTAGTTTACACGAATAATTAATTGCTTAAATTTTTTTTATTGATTATTGATAATCATATTTGTTCAATTTAATTGAAAATCACTATTTGAACTTTTCTCTTAAGTAAAACTTTCCCAAACAGTTGAAAAGTGTTTATGAATTCGGTTTGTCCGTCTGTCCGTTCATGATCTATCTCAAGTAAATATACTCGGATTGTCATGCAATTGATATATGTTATTGGGCTTTACTATGCCTTGTTTGGTATTGAAAATGAATTGTTTAGATTTATAGTTCATTTACAGGGACACACAAAAAATTCCATTACATTACATTCTATGGGGGGAAATCGTTTGCGGTGTAGTTTAATGATATTACACTATTAAGTATCCTTGTTATTGTTTTGTTAAATTATATGAAAACTAATCCACGTTCACAAATAACTAATTTAATTTTAATTTATTTTAGGTTTGCAATATTTCATCATGCATCATGTCTCGTGATATTATTTACTATGTTTATTATTTTTAAATTATGTGAAAATATTTTCTATCGTGTATGATTTTGAAAATGTCGCCGTTGGTGCGACGAAACGATCGTCAATCTTAATAAATGATATTTTATCACTTTATAGCATTATTTTACTTAATCTGTTTATAAGGGATCATTATACATGTTTTTATGATGCTACACTATTTCAAAAATATCAAAAACGATATGAATCACTAAGATTCAGTACAGCAGGCTTACTACAGAATGTAGTGTGCATAGCATTTATCGTTCATTTACAAGGGCACACAAAAGAATTTGGTTACAGTACTGTCTATTAACAATAATTTCTGGAAAGGCGTTTTTAGTTGTTGTACGTCTTTTTAAAACTGTAACTAATTTTTTGCCTATCACTTGGTATGTATAAATTCTATAATAGATCATATACAGGGCCGAACAAAAGATCTCTATTACATTTCAGTTTATTGACAAAAGTTGCTGAAGAGGAATTTTCAACTGTGCTACGCGTTCCCTGGGTCGACAGCGCCCATCCCTGTTTTCTTGACCCTGGGCCCCGAGATGCTATACACCATATGTCCCGGCCAAGTGGTCAGCCTAACGCAGGACCCTCGGTGTTTAGTTCCCAAGCAAGTTTGGTACTCATTTTATCGACCCCGAAGGGATGAAAGGCTGAGTGGGCCTTGCTCAGTCGGGAGTCGAACTCTCGTCCTTCAGCTGGGTAGTCAGATGCTCTGACCATTACGCCACTGGGCTTCCCTACGCTATACCCATGCGTTCCCTACTTGAACTAAATTTAGCATATTATGTAGTATCATCATCATCATCATCATCAACCGTTTTCAATCCACTGCTGGATGTAGGTCTCCCCCCGATTTTTCCAATGTTTCCTGTCTAGTGCTTTAGTCATCCAATTTACACCGGCTACTTTTCTGATTTCATCACTCCATCTTACTTGAGGTCGTCTTCTTGGCCGATTTACATCTCTGGGATACCACTGTAAGGTGTTTGTGCTCCATCTATTGTCTTGTCTTCTTGCGATGTGCCCAGCCCATTTCCATTTTAGCCGTTTAATTCTTTCAATGATGTCAAAAACTTTCGTCTGACTTCTTATCCAGGTTATTCTTTTTCTGTCTCTTCTAGTTATACCTAGCATACATCTTTCCATACTTCTCTGTGTTGTTTGTAATCTTTGTACCATCCGTTTTGTTAGCGTCCATGTTTCTGCTCCATAAGTTAGGACAAGCAAAACACATTGGTTAAATACCTTTCTTTTCAAACACAGGGGCATGCTACTCTTCAGAATAATATTGTTCTTCCCAAAAGCACTCCATCCATTTCTTATTCTTCTATTGATTTCATTCATGATACTATTATCAGATGATGTTTCTTGCCCAAGGTACACATAACTTTGCAATTCTTTAATTTCAGTGTTCTTGTAGACGATTTTCTTTTTTGATGCAAATGAATTGAACATCACCTTAGTCTTTTCCAAGTTTATTTTTAATCCCACATTAATGCTAGCTTCTGCCAAATCTTTTAGCATATTTTCCAATTCTTCAGGACTGTTACTGAAAATTAAAATGTCGTCAGCGAATCGGAGATGACTTAAATATTCCCCATTTATTCTAATCCCTTTGTTTTCCCAATCAAGCTTCTTGAAAATATTTTCTAAGACAGCAGTAAAAAGCTTAGGCGAAATGGTGTCTCCTTGTCTTACCCCTCTTCCAAGCTTGATCTTTGCTTTTCCTTTGTCCAAGCGGATGGTTGCTGTTGCTTTCTTGTAAATCTTCTTTATAATATTGATGTAAGGTTTGTCTATACCAATGTCCTCCAGAGATTCTACTACTGCTGATGTGTAGACCGAATCAAATGCTTTTTCATAATCAATAAAGGAAAGGCAAAGAGGTAAATTATATTCCTTATGTTTTTCTATGAGTTCCCTTACCGTTTGGATATGATCCATTGTGCTGAATCCACTTCGGAATCCTGCTTGTTCTCTAGGTTGAGCTGAGTCCAGAGCTGATTCAAGTCTTGTCGTTAAAACTTTGGTGAAAATTTTATAAATCACTGACAGTAAGCTGATTGAACGGTAGTTTTTAATGTTTTCCTTCTCTCCTTTCTTGTAAAGTAGCACCATCACAGCATTATTCCAATCTTCTGGTACATCTGACTTCTGGAGACATTTGGAAAACAGTAAGGATAGCATTTTCGCAAATTCTTCTCCTGCTTCTTTGATAAGGTCGATTGTAATTCCATCTTCTCCGGGGCATTTACCTTTTTTCATAAATTTAATGGCTTGTAAAACTTCGTCTGTCGTCACTGGGATTATGGCATCGGTTTCTGTTAAGTTTTCTCGTGGATCACATAAGTTGATTTCGCTCTGATCTTCACATTTATATAAATCGTTATAGAATTTTTCGACAATGTGTACTATTTCTTTATTGATTTTGGTGATTGTTCCATCTGTTCAATTCAGCATATTCAACTCTTGATTTAGGATCGTTTTTCTTCATTTTAAATTCTCTGCGTTTCTTCATCAATCTTCTTGTTTCTTCTGTTATTTTCTTTGTCTGCTTTACTTGTGCATCACCGGCTATCTTCTTTGCAATATCTTGTAGAGTACTGGTTAGTTTCTTGTTCACTACTGTAACATCTTGCTCTTCTTCTAAAGCTGATTGAAGTACTTGGAAACGGTTTTTAAGTTCCAAATGGAATTCTTCTTTATGTTTCTGGAGATTTATTATATCGATTGATTTCTTTGAGTGTTGCAAAAGCTTCATTCTTTCCACTTTAGTATTTAACAGCAGTTTGCATCTAACCAACCTGTGATCACTTCCTGTATTGAAGTTATTGAGAACGCTGCAATCCTGAATAAGATGCTTTTTGTTTGTTAAGATGTAGTCGATTTCACTTGTTGAGCCATATATTATGTAGTATATATATATATATATATATATATATATATATGCAAATCTATAGCTCATGTACAGGGCTACACAAAATAATTCGAATATTTTTCCGACTATTGGTGGGAATTCCTGTAATTAGGTTTTTAAATGTGTTATGCTTTTTCCAAATGGTTTACTTAGAAACCATCTTTCACCCCAATAAACGGTGAAGTATTGGAAAATGTTGGAAGAAATGTTGGAAAGTGTTTCATAATATATGCCTGACGCATGATTTTTTGTAATACTTTTTTATATTTGTTACGCCATTGTGAATATGTATGCAAAATTTAAAGTAAATTGCATTGGTAAAAGTGCAAAATATTTTTACAATGTATCAATTTGGCAACGCTTCAACATAATACAGAAACCAATGCAAGAAGCTAATAATGATATGATATATTGATATATTAACAAGCACTACTGTAGTTTAATGACATTTCTCCCCATATTTCAAAGAGCATTTGCATATTTTAGGAACAGTGTTATCTAATACTGTTATTTCTAAAAAATCAAACACACTTAAAATAGAAATCAAACATTGACCTTGCCAATTTTACAGAGTTTGTTCAAGTTCACTGAATATTCGGTGGAGCATAGTCTAAGAAGCGGTAGGATTCAATCCTTCCAATAAGTCTCAAATCGTTATTAAGCTGTCTGATCCAGCTATTACACCAAAAAATTCCCGTAAATTTGAATTAATAAAGTAAACAAAAACTATTTTCTTTCATCAAAATTATTTGATTGCTTAATGCAATACATATAAAATTTATTTATTTCACATTTTATGAGAAAAGTTGGAGGCAGAAATATATTTCTTCAGACGTGCAATCCTTGGGATACAAACAACAAATTGTACCAAATTTTAATATTATATTCCAATTTTTGCTATTAATTGATATTGAGTTATTGGATTAAAATTCGCATTCAATAAACAAAACAAAAAATCCAATGCATATAAAATCAATTTATTTCAAATTTTCGGAGAAAAGTTGAAGAAAAAAAAATATTTCGCAGGACGTGCAATTTTTAGTGTAAAGACAATAAATGATACAAACTTTAAATTATATTCCAAATTTTTTTCTGTCATTTTATCTTGAATTACTGCATTAAAAATCGCATTCAGAAAACAAAACAAAAAAATTAATATATTTTATGAAAATTATTTGACTGCTTAATGCTATGTCTATACAGTTAATTTATTTCACGTTTTATGAAAAAAGATGAAGAAAGAGATATATTTCTTAGAGTTTCTTGGGAGAGAAATACAATAAATGATACAAAATTTTAATATTATACTCCACTTTTTTGCTATTTATTGATCTTGAGTTATTGCATTAAAAATCGCATTCAGAAAACAAAACAAAAAATTAATCTGTTTTATGAAAATTATTTGACTGCTTAATGCTATGTCTATACAGTTAATTTATTTCACATTTTATGAAAAAAGTTGAAGAAAGAGATATATTTCTTAGAGGTTCTTGGGATATATTCTTGGGAAAGACAATAAATGATACTAAATTTTAATATTATACTCCACTTTTTTGCTATTTATTAATCTTGAGTTATTGCATTAAAAATCGCATTCAGAAAACAAAACAAAAAATTAATCTATTTTATGAAAATTATTTGACTGCTTAATGCTATGTCTATACAGTTAATTTATTTCACATTTTATGAAAAAAGTTGAAGAAAGAGATATATTTCGTAGAGATTCTTGGAAGAGAAAGACAATAAATGATACAAAATTTTAATATTATACTCCACTTTTTTGCTATTTACTGATCTTGAGTTATTGCATTAAAAATCGCATTCAGAAAACAAAACAAAAAATTAATCTATTTTATGAAAATTATTTGCTAGCTTAATGTAACGCATATCAAATTGATTTATTTCAAATTTTATGAGAAAAATTGATAAAAGAATTATAATTACCTAGGATGTTCAATTTTTGACGAGAGACAATAAATGATGCAAATTTTCAATTATATTCCAAATTTTTTTCTAGTATTTCAGTTTTTCTTATTGCATTAAAAATCGCATTTAGAAAATAAAACAAAAAATTAATCTCTTTTATGAAAGTTTTTTTATTGCTTAATGCAATACATATAAAATTTATTTATTTCAAATTTTATGAGAAAAGTTGAAGACTGAAATATATTTCTTCAGAAGTGCGATCCTTGGAATACAGATAATATATCAAATTTTAATATTATATTCCACTTTTTGCTATTAATTGATATTGAGTTATTGCATTAAAATTCGCAATCAGTAAACAAAACAAAAAATTAATCTATTTTATGAAAGATATTTGCTTTCTTAATGCAATGCATATAAAATCAATTTATTTCAAATTTTATGAGCAAAGTTATGCCTTATTTAAAACAATTTTCTTATAGCAATGTTAAAAACATACCAGGAGGCAAAGACTCTGTGTACTTCAAATGTTTAACTGATCTTATTTAATCAAACGTGAAAACATCTAGTAAATGTTTAACAGCAGCTGATCCTGCCTTAATGCGGTCCAGGACACATTTTAAAATAATTCTTATTTATTGAGTTAAATTTCTGAATTTTTTTGTGATGGTTAACCTTATCATTTGTAAACAAAATTACATGATAAAACTTCTGATATATTTTTTTTTATTTAAATTTTAAAATTTGTTAAAAAAGTGGGGTAATTTAAAATCCTTATAACTCGAAATATTATTTATAGAATTTCAATTTATTTTCATTTAAATAAACAGAAATATATAAGCTTTAATTTTGATTCGGCATTTTTAAAAATATTTATTTATAAAAAAAATTAAAAATATTTAACGAAAAAATTTTTAAAAAAGTGGTGCAACTTTTTAAAAAAAAATCATATTTTTAAAAGTAAATATTTTTTTCAAATATGCTGAATCAAAATTAAGGTAAAACAATTGAAAAAGATATGTTCCAAGTTTGAACCCTTCTTCTTTAACGATTCTCGAGTTATAATATTTAAACACGCGAAATGGTGAAAAAAACTATCATGAAGAAAAACGCATTTTTACAAGAAGTCGTTTCCATGACAGCCATTACTTGAAAGCTAGTTTTTGAAAACAAACCAAAACGAAAAAATTAATATTTTTTGTTCTAATTCAGATAGAAACAGGATTTAAATGTCATTTTAAGCAGGAAAAAACAGAGAAATTTTTAATGAAATAAAATGTTTTTGAAAATTTTGAAGATTTTTGTGTCCCGGACCCCCTTAAGGGGGCTGGTCACTCAGGTTCCGATTTTCCCTCACTAATGTAAAATCTATGGGCATTGGATGCATTCGTATATTTAAAATATCTCCTCGGGAAATTAATATTTTTAACTTCTATTTTTTGTGCACGCTTCCTAAAAGATGTCTCTTTTTTTCTTAGTTCTCAAAATATTTCTAAAGTATATACTTAATTTTATAAGAAGTGTTAAAATCTTACTGACAGTTCGCCCGCTTTTAACACGTAAAATATTAAATTCAGTATAGATTTTAGAAATATTTTGAAAACTAAGAAAAAAAGAGATATCCTTTAAGAAGAGTACACAGAAAAAAGATGTTAAGAATATGAATTTCCCGAGAACATATTTTAAATATACGAATGCATCAAAAGTCCTTAGACTTAAAATTACATAGGAGAATTCCGAAGCTGAGTAACCAGCCCCCTTAAAAGTCCCAAATCAAAGAGAAATGAATGGATTTGAATGAAACGTTTACAGGGAGATCTCCACTGGTATTTTTAATTATTGTTCAATCTTCGGCAGTCTTTTAAAAGCGGTTCAAATTAGCGTGTTTTTAGAGTTTCAATGTCTCAATGGGGGTTGGCGAGCGTAACTCGTAGGGGTCAGATCCCCCTAGTTTAAATAAATAATCTCTCAAATTCAAATTATTGCTATGTAAAATTTAATATATTATACTTCCATTAACTCTCGGATTTCTCCAAAATGCTATATCTGTTCTTTTTTCTCATTAAATTGAGCGGAAGTTATTGTTCCTCATCCGTTTTCCTTAATAAGTAAAAAAGAATATTTTCGAATCTTCTCTGCAAAACTAGTATGAAGTAAGGAAATAGAAATGAAAACATCCGCTGCCAACTTCCAAATATGTTAAAGAAAAATGAAACATATAGGTTAACGTTTTAATTCTTTACCTACATAAACTATATAATGTTAAGTATAGCTTATTAAGTAAAACGTCTTCTAGAAATACCGAGAGCGTTCACACATTTTTGTAACGATTTTGACTTTTTTTTAAATTTAAATTTAAATGAAAAACAAAATAAAATTATATGGCATCAATTCGATATAGGATATAATTGTCGCCTGCATCATTAAATAGCCGGACGTGTCAATCCTAATACTTTCATCTACCTCATGCATGTTAATACTTCCTGAAAAATACAGCATATCAGCGCCACCGGTTAGGTTTGTTTGTTTGTTTTATTGGACATATACATCAGACTTGTGTGCTTGACAACAAGGCCCGCTTATAAGTCATCTTCGATATACAGGGACAAGATAGCACAATGAAATTTACAACACAGAGAATTTTTACATCCGGGAGCTCCACAAAGAGTGTGCAATGGAGCCAGCGGAAGTCGAACCCGACAAGCCTCCTACACTCTAAAGCGATTAGCAGCGTGGTGTCTTAACCACTCGGCCACGGAGGCCCCACCGGTTAGGTGATTTACACCAAAATCTAATCATCAACAACTTATGCTAACTTCTAACTGAATCTGAAGTTTGATGAAAATCCTTGCATTAGTTTTTGTTTGAGATAGAGATATTGCAAAAATCGTAAAAAATTATGGATAAAAGTGCCACCTGTTGGGAGATTTACATCAAAAACTAAATAGCATTAATTTATATCAGTAACTAACTGAATCTGAAGTTTGATGAAAATTCATACATTAGTTCTTGAGATATAGCTATTGCGGAAATCGTGAAAATGCAGCATATCAACGCCATCTTTTGGGCGATTTTCATCAAAAAATAATCAGCACCAAAGTATATCAAGGACTAACTGAATCTGAAGTTTTATGAAAATCCGTGCAGTAGTTCTTGAGATATACCTATTAAGAATAATCGTAAAAAATACTGCATAGCAGCGCCCCCTGTTGAGCGATTTACACCAAAAAGTAATCAGCACCAGTTTTTATCAAGGTCTAACTGAATCTAAAGTTTTGTGAAATTCCTTACATTAGTTCTTGAGATATAGCGCAATAAGTATAAGCAAATAAGTATGCCTTCTTTATATCGTATGCCTTGGTCATGAGATAGCAATATGCCTGTAGCATCCCGTAATAAATGTATAAATGGGCAGTGCATTTTCAAAGTTTTTATTTATACTCAAGTAATTCATGTGAAAATGTTTTTGACGTGATTATAACCGTACGACGAGAATTAACAGGCCTCGAACACGCGAAATGCTAGTGTTAGAGCGATACGCATGGGGCATTCATTCCGTATCTGAAATTGTTAGGGAATTCAACATTACTCGATCGACAGAATAATTAGTGTGACGAGAATATCTAATCTCAGGCATTATCTCCCACCATGGACAACGCAGTGGCCGACAGGTAGTAGTTAATGTCCGAGACCAGCGATATGTGCGTAGAGTAGTCAGTGTTAATAGACAAGCAATACTTAACCCTGACGGTACTTATAAGTACCACTCACTTTAAACATTCATCCCATAGTGAATATTACTAATATTCTAATGGTACTTTGCAAAAACACTATTTTAACTCCACTTTATCCGGATACATGGCAGCAATAGGCCTAGGTTTGCTATTTTAGCAAGGAAGGAGGCTATCTTTGACACAGACGATGAGTTTTGTGCCGTTATTTTGTACAGATTGTCACGCTCGTCTTTTTATTTCTATAAACACAGTAAAGGATATAAGATAAGTGTTGGATTTTTTTTATGAGTTCATTATGATCTTAGAATGCAGTTTGACCAGCTATTTTAGGTGAACGGTGTATTTATTTGATTTAACCGTTGAATTACTCGATGGTACTTAAAAGTACCGTCAGTACACTGGGTGTTGGAGAAAAACTTCTTGTTTATTTTTCGTCTGGGTAGTTATCCATCGTTTTCATTTGCTTTAAAATGTAATTACTAAAATGTAGTGTAGTAATGATTTCCCTGGTATTTTTTTCTGTTTCATTGTTATTTTTTTTATAGGAAATTGAAAAAGTCGTGGTACCGGCTCGTTTTTGCTATGCTAGAAACATATACTAGAAACGGCATATGTAAATTCATATATTTAATATGTGGAGGTGCGAGAGAACATGTTGTCCCTGGAATATAGACGTCGCATAACTAAAGAATTGCTAACAAGATCGAAACCTAAAAAAAAAATAGGTTTTTTTAACCCTTTCAGGGGCAAAGCAGTTTCAATTCAAACGTGTCGAAATAAATAATTGGCATCGGAATTTGCCAAAAGATTTATTTGAAAATACGAAAAAGTCTATATTTCACATACTTATTAAATCGAAAATATTTTCTGGTGCCGTTTGAAATAACTTGTGGGTTTTCTGTTACGATATTTTAGTCATAGTGTACTGACGGTAATTAAAGTACCACTTTAATTACCTCTAAATAATTAAATTTCTCACGGGTGAGTATTTTTTTATGTTTATCCTTTAATTTTCATTGTAGTAACTGACAAAAAAATATTACGTGAAAAAAAATTGCAATAGATCATAATGCAGTAGATAAAGCGTTAATGTGGGACGTACAACAAAAGTGTCTGTGAAGACCGTGTACCGAAATTTAGCGTTATTAGGCAGCAGATCGACTCGAGTGCATATACTAACAACAAGTCATCGACTGCAGCGCCTCTGCTGGGCTCGTGAATATTTCGTTTGGGCCCTAGATGACTTGAAAAAGGTTGCTTGATCGGAAGACTCACTATTCCAGTTAATAAGAGTTGATGGAAGGGCTCGAGTATGGCGCAGGCCCCACGAGGCCGTGGATTCAAGTTGTCAACAAGGCACTATGCAAGTTGGTGGCAGGTCCATAATGGTGTGGCCTGTTTTTACATGGCACATGGACTGGGTCCTCAGGTCAAACTGAACCAACCATCGACTGGAAATGGTTATGTTCAGCTACTTGGGGAGCATTTGCACCCATTCATGGACTTCATGTACCCAACCAACGATGGAATTTTAAAGAATGACAATGCACCATGCCACCGGGCAAAACTCGTTCGCGAATGGTTTGAAGAACATTTTGGACTATTCCAATGAATGATTTGGCCACCTAGATCATCAGACATTAAACCCATCGAAAATCTATGGGACATGATCGATAGGTCAGTTTGTGCACAAAATTTTGCTCTGCCAACACTTTTGAAAATATGGACGGCTGTACAGGTTATATGGCTGAATATTTCTTCAGCGGACTTTCGACAACTTGTTAAGTCAATGGCACGTTGTGTTGCTGCACTTCGCCGGACAAAAGGATTAAGATATTAGGAGGTATCCACACGATATTAGGAGATATTCCATGACTCTTGGCGCTTCAGTGTAATGAAATAGCCGTATATTTTAGACATAGTAAATTACCCAAAATATAAGTGGAACATTTGTAATAAATGTATATTAACAAGTAAAATTTAAATTTAAAAAATCAAAAAACCCGACTCCGTAAAAAGAGAACTAATTAATTATTTCTCATCAATGTGAAACTATTTTTTATATTACAGTAGAACCTCGATTATCCGAAATAATTGGAACCGACCCTCTTTCGGAAAATCGAAATTTTCGGATAATCGAAACATTTTATATATTTCACAAGGGTTTGAAACAATGTTTTGTCTGTCGCAGTTTCGATTGTCTTTGCTTTGAAGCTGTATCACGAAGTTTTTAAATATTATTAGTTCGCCAGTATCATAGTCTTTCTGCTGCTCCAGCTAAGCCAAACCTTTTGCGAAACATTAAAATGCTTCAGAATCGCTGATTTGTTCGTTTTCTTCGTTCGTTCCACTCCGCAGTTTACGGGAGCTCAAGTTAAATTCAAAGGAATTCTAAGAAAGGGGATCGAAAATATTTATACGTACTCGCGGTTCGGGAAAGGACCGCTTGCACACGAGGAATACGATAGTTTAAAAAAAAAAAAGCTTTAAAAATGGATTTTGCACACAAAAAATGTAATAGTAACAAAAAAAAAAAGAAAAAAAATTGATTTCGGTTAAAAGAGTTTCGGATAAAAGAGGTTGTTCTATTCTACTTACCTATTTTTTTTTTTTATTTACTTGTATTGATGACTTTTAAGTTGTGTTTAATTGTTAGTTCCTATCTATAAACGCTGTTTTGATGAGGTCTATAGATTTCTATGAAGGTTAGAGTTGCAGTAAAGCTAGAGATCCTACCTACACAACTTCCAGGTTGTGTAATATTTAAACGGAGCTTCTGACAGTAAAAAAGTCAATGAAACATCGTCTTCATTTTGAAAGACCTATCCAATGATATGCCACTCAAACGTCTCCACCGCCATTTTGTATTTTACGGCCGCCATTTTGAATTTATAAAAACAAAAGCTAGCCTATAACCATCGGACGGTTAAGACGAATCGATAGAGACCTCATTCATTAAAGTCCATCCAGCCGTTGGGATGTTTTGAGGGTATAAAGAAATCCACATACCCCGATACGCGTGAAACACATAACCCTTCTTGGCAGTCCGGTAAAAAGTAATATTTAGAGCACCAAATAAATAAGCTGCTATCTTCAGTTTCACTGAAATAATGAAAGAGACAATCACTCATACTGCACATTTTGGCTATATTTAAAAAATAATAATATTTTTTCTTGCAATACAGCCTCTTTTTATAAAAAAAAAAATAAATAATAAATAAATAAACTAAATATATAAATAAATATTTTTCTTCTTTAAATGAAAACAGAATGGGAATCCCTGTTACTTTCTGTGAAGAATTGTTGAACGTTACTATAAATCTTACGTAACTGAACTATCTTTGCCGATTCAAACCTTAAATAGCACTTAAAATAATTCTCAGATTTAAAACTGTCTGCTTCGATGTGTTTATCATGCATTTCTCTATAAAACTAACTATTTTCATGTTTTCATACGCAATATTTTTTGCAGGATAAATGGAATGCAGGAATGCTGGAAAAATGAAAAAGTCACAATGAGTTCAATAATGGCAGCAGCAACATTAGTTACTTTTTTTAGAATAGAGAGAAACAATTTTTTTTTATGTAAAATGGAAAATCACACTTTTTTTATGAAGCAGAGTGCTCACTATACGTAAATCTTTGCTGTAAGATACACAAAATGTTTTTGAACTAGTCGGATGGGCTAATCCCAAAACTTTCTTCTTCTCATACATGTCAATCCTTTAGTGTCGATACTACACCAACTTTGACTTTCATCTTAAGTTTCTGCTTCATTTTACTAATCGGAGTAAAAACTAGTTAATCTCAATCATAATATTTCATAAAAATCAATATTTTTCGTTATTCTGTTGTACATAAACTGCTTCAAAATCGCCTGGTTAGCTGGATTAGAATTGACCGTCGCTGCACGAACAGCCGATGTGCAACAGAACTATGAAAAATTGAGAGAAATGGCTATTAGAGCTCCCCTTGCAGCGGATTGTTCCTAAATTCACATGGGACCTGCTGGCCATAGCCAAAAGCATACACATGAAATTTGATTAAATTTTATGCATAACTTTTCATACACTTTTCAATGATACAATAATGAAAATGGCACAAAAATTGCTATTACAGCGCTCCCTTCCTATGGAATATGCCCAAATTCGAGGCGGACCTAATGGACATGGCCAAAAACATCCACGAAAAAATTGGTTCAATTACAGAGCCCCGTTCCGGTGGAATATTTCCAAATTCAAGGAGGACCTGCTGGCTATATCTAAAAACATACACAAAAAATTTGGTTCAATTCTGTACATAACTGCATACACTTTTCGATGATACAAAGTGGACATACACACATACTGACACACGGACGGACAGACAGACAATTTGTACAAACATGTTTTTCGGTATCTCTGCACCCTAAAACATGTAAATCCGTCAAAAAAATCTCGATTTCTTTTTTAGAAAGAAAATGAGAAAAAAAAGGAAAACATACTTTTTATGATAAATAATTTTTTCACACTGTCATGCTGATAAATTAATAGATGTTGGTTGCTGTTCTTTCTTTAGACATGTATACACATTTTTAAAAAAAACATTGATAACATGGCATAAAATGAAGAAACTCCGAATATTTTACTGAAGTAGATGACAGAACTGGCCTCATCGGGTTCTGTATGGACAGATCAGGGCAGCACTACAACAATACAACAATGCAACATTTTCTTGAAAATCTGATGAAATACATAAAAAAAATTTTTTGATAATGCAGAGCATAATTGTAAACAAATATTCCTGTAAAATAACAAAAAAATTCTCGCAGCAAAAGTTGCAACTTCTGCTGCCAGAATTTTTCCGTATGTACAAAAAAAAGTCTCTGAGCACTGCATTATTTTTTCTGTAATAACTAAAGAAAATTTGTACGAGGGAGAATTTTTATATCTATTAATGCATCCATACTTCCAACCTTATGCTTCTTTTAAATAAAAACATAGTTCGAAATTTTATCTAATTAAATGAATTTACTTCTATGTGGTAGTTATTTGATACACGTTTGGTTTCATTCCTGAAATAGAAAATCTGTTCAAAGTATTTTATTTTATTTTATTTTTCAAAAAAGGAGGTTGGCAAGTATGAGTAGCATATTGGATATAACTTACAACAAACTTCTTTTACTTTTATCATACATTTTAAAAATTATTACAGCTCCACACATCCTTTTACAAGAAAAATAATTTTCAAACCCATTCATTTATAGCGAAACAGCACCGAAAACTGGCGATATGAAGCAATTAAAATAATAAAACTTTGTAAAAAATCACCATAATCATCAAATCATCACCATCAACCATCAAATGCTAATCTTGTCAATGATCTCCCATCATCTCCTTTCCTATCTCCAGCGTGGAAATTGCTTTTGTAATTCTTTTCCCTCTTCTCTTGTTTCTTTTCTTTTTATTTTGTTTTTAAAAAAAAGGATCTTTTGGTTTTTTCTTGTTTTATTCTTTTATATTTCTTTATTTGCTATTATTATTTATATTTTTTAAATTACTTCTTTTATTTTATTTTAATTTTGTTTATTTCTTTTATTTCCATTTTTTCCCTATCAATTTCTCTTCTATCTTTTTGGCAACACTTTTCTCTTCTGCATGCCCCCCCCCCCTTTCTAGCTAGCGCCATCTGTCGCATTCTTTGCAACATTCTCTACCTTTCACTTCATTTTTGACCTTGTCCGCTTACGGACACGTGTTACTGTAGCTAATGACGAGCTGTTATATTTTTAGCTCGAAACGCGTCCTATGTATTGTTTTTATTTTGTGGTGATTTTTTACAAAGTTTTATTATTTTAATCCATTCATATATACCGGGTGTCCCAAAAAGGACTGACTGATTTTAAAATTCAATAACTTGCAAACGGCGACAAATATTTAAAAAATTCTTGCAGGAGGGTTATGCATAAGGTCAAAAGTTTTTTTACAGTGATTTTCAATTTTAGTTCGAATTACAAACAACAGATGGCGCTGCGATCAATAGACGCTGAATTCAGGCTCGATTTTTGGTACTTCGTGGCCCGGATAATACATTTCCATCTCCTTTTTCAGCATGGAACAAGAGAAAGGACCAGAAATCGAGCCTGTATTTAGCGACTATTGCTTACAGCGCCATCTATTGTTTGTAATTCGAACTAAAATCGAAAATCACTGTAATAAAACTTTTGACCTTATGCATAACCCTCCTGCAAGAATTTTTTAAATATCTGTCACCGTTTGCAAGTTATTGAATTTTAAAATCAGTCAGTCCTTTTTGGGACACCCGGTAGGTTGTTCAAAGAATATCAAGGCTGAAGCGGGTATATTCTCATAGTTGACAGTTCTCGACCCATGTCGCCGCCTTCTCTAGGCAAGAACACTCTCGGAGATTCGCTTAAGAGGTTACATGCGTTCTCAACTTTTAAAAAAATCGTTTTTGACGGAAATTAAATCTTTATAGTGTGTATAATTATGGTCAAAATGATTTATCTCAATTATTAAGAAATATATGAGCAAAAGTGTGTGCCGTCGCACGATCAAAATATATTTAATACTAAAACTTTAAACACGATTTTTTGGAAACGAAATTTTTCAACATAAACTGTATGATAACTTGAAAAATTTTTTAAATTTTTGAATGAAATTTGCGCTCATCTACTCAATTAAATGGCCTAAGGGCCATCGAGACATTTGATCAAAATTTTAATTGTTTATATTTTTCCAATAAGCTTAAAAGTCAAAATTTTAAGTGAAAAATTATTTTTTTTTTCAAAATAGAGCAATTTTCTTATTTTTCAAAAAATTTAGCCGATGATGCTTAGCTACAACGTTACTTTACAAGAAGAAACTAAGATTGTGATAATTTTTTGTTTCTACAGGAATTTAGGATACTGCCCATCGAGCCCAGATATTTTGGTACAGGTCAACGCGGCTGCAAGTTTCCGACGTAATATGTGACCAAATTTAAAAATAAAAAATGTTTTTAAATACTCGAATCAATAAAAAACAACGTGAAATTATTAGTTTTCAGTTATTTTTGCTCCCTTCCTAAACGAAAATCCCAACATATGTCAGTTTTTCGCCTCCGAGAACCTATGTAACCTCTTAAGGGTGTTCTGAAATCCAAAAGGGCAACTTTCTGACATAAGTTTTAATTTGTTTTTGTTCGAAAATGCATGAAACTAGCTGGTGCTATTGTTCAGAAACTATGTCATCGAGCTGTTCTTTCCATTTTTTTGCAAACGCAATAGATCTTTCAGAAAATAGTGCCAAAGTTGACGTTTTGAACCGAGTTTCCGCGCAGACTGTGAATAAGCACTCAAAAGTGGGCAAAAAACGTGTTTCTCACGTGATGAAAAATGCTTATAAGTCAATAAGGTAATTGATGGATCCGAAAATGGAAAAAACAGTTCGATTCGAAATCGCTTCCATGATCAGGTTTTCCAATTTTATATCTTTCCGTTAAAAAATGAATTTGTAAATGTGTCAAAACGTTTTGCGCTTGTTTAGCAGAGCAGTTAAGAACAACCTTAAACATGCTTTGTGTCGACAGTTTCCAGAGCCGGAACAGAGGGACGACGGTGAAATCAAAGAACATTTTGGAAGGGCTAAATTCAGAATGTTTTTGCCGTGTTTTATAATAAACATTTTACTGATTTTTTATATTAATTTTTGGTAAATTTGGTGTGTTTCTATATTTTATTTTAACATGCAATCAAAAGTTTTTTTTTTTTTTTTTTTATGTTATAAGTGTGCTACTATTAATAAGATATTATGAGAGATAAAAAAGACTCAAGACTTGGGGGGGCTCAGCATAACCTGCTCTTATTTGATTACACCCTGTTAATTTCAATCATCATTAAACGTCTATTTTTTTTCTTTTGAAAGTGTTAACGAGTGAAAAAATTTTAATATTTTAAAATTTTCCGATGAGATTAGTGCAAGGCCTGCCTAATCACCATCAAATTCAGGCGTTCAGGCATTGAAAACGCTTACACTTCGTGCTGCTATATCTTTTCTGGCTGTTTTAAAATAGCAGAGTATAAAAATTCAGATTTATATATACAGGATGGCCACATGAAATCTTCCTGGTTTAAATGTTACTGTACGGAAACTATGTACACTGTTAAAAAAACGACATTTTTACAGTACAAAGTACTGTTCATCTCGCGCACAAACTCGATCACAGTGAATGTGCTGTATCTTTCTTTGGTTTCCTGACTATATTAACATGGAAAATACAGTAGTTGCGTAAAATTAACAGCACAATGTGTTGGCAATTTGGACGCCAGCAGTTTGTGCTATAAAAAAAAAAATGCGTCAAAATTGCCAGCACATTGTGCTGTTAATTTTACGCAACTACTGTATTTTCCATGTTAATATAGTCAGGAAACCAAAGAAAGATGCAGCACATTCACTGTGATCGAGTTTGTTCTGGCAAATCTACAGTGGTTTTTTTACAGTGTATCCTAGAGATTTGCGGTTTGCGGTATCATGAAAAGCTGAGGCGTCGTGATAAGGGGTTATGGGGGGGGGGGAGCATCCCCTTCCAATATATGTGAACTTGGGAAATTTGAGCTTACAAGGAGAGGGCCAACCTTGTTAATCACAGATTTTGATTATTTTAATATATGTTGTAGGGTAGAGACCCCTTAGTGTCAGGTTCAACGGATTTTATCCAACGCTGCTTAGTTCTTGAGAAACCGGGGGGGGGGGGGGGTCTAAAAATAGTACACAACTTAAATACTTACTTTGCAAGCGCAATGATAGGTTGATCGTAGCTCAGTTGGTATGGCGTTTATCGGCTGATCCGCGTGTCCCGGGTTCGATACCTGAATGCGTTACATTTGTTTTTCTCATTTTTTGTTTTATAAATATACTTGTAAGTATAATTAATAATCTCATTGTCAATTAAAATTTATAATATTGTATATCAATTATAATTTTAACCTATTTAATTTTTTACTTTTAACTAAATAATTGTGTAAAACATCATAAAACTGTTAATTTTTTAAAAATCACTTTTAAAATGTATTTCATATATTCTTTATCGATGCAATGATATTGAGCAATTGTGTCAATTCGTGATTTTAAAGAAACATCATTTACGCATTGCTTTAACAAAGGAAGTCAATGCGATAATACTATTATTCTGTTTTTAAAGTAACAAGCATAATTATATTAAAAATTAGCATCGGAATTAAATTACAAACGATTTCTTGCATATTAAAGATTTTTAAATTTGTAATACGTATGCTTGCGCTTTCAATTATTTTGCTTTCACCTTTATCTTCTTTCTGCTTTTATTTTTATTTTATTTGAATATTCTTTTATTTTGTCATAACTAGATGGCACCACAACAGATTTTGTCACGATTTTGGAATTTTTATCATTCAATAAGAGATCCAATTTCTTTTTAAACCTCTTTAAAGGATGAGAAATAATAGTTTAAAAATAAAAAATGATAAATTTAAGTTTGTTAACATTATATTTAATGCATAATATTAAAATTTGTAAATGAAATTATTAAATTATAATTACAAGTATATTTATAAAACAAAAAATGAGAAAAACAACTGTAGCCCTTTCGGGTACTGAACCCGGGACCGCAGATCAGCCAGCGAACGCCGTACCAATTGAGCTACGTCCAACCTGTCATTGTGGTTGCAATGTAAGTATTTAAGTTGTGTAGTTTTATTAGACCCCCACACACACACCGGTTTCTCAAGAACTAAGGAGCGTTGGATAAAATCCGTTGAATCTGACACTAAGGGGTCTCTACCCTACAACATATATTAAAATAATCAAAATCTGTGATTAACAAGGTTGGCCCTCTCCTTGTTAAAGTTAGGAAGTTCTAGATTTTTGAAACACTTTTTCTTTTTTTTTTAAATAAAAAGTAAAAAAAAAAAAAAAAAAAAAAAAAAAAAAAAAAAAAAATTATTGTTTTGCTGACTACCTTCCTGAGTTCTGTAACAGTAAACTAGTTAAATTTTCAAAAGAAATACAAAAAGCAGCAAGACTCAGTTTGTCATTGTGTTTTCCTGTGCTACGAAAATATCATAAATCTATCGGACCTGAATTTCCCTACTTTTGTACATCAACAGTGTCTCTATTTCCCCCAAAAATTTGTTCCTTTCTCAAAAATCTCAAAATATCATGAGGCTATTTTCATATAAAGTACGATTATGACTCGCATACAATAGAAGACAAAAACTTTCATTGAATGAACCAATAATTATAATTTTATGTTTTTAGTTTCAGTACTTTTCTTTGGAAAGAATTTTTTTTACGTATAATTATCATTATAATTAAACACACATTGCACATATCATTTTAGTTGGAAAATAGAGCAATTTGTTTCCTGTTGGGAAATTTTCGAATTCTCTCCCCACCCCCGAAAAAATATTTGTGCCTACGCCCCTGATGAAAAGCAACACAAGTTTATTTTGCTGCAATGTTTATTTTTACCCGACTGTCAAGAAGAGTTAATGTGCTTCACGCGTATCTGGGTAATGTGGATTTCTTTATACCCTCGAAACATCCCAACGGCTGGGTGGATTTTAATGAATGAGGTCTCTATCGATTCGTCTTAACAGTACGATGGTTATAGGCTAGGTTTTGTTTTTATAAATTCAAAATGGCGGCTGTAAGATACAAAATGGCGGTAGAGACGAAAAAAATTGTACGCACCACATTGAGTGGCATATCATAGGATAGATCTTTCAAAATGAAGACGATGTTTCATTGACTATTTTACAGTCCGACGCTCCGTTTAAATATTATACAATCTGGAAGTTGTGTAGGTAGGATCTCTAGCTTTACTGCAACTCTAAACTTCATAGGCATCTATAGGCCTCATCAAAACAGTGTTTATAGATAGGAACTAACAATTAACCCTCCGTCTACCAGACGGGTCCATTGGACCCGACAGGTACATACAAAATATTCATTCAAACCAGAAATTTCTTTAAAATAAACTAAGTATATAAACCAGACAAAAATAAGGTAAATAAATAAGTTAAATAGTTTTAAATAAAAATTCTGGTGTAGAACGTTTTATTAAAACTTGAATAAAATTCCCGGTAGATCTAGGGTTAAACACAACTTAAAAGTCAAGTAAATAAAAAAAATGGTTAAGTAATATAAAAAATAGTTTCACATTGGTGTGAAAAAATAATTAGTTCGCTTTTACGCTGTCGTTTTTTTTTTTCTTTTAATGTTTTAAATTTAATATACTTATTGTTGTATGCATCATTAATAGGTCATGACAACAAGTGTATTTGGCTGCAAACGTTTATTTGTCTGAAAAAGATACAATTTTGTGTATGTATGCACTTCGATATGAGTTCCTTTCGTAGCTCTCATTCTACTGTTGTCATCTCATTTCATTAGTCGACACCTGCAATAAAAGAATAGCAGTTACATGACGTATCAATAATACATAGAACAAAAATTAACTGTTTCGAAAAGAAAAAAAAAATTCCAGCGAAATAAACTTGTTGTGTTGCTATTTATGATACCGCAAACCGAAAATCTCTAGGACTCATAGCTTCCGTACAATTAACATTTGAAATCAGGGAGGTTTTACGTGGATATAAAAACGTGGACGCATGTAAAGGTACTGTCTTTTTCGAAACCGATTCCGAAATAGAAATTAACCTCATAAAAAAAAATCTGCGCACAAAATTGAAAAAGTAAAATAAGGACCAGTTATGGATTGATCACAGCTTCTTATTTAAAAAAAAAAAAAATCCCTATCGACTCGGCCTACAGGCGGAGGTAGATTTTGAAGTTAAGTACTAATTTCACCAACAAAAATTAAATCAAGATTAGAGATAAACCCAGTTTAACAATTTTATCTGGCTGCTTTTGACGAGTTTTTATTTTCATTTTTCTGTAAGAGCTGGTTTTATCAGAATCATGTAAAGGCAAATTCTTTAAACTTGCGGCTTTAAGGATTTTCCACCATTAATATTCCTATTTTACTTTTAAATATCTTTAATAAGCTTGCAAAGATTATATTCTCAGTAAAAAATGTTTTGTTAACTCATATAGGTTTATGCGCGTAATATTTACAAATTCACCAAACATTACTTTGTATCAATTGAGTAAAAACTAAGTTTTAAGAACAAATAGCTCCGAAGCTGTCTCCGAGTGTCCTGGTTACTAAAATAATTCCCACATAACTAGTGAGAACCAAATAATGTTTGCACACATTTTAACATTACAAAAATTTGGTTAAAAGAAGCTAAAAAAATTTTGATGATTCGAGTAAAAAGTAAAAAAAATGTCCATCATATTCATTTCGAAAGGAAAAACAGAAACAGAAAATTATTTGTAAACGTATTATATTTCATAATAGCTTGAAGTACAAGATTTTTTAAAAATAAAAAATATTTAAAAATTTAATTCTTGTATTATTTAAAAATTAAAGCTGTTGCGTAAATAGAAAAAAATATGTCCAACACGTTAAAATATTAACAAAAGTAAAAAATAGTCATAGGTGGTTAAACATGGTAACTTTACTGACCAAAGTTAGAAAAAACTAATTACTTGTTTTGTTTTTGTTTTTTTAACTAGGGGCCTCTACGCCCAGCGAGCTTCAGACAGTGCAGGCTCTAAAAACAAGCTAATTTGCTCTGTCTTAAAAAGGTTACAGAAGATTGAATTTATAATTAAACGACCAGTGGCGATTTTCTCTAATCGGGTTTCGATTCATATCCATTTGACTTGGATGATTTTAAGGCCGAATCTACTTTTGTCGCGACTGCTAACGGCTGTCTTTGTGATTGAAAATCATCTTGTATAAAATGTCTAAATAAACAATGCGGCTTACTCTCGGAATTTTATAACAACGCTATAAAAAAAATTGTTTAAACTGTATCGTTTTCAATATGACGTACTTTTCACCAAACTTTTCTTTTTCTCCTTAATATTCACGTGAAAATACATTTTTCAATTGAAAGTTAAATATATTTTTTTATTGAAACAGTTTGGAAATATTATTATTTGAGCATTTTAAATATGGCGTATCTCCCCCCCCCCCCCAACTTACTGCTTTTAACGTGTAATAATTTGATTATTATTTTAAAGTTTTATTTCTCTTTTTAATATTCAAGTGTAAATACATTTGTTATCACCTAATATTCTCATTTACTGCTTTTAATAAGAGATCATTTAATCCTTATTTTAAAGTTTTATTTATCTTTTTAATATTCACGTGTAAATACATTTGTTATCACCTAATATTCCCCATTTACTGTTTTTAATAAGAGATCATTTAATCCTTATTTTAAAGTTTTATTTCTCTTTTTAATATTAACGTGTAAATACATTTGTTATCACCTAATATTCCTCATTTACCGCTTTTAAAAGGTGATAATTTAATCCTTATTTTAAAGTTTTATTTCTCTTTTTAATAGCCACGTGCAGATACATTTGTTATGACCTAATATTTCTCATTTACCGCTTTTAAAAAGTTATCATTTAATCCTTATTTAAAAGTTTTATTTCTCTTTTTAATAGCCACATGTAAATACATTTTTTAATTGAAAGGAAATACATATTTAAGTATTGCGTGGCAGCGCAATACTTATTTATTTCCAGTGTCACTTCTCTATGTTAATTTAACATGGAAAAGCCTATGGAGATCATAACTTTTTCGTTTTTTCTTCCCACCTTTTTGTCCCTGATGCCACTCATTTTTTATTCTTTATGAATTCTAATGATATTATAAATTTAAAGTGTAAAAACGTTTGCCTAACGTCAGGGTCAAAACGAATGGTAAAATGCCTTTGCATATGGATGAATTATAACCCAGGAAGAAACATGGGCCAATTTGTTTTTAGATTATTCAAATATTTTTCTTAATAATTCCAATTTTCGCTTTTTTCATTGAAAATCAACGGACATTTTTCATAGAAAATGTAACATTTTTTCTTCATTGTTGCAAAAATTTCAAAAGCCGTAATAATAATTTATTTCTTTTTAGTTGAAAGATTTTCACGTGAAATATTAAATTGAGCTACTTTTTGTTTTCAAAAATTAAAAAGGTGAATATGACGTCATAGTGGAAATAAAAAGGATATTTCCAGAATAAGTTTTTGCTTTGGTCAAGTTTATATTTTAGTAAAAAGTTTCTAGTAGATAGCTATTTTTACGCAGGTAGTGAACTTAGTGGGGAATAACGTAACTTAAATTTTAAAATGTATTTTTTTTTTTTTCCGAGATGAGAACTATTTATACCCCAAGTGTTTAGATCACCCTTTGGGAGAGAATGAGGTTTAAAAATTTAAGTAAAACTTTTATTTTTTATTTTTTACTGTAACAGCTATAATATTGTTAGATATTAGCAGTAAGGATTCAACACAATGTACATTTACAATCATAGCGTTCCTGAGTGGGAAATAGGGTATCTAAATTTAAGTGAAGTTAATTTTTTATTTTTTGATTATAGATTTTTTACTTTCAGATTAGAAGATTTTGTCCAAACTACCGCAACCAAACTACCAAAAAACTAAAAAACCTAAAAACTACCAAACTATACCATTACTACAGTGGTGAAACATTTTGAATTACACATTGGTAAACTGCATCCCACATTGTAATGCAATACCGCATACATCAAAGTCTGATGATGATACTCTCTATTAATTTTGAAATGCGTTCGTCTGAGTTCATTAGTTATTAAAAAACTTGACATATTAAACAAAAACATAATTTGAAGAACAAATTACAAAAACAAAATTTATTTCCTACATTGTTTAAGCCCGAGAAGGGACAGATATTAAGTTATTTCATTCAATTAGTTCTACATTTAATGTTAAATTTTTGTATCAAATTAGTTCAGCCAATTGAAGATTAAAAAATAAAAATAAAATTCATACAATATGATACTTAAAACAGTCTTAAAAAAATTAGATTCCGATCAAATAAAATCGAAATAAATCTTAGACTTTTTTTAAGTTTTGTATTTTGCATGCATCTTGTCATTTTTATGCACAATTGTCATAAACATAATACAAAATCTGCAATACAAATATTTTCAATTAAAAATGAAAGAAGTCTAAGATTTATTTCGATTTCATTTGAACGGAATCTAATTTTTTAGGACTGTTTTAAGTATCATATTGTATGAATTTTATTTTTATTTTTTAATCTTCAATTTGCTTAACTAATTTGTTACAAAAATTTAGCATTAAATGTAGAACTAATTGAATGAAATAACTTAATATCTGTACCTTCTCGGGCTTAAACAATGTAGGAAATAAATTTTGTTTTTTTAATTTGTTCTTCAAATTATGTTTTTGTTTAATTATTATTTGCGCTGTTTTACAATTTGGCATTAATATAAAAAAAATGAACTTTTCTAATTATAAAATAAATTACTGAAATAATGAAATTTTGAATAAAAAGTTGAAAAAAACACAAAAAAATTAATCAAATTAAAAAAATAATTGTAAACTACACACCACAAGCTTGTGAAGTATGTCCCTAAAATATGTTTAAATTACTATGCATAGTTTTTGTTCCTATAAAACTTTTTTAATGGAGCTATTTCGACTGACTTCAAAATTAAGGTATCTCAGGATTCTTAAAATTGGAAAAAAAATGGTAAAAAATGACCATTTTCAACATTTAATATCTTAAAATGTATATGATTTAAAAACACAATTTTTATTGGTATGAAAGATATAAGTATGTTCTTTCATTTCATGTATTCAAAAAATTTCAGGATGCAGAACTAGTATTTGTAGGGGCCCCAAAACTTCTAGACATTTGCAGAGCAGAAAATTGGTATAACAGATTACGCTTAGGATTACAATATAAATTTTGGAACCAGAATAAAATTTTTTGTGCCTAATTATACTCCAGACTGTAATAATTACCCTGAACCAAACTAAATTCGTATATAAAGCATTTTTATATTTTTAATACAAAGTTGTACTTAGCTAAGGGAAAATTTTGAAAATTTCATCACCTAAAAAAATATTTTTTTTAACAATAAAAATGAAATTTTAGGTTCAGTTTATAGAGACTAACATGTTAAAACGTATGTTTATACGTTTTGAAGTTTCGGAAACGCCGCTTCAGTTATTGAACGGGTATAATTCTAAAACCCATTACTTCTGTTCTAATGGGAATTTCAAGGAAACAATTATACCAAAATGTTCAGAAAAAATAAGAGTTTAACATCTAAAAAAAATTAAAATTTCGAAAATTTTGAAACTTTAAGAGTCCTGAAAACCCTTAACCCCTTTGAGACGAGCGACCGGTATACTTGCCACGTAAGGTGCTCAGAATCCGTTATTATTCTCACCAGTAAATTTTTATTGTAAATTTTGCCTTATTTAATCCGAGAATTTTCCCGATTCAATTAAGCAAAAATTTCTGTTTTGAAAAACCGGTGGTAAACGATTAAAAATTCTGTAAAAGACGTTCGTCCCGAAGGGGTTAAATACCTCTTAAAATAATTCTTCGATTTGAAAACTGTCTGCTTCTGTGGGTTTATCGAACATTTCTCTATAAAACTACCAATTTTCATATTTTTTATGTGTAATAGCTTTCTTAATATTATCCGAGAAAGACCTCCGGTCACAAAAAAATCATTTGCGAAGTCAGAGTTTGTTATATTTCTTTATAATAGAGAGATACTGACGAACTGACAAATAAAAGTTAAGCTTTCTTGAACTAAAATTTATTTTCGTGCAATTTTGATTTAAAGTAGCAACTTAAATACTATAGTAACAATTAATAACAGAAGGAATTTGATAATATTTTTTTTTTTTCAATTGCTCTACATGCTAAAATTAAGATATGTTTATGAGGACAAACTGAGAAATTTAAAGTTGGATTTTATTTTGTTTTATAATCCGAGTCTATATTTAAAGCCATAAAGCGTACTTTCACCATCATGGTATCTAGGAAATAAACTAACAGTGGAGAAAAAAATCTCAATATATTTATATATTTAACCCTTTGCAGCCGATGCCGCCTTAGTGGTGGCATTTTATTTTAATCCACAAATGTCACGTTTATAACAGCATTTTTAAACGAAATTTTCAGTTTCTTATGTACACGAATAAATGCATTTACTTATTTGCAAATGCATTTTATCTTAAATTCCAGTCCCAATGTGACATTTGAGCATTAAAAAAAAAAAAACTTTGCCTGTGCCTGGGAGGAGTACTTCGGCCTTTAAGGGTTAACAGATGTGCTGCCACAAACTTCACCCAGAGTGCCTAGTTATTATATTTTCTTTCATCGTTTTCAGGAGATGTACGATAATATATTCCATAACCACAGGACACAGTTAAAGAGAAGCTAAGGTAAAAAACTTCTTAATAACACTGTTATTAATAAGGTTTTTTTTTCCTTTATTGTATTACACTAGTTTGTGTAATATTTTAATGGGAAGCTAAGAGTTCTGTAGCTCCGGACCCACCAAAGAATGGGTCCAAGTAGGTCGCAAGAAAACCTAGTAAATGAAGATAAAGTAAATTTCATAAGACCCTAAAAATGAAGCAATAATTTTCTGGGTGTAATAAGACGATAAAAGTTTCTAGATTACAAGTACTACACTATATGTCTAAAGGTGACCGGTCACTTGCGATTTTAGACGTTTTGTTAAATATCTAGAAAAATACATGAGGAATTAACCTGAAACTGCAGGTGTGTAAACAGCATAGTATAGGTCCTATATTTCCGCGAAGATTTTTTCACGAAACCCCATAGGGGACCGTCAACAAAGTGAAAAAGAACGAATATATTTTGACTAACCTTGTAAAAACTAATGTAGCAAAAGTGTTCAAACTCGAGATTATTAATAAGTGGCTTATTGTAATATACTGTGTTCATTTGTATGAGGATAGCATGTATACTCGTAGAGAAATTAAGGTTTTTATAAAAACAGTCCCATAGGAGGTGGGTTTATAAGGGCCATTTTTCCCCCATCAGCCCCTTCATAAGTCATACATTTTTTTTATTAGTACTAGGGGGCTCGGCCCCCTACGAGCTACGCTCGCCAACCCCCCGTTCAGACACTGCAGTCTCTAAAAGCACGCTAATTTGATCGGCTTTAATTGAATTTTTTTGGAAGATTGAAGTATAATTAAAAAAACAAAGGCGATCTCCCTATAAACGGGTTTGTATTCATTTCTCTTTGATTGGGGAATTTTACGGAAAAATCAGCTGCTCTTAAAAGATACAATGGCATTTCAAAATCATCTAATATAAAATGAATTAAGTAAACAGAGTCTTTGTCTCCCGGTATTTTTTAACAAAGCGAAAAGAAAGTCCTTTTAAATAAAACATTTTAAATATATCGTTTTTAATCTGACGTAATTTTCAACAAACTTTTCTTTCCCTTTTTAATATTCACGTGAAAATGCTTTTATTAGAAATGAAATATTATTTGCGCTGTCCAAAAAAAAAAAAAAAATAGTTGAAAAGTTCATCTCAAAATATCAAGTAAATGTCTCGCGCTATTTTTAAATTTAAACTACTATTTTGCAATATTATTTTTTGTTCATTTTACGTAATAAGTGTAATGTGGCGTAAATGTGATGTAATTTCTCCTATTTAAGACTTCTAACGCATGTTAATGAATTTATTACTTTACAATATCCTTTCTCTGTTAAAATTCACGTGTAATTATAGATGAAGTAATTTTCAATAAGTTCCTGCTTTTTATACGTAATTATTTAATTCTAATTTGAAAGTTTTTCTTTTCTGTTTATAATAGTCACGTGTAAATAAATTTTTAATTTGAAGCAAACATTATTGTTTCCGTTGTTTATACAGTTTGGCAACAGGTTAAATTAGTACAATTTTCTGAAATAAGTAAAAAAATATCTTTCGAAATGCTGAAAATTTGAATTTAAAATAGAAATGAAACCTCGAAAAATGAGTCAAATTAAAAAAATAAATTAATTCTGCACACCGGGAAATTATAACGTATAAAATGATCTAAAAAGTATTAAATTCCGATGTATAGTTTTTGCTCCTATAAAACTTTTTTAATGGAACGATTTTGTCCAACTTTAGCATTAAATATCTCTTAAAATAACTCTTCGATTTGAAAACTGTCTACATTAGCGTGTTTATCAAACATTTCTGTATAATACTACCAATTTTCATATTTTTGTATGCATTATTTTTCTTAATATTAACGAAGAAAGACCTCCGGTCACAAAAAATTCAAAACCGGCGGCGGCGGCGGCGGTGACAGCGGGAGTTACTTTTTTTTAGAATAGAGAGATGCCTCATAACAAATAAGAAAAAAATATTATTTCGAATGAAAGTTCTATAATTGGTGGGAAAAATATAATATATAATTAAGTAAATATTATGTACTTTAATGAACATAAACACTCTTGTCATTCGTTTTAATCCATATACTCAATAGTAAATACAACACCAAATACAAAATTAAGATGAATGGAGCTTATTACGACTATTATTTCAATATATGAAATATCGGAAATAATGAATAATGGAAAAAAGTACAATTTCAGGCACTTTTGGCAATGTGTTTTAGATTAGTTTTCCTCCTTGCTTTCTACACCCAAATCACTACTGGACCATCCAGCGTCGGCGTCTTGTAGTGTATGAGCGTATTCAAGACTTGCTTTTTTAACTTCGGTTGTGGAGGCCAGTAAGTCAGAAACCATGATGCGGAAGCAGCCCGCGCACAGCATTCTACGACCCTTGCGCCTACTTTACATTGACAGTACCATTGTGTGATGTTGCTTTGTTTAAGTTGGTATATTCTGGAAAATCTTGAAGATCTGTATCAGTTAGTTTAGTCCCGATCTCTTTTTGCATGCACGTTGCACAGAAGATATTATTAATCTTTTTCATACATTGAATTATGTGGAGGTGTGGAGAGAACACAATTAGAGGGACCAATTCTAAGTTTTACAAGTAAAACTGCTAAGCAAGTCGGGATGACCTCTTTTTCGAGAAACACATTTTGGACTTTACTAGTTCAAAAATATAGTTAAAATCACACATGGATATATACCCATGAGAGTATAATAATCGGACTCGGAAAGCTGTTCCGGTGTGTCAAAATCGAGAACTCTCTTTGCTACTATTCAGATATTGTTTAAAAGACTTTCAATATATTTTTCATACAATGATGTAATTCTCGCTTCCAGAGCCAACTCACTGAATACAAATCCCGTAATATGAGTTTTACAGCATCGTTTTCCCGACGAAATATAGATTCTAGTTTCTATAAAGGCTTGAGTTTGAACTGTTTTTTGGTACAGTCCCGAGGAAGTTCTTACACTTACATATATACAATCTGAGTAAGAGTTGTGGCAACGAGGTAGTGATAAATTTACATTAAGTTGCTTATTTGTGGTGTTGTCGGCAGTAGTTGTTGACGCACGATTTCTTATGGTTACCACAGAATTAGAAATAGGAGTATTTCGAGCGCCCGAAGCACATGAAATGCATATGATCTGCATTTAGAGCACAACTTAGAACCATTCTGCAGATCGCAGTTTTTAGAACTTTTAAGTATCGACATAACTTTTGTGTTAGAAAAGATGCGAAAATCACTATTTGTTTTTCATCACGTTTTACAACAAGCACACTGACTTCCAGGAATTATTTATTACAAAATTTTTCCATAAATATTTACAACAACAGTTTTAGAACACAACGTTGACATCTGAACTACGTAAATACTTTTTGAGCGCAGCAAAACAAATCTGAACACGCTCCGATAGCAGTGCAACTGATACTTGCCTTGAGAAGTCTATGATATTCGCACGAAATATATTTTTCTCTAATAGGTAGAAGCGCACACAGAACCAAAATAAAATAATGCTCATATGAAAGCTTATAAAGAGTAGTATCATTGCAAGTCAAAATTAATTTGGTTCATGGAACGCTTTTTAAAGAAAAAATAATTCAAAGATGAAAAAATGACAAAAATGTACGAAAAAGCCGAAACACTCTATTTTCGGGCTACAATTTCTATGACTTACTATTTTATTTAGCACGTCAATCTTATATTATAAAAAAATACATATCTTTAAGTATACAAAAACATTGAAAAAATTTCGGAAACCGAAACTTTTTTTCCGCGTGTATGATGGGCGAAAAATAGCCCTTATCAACCCACCTCCTTTAGTCAAGTTTTTTGCTTATAATTTGCAGAGTTCTTAATGTAAAAAAAAAGTTCTTTTCAGAAAAATATGACAAACAACATTGTACATCAGAATTAAAAAATAATAAAAATTGGATGAAAAATGAGCAGGTTTACTAAAAATTGTTTCACTGCGCATGCGCGAATGCAATCAAAATATAATATGCATAATGCATTTTCTAAGTATATTGAACAACTTTTGTGAAAGTCTCAAAATCATAGTTTGGAAATTTGAAAATTATCATCGATAGAATAAGCTCGAAATCCGTTGTTCCCAAAAAGAAACAAAAAGATGAGAGGTTGTATCAAATATCTGTTGATTAGTGCTAACAGCGTACACAATATTGCACATACTACTATATTTGGATACAATCCCTCATCATTTTGCTTACTTTTGGGAACAACGGATTTCTAGCTTATTCTTTCGACGATAATTTTCAGAATTTTCAAGCTATGATTTTGAGGCTTTCACAAAAGTTCTCTATATACTGCATAATGTGCTAATACATTATGCACATTATATTTTGATTGCATTCGCGCATGCGCTGTGAAACACTTTTTAGTAAACCTGCTCATTTTTCATCCAATTGTGCCGTGTCCTAAGAAGGCGGTAGCGATGGTCGAGGGTGTTAATCTTCGAAGGCTTAGCAATTTATATTCTCTTAGAATATGATAACATGAAATTTATTTTATACAATAAAAGATATTCTGGAGTAATGATAAATCGCTATGTACACAACAATGTAAATTTTGTTGAACAAAGTATGTGAATCAGAAATAGTGTCTATGAGAAGGTGGCAGCTAGTCTATTAAGTCCACAGGCATTGCATCACTTGAACGGAAAACGCTGGTCTTGTCTCCGAGATAAAGATCTCCTTTTTCCGCGACGGCACCCTGGTGCCCTGTCGCCGCTGATTCAGGTATCATTCCCCCGTACTAGGGATCGTAAAGTCCGGCCCTTTCGGCCTTCAAAATCTTCCACTCCAAAAGTCGCTCTTCCAACTCCAGCCAAAATCTAATCTCCCCTCCGCATCCTCTCGTATATATATATCTCAATTATCTTCCTCTAAAAACAATAGTGAGTTTTTCAGCCACTAACTGTCCGTTCTTTTTAAGAACCTCCCAGGGACCTTTACTGTTGTCTCCTGAGTGGACACCTTAAGAAACTCCTCTTTTTTGCACGTGGATCCTGCGATCATATGCTCTCGTGAGAAAGTATGTGAGTTCTCTTCCCACGCTCAAAGATCAAAAGAGTACCGGCTGCTCCTTAGCATTAGCAAACTGTCACCGATTGTCAAATGTCCAAGAGCGATGGTGACTGAGTAGTTTCTTTCATCTTACCGCACGTCTCAGTGGACTTTACCATATTTTTACTCTGTTTTAGAAATGCATTAGTTCTTTCTATATGGCGAAACTGATATAGTTCAGATCTTTACACAATTTTTATTATTTTTTAATTCTGATTGCAGAGTATTGTGTACAATGTTTGTCATATTTTCTGAAAATATTTTTTTTTTATATTAAGAACTCTGTAAATTATAAGCAAAAAAACTTGGCGAAATTTGAGACTGTTTTTATAAAAAACCTTAATTTCTCTACGAGTATACATGCTATCCTCATAAAAATGAACATAGTATATTACAATAAGCCCCTTATTAATACTCTCGAATTTGAACGCTTTTGCTACATTAGTTTTTACAGGGTTATCCGAAAGATATTCGTTCTTTTTTAATTTGTTGATGGTCCCCTATGGGGTTCTGCAGTGGCGTACCCAGGATTTTATTTTGGGGGGGGGGGGTGACTTAAATTTCCATAATGTTCTAAATCTTGCGAAACACGTTGAATTGTGTTATAAACAGAAATCATTTTTGCCAATAAGGCCGTAGCCAAGGGCCGGGTGAGGGGAAAATGGGGGGGGGGGGGACAGGGGTGACTTTGTTCCCAATTTTCCGAAAATTTGGACTTAAAAAATATCTTGATTTTTGACATGGTCGCCGAAAAAAAACGATTTTATCAATCGTTCGCAGAAAAAAAATCTCCAATTTTTTTAAAGGATCCGAAAAGGAAAAAAACGAAATTTTGTCATAGGGCCACGGATAACAGGTGAAGTTTTTCAAAGGATTGCGAAAAATAAGTCAAATTTCGTCAAATGATCAGGGAGGAAACGCTAATTTCGTCAAATGATCACAGAAAAAACCCGAATTTCGTCATAAGGCCGCAGAAAAAACGCGATTTTCATCAAAAGTTTCCGGGGAAAATGCGAATTTCGAAAAAAGATCGCTAAAAACACGCATTCCATCACAGGGCTGCGAAAAAAAAAAGCTAATTTCATAAAGGATCGCAAAAAAGCTTATTTCGTCAAAGGGACAAGGAAAAACGTAAATTTCGTCAAAAGGGCGCAGAAAAGCACAAATTTCATCAAAAAGACGAGAAAAAAAACGCTAATTTTGTCAAAAAGCCGCGGGAAAAAGCGCAAATTTCGTCAAATGGCCACCGAAAAAGCGCAAATTTCGTCAAATGACCACAGAAAAAAACGCGAATTTTGTCAAAGGGCCGCAGAAAAAACGCACATTTCGACAAATGATCGCTAAAAAATACGCATTCCGTCAAAGAGAAGCGGAAAAAACGCGAATTTAGTCAAAAGGACACAGAAAAAACATGTACTTCGTCAAAAGGCCGAAGAAAAACGCAAATTTCATCAAAAAGACGAGAAAAAAAGCAAATTTCGTCAAAAAAAACGCGGAAAAAACGTAAATTTCGACGAAGGATTGCCTAAAAAATGTAAATTTCGACGAAGGATTACCTAAAAAAAGGGAATTTTGGCAAATGACCACAGAAAAAACGCGAATTTCGTAAAAGGGCCGCAGAAAAAACGCGAATTTCATCAAAAGGTCGTGGAAAAAACGCGAATTTCGAAAAAAAGATCTTTTAAAACACGCATTCCGTCAAATGGCTGCGAAAAAAGAGCTATTTTCGTAAAGGATCGAAAAAAAACGCGAATTTCATCAAAAAGACGGAGAAAAAACGCAAATTTCGACGAAGAATTTCGTAAAAAAAACGTGAATTTCGGCAAATGACATCCGAAAAAACACAAATTTCGTCAGAGGGCTGCAGAAAAAATGAAAATTTGGACAAAGAATAGCTAAAATAACACGCATTCCTTCAAAAGAAAGCTGAAAAAGTCCTTCCGGCCAGTGCCGGGAGGAAGAGGTAGCTTTCATAATCCTTATTTAAAAAAAGTCAAATTATATCATTCAAACACACGAAGCTCAATTTAGTGGAAACCGAATATAGGAGATTCAATACTAATTTTTATCAATATAATGAATGAGAATTTCGCGAAATTAGTCAGCTTTATCCAAGCTGCTTTTCTTTGAAGTAACATATATTTGGCTGCCAAATTCGGCAATTTCTTAAAGTGCCTGTCATTTTAAGACAACATGGTGGATGAGGCTAAGCAGTGAACTCGGTCGAGACCTTAGTAATTGCTGTGCACATGCTCACTCACATCGGAATCGGTTAATATATAGGAGTGCTGTCGCATGCAAAAAATCAGATTTTTCAAAATGTCACCCACAATAGAAATTGAAACTGCTATATCTGAGCCATTTTTTAAGGTAAAGACAAACAAAAAATGCTCCTGAATCCTTATATCAAGGTCAAATACTTAAGAAAGAAACCCTTTTCCATTTCTAATTTTTTTGCACCTAACTTTAAATATATATATATTTTAATTTAATGGTCGCCATTTTGAAACAAGATGGCTGATGAATCTGGCCAGCGAACTTGGTCGAGGTGTTGATGTATACTATCCACATGCCTTCTTACATCGAAATAGGCGAATACGTGTGTTATCGCGTGACAAATACAAGATCGTTTCAAAATGTTAGCCATGCTAGAAATTCAAAGTGCTATAAATCAACCATTTTTTAAGATATAAACAAAAGAACAAATTTTCAGAAACAAAAACTGCTCCGGAATCTTTGTATCAAGGTCAAACACATAAAAAAAACTTTTTCATTTTCCAATTGTTTAATACCTCATTTTGAATTTTAAATTTAATTTTTTTAAATGGCAACCCTTTTGAAACAAGATGGCGAATGAAGCTGGCCAACGAACTCGGTCGAGACATTGGTATGTACTATGTACAGACCAAGTTACATCCAAATAGGTTCATAATTACGCCTGTTGTCGCGTGACAAAAATCAGGTCGTTTTAAAATGTCAGCCACAAGATAAATTCAAAATGCTATTACTCAGCCATTTTTATTAGATATAGACGAAAGAAAAACTGTTCCGGAATCTTTGTATTAAGGTAAAACACATACAAAAAAAATCTTTTTCACTTTCCAATTTTTTTGGTATCTCATTTAAATTTTTTAATTTTTTAATTTTTTTAATGGCCGCCATTTTGAAACAAGATGGCGGATGAAGCCGGCCGACGAACTCGGTCGAGATATTTGTATGTACTATCTACACACCAAGGTACATTCAAGTCGGTTCATAAATACGCCTGTTATTACGTGAGAAAAATCAGGACGTTTCAAAATGTCAGCCACGCTAGAAATTCAAAATGCTATAACTCAGCCATTTCTTAAGATATAGACGAAACAAAAACTGCTCCCGAATCTTTTTATCAAGGTCAAACACATAAAAAGAAAATATTTTTTCAATTTTTAATTTTTCGGTACCACATTTCAAATTTAAATTTTTCTTAAAAATTTAAATGGCCACCATTTTTAAACAAGATGGCAGATGAAGCTGACCAACGAACGCGGTCGAGACATTGGTATGTACTATATTTAAACGAAGTTACATCTAAATCGGTTCATAAATACGCCTTTTATTGCGTGACAAAATTCAGGACGTTTCAAAATGTCAGCCACGCTAGAAATTCAAAATGCTATAACTCAGCCATTTTTTAAGATATAGACGAAACAAAAACTGCTCCGAAATCTTTGTATAAAGGTCAAATACATAAGAAAAAATATTTTTCCATTTTCAATTTTTTGGTACCACATTTCAATTTTTAAATTTTTAAAAAAATTTTAAATGGCCGCCATTTTGAAACAAAATGGCGGATGAAGCTGGCCAACGAACTCGGTCGAGAGATTGGTATGTACTATGTACACACTGAATTACATCCAAATCGGTTCATAAATACGCCTTTTATCGCGTGACAAAATTCAGGACGTTTCAAAATGTCAGCCACTCTAGAAATTCAAAATGCTATAACTCAGCCATTTTTTAAGATATAGACGAAACAAAAACTGCTTCGGAATCTTTGTATAAAGGTCAAATACATAAGAAAAAAATATTTTTCCATTTTTAATTTTTTGGTACCACATTTCAAGTTTTAAAAATTTTTAAAATTTTTAAATGGCCGCCATTTTGAAACAAAATGGCGGATGAAGCTGGCCAACGAACTCGGTCGAGACATTGGTATGTACTATGTACACACCAAATTTCATCGAAATCGGTTCATAATTACGGGAGTTACAGTGTGACATAGGTCAGATATATATATATATATATATATATATATATATATATATATATATATATATATATATATATATATATATATCAATTTTGAACGGAGGGTGGTTTCGGGGTCTGGGGGTCATGATCGATGAAAATATACCAAAATTTTTTGAAATCGCTTTCCTCCGAACGGCTGCAATAGGTAGCTTTTTTGTAAAGAAAGCTACCTAAAAAGCGCGAATTTCGTCAAAGGGACAGAGAAAAACGCAAATTTCATCAAAAAGACGAGTAAAAAGTGCAAATTTCGTCAAAAAGCCGCGAACAAAATGCAAATTTCGACGAAGGATTGCATAAAAACGCTAATTTCAGCAAATGACCACAGAAAAAACGCGAATTTCGTCAAAAGGCCCAGAAAAAACGCAAATTTCGGCAAATGATCGCTAAAAAACACGCACTCCGTCAAAGGGAAGCAGAAAAAACGCGAATATCGTTAAAGGATCGCAAAAAGAAGAAAAAGCAGGGTAACAAAGAAGGGCCACAGAAAAACGTGAATTTCGTCAAGAAGCCGCGGAAAAAAGACAATTTCGACAAAGGATCTCGAAAAAAACGCAAATGTTGTCAAAGGGCCGCCGAAAAAACGCGAATTTCATCAAAAGGTCGCGGAAAAAACGAGAATTTCGAAAAAAATGTCGCTTAAAACGCGCATTCCGTCAAAGGGCTGTGAAAAAAAAAATGCTAATTTAGTAAAGGACGTGAAGGAATTTAGTAAACGTGAATTTCATCAAACAGACGAGAAAAAAACGCAAATTTCGACGAAGGATTGCGTAAAAAAAAAAACTCGTATTTCGGCAAATGACCTCGAAAAAAACGCGACTTTCGTCAAATGGCCGCAGAAAAAGCGCAAATTTCGACAAAGCATCGCTAAAAAAACACGCATTCTGTCAAAGGGAAACGGGGAAAATGCGAATTTCGTCAAAGGATCGCAAAAAAGAAAAAGCAGGGTCACAAAGAAGGGCCACAGAAAAATGTGAATTTCGTTAAAAGACGGCGGAAAAAAAGTTAATTTCGTCAAACAGCCGCAAAAAAACGCTACTTTCGTCAAAGAAAACGCGAATTTCGTCAAAGAAAACGCAAATTTCGTCAAAGAGCCACAGAAAAAAAGCAAATTTCATCAAAATGACGAGAAAAAAACGCGAATTTCGTCAAAAAAGCCACGAAAAAAAACAAATTTCGACGGAGGATTTCGTAAAAAAACGCGAATTTCGGCAAAAATCCGCAAAAAAAACTTGAATTTCATCAAAAACCCGACGAAAAACGTGGAAAAAACACAAATTTCGACATGATCACGAAAAAAACGCAAATTTCGTCACAGATCCGTGGAAAAAAACGCAAATTTCGACGAACGAGTGTGCAAAAACCCCCACGAATTTTGGCAAAAAGCCGCTGAAAAAGCGAATTTTTTCAAAGGACTGCTGAGGAAACGCAAATTTTGTCATAAAACCGTGGTAAAAACACAAATTTTTGGCATGGAGATGCGACAGAAAAATTAAAGTTAATGAGCTACTTTAACAGTCACTCTTCCGCACCTTCGGTTTTCCGATTTACCCGAAATCGACTTGTGATTAGCTGTAGTGTTACTGTGCATTAACATACTTCCGCATTGACAATCTTGGTGCCCGCCGAATATGAGAGAAATTAAAAATCTCCTTAAATTAAACTACTTTTAGATTTGTCGAATTTACTTGTAAGTCTCTTGAACTGACCATATACGTTTTAATTTATCCCGTAATACAAGCATGGAGCTATTTTTCAGTCATTTGAAAATTGATTTTGTGGTTTCAAGTAAATTTGGTCGCAGGACTGAGGAGGATTTTGGATTAACACGAAAAACAATTTCGTGGCATGCCAGAAAATAAAACAAATTTATCTGAAAAAGAAGGACTATCAGCCCTTTTTTCATTTCACTGCGATCTCTTCGGAGGTGGAATGGAGCTGTAACCTCATAACCCCCGTCTCCATCGACTTCTTTGGGTGTATGCTGGGGCATCACTGTGCACTAGTATAAGGGACTAACCAGAATAGCTGCGTCGCACAAAAAATATTTAAATTTATCTCAAAAGAAAGAAAAAAAAGAGTTTTTTCTTTTCATTTTTGATTACTTCGAAAGGGGGCCCTATAAACCCATCAGCCTCCTTCCCCTCATTGGGCATACAGTGGTGTAACTGTGCGCTGATATGACACTAGCCAGAAAGTCTAGTTCGTTGTATTGCAGAAAACAATTGCAGTACAAATTTATCTCAAACAAAAAGAAAAAAAAATCACCACTTTTTTCATTTCATTTTCAACTATTTTGGGGGAGGTCTGTAAGCCCATCACCCCCTTTTTTACTTCTTTGGGTATAATGTGGTGTCACTGTGCACTAATATGGAACTAAACAGAAGAGTGTGGCTAGTCTGTTGAACAATAGGAGAAAAAATGTAAATTTATCTCAAACAGAAAGAAAAAAAGCAATATTTTTTTCGACTATTTCGGAAGGAGGGGCTGTAAGCTCATCAGCCGCCTCCCTTTCTTTCAGTATGCTGTGATGTCAATGTGGACTAATATGGATTTAACGAGAATGGCTATTTCGCTGTATGGCAGAAGAAAAATTACAAATTTATCTGAAACAAGAAGAAAAAAATCAGCCTTTTTTTCATTTCATTTTCGACTATTAAGGAAGGGGGCACCCCATTAGCCCCTTTCACCTCTTTGGGTATAATGTGGGCCCACTGTGCACAAGTATGGAACTAAAGAGAAGAGAGCGGCCAGTCTGTTGAATGATAGGGGTTAAAATACAAATTTATCTCAAACAAAAAGAAAAATATCAGCACTTTTTCATTTCATGTTCGACATTTTGGGGAGAGGGCTGTAACCCCATTAGCCCCTTCTACCTTTTTGGGTTTAACGTGGTGTCACTGTACACTAATATGGAACTACAGCGAAGGGAACGGCTAGTTTGTTGAATGATGGGGGAGAAAATGCAAATTTATCTCAAACAGACAGAAAAAAAAAAATTCAGCACTATTTTTTTATTTCATTTTCTACTATTTCGAGAGGAGGAGGGCTGTAATTCCAACAGCCCCCTCCCCATCTTTGGGTGTGCTGTGATACCAATGTGGAATAATATGGAGTCAACGAGAATGGCTATTTTGCTGTATGACAGAAGAAAAAAATTACAGATTTATCTTAAAAAAGTAAGGAAAAAACACTTTTTTCATTTAATTTTTCGACTATTTCTGGTTTGGGGGGGGAGGACTGTAACCCCGTCAGCCCCCTTTCTCTCCTTTGGTGTCAATGTGGACTAATATGGGACTTTTGAAAATGGCTAGTCCGCTGTATGATTGAAAAAAATTAAAATTTTTTCCAAAAAAGAAAGACGAAAAAGCAGCACTTTTTCATATCACTTTCGAAAATTTCGGGGGGGGGGGCTGTAGCCCCATCAGGCCCCCCCCTTGGGTACGCCCATTGAGTTCTGTGAAAAAATCTTCGTGGAAATATACGACCTATACTATACTGTTTACACACTTGCAGTTTCACGTTAATTCCTCGTGTATTTTTCTAGATATTTAACAAAACGTCTAAGATCGCAAGTGACCGGACACCTTTGGCCATATAGTGTATATTATTGCTTCACAATGTGCATCACCGATATCATACAGAGTGCCCAGAAAATAATGTCCCAGCCAGTTATAAATTTTAATAGTATCAACTATAAGCGTTGTAGAGTGTTGGTTCAAGGTCACACATGAAGAGTAACTTAAACAGTTTTAGATAAGCGCATGCGCGAGTGCTGCATTGTTATTTTTTGTATTTAGCATTTTTTTCTGTATACAGTCTGACCTCGTTATCCAGACAACCGGTTTTCACGTCACTCCGCTTATTACGTCAGTTTTTCAAAGTCCCGATTTTCTGTATATTATTTTAATGTAAATAAACTCCGAATTTTACGCCGTTGAATAATTTTCAACCCCGGATATCCCGACGGTTTAGGAAAATTGTCCATTTTTCATAATCCATCTTATAAGCACGGAAATTAAGCGGTAAGAAATGGCTTATCCAAACTTTTCACAAAAATGTCTAAAATACCCATTGAGATAAATGAGAAATTTTACATTAATCCTTTATCTGAATAAATAAACCCACACACTATGAATGACCCACTTAAGCTCCAGATAGACATATCAGTCTACTCGGGGTTTTTCTGTTCTTGTCAGGCGGCGCTTTCTTGTGGTTACACGGCGTTTTTCATCCGACTAAAACCGAAGCATTGCATTGCATTGAAACGATCAGAAATTATCTAACATCCATTTCTAAAACAACGAATATTAATTACAATTCATTGTATAATATTGAAAAAAGAATTGTAAGAAGCACATCTAGGGATAAGCAAACCTTAATGGACTTTACCCATGTGACGTCAGCCCCGGGTAAGCAGAAGAAAAACACCAATAGGCGTGAAGAACATTTTAACACTGCTTCCCCTTCGTCCAATAAACAGTCTTTTTCGGAGAGAAAATTCCCGCAGAGACGTGGCTGTTGCCATTCGTGGGTAAAGTTCATTCATCAATATTTCATGTAATAATAAAAAAACAAGTTGGAAATTGCTCGTCAAACGTGGCAAATGAGGTGCGTTCGTACTATAACTAGTTTTATAATTATTTTTTGCACCCCACATTGTACTGAATGTGTATTTATTTGCAATTCATAAGTGCATAGTGTGTAACATCATTAAAATGCACTTGCAATAATTTTTCCCATTCCCCTTAATGTAACGGAAAACTTTTGACTGTCCCTGTAATTAAGCTATAATTCCGATTTTCATGAAATTTGAAATGGCTCGACAAAATTTTGCCGCAATTATATATTTAAAATTTCAGCCCATTCGGAAAGCTGTAACATCATTAAAATGCACTTGCAATAATTTTTCCCATTGGCTTTAATGTAAAGAAAAACTTTTGACTGTCCCTGTAATTAAACTATACATCCGATTTTCATAAAGTTTGAAATGGCTCGACAAAATGTCGCAATAATTATATGTTTAAAATTTGAGACCATTCGGAAAGCTTTAACATCATTAAAATGCACGTGCAATAATTTTTCTCATTGGCCGTAATGTAAAGAAAAACTTTTGACTGTCCCTGTAATTTAACTATACATCCGATTTTCATAAAATTTGAAATGGCTCGACAAAATTTTACAACAATCATATATTTAAAATTTCAGACCATTCGGTTGGGTAGTTTTTGCTCTATTATATGCGGACGGACGGACAGGCGGACGGACAGACAGACGGACTGAACGACGACTATAGGTGCTACGTATTTATATAATTACGAACGCACCTAACAAGTCATTATAAACCTGATTTTTATTATTTTCAATTTTGTTTATTTTGTTTAATAATAATGTTTTTTTGCTTAAAACTGCAAGAACAATTATGAATTTAAACTTGTCTTAAATTAATTAAAAATACCACTTTTTATAAACATATTTTTCTTCAACTCCGGTTACCGCGACACACTTTTTTCTAGTCATTAGAGTGTCAGGATAACGAGGTTCGACTGTATATTGTAACGTAACTTTGTTACTGGGAAAAGGAGAGTATTGTTGTGGCTAAAATTTATACAGTTTTATTTTCTGAAATAGCAACAACTCAAAGTTTTAGTTTTTGTTAAAAAAAGAAATAAAAAATGTTTTGTGAATAAATAGCTGGAAGTTGTGAATATTTTTAAATATGTTTAAACGTTATATTCATAATATCGGTAAACTAGGGGTAAAATTATTATATAGACGGGTTGCACATGAAGTCACATGTCTGGCATCGCTTCATATGGCGCCCAAACATAAGGCGAATGTGGTGCTCTCCATTTGACATATTATGTTTATTTCACTATAATAATAAAAATAAGAAAGATCTAAATTAAACAGAAATATAACACGTGCTTTTAATTGCAAACGGCCAGTCCTGTGCTCCATCCCTATGGAGATCGTAGTGACTGGATTCAACTAAGTCCAATCGAAGCTAGATTTGGCGAAGTATTGCTAGTTTGGCGAAGTGTTGCTAGTTTCGCGAAGCATAAATGTTATATCGAAAACAATTTACTAGAAATTTTGAACACAGATAGAACCTGAATAGTGATGATACTTATTATGTATTCCGATTTCAGAAATTTCAACTTGTGGATTCCAAAGATTTCGCCTCCCCCCCCCCCCCCCTCACGGAAAAATAACATTTTCGATAATGTATCTTGTCTTCTAATTGTCATAAATACTTGCATTTTGTAGGCAGGCACATTCTGAATAGAATCATACTTAAATTTAAAAAAATCTAAAAATATATATATACCTTTGTTTCAGAATTAAAACAGTCATAGATACTAGAAATTTTGAATGAACATATAACCTTAATAGTGATGCTCAAATACTCCAATTGCAATTTTAACGAGTGGGGTCCAAAGAATGTTTTCCGCCTCCCCTGACAAAAAAGTAACACTTTTGTTTATGCCCTTCCAATTTTTTTAGCATGTATACTATTAAGAATTTACCTGCATACAAAATTTAAAATACCTTTGACTATTCAAAGATACATCACCAAAAAGTTTTTTTTTTTTTTTAATCAAGGAAGAGGGGGGGGGGGAGTGTCTTTAGATTATCTTCTCTTAAAGTTTTCACTAAAGTAACACTTAAACAGGATTACTATTCAAAATGTACCTGCCTGCAAAATTCAGGTATCAATGTCAATCTAAAGAATAAAATTGCATTTTTGGGAGGGGGGGGGGGGGCTGATATCCAAGAGCCTAAAATGCAGGCATGAAAGTGGGAAATAGGAAAAAAGGAGGAAAATCTTTTCGGTCAATATGATGGCGCCAAACTTTTAAAATTTAGACACATTTTAACAGTTATTTATGGGATAAAATGAAATATAATTGTACATGTGATTGTTATTTTCTTTTCATAGCTTAGAAAGCATTAAAAACAAATTTAAACTTTTAAATCAAAAGTGTTGCATAAATAGAAGAAAATATTCTATTCCAAAAAGAACATTATGAAACTTCCTTTTTCTTTTAAAGTCTAAAAAACTTTCACTCTGGAGAGATACTTTAATCAAATTTATTTACACGACTTTCATATGATTATAATACATAAGCTTCCCTTTGATTTGATAGATCTTTTGCACAGCAATTCAGAAAAAAAAAAAAAAACTCCTAGGATTTTAGTTAGACAAAATGTCTGATTATTAAATTTTCCAGATTCCGCCCCCCTCCTCCACCTTATATGCTTCCAATATTTTCTTTGCATTTTTGCATCAATCCAGAAAATGGCCAAAATTATTTTTAAAAAGGTGGAATTCCACCTTTAGGAGGAACACTTTCATGCCTGAAAATGATATCATTTTTGAGAAGTGTTTACTGTACCCTAATAGAAGAAATATGCGATTTTATTGAATTTTTATTTGTAGGTACCACGGTTCACATAATATTTTGAGAAAATTTTAGGAAAGAATTTTTCTAGTGTTTAATAATGCACAAGAAATTAAAATCCTATCTTCCAACCTACAAAGATCATGCCACATACAATTGCTTTTGCTGTTTATCTAAAAACATGCTAATTTGCCCTGTTTTAAAAAGATTACCCAATTACGGAAGATTAAATTATAACATTTTAATTATTTTTAACACAATCAACTGATTGATAAATAAATAATGAAAGTAGAATTGTAGTAGAACCAATTGAGTGAAAATTTGTGAGCATGAAATTATCGCTGTATTATCCGCTATCTTCGCTCAAAAAAAAAAAACACTTTCCAACGACAGCGCGAGCGAGCGCTTGTGCTTCATCTGAAATACAGCAACCTAAAAAATAACTAGCGCCAATTCCTCAGCCAAGAGGTAGGAGAAAAATCACCATAGGAAGCGGAGCTACACGGAGACGCTAGTTACTTGTGGTACTTTGTGATGTTTATAGGTGCGTTTTCACTGGTCGTTCTAACGACCTAAAAAACCTCAGCTACTCAAAACCTTAACCTAAGAGCGTTTTCACTGGTTTACAGATAAACCATTACGCCAGCCAATCAAAGGCAAGTTTTTACTGCGCAAGCGTCTACAGTCTACAGATCGATCAGCTGTCTCAGTTATAAACAACACGAGATAAAAAATAATTCCTCTTGTCATGTTAGTAGCAAATATTTGATGTCAAGCACACAAGTTGTATGTGTTCAATAAAAAAACAAAAGCAAACACTTTGTATAGAGCATAATCGCAAATTTTGACGCGTTTTCGCCGCTAAAGGGTCTTGAAAATAATGCCTCACAAATCAATGTCTATACAAGCTCTTGTTATGCATAATAAAAAATCAACGAAACTTATTATTACCTTGTGGATTCAAACAATATTTTTTTTAAATAATGACGCTCGTGAATCTAAAGATTTAGAAATAGTCCAGAAGGTCATTTTATCTGTCAGTAGTTTTGATACCATATAGCTCGCATCTAAAATTATTTTTTAGCTCTTCTTATGACAAATTAAAAGCCTAAATATGTTTTTCTGATGTTCATTTCAGTGCTGTGCTCATTCAGTGCTGTACATATGTATTTTGTGGCAGTGAAGTTATACACTGAAATAAATAAAATATTGTTTTTATTTAAAAATTACTGTTAATAAATCATAATGTTTTAATGATTAATTTTAAAACTCAGAGGTAATTTTTCACTTCAGGGATACAGTGATGAGTGATATACTTTACCCAAAATTGTTATTGTACATGAGGCTGCTTCAAAGTACATTTTAATTAAATATGTGTTGGTTGATTCCTATATTATGTTATAAGTACATTATCATATTAGAAGAGTTAGCAAAATGTGTAGTGCCTGCCCTGGGTAAATATTTAATTTTATCATTTGAAGAGCTCGATTGATAAAGATGTTGATACTTTCAGAAAATCAACTAATAAATTGGATAATTACAATGTTTTTACTGTCAAATGCCTCTTTTATCAATTAAAATCTCTGTGAGTATTGTTTTTTTTGTTTTTTTCGAATAGTAATTTAACAGATGGTAGAGGATCATTGATTATCTTCAATCACATGATCAACTCTTTTTCTTTTTTTTTTTTTATGTCATACACCATACACTGCTTTTATCATCTAAGCTCTTCAGTTATTAGCACTCTATAAAAATAATCAGGCTGTATTAATATCCTGTGTTAGAGGCAAATAATTTGATTGGCGATGACACTGATATTTAAACACAATGGATATTTCTCTTATTATATCATTACTACAATTAAAATTATCCAATGTAGGTACACATCTACTTTTTGTATGTAAAAAAAGAACTTCACAGAAAAAGGGCAAAATAAATTATAGATAACCATAATAAATATTTAAAATTGTAAATTTTACTTTATAATTTTACATTAGGGGTCAATGGCAGTTTTTTTTCTTTCTTGTGTAGGTACCCGTTTTTTTTAATTATAGATTTGAGAAAAATAAACTTTTGTAACAAAAAATCTGGCATTTAAAATTCCTTTTCCCTCCCCCTCTTTCTGAAGTTTAATTTTCTTGTGAGTTTGTTTTGTTTACAAATTACCCTCATCTTAAATCCTTACAATTTTTTCTGTATAGTTTGAAGTCACTTTTATGGAAAATAATTTTGTGAAGAGTTTGTTTTTATTTAGGAGAATTTTGTGAAGGAGTCACAATGTTTGCCTTGAGCAATTCCCTGGTTCTGTCAGTAGGTCATAAAAAGGATACTTCAATGTTAGTTGGGTGTAAATCTTGCAATATTTTTTCCTTTCAGCAATAGACCCTTTTATTTTTCATTTGTGTGACTTAGAAACAACGCCTTGATGCTGAAATACATATTTTGGTTTGTTGTATTTAATTTATTCTTTTTTTTTTTAATGAAATGAATGAAAATTTTATATTTCAAAAGAAATTAATAATTCCTGTAGGAACGATATTTAATGATTTATCTGATGTGCTTGGCTGACATAAAGTGCCCAAAAGTGTTGTGAATGTGTCTCAACAGGATCAAACGGCATAACAAGGATTACACTATTCAATATCTCTCCATCCATAACATGCAAATAAAACACATTCTATTATCTCTCAGCTAGTTTAAAAATTAAAATATGAAAAAAGTTGTGTTGCTACTGGACAAGTATAAAAGTAAAAATAGGGTACTTGCGTTTATTCGGGCCAGGATATTTATTTATCCGGGCCAGGTAAAGAGATTTCCAAAAATGGTTGTCAATTGCCAGTTTTGTTTATCATTGTCAATTGTCCATGTTGTTCAAAATGGTAATTTAATACAAAATATCGTTAAAAAGAATAAATAATATAAAAGTAAACTGGAATAATACAAAACAGCAATTTAGTATACATCTATTAAATCCATAACATCAAAATGACGGTTTTTAGCAATAAATGATATTAACGATGGTAGTTTTATTTTGAGCGATTAATTATGCTCACCAGAATGAATATAATATATTATGTCTATACATGTATATATATAGTATGCTATATCATATTATATAGTATGCTATATCATATTATATAGTTATATGTATATAAATATTTTTGTCATCGCCTTTAATATGGCAACTATATAATATGAACTTAAAATGAAAATAAAGTATATAATAATAAGAGGTTACTGTAATATTTTTGGCACAGTGAGTATGACCTGGACCGAATAATACACAAGTATCAAAAATAGCTTTTTTTCTTTAACCACCACCCCTAAAGCATTCAATATTTATAAAAATCATGTCTAATTTCAAGACTGCAAATCATGTTGGTCCAAAAAACTTGTTACAATACATGAATTTGGCATGATTCTAATTATTGAAAATTCACCGGTTTGATTTACACTTGATAAGAAAGCATGAATTGCCGAATTTATTTTAAAAAATTACACTTGCTCTCTATTTTTTTTTTTTTTTTTCAGATATGACAACAGGAAAAGGGGAAAAAAGCATTTTTAAAACTATGTATTCAGAATCTTTAAATTGTTTTCTTAACTTATAATTTACTTAACATTAAGCTATTAATTGATAAAAGCAGATTTTAAAAAAATACATATTACTCATTATTTTTTATTTACATTTTATTTTCTACCATTAAGAGTTTTAAAATATTTTGTTGTTACTATTTCACAGCCAGTTGGCATATTTTATTGGTGTGTTGTTTGGAGCGTAATTAACTCTGTTGTTGTTGTAACTTGTAACCATAAAGAATGTTTGATGATTTATCACCTGTGGCTAACTCAAAAATGCCATAAAATTCATTTCTTATATTACAATAAAGTTCCTTAAAATATTATTATCGTCAGAAGCACACTTGTGTACATATTTTTTATAATTATGGACTACCAAGAAGTGAGTAAAAAATCTATTATATAATTCTAGCTTGACATATTTACAAGTTAAATAAAATAGTGCAAAAAGATTAATAGTTAAATAAGTTAATTAATAATTAAAAGACAAATTCAGAGTTTAATGATAATACAGCTCACACTTCTTAAAAAAATACAAATGAATTCTACTAAAGTAAACAGTGGATTTAACAAGAAAAAGATATTGAATTGTGTTCAGCAGTGACGAGCTGAACAATTTTTGATGCTCCAGCTCTGCTCCTGGATAAAATACTGTGGCTCCAGCAACTTCTCCGACTTCGCGCTTTTGAGTTACAGATTTTAATTTACACATTTAATTTTTTGCTCACAAATTCTTTCTCCCTTCTTTACCTTCATTTAAGATCTGACAAAATGTATTTTTCTTCTCATCAAACTTGAAATGCATGTTCAGAAAATATGACATCTTTTAGCTTTTACTTTTAAACTAGAAAGTTTGGTGGAATTTTAAACACAAAAATCTTAAAATTCTTCCACACTTTTCAAACAACCAAAATTGTACAACTACACTTGTAAACAACAGGCCGCCATATTTGTTTTCAAATAGTTTTGTCACTTAGCTCAAGTAGAAAGAAGAAGTGAAGTAGTGTTACTATGTTTTTGTGAGAAGTTTTCCATCTCTAATAAAACAAAAAGCTCAAAAAATGATATTAAAATACTGAATAACGATGTAATTAAAATATTTTAAGACTGAAAAAAAAAGATTTAAAGGAATATTAAAAACTAAAGGAACGTGGGGCAGGGGAAAATTTAGAGCTCCAGCTCCAGGGAAAACACAGCTCCGGAGCGCTCCGGGTTGTGTTTTCCCTGTGCTCCAGCTCCAGGTCCCTGGGGTTCGGTGATATATATCGATGGATATATATCTTGATGTATACATGATATATATATGATATTTATTTTCAAAATATCATGAAGTTTGATATTTTCAAAATATTGCATATGATATTTTCAGTCAAAACAAGTGTAAATGAATTTTTTGATATTTTCAGTCAAAAAAAGTGTAAATGAATTTTTTAACTGTTATTGATTGTGTCATTCTGTAGTTAAGAACTTTTGCTTTGGCAGGCTGTTTTTAGCTTCCCCACCTTCTGTAAAAAAAGTCTTTTCCAAGCTTTATATTTCAAGCTGAATTTTTAAATCTAGAATCTAGAACTGATAATTATGTGAGACAATATTTACTATAAAAGCTATTTAAAGATAAACTGTAAAATTTAGAGAAGTTATTTATAGCTTCATTAGAATCTTTTCTGCTTTTGGTTTTCTTTAGTTTAAGGCTGTTCTTAACTGCTCTGCTCAACATGCACAAAACATTTTGACATAGTTAAAAATTCATTTTTTAACGGAAACATATAAAATTGGAAAGCCTGGCCATGGAAATGATTTGGAATAGAACTGTTTTTCCATTTTTGGATCCATCCATTACCTATTGAGTTATAAGCAAATTCGATCACGTGACAAACCCATTTTTCACCCGCTCTTGAGTGCTCTTTCTCCCTTCGCATGGAAATTCGGTTCAAAACGCCCACTTTGACACTCATTTCTGAAAGATCTATTGCGTTTGCAAAAAAAAATGGAAAAAACAGCTCAATGACATAGTTTGTACATAACAACATGCTATAGTATATAAAATTCAAAATAATGCTAAAATCAATTAAGAGATGGCAGCACTGTACAACACTGGTATTATTCATACTTGGAAAAATATCTCACCTGCATCAGAAGAGAAAAATTTGCTAGAAGCAGGGTATAGCTTTTTTTTTTTTCCATGAGGGAGGGGAGGGAGTGTATTTTAAACATTTTATGAATCTAAGGAGAAGAGGAATTAAAAGGTATTTCCTCATTCATTGGTTTTGTGAATAATGGAAAACATAATAATATAGTACTTTTGTATTTGCTTGTCTTCTAGATTATAAAAAGGAATTTTTTTTTAATGTAAAAATAATATACTTCCTCTTCGAAGAAGAGGATCGATCTAAAGAAACATGTTATGATAATTTAGATATCTATATATCTATTATTCTTATTTATAAAATACTATAATATGAAAATATTTTAAATGGTATGAAAAATAAATACTGTAATGAAAGAAATGTTTTAATTCTACATTCAAGGAAATTTTTCTAGAAGAGTATAGTCTTGTTTTAAAAAAATTCAGTTCTTATACTTAAAAATATGCAAAAAAGACTTTGCACTCCATCCATTTCTTTTTAAATTATTAAGAGTTGCAAAATTTAATTTCATTCTTCTTAGTTTTTTTAATTCATCAGTATGATCAATAGGTTAAGGCTTCCATCCTTTCATGCAAAGACACTCACAAGCTAATGTTAAACCTATGGGAAGATTCTTTAAAAAAATATTATTTACATTTCAATATATATATATATTTTTTTTTTTTTTTTCGTCATCAGATAGCTGTAAATTTCTACATTCGATTTTTATTTTTTTAATTTTGCTTGCAGTTTTTTTTTTTTTTTTTAATGAGGACATTTTTACGTTTAGAACAGGTTCCTAAAGTGAAAGAAAATTAATTAAAAAATCTGCAACCAAAAGTAAAAAAATGGTGAATGCATGATATATTAATATATTGTACAGCCATTTATACATGTCTGCAAATTCTGAGCCAACATTTACATTCAGCGCAAAGTGGTATCCATCGAAAGGAAAAGAACAGAATATTTCTGTCAATGCCACATGCTTTTATAATTTGTTTTCACCTCCACATTTATAAATATTCTGTTCTATTTGAGTAGTCTAATAAAAAGATGCTTTAATTTTTTTTTTTTAATGCTTGCTTAGATTAGCATGTTTTCTTAAACAATAATCGGTTAGCCAGGTGCCAGTGTTATATATGCATAATATATATATATATATGTGTGTATATCAGTGGCGTGGCGTCCGGTCATCGCTGGATGCGGCGATGACCAAGCAATATTTTAAAACTCTTAATAAGCTTTTAAAACTCTACGATCCAGTTTTAGCAGAACATTTGGAGTTCATGTATAAGTGAAGGTAAGATTTAAAGTTTCTTTTTTGAACATTCAACCATTGAATTTTAGAGTTAATAATTTTTCACCACAAACTTAAATAATTGCGATGACCACCGAAAATTTTCACGCCACGCCACTGGTGTATATATACAACATATGCATATATGTATATATAACACTGGCGCTGCGGCTAACCAAAAAATACCCAATAATCTAATTTTATATTAAATTCTTTATTTTAATCTAAGCGATTGTTCTAATTTACATAATTGATAATTACTAAATCCCTTAAAAATTAATGTTTTGAATCAGAAAACATTAAATTGAATTTACTCTTACATTGCAGTACATAATAGAACATAAAAAAAAATTTAAGCAAAAAGTGACTTACTTTTCATAAAGATAGGCAATAAAGCAAAATATAGGTAATCTTCAGCAAAATAAAAAAGAAGCGTAGCTTCCACATCCATGCAGAATATAAAATGTGTTTTAGCCTGCAAGTTTGCATCCAAAGGACTAAAGATTATTTCTAACCTAATAGTCCCCCAGGCACATTCCAACGGGCCAACACAGAAGTAAGGAACCAACAAGCTGCAACTCTACTAGAAATTAGTTGACTTTGCTGCTTTCTGTACCGATCGTCAAAATGTTAGTGACAATAACTGATGCTGCTGATGAACAGATAATACTGCTTAACATCTATTCACACCATCCTTGTTGCATTTCTATCAACTGTAGCAGCTAAAGCAACTAGCAAATTAAAAGAGAAAATAATGTAATACATGCATACATATAATATTTAAAAAATGAAAGACAAAATGTAATAAAACAAATATTTGATTCAAACGTTAAATGTTGATTTTTTGTTAAAGTACTACTCAAAATCAGACATGGGAAACTGAAAACAGCTGACTATATATGTATTTGTTAAAATAGTATAGGGTGTAACATTAACGAAAACCTCATAAAAGAATTTTATCCTAAGCAATGATTTAGTATAAAATTACACATGCTTTCACTTAGATTAGGCCTAAATTCCATCAACTGTCATGAGACTTTAAACTACATTTAAATACAAAAACAGTTATATTAATCCTTTAAAAGTTGATTGTCTGGTACAGATGTCATATTCGCCCCATATTGGCGCGATTTTTTTCGGTTGCCAATTTGGCGAAAACATCAACAGCATAAACAACATAATCCGGGTTACCACATCAAGCAAAATAACGATACTTTGGCATTGGCGTCAGAAAAAATTGCGCCAATATGGGACGAATATGACATCTGTACCGATTATCCTACCTGCACATACTTAAAATTGTTTTGGTGGACTTTAAAATCTTTCTGCAAAAGATTAAACTTATAAAACATACCTCTAATTATAAAAATGTTTGTCAACATAATTTTAATTTATGAAAGATTACCTTACCTCCATTAATTTTTTTCAATATTATTTGAAACATACCAGTTTATTTAGATACCTTATACAATGTGACAGTATTTTTATTTAGGTTTTTTTTTTCTTTTGCAAATAACATGCTTTAAAAATCCCTGCTTTCAATCTAAGTTTTAAAATTTTCCTAAAGATAAACAAAGGTTTCACATTTAAATTTCTCTTTTTTTCTGCATTTATAATTATTAACAAAACAATAACACTACAAAGCAATCGAAGAATCAAAATTTAACAACCCTTGTTTATAATTTTAAGCTACTTTCTAATTGACCAATCAAAGTGTATAATTACAAATTCAATCGTATAACTTTCAGATTCATTAGCACACTTGGAGAATATCAAACAATTTCAATACAAAGTTAAGGGAGCATTAATTCTGATCAAAGTTACAGGATTTATGGGTAAACTCTAGTGGAATAAAACTTAAATGCCTATCATACTATGCCTACATACGAAAACATTGCTCAATTAGCAACAAACCACACATGAAAATGCATACAAATTCTTAGAAATACCCAGACAAAAAAAAGCTATACATGATTTCAATTGATTTAAAATCTCATACAAAGTTATAATCCTTCATAGAATTTTCAGCATGAATCCAAGAACAAGAAGTAAGGAAATGCATTAAAAATAAAATAAAAAGTAGAACAGTCAGAGTTTTCTTTGTATGACAATGTTCACAAGTAAATCTCAGTAAATGGGTAAAGAGCAAACTCATTTGCAATTGAATCTTTCTTTCTTAAAAGAGAATAGGAGAATACAAAATACAGAGGCTTATTTATTTTAAAGTTTATAAGCTTTTCTACATCCTTGCATAAATATGCATAATCAAGTACTATTAACAAAACTGAATTGGAGCTTGCCTTTAACTAATTTTCCATTTAAAAACCGATATGAGCTACAGTAACAAATAATTCTTAACACAATTATTTTAAGTGAGCAAAGAGATATTTAATTCGAAATTGATTAGAAATAGTCTATCAAATAACCAATTATAATTAATGAAGCATGTAATTAAATTTAAGAAACAAATATTCATATAAAAAAAAATACTTTTATTCTTTGTACTGTTAACTTTCAATAAAATTTTGAGAACAGCGTATTATATCTTCATTATTACCCGAAATAAAATCCATAAACGAACTATATAATTAGTATTTTAATTTTAATAAAATGCATCTGAATAATTACCAAAGACAGATAGATATGTATCCTTCTACAAAGGTGCAACATTTCAACAATCCTTACCGATTACTATTTGTTAAACGAAAACACATTAATAAAAGATGGTATATCCAACACAATTTAATAAAACGTACCATATTTCTCGAATTACAGAACATAGATTCTTGTTTGATGCAAAAACAAGAGTAATTCTAAATAAAAACACCGATATGAAATATAAATATTATTTTTAATACCATATTAAACCACCGCCATATTTAGCGAAAATCTCTTTTCTAATTGGCTGAGCTTAGGTTAGCCGTGCTTAGGATTGAACAGAGAGCATTCCTTCAAAATCACGTTCTAACGACCTAAAATCTTGTGCTTAGGTAAAAAGTTAGCTAAGTTAGACCTTGGGTAGACCAGTGAAAACGCACCTTAAGGTGCGTTTTCACTGGTCGTTCTAACGACCTAAAAAACCTAGTGACCCAAAACCTTAACCTAAGAGCGTTTTCACTGGTTACATATAAAATCCTTACGCCAACCAATCAAAGGAAAGTTTTTACTGCGCAAGCGTCTATTTTACGGCTTTACTGTCTGCAGATCGAACAGATGTCAAAAAATGTAAACAAATAATTGTTGTTTGTTGTTGTCAGTTTAATTAGTAGTAGCAAATATTTTGTATAGAAATTAATCGAAAGTTTTGACTGTTTTCCCCACTAAAGGGTCTTAAAAAATGCCCCACAAATCATTGTTTATTCAAACTTTAAATTGTGGCAATGGATTTATACTCCTAAATTAAATAAAAACACTAGGTCACCATGATTTATGTATATTTAAAAACATACTGAATAAATTATTTTTCACACAAGTACGTGTGAAAAACGTTACGTACGTTAGTGGGACATGTGTAATAGAGATCGACTATAAATTTAATGTTGATTTTTGAATTTCCTTTTAAAGAAATTGAGTAGAATTATATTTGTTAAATAAATCAACAAATTAAATAAAACATTAAGGCAATGTAAAAATTTGAATGTTCCGACCCGCTTATGAAGTGATATACTCACTGTTTTTTGTGAATCGTTTTTCATATTTCACAAGAAAAGTTAACATTTAAGAATTTTTATTTTATTATTTTTTTAAATATGGAATTTTTTTTTCTATTTTAGTTTTTTTTTTTTTATAAAACTTTAAACGTTTAACATTTTATTATATTTTTTAAAGAATGGCACATTTAGAGAAATAGAAATTTCTAATAATGTTTATCTCTGTAACAAAAGAAAAAGAACAAAATTTAAGGGAAAAAAATCTTTAAAACTTAAATAAAATCTAAAATAAAACCTTTTTTAGAGTGAAAAAGAATATTTTAGAAATTAATGGTGGAACTTAGGACCCATGAGCACATACAACTGTACCAGTGGTGTAATCATAAAAAAAGCAGAAGGCATACGCTCAAGGCAGAGAGTATACCCTACAGTGTATATACTATAGCTTTTTTGAGAAACAGACGGTATATGGTGTTTCCTAAAAAAATCCAGAAGGTATACGGCGTATACCACCATACATCCCTGAACCGTACGCCTATGTGACGCTGGCAGATTCTCTTATACCTATCATCACTACAGTCAGTATAAAATTATCCAATTTAGTTAAATCTACTTTTTGTGGCAACCCCCCCCCCCCCCAAAAAAAAAACAGTAAAATGCAAAATAAATGTACTTAAAATTGTAAGTTTTACCTTATGATTTCACATCAGGGGTGAAAGTTTTTTTTTTTGGGGGGGGGGGGGCGTCTTTGTTACAGAATTGAGAAAAATAAATTTCTGTAAAGAAAAATCAAATTCAGTTAATTAATTCAAAGTAAACATTTAATCATCCTTTTTTTAAATGTCTTCCTGCTATACTTTTCTTCTGAGCTTATTTTGTTTGCAAATTACACATTTTAAATCCCAACAATTTTTTCTTATTGTGTGAAGTCGCTTTTATGGAGAATAATTTTGTGAAGGGGCTTCTTTTACTAAGAAGAATAAAGGGGTATAAATGTTTGCCGGGGCAATCCCTGTTTTTGTCAATAGATCACAAAAAAGGTACTTTTATGTTGGATATTTTTTTTTCTTCCAGCAATAATTCCTTTTAGTGTTCACTTGTATAAATTAGAAACGATGTACTGAGGTTGAAATAACAATTTTGGTTCATCGTATTATTTCTCCTTATTGTTTTATTCCCTTTTTTTAATGAAATAAGTGAAAGGCACTTATTTTAAATGTATGTAATATATGTATTTTAAATGAAAATTTTGTATTTCAAATAAAATGAATGAGAGGTTTATATTTTAAAAAAAAAAATGAATACAAATGATGACATTATTTAATGGTTTATCTCAGGATCGAAA